>JAGWCC010000207.1:644523-1289047 GCA_022651775.1 Drusus annulatus | reverse complement strand
CATACGATATATATTTTTTTTTTTTTTTAATCTAAAAAAAGAAAGACAAACACCCTGAGTCAAAAAAACCCCTGACAATTTTTTAAAAAAACTCCTACTGCCATCAAAAGGGAAGGGGGAAGATGTTTTGTGCGATGATGGAGGACTTACCAATTTTGGGAATTGAACGCAATGACGTCCGTGGAACTGTCCGTTAGTTCACTTGAGCTACCGACCGAAGCCATTCAAGCTGTGCCATGTTCAAGCCACCTGCCGTCCTTTCAACCTGCATTAATTACGCTTACATCAGCCTTGCATTTTTTTCGGTTCTCCGCATTTTTAACGCCGTCATGCATAGTATTACCACGCATATGTCTTAGGGATCTTATTTTTAAAGCATTAAGTCTACTTTTACCCTTTCTCTGCTAGTTTCATGCCTCACTGCGATACATCAGGGTTGGTATCAGTACTCAATTGTGGACTGCTAGCTTCATTTCTCCAGACATTTTTTTATTTTATTTATGCCAACCGCGTTTAGTTCTCTATTAATGGAGTTTTTTGCTTTCACTCTACTTTTAATATCCACAACAGCCTTTCCGTCTCTCGTAAACACACTTCCTAAATACACAAACTCATCCATTTAATCCAAGTTACACCGACATAGTAATAATATTGGCCTTAACTAAACAATAAATAGTATATTTTGGATAACGTTACATCCTTTTATTTTATAATGATAATTATAATATTTTGATAAATTGTATAGTGCTGTTTTTGTGAAAAATCACCTCAAGGGCGTAGTTCATATGTTTATTTATAGACTCTCTCTTATTACTAACTAAACATAGTTTATATCATAATATTTAAATAACCTTGAGAGTTCATATATATATACAGAATCATACTTACCTGATAGATCACTTCAGATGAACACGATTATTTTATATATTTCTGGTTAGGAAAGATACATCTTTGCACCAAGAGGATATTATATTGGCAAAACCATAGTTTTGTTTAAAAATATCGTCGCTGGAAAGGCAAAAGGACTTAAGTGACATTTTGTTTAAAAATTGAGTTGAATATGCAGTTTTGGTCAGTTTTTTTCTGCATCTAATGGTCTGAGTTTCGTTTGATGCTGAAGGCTTTTGTGACCCTTCACCCATCTAAAATATATTTACCATTTGTGAGAAGGCTTCACTCAAGCGTCACAAGTTTGGGATTTTTAAATTTTTTTTTGTAGCTTAGGGTAACTCAGTGAGAGCATTGAATTACCTGGGTTAACTTTTTTTTTTAAAGTACAACCAGGTACTAAAGACTTACGAATTATTTTGTAAAACAAACAAAAACTTTTTAAGTGCTCTGATGTAAACTTCTCAAAATGGCGCTTCAGCTCTTTAGCCTTTCCGGCGACGATATTTTTTTAATTTTTTTTATTGTGAATACCAAACAAGAGTCCCAACTGCTCCCAACCGTCTAGAGCCAGTGGGGCTATGGCATCCCTAATTGGGGTATTTTGTGAGGCTGAAGGTAATGCGGAGGGGGAGGAGATGGGGAAGAGGAAGGCTGAGAAGTACCAAGTTATTGAAATCTGTTCACCAAACACGGTTAGTGCCATTTCAACTCAACGTTTCGATTTTGAATGGTGGTCTTTCACCAGGGCGATACTTAAGAGTATTTATCACTCTGGAACATGCCGCATATATACTTTATAATTTTTTTATATGAATCAAATGTGCTATGTCACATGTTAATTAAATAAAAGTTATTTGCGCACCCCGGGTTTGAACCCGCGATTTTCAGATTCGTAGTCGAGCGTCTTACCACTCGACCACATAGGCCGTCAAATATGCTTTGTATTTTTCGATTTAAGTGTACGAGAGTCAATTTTACTACGGACTTTCTGAATTTGTAGAGCAGTACAGGGATTTGATTAAAGTGTTTTTATCTAAAGGTGATTCATCGCTCTATAAGGAACAGATTATGGTGAAAAGCTTTACAGACATTACCCATGATCAGACTACCCCCACTTCGCCTGGTCAGCTTAGTGTAAATAAATGTTGTTCGGTGCTATACCGTAGAAGATGAATTTTTAATAAGGTTTATGCGGCCCTTCAGTAGTTTATTTAGTTACGCCCCTGTTTGTAATCCAGACCCAAACTTTGGTGTATTTACTCTAGTTGAAATAATAATGAATTGATTCCATTACATCCTGAAGACATTGAAAATTCATCAATAATGCTCCAAATTGAGAATTGGGGTGGATGCTAATTAACATCATTATATAAGTACATCTTGCCTACGTTAAGGGCGGTTAGAAAACCTAACGTTATTTGTTGTTTTCTCAATATTACTTCTACCCGTGAATAAAAAACTAAGAAACGAACTAACTAACCATAACACCGTTTCCCCGCAGGGGTAGGTAGAGAAGACGGACCGCCATATAACTCTGTCTTGGCACACACACTCCTTGCTTAATTCACATTCATACATCATCTCATACATACTCTTCTGTTATTCTGACTCTTCACATGACCCGATTCAAGTATTTGATTTACTTGATCGTGCCATGTCTTTCTCGGGCGTCCTCGACTTCTTCTTCCATTCACTTTCGCATCATATATTCTTTTCACACTCCTTTCTTCGTTAATTTGCTCTACATGCCCAAACCATATAAGCGTCCCTTTCTTGATCCTATTCATTACGCTCACATCAGCCTTGCATTCTTTCCGGATATCCACATTTCTAATACGGTCACACATGGTTTTACCGCACATTCATTATTACATTTCATTTTAATTTTTATGACCGACCGATTTTGCTTGGCCTAAGCATTGTCAGGGTACAAATTATACTTAACAAAAATTACAAAGTATGCGGTTATAAATACATGCAGAGAAATAACGAAATAAACAATAAATTAACAGAACAATGAGAAAACAACAGAATAACATTAAAACTAAAACAAAGAAACTGACAGAAAGAAAAAGGTAATATGAACTGAAAGAGACAAAACTGAGAAGGTGATTAAAGAATAATGAGTAATTTAATGAGTTTATAGGAAATATACCTAATATTGGACTACTGGACAAATTTACCTTATTATTGAGAATATGAGTATTCATTTAAATGGTTTTCTTTATTTCCAGTGCTTCTTGTTTTTTTTTTTAATCTGATGCCGTGACTACTTTTGTGAAGAATATGAGCACCGGTGCTTGTATTATAGGTATGATCTTTATCCATAAGATGTTTAGCGAATGCAGATAAACCGTGGTTATTTAAACATCTAAGATGTTATTTGATTCTAAAATTGATTAAAATAATATCCGTGGTCTTATGCAAAGTTATTTTTTCATTTCTCTAAATATGTCAAACCAGAAAGTGATTAACGGGATTTATCATATTTTTTAAATATCAAAATTTCGTACAAAAATTCAATTTTACGTTTGATTTTTTGTATATCCCGCCAAAAACAGCGCATTACACGGTATCTGTCTTTGACATCTCAAACTGTCGTTATCCAGCTGTCAGTCCCTTTTACCTGACTCGGCGGACCTGGGCATGGCTAAGACTAAGGCTAGGGTATTTATACATCCATTTATATCACATATCGACATAATGTTTTTGTTTATTCGTACAACCACTTTTTCACAGTATTGATATCAACAAAAATATAGCATCTAACCTAAAAAAACCGTTTAGTTGTGTCAAGTTTAGTGGCATAATACAAAATGTGGGCGGAGTCCCACAGTCACCCAGGAGCCCAAGATCATTGTGACAGTACATAGATGCGGAGTATTATATTTGTTGTCTCTTTCCCTCTCACGGTGTACGACGTAAAAACCCGGAGAAAGTGATGTATCGCAAGTTTGTATCGGTTGGGTTAAAATAATGAGCTCTCTCTCCATACATTATTTCTTCAAGTGTGAGCCTAGTACTGCCAACACATACAAAAAGTATTAGAGGGGTGGCACTTTGGTTGATGTAGCCATAGGGTTCACAAGACAATGCATGCGGTGGTCTGCTTCACCCCGCGTGGTTCCCTTCCCCTAATTCGACGATAAATTGACATTAAAAAGCTTTTGATATTTTTTTTTAACTTAAAAAGATAACCATAATAACATAGAATATATCCAGCATTATATGGAGAAAATCAAAACATTTACCCAATATAATTTATCTTAAGGTGTATTAATCGCCCCCCATATTCCCTGAATATCATTTTAGGCACATTATACAAGGATTACTGCTTCAGGTCGTTAACGCTTTGTAAGGCGTTGTGATATATTCCTTAAATTGGGCCGATTTAATATGTTCATAAATAATAAAGTGAACTACGAAAGAAGTTTATCAGTGAAACTACAAATAACGAAAGTTTGCTTGGAACGTAACTATGTTAAGACTGTGTTTCTTAAACTTATCCCTAAAACAGATAATTCTTTAGCTAAAACAGCAAAACTAAGTTAGCTCTGGTGTCATGAAACTTTGATATATCTTAATTTACAAAATTTCTGGGTAAACACAACTTTCCGAAGCTTTTGGAGCATTCAAATGTCTATTTAATTTTATTTTAAGCTTTAAAATAATCCAAAAACTAATTTAAAATGTTAAAACTCGTGCAAAACTGGATGGGAAAAGCATTTTACGTAAATCTGTTGGAATTCACAGAAGCAAAGGTCTATTTTTTGAATAATACGTGTATCATTTTTGCGTTTAAATGAAATGTAAAACTGATATTATATCCCTAACATAAAGATAAAAATAACTAGATCGTTTCTTCAAATAAATAAATTTAGAGGTCACAGGTTTAAATCCAGCTTGAGTAAATAAATCATGTTCAATTAATATGTGTCATAACACAATTAATAAGATAACATATAGTATATTTGCGGCACGTTCCAGAGTGCTAGATACTCTCAGTATCGCTCTGGTGAAATACCACCATTCAAAAACGAAACGTTGCTTGAAATGGCTTTAGCCTTATTTGGTGATCAGATCTGAATAGCCAGGAACTTTTCAACCTTCATCTTCCCATCTCCTTCCCCTCCCTACTACGTTCAGCCTCACAGCATACCCCGATTATGAATACCATAGTTCTACTGGCTGCAGACGCATTTGATTTTGTTTTATTTTTTCAGAAGTATGTATTTGCTAATGTATCATGAACTATCATCCTACCTTTGTCAAAATGATTTTACTGCACATATTTGTTGTAAAAGTTCACTAGGGCGTAAATAAATAAATAATACATGTATATAAATTTTCCGACACGCAAAACACAGCCTTACAACAATGAAACTTTTTTCTAAAAACTTTACCAGACAACATACAGTCGACCTTTTAAAACTTTTCCTTCTATCGAATTGTGATATCATTAAAAGTAAGCTTTTCCTTCAACACCTGTCCACTGTCAAATATTCCTAAGTCACGAAAGCTCCTGAGTCTCTACATCCTGTAGCCATCAACCACTCTCACCATCAGTTTGTACGTAAGGCACTTGTTGCTGTAGCATGTGTTCAAGTTGTGTCGTTAGCCTGAAGTTATAACCAGAGCCTTATAATAGTGATAGGGTTCCGGTGGAAGGTATTACAACCCTTACTCGGGCGCTTGGTTACATAATAATTGAGATGGTGAAAGCGATAAGGGTAGTTCGTGAAATGACCATAGAAGCCTTTACCGGGGTGTTTATTCTGTTATGTGACTGAACTATCCGGTGTTACATAACCATAGTCTTGAATATATCTGGGTTACAATCGAAAAGGGGTTTCTTTGTTCGATTTTTAAATTTGTAAAACGAATAATTTTGACTTTCGAAAGATTAAAAAATTATTCCAATCATATACTTTTTAATATAAAGAAGTGAATTAACATGATTGTAAGAAAGAAAAGTTCAGGTTTATGAATTTTTACTATTAAATACAATAGATAACAGTAGAGCTTTAGATTATTTATAGTATCAATTCAGTTATTTTTATTTTGTATGATCTCAAATTGCAGTTGAAAATATTTTTAGATTTTTTTATGTTATACAGTTGAAAAAAATATTGAGAAACAATGAATTTTTGGTCACATTATTTAATTTTTTGGCAATCATTAAAAAAATATTTGCCCGAAAGTTCGTCACAATTAAATTCCGCGCTTTGAATGAATTTTGTTGATCGGTTAGTAGCTGAATGGACTAATGCCTCGGATTCCCATCCGGGCGTCGTGAATTTAATTCTTCTGCTAGCCAAGTCCTACATCAATGCACAAGCAATATTTTCCGCTTGTCATGATGGCAGTAAGAGTTTTTTTAAATAATGTAAATTCGCAATCCGGGAATGTTTCTCTTTATTTTTAAAAATAAATAAATATAAATATTTTTTTTCATATTTAATTTGAGTCTACTTTGACTTGATCTCCAACCTCAGAGTAATAATTCAAAAGAGATAGCGCAGCTGTGGTCAGTTTTAATGAGGTTTGCTGGACTCGGCGTGTCTAGGACTAGGGCTAGGGTATTTATACATCTATTCATATTCATATGTCGACATAATGTTTTTCTTTATTCGTATAACCACTTTCTCACAGTATTGTTGAAAACAAAAAAATAGCATGTAACCTAATAAACCGTTGAGTTATGTTTATTTATTTCGCGTAACAAAACTTGTGGGCGGAGTCAACATAGACGCGGACACATAGAACATTCTAACAATACTTTAAAGCGGTGAGATAATTTGGAAGATTTTTTGTCTCTTTTTTGTCGGTTTTTACGTCGCATGGCGTACGACGTAAAAACCCGGAGAAAGTGACTTATCCCAAAACATCAGTTCCAAAATTAAAAAATTCATACTCGTTCGTACGAAAGTACTCGCAAAAGAAAAAATAAAATGGTTTTCACATTAATATTTTCATTCGCTGAAGTATTTATTATTTAATATATTCTGATCTCTTGCATATATTTTGAAACTTACTTACCTATAAGCACATCTACCGACATCATAACTACTTGTCGACCTATATAATTAACTCTATGTGTCATATTCTGTCCATCATATCAAGCTGATATTGTAATAATGCCCATTAGTTATAAGCTGGTTAAACGAAGTACCAAGTACCAAACGGCTAATAGGCATCTTTCAATACAGGTGCCAATAATTCATTTATTTATGCTCTACCTTGTACAATATTATTCTTTTGCTTTTGTTACTTAATTACTTACCTAGTGTTGTTGGCAGAGGAAGGATGAAAGTAGACTGAATGCTGTGGAAATGAGATCTTTGAGACGGATGTGCGGAAAAACCATGTATGACCGTATTACAAATGTGGATATCTGGAAATAATGCAAGGCTGATATGAGCGTAATGGATAGGATCAAGAAAGGGACGCTTAGATGGTTTGGGCATGTAGAGCGAATGAACGAAGAAAGGAGTGTGAAAAGAATATATGATGCGAAAGTGAATGGAAGAAGAAGTCGAGGACGCCCGAGAAAGACATGGCACGATCAAGTAAATCAAATACTTGAATCGGGTCATGTGAAGAGTCAGAATAACAGAAGAGTATGTATGAGACGGTGCATGAATGTAAATGAAGCAAGAAGTGTGTGCCAAGACAGAGTTGTATGGCGGTCCGTCCTCTCTGCCTACCCCTGCGGGGAAACGGCGTGATGGTTAGATTCTTTTTTGTTATGTTGGTACACATGTGTTTATCATATATTAGCATTATCAGCCATTTTGGATTAGTGGTTTGTTTTTGACAACTGGAAAGGTTAGTCATGTTTTTGTGTGTTCTTCGATTTTTTACTTTAAAAAAAAATAGATCAAAGAATAAAATCCATGATTTGTTTTTCCATAACTCCAGGACGCTCATCGTCATTAATATCTTCTCGGCCTTCTGTAAAGCGCTTGTACCACTTATTAACACTTTTTTGAGACAAAGTAGACTCGCCGAATGCTACAGTCAACATTTTAAGTGCGTTGGAGCACTATGTTCCATTTTTAACGCAAAATTTAATCCATATTCTATGATACATTTTTTTTTTAAAGTAAAAAATCGAAGAATACACAAAAAACGTGACTATCCTTTCCAGTTGTCAAAAACAAACCACTAATCCAAAATGGCTGATAATGCTAACATATGATACACATTTGTGTACCAACATTACAAAAAAAAAATGATAATCGAATGTACACAGCCCGCCAGATTTCCCCTGTTCTTTTGAAAAGGCCTCATATATATACATTTACAGTGAATACCGCACAAGAGTTCCAACTGCTCCCGACCCTTCTAGAGCCAGTGAGACAATGGCATCCCCAGCTAGGGTATGTTGTGAGGCTGAAGGTTGTGAGGAAGGAAAGGAGATAGGAAAGAGGAAGGTTGAGAAGGAAGGTTCGATTGTATATTGGGGGTAAACTGAGGATGTAAGCCAATTCACTCACCGATAAATTAGATGTTTTAGAATTCTTGAGTTCTTCTCGAACACAATGTTGGAAGCAACAACACAACCTGCCACGATCGACGACCAAGCGAGAAAAGACGACACCAACCCACGACACGACGATCACCAACAACGTCTTCTTCTTCTTTTTTTGCAATATTGTTAAATAATTAACCGATTGACAAATTGGCGGGATGGGTAAGGACTGTATGATAAACGCAAAGGTGAGAACCTTACAAGTTGTCTATTTGAAATTCAGCACTTAGTATCTAGACCTCTGGAACGTGCCGTAAATATACTTTATATCATTTAGTTTTTATTTGAATGTGTTATGACAAATATGAGTTAAATTAAATAAATTTGCGCACGCTGGGTTTGAACCTGCGACCTCTGGATTCGTAGTCAAGCGTCTTACCACTCGACCGCGCAGGTCGTTTGTTTTTGATTTCAACAAAAAAAAATACCCTTCAATAAATACAATAAATATGCTTTGAATCGCAGTTTGAGAGTCACAGACGTTCTTATGATTCAGTTGGTTTATCGTTATCTATGTTTTCATTATCTGTATGTTATATATGTGGATATATATTATCTACCTTGAATATTATAGCGGCTGAAAACCAGATTTAACGTGATGAAGCCTTACGTGTTTTATCAGACATTGTTAGCGGGAACATTAGACGCTTTAGTTACTAGGCGACCAATTATATGCCAGTACAAAACTTAATTTACATATTATTTAGTTATAAATACCACGTATGTAAGCCGTGTTTCGTGACAATCAAAGGGAAACAAATTAAGTAGCTATTTTTATCCATTAAAAGGAACGCACTCGAATATAACTATGAATATAAACATGAACAGTTCTATTCAAATAATGTGCATTTGTCTTAAAAAAGTACAGCATTGTAATAAACTCATGTTCAAGTCAAAGATAACACAGTTTTTTTCTTTTATTTATGGTGAATACCGCACCAGAGTCCCAATTGCTCCCAACCGTCTAGAGCCAGTGATACTATGGCATCCCCAATCGGGGTATGTTGTGAGGCTGAAGGTAGTGGAGAGGGAAGGAGATGTAGAAGGGGAATATTGGTAAGTTCCCGACTATTCAGATCTGGTCTTTCACAAGGACGGTATCAACTACTCTGAAACATGCCGCAAATATATTTTACGCAATTAAACAGTAAAGATAATATCCAATTTATTACCACAAGCAGCTCGTTTCCAATATATGACTCTTTTATTGGGAATGATTAGGAGTGGTGGGTTGGAATTTGAAGGGTTTTATCATCACTTGAGCGAAGTGAGAGATAAATATCGAAAATAGCTCTGGTTAATTAATTTCCACATGTCTGCATGGAACACAGCAGCGTAATGAACTCATTTTCAAGTCAAAGATAACACTGTTTAAGTATTAAACCACTTAAGTAAATAAGAATTATTATTCTCCGTGGTATTATTTCAGCCTTAGGGACTGTTTATACAATTTAAACACACGTTCACAGGCAAACAACACGAGGCTTTAGAATAATAATGTATTTAGATGATTGGCGCGGTAACCGTTTGGCAGAATGGGTCGTTGCCCGGGTAACTGCACTAAAGACTAATTTTATTGTAAAAAAAAATCAAGTTCTCTGGTGTATACTTCCTAATGGTAGATTCACACCAACGTCCGGATCCGCTCAGTGACGATATTGTTCCGCAAGAGAGCTTATTGATATGGTATGAATATCAATCAAGGAGTATGTGCCAAGACAAAGTTGTGTGGCAGTATATCCTTCTGCCCACCCTTGTGATACTTACATCGTAGATTTATTTATTTTTAAACCATTTTTTTTCACTAAATAATATTTTTTTAAACTATTAATTTTTAAACATATAATTTAGTGATAAAAAAATGGTTTTTAATAAAAAAAAATCTGCGATGTAAGTATTTTTACACATCAAAATACTTATATAACTAACTAAGTAGTTAAATATCACAAGGGTGGGCAGAAGGATATACTTGGCACATACTCCTTGATTGATATTCATACCATATCAATAAACTCTCATGCGGAACAATATCGTCACTGAGCGGATCCGGACGTTGGTGTGAATCTACCTTTAAATGGCGCTTGAGGCGTTTTACCTTTCCGGCGACGATATGTTTAAAAAATAAACATTAATGTTTACTAATAAAAAATCGATTTAGTTTCGCCAGGTTCCACATACCCCACTGGGCATAACTCGTAATGTTTTTTCACCAGGCATGCGGAGGGACAACACTAAAATAATTTTAAAAAACAATAAAATATTTTCACAAACTCTTGTAATTAATGCAAATCTAGTTCAAAATATTACTCTCCATGAGAAAATTTACCTAAGGCGCATTACGTTACAATTTTCATCACACCTGAGAAGGATTCTATTCATCCCTTCGAAGAAAATAGCAAAATGTTCCCCCAAATAAACCTTTCGACTGGTAATAATATAAATGGGACGATTTTCTAAGATTTTTTTTCGTAGAAGTGTGATTGTTATAATCATCAGGGATTACAAACCTCTGATATAGGAACCGCTTTTAACTTTTAACATACATTTATGTTGAAGAGTGTGGCAATGCAACCACGATAGTTTTTTTTAAATTTATTAATTTATTTTATAATTTTATTTATTTACGCCCGTTATTGGCTTTTACACACATGTAAACATATTTATTTATTTTTAAAACAATAACTTCACTAGTGCAAAAAATTGTATAAAATAAAATAAAAAAGATTATTGAATAGCAGATACAAAATAGATGACAATTACTAATGATCTTTAATAAATAACAGGTTTAAAAATATTGTAAAAGAAAAGAAAAAAATAATATTAAGTAACAGGTCCAACTATTAGCTTAGCTCTACCAGATGACAACTGTACTAAATTAGTCTTATAGTTTGAGATTGACGTATTAAATATATCAGCGACATCGGAGTATGTGTTTCCCAGATGTTGCATTCGTCGCATAGGCGTGTTGAATGAAACTAGTAATTCGGTACACTTAATTCGGTGTTTTGTCAATATCTAAAATAAGAAACCTGAAAATATTAACTATTTCATTCAGGCCCTATTGTTTTTTTTAAAATATTCTATGATTAATACCGCACAAAAGTCTTAACTGCTCTCAACCGTTTGGAGCCAGTGGGACTATGATATCCACAATTGGGGAATGTTATGAGGTTGAAGGTAGTGGAAAGGGGAAGAAGATGGGAAAGAGGAAGATAAGAAAGTACTAATAAGAGTTGTGATCTTTCACCAGGGCGAGACTTTATTTGAAATGGCCACTCTAGAGCGTGCTGAAAATATACTTTATATTATTTGATTTGAATTGAATGTGTTATGACGCATGTTAATTGAATACAATGTATTTGCGGACGCTGGGTTTATGCCCGCAACCTCTGAATTCGTAGTCGAGCGTCTTACCACTTGACCGCGGAGGACGTCAAAAGGCCGTCATCCGTTTGGAGTTAATAAAAAATAAAATAAAAAAGCGCTTGCGGAAAAGGTTTACCGTCTCTGGCCCAGGAACTCTCACCATGCGTTGGTAATCCAGCTTATCACGATTGCTAAAACGGTTTTCAACACATTCTCACCACGAACCATTATAATTGACTAATCCTTTGAGGGGGGACATGTTCGGGCTTGATATTACTCACTGCTAATTTGCCGTGTGATTAGGAATTGCGAATGTTATCATGTGATATTGTGCTGCTGCTTGTCCTTGCTTTGTGTAATAAATATGCAATGGAACGTAATAGAACCTCAGAGCAAGAATATATATGGCGAGAGATCTAAATATTTTTACCCAACCCATACAAATTTACGATAGATCAATTTCTCCGGGTTTTTACGTCGTAATCCATGAGAGAGAAAGAGAAAAGACCAGTTGTCACATTATGCTGCACCACTTTTCGATATGTAAACATTATTTCCGTCGCACGCGTCTCTGGTGACTTCGTCCACTACGTTTTGTTATGCGACGTAACAGGACATAAATCAACGGTTTTTAAGGTTATATCCTATATCTTCGTTGATAACAATATTGTGAAAAGTTGTTACACAAATAAACCCTACATTACGTCAACATGTGCTGTGAATGGATGTATAAATACCCTAGTCATAGTTCTAGCCACGCCCAAGTCAGGAAAAAATCAACAATCTTGACTACACAAGCATGCCACCTAGGGTAGGTATCAATTTACAACCAAAGAAAAACTACTCTTAATAGCGCCATTTTTATTAAGGTGCTTATAGGTTGTATTATAGGTCGCACTATTAGGGTTGACCCGAACAACACACACTTGCGGAAATTCACTAAGAAACACCCCTTTACATAGCTTTCTGTACATATTATATGCCGACTTATTATGTTGAGCGAAAAAGGAAAACTAGTTTAAATTCTTTCATTTTTTTTGGATTCAATTTTTTTTAAACCTTTTAAAAAACCATCAAAAAGTTTTTGTAGCGCTTTTTATATTCTTTATTAAAAAAAAAAAAAAAAAGTTTTTTGAATTTTTTTATATAATTACCGCACAAGAGTCTCAACTGATCCCAATCGTCTAGAGCTAGTGAGACTATGGCATCTCCAAACAGGGGATGTTGTGAGGCTGAGGGTAGTGGGGATGGGAAGGAGGTTCGGAAGAGGAAGGTTTGGAAGTACCTGGCTATTCAGATCTAGTCACTAAACACGGCTAAAGCCAGTTTAAGCAACGTTTCGATTCTGAATGTGTTCTTTCACCAGGGCGATATTTAGGGTATATACCACTATGGAACGTGCTGCTTTAACTATAAGTATATTTGATATTTATATATATATTTATTTATATGTATATATTTATATGTTAAATATATTTTTTTTTACCTTTTTAAATGAACTAAATGTGTTATGACACATATTAATTAAATAAAAGTTATTGACGCACGCCGGGTTTGAACCCGCGATCTATGGATTCGTAGTCGTGCGTCTTACCACTCGACCATGGAGGCCGTCAAAGTCAGTCTTATTAAATAGTATTATTATTATTTTGTCAGTTTTATTTAATATTATTTATTGCACAGTTATGTAAAAGCCTATAAGGGTGTTTATAATAAAATAAACATATTATTATCCTTTCCCATTAATTTTCTCTACTTATTCCCACTATCTTAACGTTCGTCTCAAGATCTTATTTACTAAGCTTTCATGTATCAGGTTCTAAAACATGGAACAGACTACCACATAAATAGATTTTAGAGTTGAATATCATGTTTCATAGCTACTCTACCTAAAGTATATCTAAAATCTTCTCTTGTTAAAACTCGGATCTTGTGCGTCTTTTTTTTACCGTTGACATTTGATACGAGATATGAAAGTCGGAACCTTTACGCAGCCTGCAAAATCCATAAATATTTCAACACTGATTTATATGTTTCCTTTAAAGTCTAGTTTTAAATATAAAATATAAACAGTATTTATTTTAAGGTAATTTTGACAGGTTAAAGTTATCTTTTGACGGCCTCCATGGTCGAGTGGTAAGACGCTCGACTACGAATCCAAAGGTCGCGGGTTCAAACCCGGCGTGCGCCAATAACTTTTATTTAATTCATATGTGTCATAACACATTTAATTCATATAAAAAATAATAACAAGTATATTTGCGGCACGTTCCAGAGTGGTAGATACTCTAAGTATCGCTCTGGTGAAAGACCACCATTCAGAATCGAAACGTTGCTTGAAATGGCTTAAGCCGTGTTTGGTGACCAGATCTGAATAGCCAGGTACTTCCCAACCTTCCTCTTTCCGATCTCCTTCCCCTCCCCACTACCTTCAGCCTCACAACATACCCAATTTGGGGATGCCATAGTCTCACTGGCTCTAGACGGTTGGGAGCAGTTGAGACTCTTGTGCGGTATTCATGTAAAAAAAAAAAAAAAATCTTTATTGTTTTATCTTCCGGCCTGCAGGACCAACTTGCCAATGGCCATGCCGGTGGGGAGGGCAATCTTGTTGTTGAATCGAATCGCTTCGGATGTCGATATATTTTACATAAATGAAGCTTCGTTCGAAACGACAAGCATTCCTGCTATTTGTGTAATTATTCCTTGGTTTTATTTTATTTATTTTTTATACATCATTTGGATGAAATTTTATATTTAAATTGTCTTATTTTTTTATTGCTTTATTTTTTACTGTCCATACTTTGCATTCATTGCAATTTATATTTTTTGGAATTAATTGCTTTATATTTATGAATATTGTGTATTAATACACTTACTCGCTTTATTTAAAAACGCCTTAAAATAAAAATTTTGTAATGTTTTTAAAATAATAACTAACTGAATAACTGAACTGAATAAAGCTTCGCGTCCTTCGGGTGATAATTCACAAAAACGGCGTCGCAAAATTCTCCAGAGTGGTAGATACTAACAGTATTGCCCTGGTGAAAGACCACCGTTCAGAATCGAAACGTTGCTTGTATTGGGTTTAGCCGTGTTTGGTGACCAGATATAAATAGGCAGGTACTTCCCAACCTTTATCTTTTCCAATTCCTAACCCTCTCCACTACCTTCAGCCTAACAACATACTTGTCGGTTTGTGTGTATTGCATGACAAATAATACTCTCACAATCGTCCTGATCATTTACTTGACTTGGGCATTTAGAGCGAATGAACGAAGAAAGGAGTTTGAAAAGAATATATGATGCGAAAGTGAATGGAAGAAGAAGTCGAGGACGCCCGAGAAAAACATGACACGATCAAGTAAATCAAATACTTGAATCAGGTCGTCCCGAATAACAGAAGAGTATGTATGAGACGATGTATGAATGTAAATGAAGCAAGGAGTGTGTGCTAAGACAGAGTTATATGGCGGTCCGTCCTCTCTGCCTACCCTTGCGGGGAAACGGCGTGATGGTTGGTTAGTTAGTTAATAATGTACTTATGATGATTGTGTGATTGATCTCTATTCTTTTGAGCCTCTTTTTAATGCATTTACTCGCTTGCTCCCATTTATCTTATGCTTCCTTTTAAAAATTGATGTAGATTTGTACAAATACTAATATTCGTTTGAATTAAATTTAATATTCTGCTATTTTAAGTTTTTTTATTTTAGTTTTTAGTGACAGCTGTTTCGGCGTTTAAGACCATTGTCAAACTGTGGTTAGGCCACATGGAAACGACTTATTTATACGATTTTGGTTTCTTATGTGATTACTAATTACGGTAAAAACCAAATTGATAATTACTGTATAAACCTAATTGTTTTGGATTCTGTGAGGTACTTAACTTAACAATCTGTTTTCCCCATTTTATTTTAACGGCAGGTTTTTCTTTATTGTTTAATAATGTGATTGACCATTGGTTTTTTCCCCCGATTATGAATTGTAAATCTATTTGTTAAGTACCTTTCTTAATCATTCATTGTATTATTTTACGAAATTGCATTATTAAGCATGACATTATTATTATTAGGTATTTTTATTTTCTTGAACATATTAAGGAGTGGAGATGAAATTATTTTTGTTTGATTGTTGATTAATGTTATATTTGGATCATTTATTCTTTTGTTTATTTCTAATTGCTCAAGTAAATTTAATCTAAAACCTTTACTTTCAATGTGTAAAGGCGTTGGCTCGTTATTAGCAAGAGGAACGTGGTTTTTTTTCTCTAAGAGATGAGCTGCAAATTTGGATTCTACATTATTATTTTTAAAGCAACGCATATGTTCAATGAATCTAGTTGAAAAAGCCCTTCCAGTTTGTCCAATGTATGTGGCATTACATTCTGTGTGACTGCATTTTAATTCATAGATTCCACTGTTTTGGGAGTTTAGGTATTCTACTTTTAGAGTTTTTTAGGTTAGTTCCGATATTATTATTAGTTCGAAAAAGCTATATTTAAACCACATTTTTTAATTTCTTTCGCTATTTTTAAGGATATTGGACCGAAAAATCGTATGCAAATTTATCTGTTTTCGTATTATTTGTTGGGTATATTAGATTGATTTTATTTTTGTAACTTTTATTTTTATAATTTTATCAATAATTTGCCCCATAGCCGTTATTGACCGCGATTGTTTTTATAGTTTCTTTTTCTTCTTTATACGCGTTTTTATTAAGAGGGATGAAGAGGGATAACAACCATAAGTAATTAGTAATCACATAAGAAACCAAAATCGTATAAATAAGTCGTTTCCATGTGGCCTAACCACAGTTTGACAATGGCCTTAAACGCCGAAACAGCTGTCACTAAAAACTAAAATAAAAAACTTAAAATAGCAGAACTCAATAATAATAATATTAAATTTAATTCAATCGAATTATATAAAAATTAAAATGGAGTTCTACAAATTAAACACAAAAACTATAAATTCCATTTTGTCCTTACCGGCATGAGATTTTTTTTTATAAATTGGGGATGACATATCCTCACGGGCTCTAGACGTCTGCGAGTATTAATTTGGTACTCTTGAGCGGTATTTACAAAAAAATAAATTAAAAAGCCAACATTGATTATTATTAGCGAAATAGTTTTGAACGGCTCTCCTCATTCTTAATACGTCAGTTTCCTGACTGAAAGGTGAAGGTTCGTTGTCCTTGCCGTCCCTGAAATGTAGGACTCCCACCCATTTAGGAATCTCAGCGAAGCATTTCGCTAACCAATCTGGAGCTTGATTGGAATATATAGAATTTCCATGGAAGTTGGGATAGCAACTGAACAATAGATTCTCACCACTGTTTTGATGAGAATCCAAACTTCCAATAACATGGAAATTATTATTATCATCTGGTATTATGCACGTTGGACAAATTGTTTAGGTATATGAACCTTGGAAGGTAGCATCTTCCAAAGTACTTAGAACTTTGATGGCTTGTGTGGTATCCGTCGTGTTAAACTTACTGTTTCCACGTGAGGTTCCAATCGACTTAGGGTAAATGAGATATACCTACAGAAAAGACAATCCCGAGAAGTGTGATCAATGCAGATTTAAAGGAAAATTGATGTCGCCAGGCCAACTAAATTTACAGTAAGTTTGAAAAAGAATTTCGGTATGTGAAAATGTTTGAACACTGTTGGATCCGGAGCTCCAACTGAATGTGTCTTCAGCTTCAGATGAATTTTGAAAATAGTTGACTGTAAAACGATAAAATTATAACATTTGATAATTATAGTGTCTAATTATAGATTTGGACAGATTGTGGAGTGAAGGAAGTAAGGAAACCGATTCACTCACCGATGAAGTTGATGTTTAAGCTCTTGATTCTTTTAAAACAAGGAATCACAACACTAACTTAATTTTACTTGAAGAACCAGCAACTAAATGATGACCAAGCGAGACACCAACGAACACGTTTTTTACATAGTTATTTTTCTGTTTCGATTGTCAATTGTTTTCGAACACAGTGTTTTTGAGTAGAAAAATCGAATAGCGAAATGGCGGGATAGGTAGGAACTGCATGAAAAACAAGAAGGTATGAACCTATCAAATTATCATATTTAAATCCAACAAACACTTTCACCAAATTTATTGAAAATCGGGCATACTTTACGCATACGGACACGCCCAGAACATAAAAATAAACTTTTTTCAACTCGCAGAAACCGCAATATATATATATTTTATTTTTTTGAAAAGAGAGACAAACATTCCCGGGTTATAAATAACCTGACTATATTTAAAAAACTCCTATCAAAAAAAAACTAACCAACCCTCACACCGTTTCCCCGCAGGGGTAGGCAGAGAAGACGGACCACCATATAACTCTGTCTTGGCAAACACTCCTTGCTTCATTCACATTCATACATCGTCTCATAGACACTCTTTTGTTTTTCTGACTCGTCACATGACCCGATTCAAGTATTTGATTTACTTGATCATGCCATGTCTTTCTGGGGCGTCCTCGACTTCCTCTTCCAATCTCTTTCGCATAATATATTATTTTCACACTCCTTTCTTCGTTCATTCGCTCTACATGCCCAAACCATCTAAGCGTCCCTTTCTTGATCCTATTTATTACGCTCACAGCCTTGCATTCTTTCCGGATATCCACATTTTTAATACGGTCATACATGGTTTTAAAATCTCATTCCCACAGCATTCAGTCTACTTTCATCCTTCCTCGACCAGTTCTATGCCTCACTGCCATACATTAGGGTTGGTATAAACACTCCATTGTAGACTGCTAGCTTCGCTTCTTTAGACAATTACCATCAAAGAGACTTAGGAGGACTTAGCTAGCAGAGCAATCGAACCCACGACACTCGGATGGGAGTCCGACGCGTTTGTCCACTCATCTACTAACTGGTTTGTATTTTGAAGTTTCAAGTGGCGCCAAGGAATTTAGTATCATGTGACGTCACATAGTTGCCAATCTCGTCCGTGGTGGCCAACTGGACGATATAATATATGTATATATATATATATAACGTTGCGTTTTAATACGTTGGTTATTAACAGTTTTTTTTATAGATCAATTAGATAATCGTATGAATAACTCTACACAATTAAAATACCACTTAATTAATTGAAAGTAAAGGTGATTATTGAACATGTTAAATTTGTACACATGAAAAATTATTGGAAAATTTTAATAAGCCATAATTTGAGATGTTAATACGATTTTAATCCTTAATGCAGTTTTTTTAACATTGTTTGTTTCAATGACCAAGGCTATTTTTTTTTCATTTAATCTATTTTATTGAATACAAAGGTCAAGTCGTACAATAGAAAATTCCATCTATTTGAAGTTGAACAACTGCTAACTTAGTGTCTACATTTTGTGTGAGGCGCCAAGTTTCACGGCCATATGTTACCATTGGTCTTATTTTTTGTTTTATATAAGATCAGCTTCTTTGTTTGAGGCAGAAGCACTACATGGCTCCACAACCCAAAAAACGACCAACACAATGTAACATTTAATTTTAATTTTCTTTAAATATTTTTCTTTTACAATTTTCCACATAGTTAGGAATTTGTTCTGAGAAATGTATATAAAAGAAATCAAACCTTTGTCTAGTTTTAAAGAATTCTTCAGCGCTTTAAAGTTTTTATATATCCATCCATAGTACGTAAAACCGCTCTAGGGTCCAGAAAGGTATTAATAAAACACAATTTTGAAAATACACACGTAGGTTTGCCTCTATCTTTTAATTTACAAACTCATAAAGCATTTAGCCGTGTTTGGTGACCAGATCTGAATAGCCAGGTACTTCCCAACCTGCCTCTTTCCAATCTCCTTCCCCTCCCCACTACCTTCAGCCTCACAACATACCCTAATTTGGGATGCCATAGTCTCACTGGCTCTAGACGGTTGGGAGCAGTTGAGACTCTTGTGTTGTATTCATATAAAAAATACATATTTAAAAAAATAAAGATATTCTTATTTTAATCTTATAATTTTTAACAGTTCACAAACTTGTTATAAGTAAAGCAACCAGAGCTGACCCGGACATAGATTCAGATGCATTGCTTTCATACAGAATATTTCAAGCTTGTTATTTTACTTCATAAAAGAAAATTGAAGTGAAAAAATAATAATACAATTAATAATAGACACTGGAAACTTTTCGAATACATAAAAATCACCGAATATTTTTTTTCAATATTATTATTTCGCACGTATGTAAATGTTATCTTTTTCTCATTGAAAACAGTACGCAGGCCTAAACAAGACAAACAACTGTTTACCTCTGACGTTTGGTAAAGACATCACTATTAGAAGTGAATACATATGCACCAATACAGACAGTTTTACGTTAGTATTTTTCGGGTTACTCTATTTGCGTAACCTATACTCGTACATTTTGCGTTTATTTTGTTTGGTTGTGTTACGTGTAAATAAAACTTATTTGTGCAGCTGCGAGCGTCACTTCTGTAGATATTATGATGATCAACGCAAAAAACGTTTGAAACTATAAAAAATACTACCTTATCTGTTAATCAGGGCCTCCATATTGATTTCAAAATGTTCACTATAATATTATATCTTAGTAGAAAACAATCACTTTGTGGTTGACAAATTTAATGAAAACGAAATAATAACCTTCTATAAGATAACACAGATTTAATTTGAATTTTTATAACGGACCGGTTTTGCTTAGCCTAAGCTTCATTAGGGTACAAAATATCAACTTAATTGTGTACCCTAATGATGCTTAGGCTAAGCAAAACCGGTCGGTCATAACAAAAATAAAAATTGTGACCCTATACAAAGTTATTATTTAATTTTAATTTAATATTATATTACATATTAGAGTCCGATAGAACCGTAAACGTTAAATTAACTGTTGAAACGAATGTTACGAAAGCCTTGGTAGAATTTATTGTATTTTCCCTTTAACGATGCCAGCAATCCCCATTAACAATAATTAAAAAAGAGTGTAAGGTCTTCCTGTACAGAAAAAAATCCGCGTTGTATTAAAGCTGCAACGATTTGTTCGCTTCCTGGAAAACTTCCATTCGGCAAATTAACTTCGTGTGAACGAGGTGTTACAGTGGGAAATGGGTATGTACACAATTAGTCAATGTACCAAGAGATTACTTAGGCGCTTGAGTTCTATAGTGCCTCCGGTGATTTTATCGTAATTTCTCAATTTAATCAAAGTAATCAATAATATGGCCAGTACTGAGAAATTCTGAGGTTGAATTGATTGAAGTATACGCGAGCCGTACTTAAAACTTTCAGAGCCAAAGAAGAAACGTACGAACTATAAAAACACATTTTTTTAAATATATACATGCTCCCAACCGTCTAGAGCCAGTGAGACTTTGACATTCCCAATTGGACGTAGTTATGCAGAAAGCGTCCAACCCACAATTTGCCAAAATCGAGTATGGAATTACGAGATTTATATCTGCTGAAAACATCCAAGCTCCAAAATTTAGCGTTGTGACCGCTTTGAAAGAACTACTTCAAAGAACTACTTCTTTTGGCAACAGTTCATACTTCATTCAATGTTCATTGAACAAAAACTTCAATTGAAGTCGGTTGTTCATTCATTTTAATAACTTCATTTCATTGAACAAATACTTCAATTGAAGTTGGTAGTTCATTTTAGCCTTCATTCATTTCATTAACTTCATTTCATTGAAAGAACTACTTTTTTGCGAGTTCGACTTCTATTGAAGTGTTCACTTCGAAGGGTTCATTTTAAAGAACTAACAATTCGTGAAGCATTCACAAAACATTGAAGTTTTTCCCAACGCTACTCCAAATACAATAGATTTTCGTAATTATAATTTTAACCAACGCACATTGTAGATATCAGACTTAAATTGAAGTTTAAAAATATTATAAAGTTTAGTATAACTTTTTAATAAATACATTGATAGATTAAGAATAACCTATTTATAATTATGCTTATAGAGAAAAAAACATTGACATTCACTTTACAAATGCCGATTAGGCATAATAATGCTCTTTTATCGTCATATTTTCAAACGCCCTTTTCTCAGTTTCATCTTATTGGGGTTGGACTACTTCCATTTGGGGTATGTTGTGAGGCTTACGATAGTGGAAAGGGAACGGAGACGGGAAAGAGGAAGTTTAGAAAGTGCCTGATAGTTCAGATCTGGTCATCAAACACGGCTAAAGCCATTTTTAGTTGTTGTTACATACGAGTACATTTTTTTTTTCAAAAATGAAAAAAGAAAAGATTACAAAAATAAAAACATTAATTAAAAAAGAAATAAACACATTATAAAGGATAAACAGTGCAGACATAATAAAAAAAACTCACATAGGCAAAGCCAGTGCATTGGTATACTAATTCAAATCAAGAGTGGGCTCTAAATAGTAATTTCAAGCAACGTTTCGATTCTGAATGCTGGTCTTTCACCAGGGCGATTCATAGAGTATATACCACTCTGGAAAGTGCCGCAAATATATTTTATATGAATTAAATGACACATATTAATTCAATAAAAGTTATTGGCGCCCGCCGGGTTTAAGCCCACGACCTTTGGATTCGATTTTTTTATAGTGAATACCGCACAAGAGTCCCAACTGCTCCCAACCGTCTAGAGCCAGTGAGACTTTGGCATCCCCAATTGGGGTATGTTGTAAGGCTGAAGGTAGTGAGTAGAGGAAGGAGATGGGGAAGAGGAAGGTTGGAAAATACCCGGATATTTAGATCTGGTCACTAAACACAGCTAAAGCCATTTCAAGCAACGTTGCGATTCTGAATGGTGATCTTTCACCAAGGCTATACTTAAAGTATCTACCACTCTGGAAAGTGTCGCAAAAAAACTTTACATTACTTTATGTGAATTAAATATGTTATGACATATATTAATGAAATAAAAGTTATTGACGTACGCCAGGCTTGGGCCCGCGATCTATGGATTCATAGACGAGCTTCTTACCAATCGACCATGCAGGCCGTCGTTTCAGCATTTGATCACACTATGATCAGGTATCAAGCGTAACCGCAAGACCATTATGTTATCCCCAAAGACCAGAATTTCCTTACTAATACATGTGATTTTATCCCTTGCATTCTTCTCTTTTCCACAAATTTACTATAATTTTCTCCTTTTTCTGTTTATCTTCAACACATTTTTTTATAACGTGTAATGTCAATTTTTGTTGATGAATAAAATGATTGACTGACTCATTTTTTGTAAATCCAGATTGATTGACTGATTCGATTCAAACTTATCAAAGTACCCAGAATCTAAATGAGGTTACAAGTTCCAAGGATTACGGCTTAAGACAGATTGCATATTAGGATAAAAATATTGTGAGGAGATTAATTGCTGAGTTTGTACGTTTTGATGCGAAGGAGATGAAAACTAATGCCATCTATTGGAAAACGTTTCTAAATTGTATTTGATTCCAAGATAAACCGATACTGGTTCGTTTTATTTTTTTAAATATTTTTTTGAATTTACGAAACCAACAGTTCATTGGTTTCGAATGGAAAGTTATGCAGATAAGTACTATAAAAATTTCGGTACTGATGATATGTTTCATTGTATTTTCTTGTTTATTGAATGTTACCTGGTGCACTGTGCACTGTGCACTGTGTACTGTGCAGTGTGCACTGGGTACTGTGCACTTTTTGACACAGTGCACAGTACAGTCCTGTCTTTTTTGTCCCTGTAATAATTTTATTTGCCTGAGTTTATCATTATACTGGTCCTCTTCAAACCTAGGCAAGTCTCTGATTTTTATAAAAGGATCCTCCCCGATTCCAGCATATTATTTATGGAATGAAAAACAGGCTTCCAAGTTCCGCCAGGCTCAAATCCCTTAAACACTCGCCCTAAAATAACTAAGTTCATGTGAGCACTTCTGGAGCTTTGCGGAACTTTGCAAGCTCGCTCTCGTGTCTGTGGATATACTTCGACACAGCTACTACTTGTACAACCTCCGAGTAGAACCTTTTGTGTCTCCATAACTACCATAGTTTGGGTAGTGAAGCATTTTTTTAAACCAGAACGTGGGTCGTTTGTATCACCTGTGATTGATGAATTGATCTTTTTGAATACCTACGTTAAACGTTTTATTTTTTTAAGGTCGTGTCTATTAGGGGAGAGAGAGGAGATGCGTAAGAGGAAGATTCGGAAGTTTTATTTTATTTATTTATTTAACAAGATCTCATAAAAACAGTTGTTCAGCAAATACATTAAGAGATGAATGATGTAAAAATATTGTTGACACATGCATAGTGTAAAAAAAGAAATTAAACATTTATGTACATCTCACATATAGACAATGTATTATATATCCAATGGAGTTAAATAAGTACAAATTGAAGTAGTGTGACGCACTATACATGATATAATAACGCAAATAAGGTTAGCAATGAAAAACAAAAAAACATAAGATATAAGAGAGGTTCATTCTTATGCACATATTATGAGATAATCGTTGAATCGACAAATGTAAAAAGGTGTGTAAAAAAATATATTTATTTAATTTAAGATAAGTACCTAGCTATTCAGTTCTTGTCACCAAACACGGTTTTAGCCATTTCAAGCAACGTTTCAATTTGAATGGTGGTCTTTCACCAGGGCAATACTAAAGCTTGATGTTAGCATTTTACACATATAAAATAATGTATGGTATATTTGCGGCACGTTCTCGAGTGGTAGATATTCTAAGTATCACCATTCAGAATCGAAACGTTGCTTGGAATGGCCTCAGCCGTATTTGGTGACCAGATTTGGATAGCCAGGTACTTTCAAACCTTCCTCTTTCCGATCTTCTTCCCCTCTCCACTGCCTCCAGCCTCATAATATACCCCAATCGGGGATACCATCGTCCCATTGGCTTCAGACGGTTGGGAGCAGTTGAGACTCTTGTGCGGTATTCACTTTTTAAATAGACAAGTTTTAAAAAATATAACATTTTTTACAATAAATAAATTCGTTTGCCGTTACTTGTTAAGTCTGTTCACACGAAGAATGTATTAAATCGTGTGAGGTTCTAGTTTTTGTTTTACGTCAAACTTCCCTTAATCTAATAATATTTCTTGTCTTACGAATGGCGAAAGATAACTTGAACAATCGCAGAAAAAACCAAGAAATCGAGAAAAATTACGAGAAATAATCCTGGCTTATAGGGGCTTACAGTTTCACAAGGAGAAATATAAATATTATCTTTGTCTTTCCCTGGGAATGTTAAGATGTGAGGGAAAAGATTGAGAATATTGGAGAAGTTTTAGCGGTGTTCCTTAATGCTATGAACAGCCTTCGTTCCGCTGAGAGGGTGCCAAAACAACAGATGTTCAATTCGGAGCCGTAGAAAGTTATAAGGGTGGTTTTATTCCTAGACTGAATGTTTGGATGCATTTCAGCTGTTCTGTATGTGATAAGATCGCACAAATGGGATCCCTGTATGTGTAGCATAGTAAAGCCATGTATGACCATATTAAAAATGTTGAAATCTGAAAGAATGTAAGGCTGATGTAAGCTTAATGAATATGACATGAAAGACATGCTTAGATGGTTTGGGCATGTAGAGCAAATGAACGAAGAAAGGAGTGTGAAAAGAATATAGGAAGACATGGCCCGATCAAGTTAATCAAATACTTGAATCGGGTCATGTTAAGGGTCAGAATAACAGAATAGTATGTTTGAGACGATGTATGAATGTGAATGAAGCAAGGAGTGTATGCCGAAAAAGAGTTGTGTGGTGGTCCGTCCTCTCTGCCTGCCTTTTCGGGGAAACGGCGTGATGGTTAGTTAGTTAGAAGAACTCTGGATACTGTATTTTTGTATAATGTAAAGCTAAAGTGATGAAAAAAAAAGGAAATTTGACTGACAATGTGGGAAAGTACCTGGATATTCAGATCTATCAACTTAACATAACCAATGCATTTCAATGGTTTAAAAAAAAAATGTAGTGAACACCGCACAAGAGTCCCAACTGTTCCCATTTGTCTAGAACCAGTGAAACTATGGCATCCCCAATTGGAGTATGTTGTGAGGCTGAAGGTATTGGGAAGGGGAAGGAGATGGGGAAGAAGAAGGTTGGAAAGTACCTGGCTAATCAGATTTGATCACCAAACACGACAAAAGCCATTTCAAGCAATGTTTCGATTCCGAATGGTGGTCTTTCACCAGGGTGATACTTAGAGTATCTACCACTTTGAGACAATAGTGGTGTTTCTGTAAGGCGATAACAATGTATTTAGACACGCTACATTTATTTTTATTAAAATATTCAAAGCTAAATTAAACAGCACAAAAAATTTCGTGTTTATTTAACAGTTATTATATGTTATTACTTTAAGAATTCCAATTATATCTATTTGTAGTTCAAAGATTATTGTCTCATCAGGTCACTATATTAGCTTATTTTTTTTAAAATGTATCCACAAAGACAGAGTTTAACCAATAAATAGTAACTTTTGTACATATCTACAGCCCCCTTGAGCTGATTTTTCACAAAAACGGTGATAATACAAATCATCCAAATATTGGGGAGAACTCCAGGATTTGCAGCCCTTATGAGAACCAGGATAGCAGGGGTGCGGGAAAGGATTAACAACTCCAGAAATGACCTCATCATGGAATCCCGTCAGATCCCGAACTCAAGCATAGAAGCGCAGTGGAGTAAATTATTTGCCCTATCAATCTTAACGCTGTCAGGATTGACTCCCTCTTGATGGTGTTTTGAAGAAACGAAGCCTAATATCTTCTGTAATTTATTTTCACTTTTATTATTTAATTGTTTTTTTTTGTTTTTTCTTAAGAATTTCTGTTCATTTTTATTTGTTAATATTATTATTACCATATATTAATATCAATTATGGAAGGTATTGCATTGCACTACTCTTGCATACCTTCTGGAATAAAACATTATTATTATTATTCACAAATTTTTCACGAATTTCCACATTTTAACGAAATTATTTTATGTCGAGTTGTATCAATATTTTGCTCTGACAGAAATTGTTTATCTTCCGTACTGGTCAGAACGAATTTCTCCTTAACCTAAGATTTGAGATTGTCTAAGACAACCATAATTGGGTTCAATATTTGTTTGATGAGGGTAAGTGATGTGGGTACATGGGGCTTTGCTAAAATTATGAAGGATATTTTTTCAACAATGTGTGATAGAGTCACGTTCGAATTGGACAAAGGACTGTATGGTCAGAAAATTGAGTTGACAAAATACCCTTACTTTCAATTTTGTGAGAGACCACCATTCAGAATAGATTTAGATGATTGAAATATCTTTACCAATATTCAGAAACATAGCCTGAATGTCCAAGTAGCTTATAACAGACGGTTGGGAGCAGTTGGGATTTTGTGCGGTATTTACTAAAGAAAAATAAAAGAGTGGAGAGGAAAGAAAATTGAAAAATAAAGCCTCGGGTATTCACATCTAGACACCAAACATAGCTTAAATCATTTTAACAAATTTTTGATCCCGAAAAGCGATTTCTCACCAGGGAAATACAGAGAATATTAATAACTCTGGAACTAGGTGAAAATGAGTAATTTTTATTGTATTTTTATATGAATACCGCACACGAGTCTCAACTGCTTCCAACCGTCTAGAACTAGTGAGACTATGGCATCCCCAAATACGGTATTTTGTGAGGCTGAAGGTAGTGGGGAGGGGAAGGAGATTGGGAAGAGGAAGTTCGGGAAGTACCTGGCTATTCAGATCTGGTCACCAACCACGGCTAAAGCCATTTCAAGCAACGTTTCGATTCTGAATGGTGGTCTTTCACCAGGGCGATAATTAGAGTATCAACTAATTTAAATACAACATTAATATATTCTGGGAAAAAAATACTCCGATGTAGTTAATATATTAAGTACATCAATATCACATAATAAGCGTAGCTTAGTCAAGATCTTTTTGTCTAGTAAAGGTAATTTATTTATCATTTAACTCTAGATATACTTCCTGTTCACTACTATTTTTTTTATTTCTAGGGCAATATATTTGCACTGATTAGAAGGATTTTTTTAGTGAATATATTTGTGCTAAAGCCTTTTACGACGTAAATAAATAAATAATTCCATACGGCACCGAAATATGTTCCTCAGCCTTTTTATCGAACGCCAAGTTGCTTACAGATTTACAAACTTATTTAAATATGCTGGCGAACAAAAGAGAATTTTTTACATCCAAATATATATATTGTTTTTACAATATCTTCATCAGACACCTTAGACTGCACATATAAGCTTGTCGGTCTCTACCGCTCTGCCACGAAGGTCGTCAAAATTACGAATAACACATCTAACAAACGACACATATTATAAATAACACATCTTCCAAATAACACCGAGCACTCTTACTGCGTCTTATACAAAAGACACCCCCTTCGAATTGCTTCTCCAAGCAAAAAAAGTTAATTGAATTTCCCGGCGACATTTTCCTCACGTGCTAGATTTTCTTTGTTTTCTACCATTTGGTGAATTTTCTAGACGCGTTAACAAATACATTACTAAAACACTTTCAAAAACGACAAATGGCGATGGCCTGAGAAAGGTCATGTGTCGGAAAACCCTGCTTGCAATTTTTTTTAAGTATGTCAATTTTTGATTCTCTTGTCTTTTATTAATTTGTGAATTTATTTATTTATTTATGTGTGCCTGTTTTATGGTAGATTCACACCAACGTCCGGATCCGCTCAGTGACGATATTGTTCCGCATGAGAGCTTATTGATATGGTATGAATACCAATCAAAGAGTATGTGCCAAGACAAAGTTGTGTGGCAGTATATCCTTCTGCTCACCCTTGTGATATTTAACTTCTCAGTTAGTTAAATAATTATTTTGAAGTGTAAAAATACTTACATCGCAGATTTTTTTTAAAACCGTTTTTTTATCACTAAATAACATTTTTATTAATTATTAATTATTAAAAATATTATTTAGTGATAAAAAAATGGTTTTGAAAAAAAAAATATCTGCGATGTAAGTATTTTTTCACTTCAAAATAATTATTCAACTGAGTAGTTAAATATCACAAGGGTGGGCAGAAGGATATACTGCCACACAACTTTGTCTTGGCACATACTCCTTGATTGATATCCATACCATGTCAATAAGCTCTAATGCGGAACAATATCGTCACTGAACGGATCCGGACGTTGGTGTGAATCCAGCTTAAGGCTTTATACGCAAATATTGACATTAATAAAAAAAACCATATACTCGCATATAGCGCAAATAAAATTCTACAAGAAAAAAAATAGTTCTGAATAACAGGTACATTCATAGTTAAATAGTTTCTACAGTTAATTCAGCTCTACTAGATGGAAAAAAAACTGTACTAAGGTGTACTTCTAGAGTGATATTGACGTACTAAATATGTCAACAACATCGGAGTATTTGTTTCCGAGATGTTGAATTCGGCATATAGGCGTATACTATTGTGAGGTTGAAGTAGAATTGTCACATAATATGGTAGGTAATGTCTTGTAACCGTCCTGCCAGGAACATGAAAAGCAATTAAATATAATAGCCCAGGGCTGTCAATCATTGAATTTATATTTTTATGTAAGCAAGTTAAGTCGGTAATTATTCAATTTAATTAATTAATTTAAGGTGACAAAGAAGATAATCATAATTGATACATTCCTTTATTATACCTATTGTATAGTTAATAAATCTTAAGAATTTATTTTGATCTTTTTTATTGCAAGGAAATAAATATATGTATTATGTGTATCAGTTAATAGATATTCTAGTAATTGATGTTATTTTTTTTGTAGGCTTGTACAATATGTTTATTTTTAAATTTAAGAAACGTTCTATGCTTTAGATACTTGTAATAATATCGTTTTATATTTATAGAATTTGTGTTTAATTTGTAGAACTCCATTTTAATTTTTCATTCAATTGAATTAAATTTAATACTATCATTATTTAGTTCTGCTTGCTTTACTTGTCATTGTAAGTGACAGCTATTGCGGCGTTTAAGAACATTACTAAACCATTAATCTAGGAAAACTAAATATTATAAGATATGTCTAATTAAATTCATTCATTTTTTTCAAAAGTAAAAAATCGAAGAACACACAAAAACGTGACTAACCTTTCAAGTTGTCAAAAACAAACCACTAATCCAAAATGGCTGATAATGCTAACACATGATAAACATATGTGTACCAACATAACAAAAAAAATCGATAATCGAATGTACACAGCCCGCGAAAATTCAAAATTCACCTTTTCTTTTGAACAGGCCTCGTATATATATATATCGTAATAGATCCCACCATAAAAATTAAAGGCAAAAATTGTAACATTGTTTTGACGAAAGTGAAGATTGTGTCAACGACGTTAAAAAATTGCAGCTGACGACTTTCTTGGTTGAGTCATTAAGATCTTTGTCCAGGGGTCGTGGGTTCAAATTCCAGCGTGCGCAAGTATATTTTATTTAGTTTGTTGCATTATCCCAGAGCTCGCCGTTCAATTCTTATCACTGCATCATACTCGCAGATTTCCTGCTTTATATTTATGATACGTAATTAAATAAAAATGAAATATCAGAATAAAAAATGAGTTACAGAATAATGAGAAAGGGGTTCTAGAACTTAATTTCACATCGCAAACATCAGTTTATTGACTCAATGCGAATTGACAAAAAATTAAATGTTTATTTAGTATGTGGGTAATCGATTAAATTTATATTGAACATATTTGGAGAAATTGTATTGCCCGGAATGTTTAAAGTAATATTGATTTATTTTATAGCACAAAGGCAAACAATGGCCTTTTCAAAATTCAAGCCATGAAGGTTTTTAATTGAAATTTTTATTATTGATAATGCTTTGTTTTGAATGTACCGCTGTTATAAAATTACGCCCAGCCAAATTGATGCTATCGAGATTGAGCGTTAAAGACAAATTTAGACTTATTGATTTCTCAGTTCATTGGGTGAAAGCTATTGTTAGTTAACAGAGTTTCGAATTTTTGAGACATTTCATTTAATTATCTTCGGAATGGATAGAAATTATTATTGTTAGAGATTTAATCAATGCAATGTCTTCTACGATTATTATACGCCTAGATTAACGACAAACATATTAAAACTGAAAAATAGAATGCCTTAAAACAACATGTTGTAAATTTTTATTTCATTTTTTTTTAAATGTACGCCAAAATTTGTACCGACAGATAAATATGTACTACAGCGCACAAAAAAAGGACGAGAAGTCGTTGAGACTAAAAAACGCAAGGAACCCGAGTTCTTTGCTTTTTTATAGACACATTAGACTCCCATTTGCCCGAATCCATTGAGGCTATGGCACTTCCGTTTAGGATCGTTGTAGGTGACAGTATATAAGGGAGGAGAAGGAGAGAGGAATGTGGAAGGTTGGGAATCACGTGGCTATTCAAATCGACGTTATAAAGAATGCTTAAGGTATTTTTAAAAAAGAAAAATAATTCTGGAATTTTAATTTAGGCAAACTGTTTATTCTGCTTTGTATAGGTAATAATAAATCAATACAGTTATTAAGGTGTCACAACTGTTAATGTAAGATTGGATAAAAATGTTCAAAAACGATGGACGTCTTAGTTGAAGAATCTTGATGTTTTAATTTTTGTTATTAGTGTTGCTATCCAAAAAAATCTTATTCTAATATGAAAGTAATTATTAGATATCTAGCATTAAAAAATATTTACTTTCATTAGTAACATTAAGAGGTTAGGTTGAAGTCGGTTTCGTTAATTTTTGAATCAGAGCAATAATTAAAAGCTTGCGAGGCCTCCGCGGTCGAGTGTTTGAGACGCTCGACTACGAATCCAGAGCTCGCGGGTTCAAATCGCGGCGTGCGCAATTAAATTGTATTTAATTTAAATGTATTAGTTTACATTTAATTTATTTAAAATAACAAAAATGAGGTAAATTTGTGGCATGTTCCAGAGTGGTAGATACTTTATAAGTATCACCCTGGTGAAAGACCACCATTCAAAATCTAAACGTTGATTGAAATAGTTTTAGCTGTGTTTGGTGATAAAATCTGAATATTCAGGTACTTCCCAACCTTCTCCTTCCCCATATCCTTACCCTCTCTACTATTTTTAGCCTCGACATACCCCAGCTGGGGATGGACTCTTGTACGGTATTCGCTTTAAAAATAAAATAAATAAATAAATAAGTATTTTCCGTTTATGATGTATAGTGAAAAAGAAAATAAATATATCACGTCTTTCAATTCTATCTGTTATTTAAGGTTTTTTTGTTGTCTATAACCCGTAACCGTTGTTTTTTATTATTATTTTGAGTATCAAAGTGTTCTAGCTAAAATACTAAAATGATAAGGGATGAGTGGGTGGTGCCTTTTCTCACCCTTTTACAAAAGTAAATATTTTCTCGCGTAATATGTGCCAGGCAAACTTGTACACCATACAGTGTAAAGTGTAAACCACCCCATAGCTACCTAGCAGCAGGCGCCAAGCCCACCCTTACTTTGCTAAGTGTAAACAGAGCTTTATTTATCTATGATATGTAATATTATTTTATTACTACTTTAAAAATACGTCTCTTAGATAATTTTCTCCCCGGCAAAGTGCTACTTTTTACACCCATCAACATAGCGCCTCTCTCCTCTGAGTCTCAATTCCATTAAAATTGTTCCAAATTATGATTATTTCAACAAACAGTAAAATTATTATTAACCTTTCATTTCTCTGGGCTTAAAATTAATGACAATTTGTCAGTGTCAAAATTTAGAAACTTATCTATTTTAATAGTACTATTTAGGTACATTCATCTTACACACACCACAAAGTAGAGGATAAAATCTTTGGAATATATTGCCTACACGTTAAATAACTTGCTTTCAGATAAATATGAAAAAAGTCAACTTGATAAATAAGTTAAAAGTAATACTTTTCATATTATGTTTTTTAAATTCATTTAAAAATGTGAATAACTAATTTTAAAATCAGTTTTCTCTTTCCAGTAGAGTAAAAACATCCTCATTATCTGCTGTTTAAGATAATTTTTTCTTCCGTTTTTTTTTTCTATTTATAATTGAGTTGTATTTCTTAATACCACCTTCCCCATTTTTTATACTGTATTTCTTATTGTTTAATTTATTATGAATTACGATTTATATTTGTTTGATAACTCTGTTTTTGTATATTTGTTGTAACATGTATTCTTTAATTTTCCCTAAGTCCTTAAAAGCATGTCTTTTTGAAGGGCTGGTAGTAGAGTAAACACAGAATTTTTATATTTCGTCTACATAACAATTAGAAACAATAAATTGCTGTTCCTCAATCGTCACTCTACCAATTATGGGTATCATGCTTCACTGTTTAGAATGTCGAGACTTGTTAACCCAAGCCATGTGTTGAAAATTTTGGTACCAGTCTAAATGATATTTATCATTCTTTGCGAGTCTACCAAAATCTTGTTCAGGCTTTGACTTGAATGTTTTTTCATTTGTAGAATATGTTTTTAGTAATTGCGTCATTTAAATACGATGTTATGTGCTGTTCTTTCTCTGTTGCTCTTTTTCCCATCTCATGTTATGTCTTTATTTTGTAATTGGATAATGGTCTATAAGTATATAAATAATAAATACGAGTATGTCTAAATGATTGCAAGTTATTCGTAGAATTAACCTAACCCAGTTATAATACAAATTATTTAAAACCGAAACAAACTTACACAGCTTAAAATTCAGTATGTTTTCCCCATGTTTGTTTTGTACTAGATCGGTTTTATCCTGCTGTAGACATATTAATAATAAATTCTTACTTAGCTATTTAAAACGTCTGAAACAAATGGAGAAAAATGATTAAAAAGACATGAAAAAGTTTATTAACCTCTAGCTTGACGGCTTTTATGGTCGAGTGGTAAGACGCTCGACTACGAATCACCAATAACTTTTATTTAATTAATATGTGTAATTCATATAAAATAAAACAAAGTATATTTGCGGCACGTTCTAGAGTGTTAGATACTTTAAGTATCGCCCTGGTAAAACACCACTATTCAAAATCGAAACGTAGCTTGAAATGGCTTAAGCCGTGTTTGGTGACCAGATCTAAATAGCCAGGTACCTCCTAACCTTTCTTTGCCCCATTTTCTTCCCCTTCTCACTACTTTCAGCCTCACAACATACCCCAATTGGGTTGCCATAGACTCACTGGTTCCAGGCGGTTGGGAGCAGTCGGGAATCTTGTGCTGTATTTACTACAAAAATAAAAAATAAAACCTTAATATTATTTTGATTAAATTATTGAGTTTGAAAGTGTGCGTAGGAACCCGGTCAAACATGAATAATCAAGCGGAAATAAATATAAATTGTGATTTTAATAACAGTATATTTATAATAGATTTCCGCCGCGAATAAATAAAAATAATTATTAACAAAAAAAAAAAACATAACTGATGTTTGTTTGTTAACGAAACATTTTTTACGTTTAACGAAACTGCTCAATAGAAACGTTTTTTAAATTTATTTATTCAGTACAAAATAAGTATTTGACAATTTTTATATAATTTTTTTAACAATGTTCAAAATTTAAATTTCGCTTTTGACGTTCTTGTTCAATGTTTCGAGGAAGTCGAATTTTCTAAGAAAACAAATGAAACTGTATAAATATTATGACAGTTTAGGGTTGAACACAAATTGATTCAATTATTTCGTGAAGGCAGGTTTTAGTAATATTGTGTGGGCTATTTTTTAATCAGTCATCTTTCAATTCCAGCCAAATGCTAGTTATAATACGCATCCGCGCAACACAACGTATTAAAAACTTCGTTTTTTCTGTCTTTATTTGGTTTATTTTATTTTATATTTATAAAAGAAGCAGTGTGAGAGGAATTTTTGGTAAGAATCACCCCTGGCTTGGGTTAACGTTTTATTGGATTAACTACTTGTTATGGATTAGTCTGTAAACGGCTATATATATATGGCCTGCGTGGTCGAGTGGTAAGCTAGATTATGAATACAGAGGTCGCGGGCTCTAACCTGGCGTGCGCAAATAATTTTTCATTAAATTAATATGTGTCATTTTACATTTATTCATATAAAATAATGTAAAGTATATTTGCGACACGTTTCAAAGGGGTAGATACTCTAAGTATCGCCCTGGTAAAAGACCATCATTCAGAATCCAGATCTGAATAGCCAGGTACTTTCCAACCTTCCTCTTTCCAATCTCTTTCCCCTCCCCACTATCTTTAGCCTCACAGCATACCCTATTTGGGGATGCCATAGTCTCATTACTATCACCCTGGTGAAAGGCACTATTCAGAATTAATCGTTGCTTGAAATGACTTTAGCCGTGTTTGATGACCAAATTTGAATAGCCAGGTACTTCCCAACCTACCTCTTCTCATCTCCTTTCCATCTCCTTTCCATCTCCTTACCCTCCCCACTTTCTTCAACCTTACAACAAACCCCAGTTAGGGATGCCATAGTATCACTGGCTTTGGGCGGTTGGGAGCAGTTCGGATTTTTTTCCGATATTAACTATTTAATAATGTATATTTACATAAATACATTAAAATTTAATTCTGTCATTATCATTTATACCACTACAATTACAACCCATTTGGAACCTATCACCTAAAATCAAATTAGAAAACATAATAGGTGTTCTGCTATCGGAGATTCGCCAGGCAAACTGCAATCGGGAACGACTCAACAGAAGTGCACTCATTGTTTATTTTAAATTCACCGATATGTCGAAGCCATGACTTCCTCTACAACTTATTTCATTTTAATATCTATTGGTACTGTCTTATTTTTTCATTATTAGCAATATATAGTATGTAGTGTGTTTTCGAAACTCGTTTGATTAATCACCAGTACATTAATCAACCAATCTGTCCAGGGTCTGTTGACGGCCTCCGTGGTCGAGTAGTAAGACGCTGGACCACGAATCCAGAGGTCGCGGGTTCGAACCCAGCATACCCAACCCCGAAATCCACATTTAATAATATAAAGTATATTTACGACACGTTCCAAAGTGGTAGATTCTTCAAGTATCGCTCTGGTGAAAGACCACCATTCAGAATTGAAACGTTGCTTGAAACGGCTTTAGCCATGTTTGGTGATCAGATGTAAATAGCCAGTAACTTCCCAATCTTCCTCATTTCCATCTCTTTCCCTTCACCACTAACTTCAGCCTCACAACATATCCCAATTGGGAATGCTATAGTCTCACTGTTTCCAGACGGTTGGGAGCAATTGGGACTCTTGTGCGATATTCCATAAAAGAGTGTATTTAAGGGATGCACCTCTTTATTCACATTTCAAATATAACTTCCGTAAAGTAGACGTTCACATGAATTTTCATTTTTGCAAGCCATTTAGAAGAATAGCGGTAGCAAACATTTTGTATCATGGTCGCCGAAGAGTTTCATAATTTCAATGAATTGTTTCCAGAATATAGCAAAGAGTGAAATATAATCTCTACATCGTCCTTGTGAAAGACCACCACTCAGACTCGAATAGGTGATTGAAGCGACTTCGTATATGCTTAGGGTTCAAACCTTAAGAGCCTTTCAAATTCATATCGTCTCTTTCTCTTTTCTCTTCCTAAATTCTTTCAGCTGCTTGAAATTCCTCAAACGAGGATGCGATAGTTCCACTTCAAACTGTAATAAAAAAATTTGTTATTTATTTAAAATTTCTTTGTTGCAGGAAATGATCATTGACCCTCAAAAGCCATCGGGATGGATCCCACCGACAAAGAAGACCTTTCCCAAGATGACCTATTCTCCGTATCAAGAGAGATCGCAGACCTTGACGAAGGCTACTTCAATACTAACGATAACATCCACCAACCACCAGCTCCAATACTCCATCTAGACAACCAAAAACTACCAATAGAGGACACTTTGTACGTCCCAGAAGACACCATCTATAACGGAGAAGATGGCATATATAGTCCGAAAGACTTTGCAAACTCACTTTTTAATTTCTCAACGACGACATACAGCATAAGACCAGAACTCTTCGACAATTCTACATCTCGTGATGTTGGTTTGAATGTGACTATCAACAGGTTTGATGATGAGTCTTTTGGGAGTCTGACTTTTCGAGATGTGAGCCTCGTTGGCCTATTTTGTATCCTGATTGTGGTGACGGTCATCGGCAATACTTTGGTCATCTTGGCCGTGTTGACCACCAGAAGATTGAGAACTGTGACTAATTGCTTCGTCACCAGCCTGGCTGTCGCAGATTGGCTTGTGGGCATCTGCGTTATGCCGCCTGCTGTGGCCCTGCATCTTATGGGTGAGTCTTTTTTTATTGCGTGGATTTACTTTGACGTGCTAACTCCTATGCTCTAGGATGCAGGATGGGTGCTTTTATAATAATTTACTGTGACGTGTTAACTTCCATGCTCTAGAATGTAGGATGGGTGCTTTTATAATAATTTACTTTGAAGTTTTATTACTTTTCAACGATTCTTTTTCTTGTGTGACGACAGAGAACAAAATAGAGCAACGAGAATTATATTAAGGCAAAATAGATACTCAAAAGTAACTAAAATGTTAGAAACACTAATTTAAACAGTGAAACAAATGCTAACATTAAACACATTATTTTTTATATAAAACATGAAGAACAACTTGTTGACAAAATATGTTTCTGATAAAGTTATCCAAAATGTGGATATTCACAAACGTAATACAAGGACACGCAAAGAAATCAGCCTACCAAAAAATAATAAAACCAAATAGTTTACTTTTGAAAAGGATCAATCTTAAAATGCCGGAAACCATCCAAATTAAAAATAGCCTGTGAGAACCATTTAAAATACATGCAATAATATCAAGTGGTATTTAAGTTATTATTATTATGTTAAAAATAATATGAATTATAACTTGATGCTTTATAAACCTTAATGTGCAAGTAACTAAATGGCTAATGAGTAAGGACCACAAGGAAATTGAAGACCTCCTAAAATAGCACTTGAAATTCTTCACCATGACAAGCTAGAACATTGTGTAACAAATATCATCATATTTTTTAATTATTCTTCTTGTACTCACTGTTACTTACCTCGAACAGGTTCTTATTACCTAGTGAGGTAGGTAATGTAAAAAAATAATGTAAAAAAACAAAAGTTAAAAAATAAATTTAAAAATTTAAAAAAACTAATATAAAATAAATAAAAGTCAAGCAAAATCACGATTTCTCAAAATCACGATTTTTCAAATCAAGATTTGGTTCTTTTGCATTACAAGAGCAACATGGAAAACCATTTTTTCTCTTCGAATTTTACTATATTTTGTCATTACAAAGTGTCACTTTTTTCAATTCCACTTGTACGTTCATCTCGAATATTTGATTTTGAGTTCTTGCTGATTGATAAAAAAAAATAGCATTTACAATTTGATTTTGAATAACTTGAATAAGAATTTAACAGCCACAAGTTTACCATATAAGACGCATAGTAAACTATCAACATTCTTATAAAACCAAAAAATCTTTTTACTGCACCGAACCTAAGAACCGAATATTACAAGTAAAGTAAAAAGTTAACGGACCCTACCTAACAGACTCTCATATACAAATGACAGTCCGACTGATGACGTACTTTTTTGAGAATTTTCTCTTCCGTGAACTTGTCTTTCCTTTTTATTTTGCTGAGGGTGGGTCCTTCATATATTATTTAAAGTAGCAGAGTGCGAGACGACCCTAAAAAGTAAAATGAGACTTTCAGCGTTTCATCCCCCTCTCGAGTCGGGCCACGACTTCGATATGTCACTTGGCCTTCCGAATAAACATGTTACATTTCCGGGGGCATCACAGTCCTTGGGTATTTCAGGGTTGTGGAAAATATTTTACTTGAGTATATTTTCAGTTTTTACATTTTCTACGTTGGGAAATTCAAAGAAAAATAATGAAAATTTACTTTAGCTATATTTGCCTAGAAATAGGCGGATAAAGTTCTCGAAGCGAATTTAAATCTCAAATATTTATCACAAATATGAAACAGAAAAAATCGTGTTGTTTATTATTGATATTATTGAAATATTTTTTAAAAAAACAAGCATTAATGCTTTAAAATTGATTGGACGTAGTTATGCGGAAAGCGTCCAATCCTAAAAATATGTAACTGAGAAAAAGGCGTTTGAAAATGTGAAGATAAAAAAACATTTGCGTTGTTTTTTTTCTTTATGAGCATTATTACAAATAGGTTATTTATAATTTATCAATGCGTTTATTAAAAAAAAAAATGTATTTCTCATGTTATCACTTTTTTTATTGTTTTTAAATTTCAATTTAAGTCAAATGTCTGCAATGTGCGCTGGTAAAAAAAAAATAATTACAAAAAATCTTTTGCATTTGGAGCTTGAATGTTTTCAGCAGATGTAAATTTCATGTTTTTCTATAGAAAAACATGTAAGACTCGATTTCGTCTTTAATGTCTGAATTGGTTGAAGCGTTACACATGGATAGAGTAGAGGATCCAAGTTCGAGTCTCGGTTGTGACCATTGTCTTTTTTTATTTTCTGCCTTTTTTCTGTTTCATATGTGTGTTGTTTATTATTAAAATTATTTTTAATTTTTTTTTTTAAATAAGCATGAGTGCTTTAAAGCTTAATTTAATTGAGATTTAACGTATCTGGAACACTTTTTCTTATTAAAAATAAATGCCTTTTCACAGCCATTATTTTACATAGCACCACACAGTACTTCTACTGCCTAAAGTTGGAGCTTTATTAAGAGTTTTTTTCGGTTATTTTAATATACTAAAAACGTTTTTTTCATGTGTTAACACCTGATTTTTTTAACGTTCATTTGAGTTATCATTGAGCCTCAGTGTTTATTTTTTTATCAAGAAAGAATATCTTTAACACAAACAACAGTTTTATTTTTGTATTCTAATAAATACATATAAAGATAACATAAAAATTTAATTTTGACATTTTTTTTGGAGGAAATAAGGTTTGCAACCTAGAGGAAAAAATAGACGCCATATAATAAAATTAACAGCTATTAAAAAACCCAAAGAATTAATATTTTTCAATCGCTACAGTTACGGGAAAAAAAGATAAAGTTCGTAAACTTAAATTGGTCTCAAAGGATTAATTCTCGTAAGATGTAATATTTTATTTTGAAATATATAAATGACACTTAAGTTTCCAATATTCACCAATGATTGTTTTCTTCTATTCTCTTTGTTAACCATAGTTGTTTATATTTTCCTAATATTTTTTACTTTAAGCATATGACTATGGTAAAATTATTCTATCGTTAACCGAGCAAAATTGTATTCTTGTGGCGCATAAGTAATGAGTTTTCTAGTAGCAAAATTTTGTTTGTGTAATGGTTTTAATACTCCCATAAGAGCAACACGAGTTTTTGATGGCTACCACAAATAATATATTCATAATTATTTTGCAATTCCCATACGTTAAGGATTAGTTAGTTAGAAAATAGATAAACAAATAAAATTTATCGAAACAAAGATACATACAGATGTTTGTAGCGAATAAACCATAAAATCATTGCACATAGGGTTTTGATATGACCTCTATTTTTGATGCCCTCTCATATAAGAGGTTGGCTATCATCAGAGCTATCTTCTCCCTATAGGCTGCATCCTTAGGCAACTCGCTGAGTCATCCAAGTTTTAAAGGCATAAGACGCGACGTCTTCTTATACTGTAACTTCCATATTGTTTTTCCTTGTATTATCACCTTTTAATCTCACCTCAGATTCACAACTTAATAACATAATTATAAACAAAATAAAATAATCCCTCCAACTTTATATCAAAAGGGTGTGTGCAAAAGAGTTCTAAATACCTGTAACCAGTGAGACTATGGCAACCCTTCTTTGGGGAATGTTATAAGGCTGAAATAAGTAAAAATCAGAAGGAGTTGAGGAAGAGGATGGTTAGAATTTACAGGTTAGTTTTCAGTCGTGGCTCTGTACAGTCGCGGGAGGTACTTTTTCTAGATAAAATATTTTCTTTTAACGTAATATTTCTGCCTATGGAGATGTCTTTACAGTTTATTTTAATTTCAAAAAGCATTGTACTGTGGCATAACAGAAAATAACTGCGGACGGTTGCTAAACCACCAAACTTTGCTTAGGAAGAGTACGTACTTGCATTTATTTGTGGCACGAAGCAGTCATATTAATTATTTTCTTACTCTCACGGGAAGCTCCCGTGCATACAGTTGTAGCGAATATTGGTACACAGTACATTGATAACGTGCCATAACCTGACTTTTCAGATATTGTCACTAAACACGGGTGTAACCTTTTCGTATTTAAAAATAATCAAACGTGGGATGACGTAGTTAATTTTGCTTATTAATGCATTTTCATGACATAATCTTAGAGAATTTGTTTATGGTAATACTTTGAGGAAATTTTATTGATATTATTTCAGTATGTTTTATCTAAAATATCGCACAAAACTCTCGTTCAGGGTGATATTAGAAGCAGCGGCGGCTCGTGACTTTTTAGTGTGCTAGAATTCGAAGATTGAAAAATACGACGTTATCGATGTGTTTGAAACCGATTTTTTTTGTATGAAGATGTTCAAGATTTTTCAGTTTTGTTGGTGCACTGCACGGCTTGCTGAAAAATCTTCATACAGAAAGTTGAAATTTTCAAAATAAAGAAAGACAAACATTTCCGGGCTGCGAATACCCTGACAATATTTGAAAAACTCTTACTGCCATCATAATAAGCGGAAGATGTTGCTTTTTCAATTATGAAGGACTTAACTAGCAGAGCAATTGAACCCACGATGCCCGGATGGGAATCTGACGGGTTTTCCACTCAGCAACTGGTCTGAAAAAATCATAGTACTCCATAATAACAATGCTATAACAACATCAATCATCATAAATAATGTAAAAAAATAATGAAATCATGACGTTTTTTCAACCATTTCCAGCAAGGTTATTTTATTCTGCATTGTGGTCTCTCTTCGGGATAGATCTAAGTGGTTCTACAACTTTTGAAAATAAATTCGTTTGGTGTCAAAGGTTATTTACATACAATCTTCGTTCATCCCTTAACCACAAAAGGGGTGATTTGCTATCACACAAATGGCTAATGCTTTTATCTACAGGGTACACATTGTTAGACAGATGGGCCTCACATGTCAACCTCAAAATTACCTACCCCTCCACGATCGCCCGAATACCCTTAAGCGATCACCTAACCTCGCACAATCACCAGCCATCAGTTACCGTGGAGGGTTATCGGTTGAGGGTTGAATCAATGGCGGAGATAAGATCAATCTTCATTACCGATTTGTTGATCATTTGACACACGTCATAGGCGCTCAAGTCGGAATGTGATCTTGGCTGGTTAATGTAGTTATCATATTAAACCAATATTTTAAGTAATCAAATAACCATTAGGCCATTTTCCCGCAAGAATTAATGTTTATAAGATGAACCACCGCCAAATTATGTTTTAGCACGTACTCTTTACCTCAATCATATATAAATCGAATCATACATACTCTCTGTTATAGCCGCGTGCACTCCATAAAAGCACATAAGCACTGTCTACTCTGTCGTACTTGTATAAAAATATGTATACTATTGTATTCAATAATATGAAGTTATTTAAAAAAATAAATCTACACTTTCAAAACTGCACCGCCACGAGCGCCCCATCGACCTTCCTTGTATAATATGTCAAAAGCACTAACTACACAAATGAGCCTAAACGCCGCCAATTTCAGAGTAAATTGTTATTTTTTTTTATTTATAACAGCTCAATTACAAAAAAAAAACTTTACACGATATATGGGAAAAAAGAACAACAGGGAAAGAACAGCACGTACGTATTATTTTAATGAAGCAATTACAAAAATAGGACAAAAATATACATTTGAAAGAACATTCAAGTCAAAGGTTTTGGTAGAGTCGTTATCGTAAAGAATAAAAAAAATTATTAGGATTGGTACCAAAAATTTAAAGACCATGACTTAAGTTAACAAGTCTTGACATTATGGACAGTGGAGAATGATACCCATGATTAGTGGAGTGATGATTGAGGTACGTAAATTCATCGTTTTTAAGTCTACTGCAAGGAATCTTGAACCAAATGAGTTGCAATAAAGATGTTATGTTCGCTAGGCTACACAAAATATGTATGCTGTGAATGTTGATGTGCGTTCAAGTGGATCTTTTGTGCTAGTATCTTTGTTAGTGTCTAGGCAGTGCTTTTACATAACAAATCCAATAGCAATTAGTGACATCTGTTGGTACCTATCTCTATCATAAATTAATCTTTTTTACGAATGATTTTTTTCCTACTGCCTACCCTGATCAAAACCTCTGAACACGCCACTGTTTTGTCATAGAAAAGTCCTTCTTAACGGAACCCGATTAACATATTTGATTCACTTGATCGTGCTTTGCCTTCGTTGAGCACCTGTGACTTCAATTCCAATTCAATTACCATTCGATTTTTGCCTCGCTTATTATTTTGAGACTCCTTTCTCAGTTCATCTGCTCTACATGATAGTAATTTAATTTTGATTCCAGTTGGGTGCAATAAACAACCTGCCATATATATAAGTTCTGTTGGTATTTTAGTGGAAGATGATAAAAAAACTACACTTATAATCCGTTCAACATCGCGCACAACTGAGAGACACCAAACGCTTTTTTAAATATTTACACTTATGGTCGACGTTTTCCATATAAGAACGGTCTCTTCAAGACCTAACATAACTTTTTATTTCTGTAAAAAAAAACCCCTTCACACAGCATCCCCAAAGACGACCTAGACCCCGAAAGAAAATATTTTTAATATTTACACCGGCTATTATTGAATTTGATTCAGCGTGCGCTTTACTCTAATGGCTTAAACCCGTAGTATACAAAATATTTCCTCAGGTAATCTATTCGAGGGAGGCGCTGTTTACTTAAAATTACTCCCAATATCGGTCCCGACGTAATATTATGAGCAATCTAACTTTCAGCCATGAAATTGAATATTAATATTATTCAAACCGTGCAACCTCGTGTATAATAGATTGAAATAGATATTGTAAATATTGTGATAGGGAGACCTACCAGATTATGCGATAAATGGACATAACCAAAAAATAATGTTACAGAAACTGAAGATAAGTGAACGGCGAAGCTTAAATAGAAATAAAATATTTTCTTCACATATATTTTTAATGAAATGTAACCGTAAGGTACTTCAAAACTTTCTTAGTTGAAACCTTAGTTATAGGAAGGTAGTTAGTCTATGATTTTTAAAATATATTTTTTTTAACTTTCTTCCACATTTTTTTAAAATTTAAGTTAGTCTGTTTTTGAAATACTTGTATAATAAAACAACCAAACAAAAAAAATTACCTAGATGTCATAAAAGGGTTCAAATAAGAATAAACAGTTAGGAAAAAAAGTTCGCGAATAAAAAAAAATACAGTGTTGGATCCCAATTTGAGGAGACAACCTTTTTACACGGTGTCCAAACATCAAACCCAAATAATTTTTTTAAGAAGTTTGTTTCGATGTGACTGTTGTTAAGATTACGCGAAATATCTGCCTACTTTTAAACAGGCACCAAATATAAAATAACGGAAAACTCGAGGGTCTCATAGATCCACTTACCTTTTAAATGCCCTCCCGGTTAGCTCTAGCGGATAGAACGGGTTTTTTGTGTTTGAAATTCGTTTATTTTGATTTAGAGAGAACTTTTTTCTTCTTTGTTAAGGTTGAGAGTTACAAAAGGGATCCATCCTTTGCAGGATTTTGAGAATTTTAACAATAATACGCTCGCCAATGCTCTTTTGGATTATATTTGAGAATATTGATTCTACGCCCAGGAAGAGCTTAATTAACTTGGTGGATAACGTTGGAATTGGGTACTCGTAGAGACAAACTAATTTACTAAATTGTTTATTTATCACCGATACTGGAAAACGCGCGGTCAACTGCAAGCTCGGAGTCCTTGAGTCCAGGCCTTGTTAGCTGAACTAACAAACCGAGAAATCTTCTTGTGTTACTCCCGGAGCCTGATTATGACTCGTAATATTTAATTGAATTTACAATTTCACCGTAGGCGGCAGACAATGTTTTGACTCTAATATTGACTCAGTTTCACGGTCAAACGTTAACTGATTATCCTGGCCGTTTTGGCTGGACTCGTCAAACTCCCCTTCCACTTTTTGGCTTTTCAGGGGGCCAATAGACAAAAAATTACACCATAATAAATAGACTTCAACGTGAAAATTAAAAATTGCAGTTGATCGAATTTATCGTGCTACATAACACTATTTTTGCTTAAAATAATCATTTTTCTAATTATTAGTGTTAAAAACTATTGTGGCCGGGTACACGCAATAATTAATAAAAAAAAAAACTAAAATTTACTCGAAAACGAAAGCTCAAATCGAAAAAAATTGTACCATCTGTAAAAAAGACTCAAAATCCGATGTAGATCTACCAGTTTCCTGTTTGTATCACGAATTTCTGGACGTCGTGTAATTAGAGTGTAACAATATTTTTTATTCTCACATAATATCTTAATTTTCTATGGCTTACTCTAAAATCAGGGATACCCCACTTTATAATTCATGTTTCAGAAACATCTTCTTAAAAGTCTTTAATATTGATAACATGAAATTTGTATTATTGACCCATTTTTTCGCTATTTGAACAAGTTTTTTTTTATTGACATCTCAAATATGTTGATACTTAAAAAAATGTGAATTCATTATCCTTTTGTAATGCTAACAGGACGTATATTTTAAGCAAGTATATCCCATGTTACGGTGTGAACTACGTTTTTCAAAAGCACGATCCTAATACGAGTCTAAAGTCATGGTGTTTGAAAGAGAGAGTGCGAGAACAGCGTGCAATATGGTTGTAAATGATGAATACTTGAATCAAGTGGGTGAGAAAATGTATTCAGGAAGTATGTTCACGAGAGACGGAGGGGCTGATAAGGATATTGAAAGAAGGGTTAATGCAGGAAACGCTGTTGGCACAAATAAAAAAATGTCCCAAGAAGCGAAGCTAGCAGTCCACAATGGAGTGCTTATACCAACCCTGATGTATGTCGGTGAGGCATAAAACTGGCAGAAGAAGGATATAAGTAGACTGAATGCTGTAAACATGAGATCCCTGAGGCGTATGCGCGGTAAAACCTTGTATGCCCGTGTTAAAATGTGGATATCCGGAAAAATGCAAGGCTGATGTGAGCGTAATGAATGGGATCAAGAAAGGGACGCTTAGATGGTTTTAGCGTATAGAACAAATGAACGAAGAAAAGAATGTGAAAATAATATATGACGCAAAAGTGAATGGAAGAAGAAGTCGAGGAGCTCCAAGGAAGACATGGTACTGCCAAGTAAATCAAATACTTGAGTCGAGCCATGTCAAGAGTAAAAATTACAGAAGAGTATGTATGACTGGAATGAAGGAAGTAGTGTGTGCTAAGACAAAGTTGTATGGCGGTCCGTTCTTTCTGCCTACACCTGCGATGAAACGGCGTGATGGTTAGTTAGGTAGTTACAATCCCAGTAGCCGTCTCCGCTCGACCTTAAAAGACACGCAAATGAAGGCTTTATTGCGGGGGAGGGGTGGGATGTTTGGACAAGACTTCGCTTGATGAATCCGGGTCGATGTAGTTTGCCGGCTGATGAGTTATATTCGGGGATGGCTTGCGACAAACCGGACCACTAGTAGACGGACAGACATAATGCTACCCGGGATGAATTTTGGTCATTTGAAATAAGTAAATTTAGACAAACTACTAAGTATGTACTTTAATGGCTAGGTTGGGGATATAGCCAGGACTGGAAACCTTGTGAATTATTATTTTACTGTTGAAATAAGAACATACATGATCTTTACTATAAAACAGATACCTCTGTCCTTTTTGAGACCACGAATATTTTCAAGGCTTTACATTTTTTTTAAATCTCAGTAATTATTGTTAAATACGGTACAAAGGTTCAATCTAGCATATCGACGCTGGAAAGGCAAAAGGGCTGAAACGCTTTGTTGAGAAGCTTACAGCAGAGCACTTCAAGGTTTTTTTTACAATAAAATTCATAAGTCTTCAGTACCTGGTTGGATTTTAGAAAAAATGTATGTTAACTCGGGTAACACACTGCTTAAATTGAGTTACCTGCTGCGACGAAAAACTAAAAAAAAGTCCCAAACTTGTGTCGCTTGAGTCAAGTTTTCTCCCAAACGGTAAATATATTTTAGATGGCTGAAGCGCCACAAAAGTTTTCGGAATCAAATGAGAGTCAGTGCATTCGATGCCAAAAAAATAACTGATAAAAACTGCATATTTTACTTATTATTGACCAAAGTGTCGCTTAGGCTCTTTTGCGTTTTTAGCGTCAATATACAGTTTTTATTTTATTCTAAAAAGTAACGAAAAAATTGCGTACTTAAGTGAAATATTTACATTCCTATGTAGAGTAAACAACAATAAACCCATCTCAAATTTGAAGTCTATTTTTAAAAGGAATAAAAATATTTGACAGTGAGGTCTAGCGTAAGTAAATTTGAGTCAATGCAATTCTTTTTAGAACATATCTTTTTTTTTTAAATACCAAAGAGCAGGTTTTTTTGTTAAATAAAAAAAGGTTATTCAAGGTCGCGTAGAGCTGGGTAGTAACTACTAAAGTTCTTTCTTTTAGTCGAATGAATATTAACCTGTTTAGTATTTACACTGAACAGTAAATAACACAACGAAATTAAAAGTTTAATGAAGTTTCTTAGATATTTACAAAAGGTGTTCGTTCGAAATGGTTTCATTTAATTCTGAAATGAAATAAAACCTACTAGAATTCGATTAAGACTCAGGTTAAGTTACGACAGACAAAAGAAAACCAGATTAGCGAAATTGAACAAAGAAAAAGTTAAGATTTGGATTTAGCAAACTTACTGAGAGAATACCTCAACAACTCCGAATACATAAGTGCATTCATACATATACAGCGCATTGATGAATTTGTATCAATAAGTGATAATCATTGCCGTTTTGGAATTGCTTTGGTATACAATATTGTGTGAATTGAGGAATATAAATGACAATACGTCTTTTTAGTGAAAAATCCGGCTATTTACTGTTTTTTTAGTGGTTAGTGTATGTTTTTATACAGAAAGTGGAGGGATTTCGTTGTCGCATGGTCACACGCACTAATATTAACTCCGTTTCGTCAAAATAAAAGTTTCAAATTAACAGTGTGAATTATAAAGTGTTTTTAGTTTATAAATAACTTTAAACGAGAAATCATAAACGCTACACTTCTATAATAAATTAGCGTAAAAACGATTGTATAATTTATTTATGGTCTTAAAGTTTATTTTGTGGAACTCCATTTTAATTTTTAGGTTTTTTAATTTTATTTAAACGATAATTATTATTATTTTAAATTTTTAAAAACAATTTTTAGTTAAATACTCTGCGATGTAATTATTTTTACGCGTGACAGCTATTTCGCCTTCTGAAAAAAAAAAAAAAAAAAAAAAGATTGTATGAGATTTTGTTTTTGAAAAGCATCCAGCACCTCTATGAAAGAGTTGTTTAAATGATCTGCTATGGATCTAGAGGTCGCGGGTTCAAATCCGGCGTGCAAAAATATATTTAATTTATGTTATACATGTTTTTTACGTATGAATAAGTCAAATATAATTAGATATAGTATATATGCGGCACGTTCTAGCATTCACCATTCAGGACCGAAAAGTTGTTTGAAATGGCTTTAGCCGTGTTTAGCTGTGATCTGAATAACCTGATAGGTAGCTCAAACTTTTTTCTTCCCTGTCTTCTTCCCCTTTCTTCTGTTTTTGGTCTCACAATATATGCCATTGTCCCACTGACTCCAACCAGTTGGGGCTTATGTGCGTTATCCACGTAAAAAATAAAACAAAAAACAATTTTGCTACTGTATAAACTTGGTTTCAAACTTTGCACCACCAGATTTACGATTTATTTATATACGGACGGACTATTGTCCAATTTAAAAAAAAAAAACAAACCACTAAATAGGAAAAAAAAGAACAACAGAGAAAGAACAGCACAAACAAAATATGTTGATGAAGCAATGACAAAAACATGCAATACAAAGAACACTCAAGTCAAAACTAAGGTTAATTCAAAGTTTTTATTGAGTCGTAAAGAATGACAAAACCATTTAGACTGGTAGGTACCGAAAATTTCAAGACCTTGGTTTAATTCATTGTTTCTGAGTCTACGACAAGGAATGTTCAACTGGATGAGTTGCAACAGAGAAGGCATGTCAATAATACAATTAATAATTTGGAAAATGCAAATTAAATCAAATTCTTTCCTATGCTTTTGTAATGAAGAATGAAGTTTGTTCGATTAATTAAGGATTTTCATGTCCAAAAATATTTTGACGATTGATGTTTCAAGTGGATAATCAGTATTTATGTATTTATTAAGATGTTAACATTCAAAATACATTTGGTATATTAATCTCGAGAAGTTAAAAAAAACTACTTCTGGGAAGGGCAACATTGTAAAACAAAAAGGAATAATATTTGTACAAAGACTTAGAAATTTATCAAAAAGAGACTCATAGGAGTAGAGACCAACTAGATAAACATCACAAATACAACAAGAAGTACATTCACACACACAGAGGTCTCACTATAGTAGCATATTTTCTTACTCCTTTAGATTACCGTTAGTTTTACACGGCGGCCCTGAAGATGGGAACTACAAGGTTGTCCGAAACACGTCGGTTCAAGAAGAAGGAAAAACGTAATTCGAATTTTCCCCAAAAATCATTCAACATAATACCGAATTTATGTATAAGCCAACTATGATGGTTATGGTAATATGATGGTTTTCCACCCACTCGTATTTTCTTATTCTCTACACCCTAATTTACACTTATAGGCATCTCCCTAAAATATATTTTCTCTATGGTTTGCACCCACTCCTTCTCCGCCATATCTACGTTTATAAGTCTTTCATGGGTGCCTAAATTGTCTATTATTATGCGTATGACAACACGCGTGACTTATCCTGGTTTTTTTTAATATGTGTGTTGGTACAAGCGAACGTGCCACGTATTTTCTCGACCTTTTTAACTCCCTTCTCCATTCCACACCGCGACACACACCTCAAAGACATACCTTAAATAATTCAAAACACGTGTATGAAAAACAAAAATAATTGCTTACTTATAAAACAGTCCGATTTCAATTCGCAAAGTCTTCATAATTTTCAGTACCACGTAGATTGGTTGGAATCTACGTTTAACCAAGCTATCAATTACGTGACGATTTATCGGTTCCATCCGCCCCGGTATCGGGCTGGCAGGTGTTTTAGTAAATGGACTATTACGGGGGGAGTCCTGCGCCTTTGCCGATAAATAATACGAATTATGGACAGGCCACCACAGGTAAATCCTGCCAATTTTCAATGATGAGAGATTTTTTTCATCAAAGGATATGTCTAATTTCTTTGGGGTAGAAATACTGCATTTTGTCTCACTAACTCAAAAGTAGCAAAAACTTCTGAGCGGTAAACTCTTAATGTAAAAAAAATGTTATGAAATTTAGCGCAGCTTCTTTTTGTCCTGATTTTCTAGGTCATTGCAACTATTTTCAGTTGGCAACGTCTTTTCCATCGTGAGCTTTTTAAATATCAAATAGTCGTCAATTCAACTGTGGAAAAAATCACAAGAAGTAATTGGGTTTGTTACGTAAATTTAAATGTTAACTAACTAATTAAAACTTTATTCTTAAAAAAATATTATTGAAACAAAATCGACTGTGTTTATGTGAAATACATAGCCTGTTCAAAAGAAAAGGTGAATTTGAATTTTCGGGGACTGTGTATATTCGATTATCGATTTTTTTTTGTTATGTTGGTACACGTATGTTTATCATATGTTAGCATTATCAGCCATTTTGGATTAGTGGTTTGTTTTTGACAACTGGGAAGGTAAGTCACGTTTTTTTGTGTTCTTCGATTTTTTACTTTTGAAAAAAATGGATCAAAGAATATGTTTTAAATTTTGCGTTAAAAATGGAATTAAGTGATCTAACGCACTTTAAATGTTGATTGTGGCATTCGGCGAGTTTACTTTGTCTCAAAAAAGTGTTTATAAGTGGTAAAAGCGCTTTACAGAAGGCCGAGAAGATGTTAATGACGATGAGCGTCCTGGAGTTGTGGAAAAACAAATCATGGATTTTATTCTTTGGTCCATTTTTTTCAAAAGTAAAAAATCGAAGAACACACAAAAACGTAACTAACCTTTCCAGTTGTCAAAAATAAACCACTAATCCAAAATGGCTGATAATGCTAACATATGATAAACATACGTGTACCAACATAACATAAAAAACGATAATCGAATGTACACAGCCCGCGAAAATTCAAAATCACCTTTTCTTTTGAACAGGCCTCGTACATTATTCCACATTTTGTTTGCAAGCAAACTTAGGCCTAGTGGTTTGAACCACTTTCACATTTTACACTGTCGCAAAAAATCGAAGACTAGCGCCGTTATGATGTTTTGACCATTACCACTTCATGTAATCGCCCCCGTCAACCGATTCTCGGCCCGTTTCAGCATTTGATCACATTATGATTAGGTGCCAAGCATAAAAGCATGACTTTTATGTTATCACTATAGCCTAAATTACCTTGTAACAAAATTTTGGAATATTGCGTTTCGCCTAAATACAGTAATTTTCAATGAAATATGTGATTTGATATAAAAAAGAAACAGAAAATGTGAATATCCGGAAAGAGTGCAAGGCTGTTGTGAGCGTAATGAATAGGATCAAGAAAGGGACGCTTAAATAGTTTTGGCATGTAGAGCGAATGAACGAAGAAAGTAGTGTGAAAATAATATATGATGCGAAAGTGAATGGGAGAAGAAGTCGAGAACGCCCGAGGAAGACATGGCACGATCAAGTCAATCAAATATTTGAATCGGGTCATGTGAAGAGTCAGAATAACAGAAGAGTATGTATGAGACGATGTATGAATGTGAATGAAGCAAGGAGTGTGTGCCAAGACAGAATTATATGGCGGTCCGTCCTCTCTGATGGATGATGGTTAGTTAGTTAGCGTTTCACCTAAATACAGTAATTTTCAAAGAAATATGTGAAAAATATAAAAAAAAAACAAAAATAAAAAATCATATTCATTAAAAATTATTGATATTTCTTCAATAATTAAATATACTTTGTTTAACACGATCAAGGATTTAGAAAAAAACAGCTTTGAAACGGACGAAGTCGGATTGTAAAGCAAGTCATAACAATAATAATCAACATAGGAGATAATAACTTCTAGGAATACAGACACATATTTTTTTTGTCTTGGAGCGGAAAATATTCTCAGTATCGCCACGGTGAGGGGCGAACTATTCAGAATCGAAATATTACTTGAAATTAATTTAACCTTGTGTAGTGACCAGATCTGAATAGTCAGTTATTTCTCCACCTTTCACTCTCCTTTTCTTTCTCGCATCTAGCTTTTTTTTTTAAATATTTCCCAAATGGGTATGCCATGTTCCATTAGTCAGGCTGTTGTAACTCTCGTTTGTTAACCCTTTACTCCCTGACGATACAAATTTGTCTTCGTCTTTAAAACTTTATTGCAGTACATTATTGGACATGATTTTGTATAAAGGCTAGTTTTTAAGGCTTATTTACAAAAAAATGTACCAGAAGAACCAGTTTTACATTGAACCGTTACATGGTTAGTCGAGTTATCTCAGTGCTTGCTTGAAAACATAATTATTGTAATAATGGATTCAGGTATGTGTTTTTCTATGTTATTATTTAAATTAGTATCAATGTCATAGAATATTGTCACTATCTCTATAGTTGTGTATCACAACTGGTATTTTATTATTTGTGTTACTATCTATGATTAGCAATTATGGAAGGTATTACATTGCTGAAGATTATGGAAGGTATTGTCTCCTGCATACCTTCTGAAATATTTATTTTTATTTATTATTATTTACCTTTACCTAGATCATGAAACACCCAAAACCAATATAAATGTACCTCATGCACAACCTCTATACTTCCAAACAATATCTATAAAATGTTACCTCCACGTAATAACTTTAGTGTAATATTTATTTAATTTCATCATTCTTTTATTTTCCCTTTTATTTCATTTTCCTTTTTATTATTTTGTATTATTGTGCAGAACCTACACAATATCTATAAAATGCAACCTCCAAGTAATAACTTTGTTCTAATTTTCATCTAAAGTCATCTTTCATTTCTTTTTCTTCTTTCTCCTTTTTATTTATTTTTATTTTATATTTATTAATATTTACATTTAATAATATATAATTTATGTACACTACGTCTGTCTCGACACAAAAATATCCCAGTGAGTCAAACATGGACCAAACCCATGTATTTTTTTTATATTTTAGCAAGAATAAATAAATACCTAAGAATCTGACGAAATTACAGGGTATTAAAAAAAACAATCATGCACACATTAACTGTTTTTTTACTTATTATCTGATTGTAAAAATATGCACCGGGTTAATTTTTCCTATAAGGAGTTTTCCAAGAACTCAAAAAAAAAATTCTAAGTTATAAATAACAGATGATTCTTAAAACAATTTATGAAAGATCGAAGGGTTATATCACAATTTTAAATTAAACAATCACCAATTGAAGCGCCGTTTTCTACGAATACCACTAAACTATAACAATCACTTGACAAATATTTTTTTTTTCACTACCATTTAGAACTATCATCCTTCACACTTAAACAATTGTGTACAATATTTGAACTGATGGGATACCGTCAAGGTAATGGATTGATCTAGGCAGCTCCTTGGATCTACGTTACCGCCGCAGGTTCACTAGGAATACTAATGGAGTCGAATCAAGTAGGCTTTTAGTCTTACTTGTCAGTCTACGTGGAGCGAATATCTGAATCTACGTTCACAAAAGTCCGACTAGTTTTTCAGTGATTTAACCACCCGCTCAAAACCTGTTGGACAAATGAAAAGTGGTGAAAAGAACGAAGTGATTAATATGGTACTACCGCCGAAAGGTATGTTGGTGGGAGAAAAATTAAAAAAGGTAACAATAAAATTCTCAGCGGTATGCCAATATCTGTAAGTTCATCATAATATAGTCGCACCTGTTTTAAAAACTATTGTTTCATTTGATTTTATTTTTATATTATATTAACGAACCATTGTCCAATTACAAAAAAAATACTTAACACAAAATAAGAAGAAAAAAAATGCAACAAATAAAGAACTATACATAATATTCAAATGAAGCAATGACAAAAATATAAATGTGATAGAACATCCCGGTAAAAGCCTGAACAAGGTTTAGGTAGGGTCAATGATGATAGACATAATAAATTGTATTCAGCAAAAATTATAATCGTAAAGAATGACAAAAATCATTTATACTGGTACCAAAAATTTCAAGACCATGCCTTAAGTTAACAATTTTCGACATTGTGGACAGTTTTTCAGACATTTTTTTGATGAAACTCCTTTGTATTACAAACTTGCTATGATTTAAAATTTTACAACTTTTTTTCGTTTATATTTTTGAAATCAGACCTGTTTTACCCTCTTACGGATATCTTTAGACTGGCACACATGTTATAAAATGCCAGTTATGAGGTGAAACCAGTCCAGTCCCAAATAAATTAACGGGACAAAGAAGGGTTCAAAATAATCATTACTTAACACTTATCAAACTAACAACGGTCGGCAGTTGAGTGGACAAACGCATCGGATTCCCACCCGGGCGTCGTGGGTTCAATTCCTCTGCTGGCTAAGTCCTCCATCATTGCACAAGCAACATATTTCGCTTATCATGACGGCAGTAAAAGTTTTTTCAAATATTGTCAAGTTATTCGTAATCTTTGAATGTTTGTCCGACTTAAAAAAAAAAAAAAAAAAAAAAACAATGACAATGTGGGTTTTATGGAGAAAAATCGTTTTTCAATCATTTTCTCGGTGGTTTTCACTTTACACCCCCAGGTTAAAGAAAATAAGTTTTGAGATAATCTCCAGATATAAAAAACCACAAAAAAGTGGGTTTATTTCACACGTAAATTAATAAAAACGATGTAGGGTATATTTTTACCACGTTTCAGAGTGGCAGTTACTCTAAATATAATATTTTGTGAAATTTCAAACGAGCCCAGTAAGTTTCAGGTTATTACTTTTTTATGTTTGATCATGGCTAGGTTTTCATGCTAAAGGTAACATGCAACATACATTAAACAGAACACAGATCTGTATGCTCTCGAACGGAAGTAATGAAATTTGCACAGCCTTTTCCGTCTAGACTTTGTAAGTCAACGTAACTATTTTTTACTACCAAAATACTTCCCACCAGGATCTATGGAGCTTATAAATATTTATATTTTCGTAGAAAGCAATCACTTTGTGGTTTGAAATATTTAAATAAATGAAAAAATAACTTTGTGTAAGATCACGGATATCATTTTTATATTACCATCATTTGTTTTCTAACTGTTTTGTTTTTTATATTTTGTTTTCTCTCTCTCTCTCTTTATGTATATATAACCTCAAACTTTGTATTTTTTGTCGTCTATTTTTGTACCCTGATGATGCTTAAGCTAAGCAAAACCGCTCGGTCATAAAACTTAAAATAATATCCGTGGTCTTATACAAAGTTGTTTTTCCATTTCTTTTATAAATATCTATCTAAGTGTAAAATTATGATGCAAGACGACACTCTGTTTATTCCTTATTTTTCAACTGTTGGTGGGACAAAATATGTATTGGAGTTTTGAAATGTACTGAGACAAAGATGACTTTGTATGTATCGGGCATGAGAATATGATATTTTGAAAAATCCCAATCACGAGCGAAGCTAGGTAGGAAAACAACTATAAATTATTTTTTAAACCTGTATAAAAGAATATTAAGATATACAATTTAATTTAAAATGACAAAAAAATTACATAAATCACAAACTTATTCTGAAACTTTTACAGAGAAATATATATTTTTAAAGCTTTTGTTTTTAATGTATAATGACCTCTGTCGTAGAGCGGAAAACTCCTTTGCTTTGACTCAGAGGTCGCAAAGTCACCCAGCGAGGGCAAACAAATACATGTTACATATTTTTTTCACATACCTACGCATTTTCAATTATTTTAAAAGTAGCCTTTTAAATGCCAATCATTCTGAGCATGATCGATTTCCTGTCTTTCATCCGACCGATAATTAAGAATGCCTCATCACATTAATCACATTAAAAAATCGGTTCATGGAATTCGTATTTACAGTGTTTTTGATTGCCTTACTTCTAAATTTTGTAATAATTTTTTTATTGCATAAATCAAACGTCATTTTCTTTTAGGGTAATATTCATTTCTCACCCCTAGGTAAGGTAATGATTTAATGGTTATACCAAAGACACCAAATAAATGTTGCACTTTAAATGACTATTACCCTCATATATTTCGTGCAGATAATATTTGATAATTTCTAAAACTAAATGACCATCACGCCGGTTCCCCGCAGAGGTAGGCAGAGAGGACGGACCACCATACAACTCTGTCTTGGCACACACTCCTTACTTCATTCACATTCATACATCGTCTCATTCGTGCTCTTCTGTTATTTTGGCTCTTCACATGGCACGACTCAAGTATTTGATCCACTTGATTGTGCCACGTCTTCCTCGGGCGTCCCCGACTTACTTTTTCCATTCGCTTTCGTATCAAATATTCTTTTCACACTCCTTTCTTCGTTCATTCGCTCTACATGCCCAAACCGTGTAAGCGCCTCTTTCTTGATCTTATCCATTACGATAATATCAGCTTTGCATTCTTTCCGGATATCCACATTTTTGACACGGTCATACATGGTTTTACCGCACACACACCTCAGAGATCTCATTTTCACAGCATTCAGTCTACTTTCATCCTTTCTCTGCCAGTTCCATGCCACTCTGCCATACATCAGTATTGGTATAAGCATTCCATTGTGGACTGCTAGCTTGGCTTCTTAAGACAATTTTTTCACATTCAGTATACAGTTATTTATTATTTTTAAAACATCACAAAAAATTTATTCCAAGGCGTTTTTAAATACAGCGAGTGAGTGTATGAATACACGATAATACACGTAATGAATACAAAGTATAGACAGTAGAAAATACAAATAAAACATAATATTTTATCAAAATGATGTATAATTTTTTTTAAATAAAAATAAATCCAAGGAATAATTTCACAAATTTTGTATTTGTTGACTCACCTCAGTGCGCTTTGAAAGAATATTAAAGTTATATTTTTGTAAAAAGGACATCAAAATACAGGACCTCATTAATTTCGACGTTGCTAGCCTTTTTTAAAAATGAATTGATTATATTATTCACAGTGGTAGATACTCTAAGTATCGCCCTGATGAAAGACCGCCATTCAGAATCTAAACGTTGCTTAAAATGGCTTTAGCCGTCTTTGGTGACCAGATCTGAATAGCCAGGTGCTTTCCAACCTTCTTCTTCCCAATCTCCTTCCCTTCCTAACTACTTTCAGCCTCACAACATACCCTATTCGAGGATGCCATAGTCTCACTGGTTCTAGACGGTCAGGAGCAGTTGTGCAGCAAAGACTCTTGTGCGGTATTCATGCAAAAAAATAAACAAAGCTTACTTGTGTAAGTAGTTGTTTGTATAATTTTTTTAAAGATTTTGTATGTTTCCCTCGTCCGAATTTTTCCCACAAAGTAACCTTCGACTTTAGTAGAGGCTCAAAGTTTTTGTAATGCTTACTAAGAAAAAATATATATATAAATCTGTGGTAAGCTTTTTGTCCCGTTCGTGTTTTGAAAACAACATGAAATTGATTAAAAAATTATTCACAATTTGTAACACCCCAACTAAAAATGAGATTTTTGCTTCGTCTGAACGTTAGTGGTATTAAATATATTTCAGTTGTGATGTCGTTTGTTTGATTCCCGTTGAAGAGAAAAGATTTTTTACTTTGAATACTGCACAAGAGTCGCAGATGTCCAAAGCGAGTGGAACTGTGGCACCCTCGACTTATGCTGGCACTGCCAGTACACGTGGTTTGATGTTTAATACTAAGTTTGTTGGACTTAATATATAAATACAAAATAAGCTTGCAATTATCGTAAGGAATATTGAAAAACAAATATTAAAATACCCATCAGTCAAAAGGTATTATTTATTCGTAAATAAAAATACAATTTATGAAAATTAAATAATAACTTATTTATATAAGACCACATATTTTATTTTGTTTTTTTTTTCTCTCTGTTCCTTTATTATAATTGAAATTTGATGCTTTTGTTTTTTTACTGTTCTCTTTTTACAATTTTATGTTGTGTTCTCCCTCTGTTTGTATGAGTATAGTATATAACCATACGTAATGTATTTTTTGTTAAGTTTAATGTTGTACCCTGATGACACTTAAGCTAAGCTAAACCAATCGGTCACAAAAAAAAAACTGTGGTCATAAACAAAGATATTATTTCATTTTCATTGAATATTTCAAACCATTAAGTGATTGATTTCTACTAAAAAAAATAAAAATATTTACCATTACTTATTTCGTTATTTTTTTAACTGGGGAAAAATAAAGGAAAAATCTAAGCGCCTTTAAATTTCATGTGATACGTTAGATTAGTGGTGCTATATCCAATAGGTACACTTTTATACCAAATATCAAACACCAATATTTTATTTTATAAGATTGTCTAGTATTATACAAACCTACATAGTAAAATTGTGTTTAATTTAGTAATATTTTCTAAGCGTTCCAATAAATTTTCTTATCGAAAACGAAAAGAATTTCGCATGTCAAGAATAAGTGAAGCTTTTCCGAAAGTTTCCATTGTCAAAATTTTTCAAAAAGTCTTAATAATGAAATCTTTTCACCCTTAAAGTCCGGAGGCTTTCTTTATCTGACCGAACCTCTCCTAACCACCGATTATGTAACATATATGTCGAGTGTGAGGGTAATAAACCCTTATTTCCTATCTCGATAGCAGTTAGTGTTCACTTTAGGCCTTAAACTAGCAAAGACTTAATTGTTAACAGAGTTAACATTGCTTTTCTGGCCAATTATTATGGCGTGAAATAAATTCGGGCTATTCTTTGGTTTAATTATTGCGGCCCGTATGTGATTAGGTCAATGCGGCATAAGTTTAAATGTTTTTATCGGTATGGTATTGAAAAGCTTTCAACGATTAACAAAATAAAGATTTATGATGAAAATTAAGAATGAAGAGCCTCAGATGGTAAAGGCCACAGATGTAAGTTAAAGTTATCATGTTATCAGTTGATCTTGCTGAAAATATCTTTATAGCTTGGAACTTTCCAACCTTCCTTTTCCCCATCTAATTTCCCTTCCCACTACCTCAAGCCTGACAACATACCCCAATCGGGGATTCAATTTAATTCAATTGCTTATTATTTTAAAAACTTTACAAAAGTTAATATTTCAAGGCGTTTTTAAAAAATGTGCGTAAAGGTGTATTATGGTGTATTCTATTGTCATAAATAAATTTGTAAAAAACAGTGAAACAATCTGAAAGTATGTTGCCTATTGTATGCGGAAAATGCGGTGCTGATTGCTGATAGTATGGAAGATCTACAGTTTCTCGTGTCTAGGATGAATCAAGTATGTATGCAAAATGAGTTGATGATGAATGTAAGTAAGTCCAAAGTCATGGTGTTTAAAAGAGAGAGTACGAGAACAGCGTGCAATATAGTTGTGAATGATGAATACTTGGAGCAAGTGGATTTGGGAAGTGTGTTCACGAGAGACGGAAAGGCTGATAAGGATATTGAAAGTAGGGTGAATGCAGGAAACTCCATTAATGGAGGACTGAACGCTGTTGGCGCAAATAAGAAATTGTCCAAAGAAGCAAAGCTAGCAGTCCACAATGGAGTGCTTATACCAACCCTGATGTATTGCAGTGAGGCATGGAACTGGCAGAGGAAGGATGAAAGTAGACTGAATGCTGAGGAAATGAGATCTTTGAGACGTTTGTGCGGTAAAACCATGTGTGATCGTATTAAAAATGTGGATATCCGGAAAGAATCCAAGGCTGATGTGAGCGTAATGAAAAAGATCAAGAAAGGGACGCTTAGATAGTTTGGGGATGTAGAGGGAATAAACAAAGAAAAGAGTGTGAAAAGAATATATGATGCGAAAGTGAATGGAAGAAGAAGTCGAGGACGCCCGAGAAAGACATGGCACGATCAAGTGAATCAAATACTTGATTCGGGTCATGTGAAGAATCAGAATAACAGAAGAGTATGTATGAGACGATGTATGAATGTAAATGAAGCAAGGAGTGTGTGCCAAGACAGAGTTATATGGCGGTCCATCCTCTCTGCTCACCCCTGCGGGGAAACGGCATGATGGTTAGTTAGTTGGTTAGTTCAGTGAAACAACTCTTAGAAAAATTAATTAGAATGAATTTTGAGTGAATAAAGTAAGAAACATTTTATTTTATTTTTTATTTGAATACCACACAAGAGTCTCAACTGCTCCCAACCGTTAACAGCTTGTGAGACTATGGCATCTCCAAAAAGGGTATGTTATGAGGCTGAAGGTAGTAGGGAGGGAAAGGAGATTAGAAAGAGGAAGGTTGAGAAGTACCTGGCTATTCAGATCTGGTCACCAAACACGGTTAAAGCCATTTCAAGCAACGTTTCGATTCTGAATGGTGGTCTTTCACCAGGGCGATACTTAGAGTATCTACCACTCTGAAAAATACCGCAAAAATACTTTTTATTAATTTTATATGAATCAAATGTGTTATGACACATTTTAATTAAATAAAAGTTATTGGCGCACGCCAGGTTTGAACCCGTGACCTTTACGTAGTCGAGCGTCTTACCACTCGACCATGGAGGCCGTCAATAAAACAATTTAAAAACAATATTTCATAAAAATGGTGTATAAAAAATAAAAGTATGATAAAGCAAACAGCAAGAAAGCTTGTCGTTTGAACGAAGCTTCAACTGTTATAAATATATCAACATTCGAAGAGTAAATAAAGATGAATGCTCTCCGTGATAGCTAAGTTTTTGGACCATCCACGAATCATTCTGAAGACAAGTGTACTAATGTATACCTACCCTCTGTCCCCTAGATATTATGTTCCGAGCATACACAAAATAAAGTTGGTACGATGGAGCCACGGGTAGTAACCATACTCCCTCAAATAAAGATATCTCAGATTTTTTTTCTGAACCCTCTCCAAGATGCGGGAGTACTTGACCTAATGCGGACTCCAAATGACCGCCCCACTCTCAAGTCTACTCCTTACTAAGGGATTGAATACAATTTCGAGAACCCGGTGTCTCTGAAATTTCTTGCAGTGCGAAGAAAACCCAGCAGTGGCATGCACAGAGTTTTTGATCAGGGTAGGCAGTAGGAAAAACAGCGAATCAATTGATGATAAAGATAGCTTCCAACAGATGTCACTGATTTTTATTGTATTTCTTCTGTAAAAGCACTGCCTGGACACTTAATAGTAATAATAATAATAATATTTGGAAAATTTTTGTAGCGCCGTTTTTGTGAAAAATCACCTCAAGGGCGCTGTACAAATTTTAATTTCTACTTAATATTAATTCTTAGTTTATATAAATATACAGCAACACACTTCCTGGCAGGTCACTTCTGGCAGGACACAATCACCATATCATAATAACTTAAAATTTAAAATTACTTAATTTTTTTTTTTTTTTTTCTTTTTTTTTTTTTTCTTTATTATTATTTTTTCATTTTTAGGGCATGAGAGCAAATTTAAAATAAAGTATATCGGAGGTATTGTTAATTTTTCGTAATGAAGAACAGATAATGGTGATAATCTTCTGATGAATTTAAGGAATGAGAGTCTGAAAAGTTTTTTTGGTTCTATTGGGCTTGTTGCATCTTGATTATGGATATGATTTTCTGAAAAAATGATTTTTGAGTTTGGCTCTGAACTCTGTCGAGTCTTTTATTACTCTCAAATCATGTGGTAGTCCATTCCAGGCTTTAGGACCTGACACTCCGAAGGCGCGCTCTCCGAACTTAGTGTCTGGCGTGCGCTTTGGTTCTTTCAACCTTCCGATAGCCGATGACATTGCCGATCTAAGAGTTGACTGTCGCGATTTGGAATCTTCAGGAATACACGATTCCGATAAATAAGCCGGAGCCATTCCGTTAATTGATTTGAAAACCATCCAGCAAAGCTTAAACTGGATTCTTTCGGGACATTTAAGCCAGTGAAGATTTTCGAGGTGCTCTGAGATATGGGAATATTTTGATACGCCGGTGATAAGTCTTGCCGCGGCGTTGAAGACTAGTTGTAGTTTGTTAATTTGATATTTAGGAAGACTAGCGTATATTCGTAATAGCGTAAAGGTACTAACACAAACGAGCCACTTGAATGCACAACAGCTAACCTTTATCCGTTTTCCACCCAACATATTAGAGGGAGTTAATTTTTGCCATTGTGATACAGACAAATAAATCAAATAAACAATGATTTTCCTTCCACCCGCCTTATTATTGTTGATTTTTTCACATGTAAATTTCGCCCGATATTATAACACGTAAGAAAACTCATTTCCTGGTTGGAAAAACATTTTTCTCGTAAAACATAATGTTGTCCCTGTAGAATTAATGTGCTTCATTGTAATACGAGGGCTGATTGACAAGTTTCCGAAACGGAAAGCAAACAACGGGTTTTTTCAACGGATTCGTTTTTGTATTTCTACGTATTGTACTTTTAGCTAGAGACTTTGTTTATTGTTTATTTTACCATTAAATTTAACGGGCACCGTGGTCAAGTGGTCAAGACCTTCTAATGTAAATTCAGGGGTTTCCGGTTTAAATCCTGGTCCATGTGCTCTAAGACGTTGTAGTATAATTCATTTGTATTATTTCATAGTTGTTTCCACTCTCGTGGTACGTGAACGTATGGAAGCAGAAAAACACTTTAACTTCTTCTTCTTTTTTTTTATTTGAACATTTTTATCGAAAGATTTTTTAAAGAACAACAGTTGAACCTTCAACTGACGACATTCAAGAACCGCACGGCAAGGCGCTCTGAATGGGACTGCCAACTGACGATATTCAAGAACCGCACGCCATGGCGATCTGAACAGGACTGCTCGAGATGAAATAACTCTAGGGTAGAATCTTAGAGTCTTAGTAAAAGGTCCACATGTGTTCTATGGGATAATGCGTGGATTTATGACACAATTTTAAGAAACAGAAAACATCAAGAGAGGCAATTAAGAAATGCCCAAGGACCTTGGTCTGAAGGGTAGATGATAGGGGATTTAAGAAACAGAAAACATTATGGGAGGCAATTAAGAAATGCAAAAGGACCTTGGTCTGAAGGGTAGATGACAGGGGATAAGCCCCCACATGGGCGCAACTCTGACCCATTACAGCTATCATAATGAATTCACTACATTACTTCATAGACATAATGAACATTAATCTGATTTGCTTAATCCTAAAACATAAATCACACTATAATACAAATTTAAACATGAACATATAAAATGACGATTTGCAGTAATCGATAATACATTCTTTCATAAAATACCAGGCTAGTACTAGAGGTACCTTATTTAATTTCACCAGAATCTGCCCTTGATTGTAAAATGGCAGATGATATATTTTTCACGTAGTAACGTCACATTTGGGAACGAACAATAGTAATTAATTAAAAATAATATAAATTATATTTGCGGCACGTTCCAGAATGGTAGATAATCTGAGTATCGCCCTGTTGAAAGACCACCATTCAGAATCGATACGTTGGTTTAAATGGCTTTAGCCGTGTTTGGTGACCAGATCTGAATATCCAAGTACAACTTTCAGGATGCCATGGTCCCACTGGCTTCAGACGATTGGAAGTAGTTTGGAATCTTGTATTCACTTGGGTTTGTGTGTCTTGGTGCATATGTATTGCGCGACAAATAATACTCTCACTATAGTCCTGATAAATAACTTAACTATAATAATATACTTATGGTGTTTATGTAATTAATCTCTACTCTTATGAGTCTAATTTCGATTTATTCACACATCTCTTCCCTTTTCTTTCGTACTCCCTTTTGTATATCTAATAAAAAAAATTATCCCTTTGTAAAAATATTATTCGTTTTTGTTTTATTATTTTTTTTCTTACCGGAGTGATTTTTTTAAAAACTCTTTGGGTACAATATGTTTTATAAAAAAAAACTCTTTTGTCATTATTTTAATAAAATGAAATAATTTTTTTTAAGATGGCTTTAACAATGTATAGTAACAAGAATTAAATAGCCAGGCACCCCCTAACTTTCTTCCTTCAGTTTTCCTACATCCCCTCACTTCCTACAGCCTCACAAAAATGGGGATAAAATACTTCAATTTTAATTAAAATTATAGGTTATATTCTTAATTGTCAGTTAAATTTGTCAAGTGATCCAATATAAGGTATATTTTTTAAAAACTCATAAAATTTTAAATTATCGTTTAATCACCTTCTTAGTTGACGGTTTGCCTCTTTCATTTCAATCAAATAAAAACAAACGTTGTTTTAATCCACTTTTTTTTTTGTATATGTCTACAGTTTCGATTCAGCAAAATCTTCATCGGTTCTTAAAAATATACTAATGAAATGAGAGGAATGTGTTTACATATTCCTCTTATTTCATTAGTATATTTTTAAGTCCAGATGAAGATTCTGCTGAATCAAAACTAGTAGACATATACAAAAATAGAAGTGCACAATCCACATAGTATTTACTTATTGTGATAATCTTTCATTTCATATTATCTGTCACTTTCTCTATGTTCCTTTGTTATGATTTAAATGTTATTCCATTGTTTTCTTACTGTACTTTTACTATGTTTTGTTCTTTCTCTGTGTGAACATATAACCGCACACATTTTGTAATTTTTGTCAAGTTTAATTTTGTACCCTGATGATGCTTGGCCTTAGCAAAACTGGTCGGTCATAAAAATTAAAATGAAATCTGTGGTCTTATACAAAGTTATTATTTCGTTTTTCTTATACAATACTTCCACTAACATAATGCAGTATGAACATTTGTACGGAATCAAGTAAAAAAATGTCCGGACACCGTAAATATTTAGTGGTCGCAAACTATTTTTTCAGCTGTTTCTGTACAAAGACTTTTCTCGAAATACTTTAGGTTCTACCACCGGCATTTACAGCAATATCTGTCACGGCTGGATTACTTGTGTCCTCCGTGCCTGGCCTCACCAGTTACAAACATGTCAGCTTTTTACGTCTACGGCGTTTACGGTGTCTACGGTGTCTACGGTGTCTACGGTGTCTACGGTGTCTACGGTGCGCGGTCTTACCGCGGACGAAACAACAGCAGATATGGGAACACTGCGGAGGTTATTCTGTGAATAACCTTCGTCCTTTGCATGTCGCTCTTTTTTTTTTCTTTAGAGAAAGACAAAAAATCCCGGGTTACGGATAATCTGAAAATATTTTTAAAACTCTTACTGCCACTATAATAAGCGGAAGATGTTGCTTGTGCAATGATGAAGGATTTTTTTTCTTCTTTTTTTTACGTGAATACCGCACAAGAGTCTCAACTGCTCCTAACCGTCTAGAGCCAGCAAGACTATGGCATCCCTAATAATGGTATGTTGTGAGGCTGAAGGTGGTGGGGAGAGGAAGGAGATGAGGAAGAGTAAGGTTGGGAAGTACCTAGCTATTCAGATCTGGTCACCAAACACTCCTAAAGCTATTTCAAGCAACGTTTCAATCCTGAATGGTGGTCTTTCACCAGGGCGATACTTATCTACCACTATGGAACTAATATACAATATTTTATTTTATATCAATTAAATGTGTTTTGACACATATTAAACAAATAAAAATTATTTGCGCACGCCGGGTTCGAACCCGTGACCTCTGGATTCGTAGTCGAGCGTCTTACCACTCGATCATGCAGGTCGTCAAAGCTAAGCTAGCAGAGGAATTGAACCCACGACGCCCGGGTGGGAGTCCGTCGCGTTTCTCCACTCAGCTTTAGTTATATCAGAATTTTCTTTGCACTTACATTAAGGCTTTTTTACTTTAATGTGAGATGGTCCGAAAAACGATTCAAATGTATTTGATCGATAATCAAAATAACGAATTGTATTATGCACACAGAGTAGATACTTTAAGTATCGCCCTGGTAAAATATCACCATTCAGAATCGAGACGTTGCTTGAAATGGCTTAAGCCGTGTTGGGTGACTGGATCTGAATAGCCAGGTACTTTTCAGCTTTTCTCTTTTCCATCTTCTTCCTCTCCCCAATACTTTTAAGTCTCATAACATATCCCAATTGGGGATGCCATAGTCTCACTGGCTCTAGACGGTTGGGAGCAGTTGAGACTCTTGTGTGGTATTCACTATGACAAAAAAATAAAAATAATTACATAGCTCTTATATTTTAGTCATATTGATAAATAGAGTAAAGGTTGATGGAAGATGTGGTACAGGAAGTCACTGTATGCCTTTAAAATCTGTGGAACTGGTACAAGTTCAGTTCCGGGCTACAGTTTGCAAGATGAAGATTGCCAGGTTTTTTTTTTAATATTGAATACTGCATTAGAGTCCCAACTGTCTAGAGCCAGTGAGACTATGGCACCCCGACCTAGGGTATGTTGTGAGGTTGAAGTTAATGGGTAGGGGAAAGAGATGGCAATAGAAAGGTCGAGAAGTACTTGTACTATTGAAATCTGGTCACCAAACATGACTAAAGCCATTCCAAGTAACGTTTTACTTCTGAATGGTCGCCTCTAACCAGAGTGATACTTAGAGTATCTACCACTCTGGAACGTGCCGCAAATATACTTTACATTAGTTTGTATGAATTTAATGTGTTATAACACATATTAATGAAATAAAAAAAATATATTCACGACCTCTGAATTCGTAGTCGAACGTCTTACCACTCGACCACTCAGGCCGTGATATTAGCCAGCTTCCGATAGAACAAACACAAATTACCATTCAAGTACCCAACTGAAAATAATTTGATAGCGTACAATTTTGCGTATTAGGTTCCTCCTTTGGCCGCCTGCACAGATATATTTTTAGATCTGTTATTACTAGACACGTCTAAATTAAAGTATTTTCGGAATGGGTGTGTTATACTGAATATGTAAGCCTATTCGCTCTGACCTAAAATAACTAACCCTGGGACCAAACTCATTTAAAAAGAATTCGGACGGCGGAGCATTGTGCCGAAAAACATTCCGTAATTTAAATGTCACGTCGGATTTTCTCAGAAGAAACGTTGTATTATTGTAATGGAAAATTCCTTACGACGACGCTTAGACAATACTGTATTTAAAGAAAAACGGTTGCATTTTCATTTCGCAGTTTCAACATTAGTATCTGGTATAGGTCTCTTAATCAGAGTTGAGACCGGGACAGTACTCACACCTACTCACAAAGATACATACCTTACGTACAGCGTGTTGCGTTTGATGTTTTTTTGTTTTCAAAAAACAATTACTGATTACTTAACACTACAGAGATCGAAGATAAAGCGTATTGAAGTCAGTTATATAAAAGTTTTTCTTTATTTATTATTTTTTTGTTAGAAGCACTCACATGGTGGTTGGACATTATATTAATAATAAAAGGATACTTTGTTTTCAAACCACAGAATTTATTATGATGAAGGCCAACCGGTTTCGCTTGGATCAAGCTTCGTCAGGGCACATATAATAATAATAAATGGATTACTTTTATAGCGCCGTTTTTGTGGGAAAATCACCTCAAGGGCGCTTTACAAATTAATTTATCTAACCTACAATTTATCACTTAAGCTTATAACTAAAAACTTACAGTTAAGATTTATTACTAATGGCTTACAACTAATATTTTCAACTAGTGACTTACAATAAGGACTTATGGCTTGTAACTTACTACTGAGTATAACTTATAACTAGTAACTTACATCTAAGATTTCATTATTATTACTTCATCACCTCTTCATTATTGCTCCACATTTGCATTACTGTTCAACTATTCTTTTCTTGTGTAACGACAAATAATAGAACAAGTTTCAAATTTGAGAAGTTGAGACAAAAACAAAGAGGAATGAGAATTATACATGGCAAAATAGATTTTAAAAAGTAGTAAAAATGTCAGGCGACAAACTAAATTGGCTAACAGGAAACAGATGCTAACATTAAAAACATTGATATTTACACATACAATAAAAATACAAATAAAACTTATTACGAACTTATTACTAAATTATTTACAACGTGGGTATTCACAGACATAATACAAGGAAATTAAAAGAAATCAGAATACCAGAAGGAATAAATCCAATAAACAAAAACAGTTTACTCACACTTGGCAGTTTCGGCTGCTCCCAATGGGTCGATGGGCCAACTCACGTCGCTGGTGGGACATTAGATTTGCGTGTTTCAAAGAGCAATGGCCCGCCGCTCTTAGTAGATATACATGTTATAGGACTGTCGGATCATCGGCTTGTTTGCACGGATATTGATTTTAACCCGCCCAAAGTACCACACAGGACAATTATATCGAGGGAACGGCGCCAATTTATCCTTAACGATTTTCTGGAAGAGCTGCAGATCTTTCTATTATGTACACCCAGTATTTGGAAAACAAAGACGCCAACAGAACTTGTCGGGACATACAATTCAGCACTCTGATCTCTGTTAAGTGAATATGCTCCGATGACGTCAAAAACACGTAATGTTCGAAAGTCAGATGGCCGGTTTGACGATGGATGCCGAAACCAGAAAAGACTTATGCGGAAACTAGGGAGATCTTATAGAAAAACTCGTGCGGTAACTTTAAGGGAATATTTGAGAAAAACAAACGCTAAAAGATCCGAACTTTGGAACGAAAAGATTCAGACTTAAGACTGTAATCGCTAAAGTCACTATGCCAACTAAGACAGACATCAAAAATGTCTTTCTTTAAACTCACTACGCTAGAAGAAGCAGAAAAAATTATTTCATGTACGCCAAATAAGCAGTGCAGTCCTACTCCCATACCGACATGGCTATTCAAAAAATGTTCAGTTTAGTTCCGTTCCTGGTTCACCCCTTCTACAAGTCGTTCAGCACAATACAGAAGGTTTCATTCAACGGAAACCGGACTACTCCGTATGTCGTCAAACATAGCTCCCGCCATAGAGTCGAGCAAGCCAGCACCCATCTCACTCTCAGACATGAGCGCCGCTCCCGACACGATCGATCACGACTCTCTCATCGAAAGACTAGAGATGGCTGGTATCCTACCTAAATAACCGCTTTCAAGCCATGAAGGTTGGAAAAAAGCAGTCCGACTTCGCAACACTTTCCTCAGGGGTACCCCAAGGATCCGTTCCGGATCCACTTCCCCTCATTCCCCTCACAAACGACGTCGCAAAAATAATCGAGTCATTTGGTCTCTTAACACATGCTGACGACCAACAGGTACACTTCCTCTGCAATTCAAACGAATCGGACAGTCTAAAAATCCGTATCGCCGAATGTCTAGAGGCAATAACTCTCCGGATGTCCTCAAACAAGCCGAAGCTCAATCCTTCAGAAAATAAGATCTGTACGACGCCCTTGAGGTGATTTCTCACAGAAGCGGCGCTATACAAATCATCCAAATATTATTATTTATTTATTATTATTAATCAAAAACAGCCTGCAAGTACCATATAAAATACATTAGTATGTTATATCAAGCAGTATATAACATTAGTTGTGACATCGTCTCTAGAAATGGCGTGAAACTCTTAGGTGTTTATCTAAATACAGATCAACAACTAAAGAAAAATACAGAGTTAATTGGTAAATATAGATTAAAAAATTAATGATAGTGTGAGACAGTATATAATACAAAGAAGGAAGAGAAAGAGCATATATATAAGAATTTTTGTCTGCCCCTAATATTACATCATTATCTTTCTATTATGTACACTTGTTTATTTACCAATTCTTCGTCATATATTTTAACTACTTTCAATTTTTCCCTCTCTCTAATATATGCCCTCTCTCTTCCTTATTTGTATTATATACTGTCTCTCTCTATCATTAATTTTTGTACCTATATATACCTGTTAACTTCGTATTTTTCTTTAGTTATTATATGTGCCCTGACGAAGCTTGGTCCAAGTGAAACCGCTTGGCCTTCATCATAATAAATTCTGTGGTTTAAAAACAAAGTATCCTTTTATTATTAATATAAAAGTTTGTTTATTATGTACATGAATGTTGTTTTATTTGATTGTTATTAAAATACTGAATGCTCTTAAAATACTGTACTCATTTAAGGATTGAATTTAAAAGAGTATTAAAGAGACATTCTTGAGCACGAGCATGGATGCTAATTACAGTTTCTTCAAAACACATAATAATAATACACGCTGTAAGTGCACTTTCAATATACTAGAAGAATCATCGTAAACACTTGTTGTCTCTTTTTTACTAGTGACAATAAGTAGGCGTAAACAAGACAAAGGGCTCTTTCTTTATGGACGCATCGTAAATACATTACCACTGAAGCGTATACCGATACACAATACACCCAACGCTAAGCATGTACTGTTTGTTTTAACTCTGGTTGCGTTACTTGTATCTATGTCTTTTTTTAAAGAGCTTCATTTTTAATGGTTTCATCCCTTTATAAATTACATAATTACAAGAAATTTATGATATAAAATAAAAAATTCACACCATTCTTGGAAGAGTAATTTAACCCGTAAGTTATCGGTTTGATGGCGTGAAATAAAAATCCGCCCCTATTGTCTTATACTTGATACGAGTTGGTACCAATCTTCAGTTGGAACAAAAATATTAGCTGCACCAGGCGCCGTTTGACTCAGGACCGGGTTTGCTTTTGCTTCCTCCATTCGCAGCCAAGTTAAACTGAATGTTTGATGAAAATAAAGTTAAAATAACTTTGTATAAAATTGCAGATATTATTTTATGTTTTGTGACCAACCGGTTTCGGGTAGTCTAAGGATCATGACAGTACAAAATTAAACTGAAAAAAAAAAAAAAAGTTTGTGGCTATATGTGCATACAGAGGGAGAACACAATAAAATACAAAAAAGAGAACACTGAGAAAATAATAGAATAACACTTAAAATTATAAGAAACAAAACAAAGAGAAAGAGACAGATAATATGAAATGAAAGAAGCAAAACGTCAACTGAGAAGGTGATCAAAGAATAATGAGAAATTTTATGAGTTTACAGAAAATATACCTAATACTGGACTACTCAACAAATTTAACTGATTATTAAGAATATGTGTTGGATCCGAAGCTACAATAAAACACCGAATGTGTTTTCAGCTTCAGATGAATTTGGAAAATAGTAGACTGTAAAACGATAAACTACTACTACTTGGTGGAAGTGTCTAATTATGGATGTGGAGAGATCATGGAATAAAGGAAGTAAGGAAACCAGTTCACTCACCGATGAAGTTGAAGTTGTTGATTATTCTTAGACGTTGTATTATTAACAAACACCACAACAAAAACACACTTAATTTAATATTATTTGAAGAACAACAACGAACCGAACGACCAAGCGAGACACCAACGAACGAACACGTTTTTTTCACATAACTCTCTTCTGTTTCTCGATTGTCACTTGTTTTCAAGCTCGGTGTTGTTGAATACGGAAATCAAATATAGTTAAATGGTTGGATAAGGTGGAAACTGGATGAAAAACAAGAAGGTAAGAACCTAATAAATCATCTCTTTGAAATCCAACAATGTGACTCTTAATTATAATGGCTTTCTTTATTTTTAGTGGTTCTAAATTATTTAATCCGTTGCCATGATCTTTTTTAATAAGACGATTGGCGAATTTTGAAAAACCATGGTTATTTAAACATCTAAGATGTGATATTCTAACATTGACATTACGGTTTGTTTTACCAATATAAAATGCATTTTTTACTTCAGTTCTGACGAAGAAGGGATTTACCTACACCGTTTTATATTTAAAAATCACGGGTATTAAAAACAAAATATGCATTTGTTTCATTTTAGATTGAGGGATCGAAATACTCGTATATCTTATGATGAAAATAATCGATCATTGTGAAACATATATCTCGACAATGCCATCACTACTCTTACAAGCCTACATGTTGTTTGTCCTTAAACAGTCAGTAATGGGGTCCCATCCCTCGAACTTTTGACCTTTATTCGTCAATCAAGTGACAGAACCAGTAATTGTTTGTTTTTTGGGCCCCCGCTCAACGACAAAGACATGTTATAATGAATTTTCCCTCTGGCACATTCTCCGCATCCCTACTAGTTCCAAGAAATGTAGACAGTGGACACAGTTAGGCAGAAATAAATCAATCAACATATTCTCTTTTTTTATGATTTGATGCAAATACATTACAAAACAAAACAAAAAACTTCGTATGAGCTCCCTTGCTGTCTTTCTTTTTGTCTTTTTTTTTGTAATTTTGGCACACAGAGCTGCGGGCCAAAAAGGCCCCTTTTCTCGTTCATCATGATTTTAAATTAATGTTTGATGAAATTAGAATTTTGCTTAAGTTTTTAAAAATGTATTTTTTTTTAAAGTTTATTTTGTAGAACTCCATTTCAATTCTTAGGTTGTTTACTTTTTTAAACAATAATTATTATTATTTCAAATTAAAAAAAACGATTTTTAGTCAAAAGTTCTGCCAAACTGTTTGATAATGTCTTCAGAAGGCTTACAGCTGTCACGCGTAAAAATAATTACCTTGCGGAACTTTTGAAAAAATCGTTTTTTTTTATTTGAAATAATAATTATTGTTTTAAAAAAAAAACTTTAAAAAAAATATGCTTAATAATGGCTGCATGTGGGGAAGGTTATTCCTTCCGAAGAAGTTGGTTGGAGTTGGGAAACCCTTATCCTTTGGGGGCTCCCAGGGCTATGCGTATGGCTTTATTTTGGCAAATTTGAAGTTTTTTCAAATGTGACTCTGAAGCATGGGCCTATATGGAGCAATCGTAAGTTAATTATTCCTTGCTGTCGTCGACTTTGCATTCGGTTGCGTTGGTTGCTACGTGTAAGATTTTGTCGAATTTAAAAAAATATATATAATTTTGCGATATATATAGCCTGTTCAAAAGAAAAGGTGAATTTTGAATTTTCGCGGGCTGTGTACATTCGATTATCGTTTTTTTTTTGTTATTTTAGTATACATATGTTTGTCATATGTTGGCATTATCAGCCATTTCCGATTAGTGGTTTGTTTTTAACAACTGGAAAGGTTAGTCACGTTTTTGTGTGTTCTTCGATTTTTTTACTTTTAAAAAAATTGGATCAAAGAATAAAATCCATGATTTATTTTTCCACAACTCCAGGACGCTCATCATCATTAACATCTTCTCGGCCTTCTGTAAAGCGCTTGTACCACTTATAAATACTTTTTTGTGACAAAGTAGACTCGCCGAATGCCACAGTCAACATTTGAAGTGCGTTGGAGCACTTTATTCCTTTTTTAATGCAAAATTTAAAATTCACTTTTTCTTTTGAACAGGCCCCCTACGAGGACAAATTACAAAAATTATGCACGAATGCATATAGCACAAAATTTCAAAGAGAATGACACCAAAACTGCTGAGGTAGGCTAACTGAGCCCGTACCTAAAACCAACGCGCAGTACTACCGCGAATATAAGTAACGTAAGCGCGCCAACAACTAGTAGTATAAATGTGGATTTCGTTTTAAAAAAATAGCTGCGGCAGTGTCCGACACGTTGTTACTTATAACCTTCTTTGACCACCTATAGAGTGGAGTGTGACTAGCTGTATACTCACTTATTTCTTCTTACCATGTTTAACAAACACTAAATAGCATAATTTTTTTTATTTTACTTCAATGAAGCTTTATATTATTATGTTATCTCGTCCAAGTTTTACTTGCGAAATGTTTTACTAAGGGTAAACTCTTCACACTCAAATCAGAACTCAACTCCTATCTTTCGAATTCAGAGAATAAACCCGATTTAAAAATCACTTGCCGGCTGACTTTCGCAAGTTAATAATCAATTCACGACGATGAGATTCCAATGAAAAATTCTACGACCTTATAAAATATACCCATCTAGAACAACATTTTTTTATGCTGAATAGTGTAAGTTTAATTGAATATTTTCGGATATCCAATTATTAATAAAACTCTCATGAAAAATGAATGAGCAATAAACAAATCTGAACGCTCCGGTTGGGCTTTGATATCATAATATAACCGCCCGGAATAAATTGCAGAAAAGATTGAACCATCTGACTATATTTAATGCAAAATTATTGATATATTTAGTGCTTCAATATCACAATATAAGTATACTTTAGTACAGTATTTTTTCATCTTGTAGAGCTAAATTAAATGTAAAAACTATTTAACCCCGGATGTACCTATTATTCAATAATGTTTTTTTTTTTAATTCTTTAACAGGTGTAAATAAATAAAATTCTTAAGCAACCTTAACACTCCAAATTAGGTCGTCATTACCAAATTAAAAATTAAAACTTTGAAGAAATATTTTGCTTTAAAAAACGAGCTTTAAAAATAAATAAACCTCTCGATTAAATTGGACGATAAATATTTGAAAAATAATTAAATTCAGTGAATTTGTGACTTCGATGTTTTCTGCTCATCCAATGTATTATTTGCCTTACAACAAAGGATTCTTTGGAATCATGACGTATGCTGGGAACGTATCGTAGAAGGAATTTGGGACAAAGGAATGTTTGAAGAAAGGGGTATGGTTTTGCCGAAATGAAAGTCATTCATTTGTACAAATTTTTTAACAGGTTTCTTACATTTCTTACGATTGTTTTGACGGCCTAAAACGTGTGATGATTTTGATTTTTTTTTCAACGAATTGTTGAAATTGAGGTTGTTTAGCACGTCGTCACCGGGAAGGCAAAAAGGCTAAAGCTGAATAATAACTATAATTAATAAAAATATAATTTTGTGATAAAAAAATGGTTTAAAAAAAAAATCTGCGATGTTAGTATTTTTACACATCAAAATAATTATTTAACTAACTAAGTAGTTAAATATCACAAGGGTGGGCAGAAGGATATACTGCCACACAACTTTGTCTTGGCACATACTCCTTTATTGATATTCATACAATATCAATAAGCTCTCATGCGGAGCAGTATCGTCACTGAGCGGATCCGGACGTTGGTGTGAATCCAGCTTAAAGCGCCATTTTAGGAAGTTTACACCAGAGCACTTTAAAGTTTTTTTGTTTAACAATAAAAATCTTCGGTACCTGATTGGATTTTGAAAAAAAAAGTTAACTCCGATAATTCAATGCTCTTATTGAGTTACCCGAAGAGAAAAAAAGTTTAAAAAGTCCCGCACTTGTGTCACTTGAGTCAAGCCTTCTCCCAAATGGTAAATATTGTTTAGATTGTGAAGGGCCACAATTGTCATCATAATCAAGAGAGAGTTAGAGCATTCGATATAGAAAAAAACTGATTAAAACTGCATGTTAGACTCATTTTCGACCAAAGTGTAGCTTAAACCCTTTTGCCTTTCCAGTGACGGTATATCAGCCTTCAGGAAAGTGCCCCGGAAATACTAAATTGGTCCTAACTCATATGTATGTCCAAAAAAATATAGCTAAATCTAATCTCAAAGGGTTTATCCATTTATTTCATAGCGTGACACAATAAGTCTAAGAGTAAACAAAATATGTGATTCTGTTTTTACATTATTGTCTATAGTGAATACCGCACAAGAGTCTCAACTGGTCCCAACCATCTGGAACCAGTGGATCTTTGACATCCCCAATCGGGGTATGTTGTGAGGCTGAAGGTAGTGAAGAAATAGACGAGATGGGGAAGAGAAAGGCTGGGAAGTGCCTGGCTATTCAGATCTGGTCACCAAACACGGCTAAAGTCATCTCAAGCAACGTTTCGATTCTGAATCGTAGTCTTTCAAATAGAACGTGCCGTGAATACACAATATATGATTTTACATGAATTAAATGTGTCATGACACATATTAATTAAAAAAAAATATTTTCGCAAAACTGATCAAAGCTACAAGTTGAACTCGTTTTTTAATAAAGTACCGCTTAAGCCCTTTTGCCCTTCCAGCGACCATATGATATTGTAAAAAAATGTTAACTTATCATCGCGTGAATACGTTATTTTCTCAAGGCGTAGTTATATTATTTGCGCAAATATGGCATCATTATAAATATTACGTCAAAATAACAGAGTATTTTTAAAGTTATAGTAGAGTTTTCAGCAATAACCTTTGCTGATTTCCCTCGGGGGGGCTTCATTTATTATTTAAATAAATCACTTTGTTATGCGTACGATGATATAAAACATCGAATACAGAATTAAGCAGTACCTCCGCACTTTAATAATGATGTTATAGGGTAAAGCAGATTCCACCGAATTCCCTTACGATCAAATTATTTGTCTGGCGCGCTCCATCATGTGGGAACATAAAATTAGAACGCGGGGAATCCTTGAGTAAATACCAAAATGTAACGTATCAATATTGATAGGCTTAAAGGCCTAGTTCATTTGGAAAACTGATAAGTATCGCGAGTAGTGTACCAGCTGAGTTCCAATTCTACTAAAAAGCAAAAAAAACTGTTTTATCCCCACTATTCGCAAAATGAACTCATTATATATGAAAGATAAATAAAAAATTATTTTGTAAAAGACCACGAATTTAATTTAATTTTTTATGACCGACCGGTTTTGCTGAAGAGTGTCTGAACTGGGTAAGTTATTCTGGCACTAACGGCAAAAACTTGTTTGTTAAATATTTAGAAGAATACATTATAAAAACTTTTAAGCTATGTATATACATATATATATGTGGTATATTTTCAAAAGGGATAACCTACTTTTTTAACATAATTCCATATTGGGATATTGAATAACTGAAATTGGGGACCCAATCTGGCCCTTTTGTTTTGGATCTTGCGAAACTGAAAATGAAAACAGTATTTAATTAAACCAATTTTTATAGCCACTACTCTCACTCACGTTAAAAAAATATATCCATAAAAAGTGACTGAATATACCGGATACAGATCATTATTGCCTACCAAGATTAGTTGCATCTCTAATATTTACTCAACAACACCGCAGTTAAACGGCGGATGTATTATAATTGGTACAAACCCATATTACACACGTGTGTTTGCATTACTGTACGAGGACCTATAAAACGATGAGACGCATAAATAACAAAATCATTAACTTTCTTATCATCTTCCCATTTCCACATAAAGGTAGCCTGAGAGGATTGAATGCCATACAACTCGATGTTAGCACGCACACTTGGCCTCATTGACAACCATCTTCTTTTTTATCAAAAATAAAGTCAAAAACTCTCGGGTCACGAATAACTTAACAATGTTTGAAAACTCCTACTACCATAATTACGAATATAATGGAAATGTTGCTTGTTCAATGGCGGAGGACTTCAGCTAGCAGAGAGATTGAACCCACGACGCCCAGGTGGGAACCCGACGCATTTGTTTACTCAGCTACCAACCGGTCGGTACTCATCCGTTGTCTCCTACATTGTCTTATATTCTTCCGACTCTTGATGATTTAACGCAAAGTGATGCATCCATTCGGTCGTGCCATACCCCGCGATAGCAAGCGTTAAATCACCCGCAGAATTGTTGGCATTGCGATGGCCTATTGAATGTAGAAATAATATCGTCGCCGGAAAGGCAAAAGGTCTGAAGCGCCATTTCGCGAAGTTTACACCAAAGGACAATAAAATTCACAAGCTTTATTACCTGGCAAAAAAAGTTAACTAAGGTAACTCAATGCTATCACTGAGTTCCCACCTGAAGCGAAAAAAAGCCAAAAAATAGTCCCAAACTTGTGCACATATTATGTGTGTTATCCATTTAATAAGAGCGTGGTAATAAGTATCTTGGTCTTTGAAAACAACTTTATATATTTTTACTTAGGAAAGTACATTTTGAGATATAAAAAAAAACAGAATTAGGTTTGTTTCGTAAGGTTTACATGAGGATTTTTAAAATTGCTCTTCGTTTCATTATTGAACATACAATTAGTTTCGTCGGGGTGAAATTTCGCCACTCTGAATTTTCATTTATGCGGAAATTGCTTTATTTACGTTTAGTCAATAAATCTGAAAAGTCAGGTACGTGATAATTTTTTTGGTTTTTTATTATTTTTCTCCTATCCCAGATATAAGGGATGCTGTAATCCCATCAAACACTAATGTGATATCGCAAAAAAAAAACAAAATGAAACAACTCAGCACCTGTTTGATTTTAGTTCGCGTAGTACCTACACAGTTTCTTTAAAATTTTTCCAACTATCTCAAGTCTTAGAATGATATTTATACATAAATAAATTATTTCCGTTTTTTTTTAGAACTTTTTTTTTCGAGAAGCCTTGATAGAAATTTAAATACTTATCTCTGACTTTTAAAAATAATCTATTTTACACAAAAGGTACCTTCAGGGCTTAAAATCGAAATGAATACTAAACTTGTTTGCCCGAAAGCACCGAAACAATGCAAACATTTTCAACTCCCCTTATCAACAATCTCTCTCCCACCCCGTTTTCTTCCACCTTTTTAACATTTTTCATTTGAGGGGGTCATTACCCCACCGGCTCCAGGGAATGAGACCTTTGTGCGGTATTCACATTGAAAACTACACTTAAAAGACTGCGTTTCTCAGGAAGACAAAGAAAATATGTATTTCATTATCCTATCGTACGTTCACACCGTTTTGCCGCAATGATAACCCAACCCTGATACATAATGCTTACTGTATCCACATTAATACATTGTATCATTCTAACGTTTCTATTATAGACACTCTTTTTTTTATTTTTTTTTTATTTTTTTTTTATATTAGTTACTTTGTACATTTAATTTTACAATTATCTAATTAGTTCATTTTCTTTTTGACTAATAATATTTTAACTTAAACATTACTTATTATTTTGATTTACATGCATTTTAAATAATTTTTACAGGGTTTTTTAAATTTATTGATAGGCATTATTTTGATGGTTTCCGGCAGCGCATTTTACGACTTCATTCCTTTATATAGTAAGCTGTTTGGCTTTATTCTTTTCTGGTAGTCTAGTTTCTTTGCATGCCCTTGTATTATACTTGTGAATATCAACATTGTAGATAATTTTGTCAGAAAAATGCTCTGGTAACAAATTGTTTTTCATTTTATGTATAAACATCAATGTGTTCAATGTCAGCATCTGTTAAACTGTCAGCCAATTTAGTTCCTCTGACATTTTAGCTACTTTTGAGTATCTATTTTGCCCAAGTATAATTCTCATTGCTCTATTTTGGAGAATTCGAAACCTGTTTTCTAAACTTATAAAACTCTAAGACAATTTTCGACTGAAGTTTTATTCAACAAACAACGCATACAAACATTAAACCCATCGACAATGAAGATATCCACTCAAAATATTAATGCAATTCGCATTCCTCTGTCACACACTACAAAGTATGGGATAAAATCTTTGCAATATATTACCCACACACTATTCTGTATGCGAAAGGAAGAACGGAATGTGTAAAAAAATCAAGTTTTCAGAAATTTTTCTTCGATACATGTCTAACAAGGGAAAATTTTATCAATTATAAGTCAAAAAATAAAATAATGTGCGATTATTTTTTTAAAAGCACTAATGACATAATTACATACAACAAAACGAAAAACATTAATTTTGTTTTGGCTCTCGTGAAAATCACATTTTCACTCATTCCGTTCATCATTTTACACACAATATTTAACTTGCTTCCAGATTAATATAAAAAAACAACAACTAAATAAAAGATTTCAAAGTAGTGCTTTGAAAGAATATTTTTATAGTACATTTTAAAATGCAAAATTAATTTCCCCTTCATTATCATCCTTTTCCCCTATTTTAACAACATCAGCATTCAGTGCATTTATATCGCTATTTAATAATTTTTTTTTAATGTTGTAATTAATACAACACAAGAGTTCCAACTGCTCCCACCCGTCTAGAGCCACTGAGACTATGGTATGCCAAATAAGGGTATGTTGTGAGGCTGGAGGTAGTGGTGAGTGTCACCAAACACGTCTGAAGCCATTTCAAACAACGTTTCGATTCTGAATGGTGGTCTTTCACCAGTATCACTTTCACAGTTACAGAGTATCTTTCACTCTAGAACGTACCGCAAATATACTGTTTATTATTTTATAATTATGAATTAAATGCATTATGACACAAATTAAATAAAATTTATTTGCACATGTCGGGTTTAAGCCCGCGACCTCTCGATTTGTAGTCGAACGTCTTACCACTTGACCACCCAGTCCATAGAAATGGTAATAGTCGTGTTTAGTGACTTGGTTTGAGTAGCCACGTCCTTTTCAACCTCCTATATCCTTCCCTTCCTCACGCTTTTCGGCCTAACAACATACGCATATAGGGGGTGAATAACCTCGACATCCCGTTTCGACCTCCACCAACTCTTCCTCACCCCACGAAAAACTAGCTAACTAGAAGCGACCCCAAATTGATTGAATTTCCTGCAGTCACTCTAGATATTCTTCAAAAAAGTTAATCACGCAAGGCCAATCCTTCTTCCGGTATTATTAGTTGTTCACGCTATTCCTAAAAAACGTCAAAATATTAATTAGTTTAATACAATTCAAGATTCTTACGGCAAAAAGTTTTATGGCGATTTATTATAGCGTGAATAAAGTCGTGTTGCACTTCCTCCACTATTAGGCAACGCTTCAGACAACCTTGCAGTGTCCACAATCAGAGCAGATGGACCATCTGGTTTTTATGTGACAGCTGTTCCAGACGTGTCATTTGCCCTGATGATGGACACCGGAAGACTGTCTGAAACGTTGCTAAAGGCAAAGGAAGCGTGACACGAATACAAGCGCAACACGCCATACTTCAATCACCATAATTAATCACTCAATAAGTTCGTAAGATAACATATAGTTGGCGCCATTTTTGACAAATCTATATGTTTTTATAAAGTACTAACCTTCAAATAATACGTGTCAAAGTTTCATAATAATCTGAGGTTTACTTTACAAGTTGCAGTGGTTTTAGTGACGCTACTTTTATAATTTTCAACACAATGGATACAATTGAATTTCGTGTATTGTTGAAGCATTGCTTTTTAATGATAAAAAATACCGTTCAAACAAAGCAATGGCTTGATAAGTTTTGTTTGCACTCTGCTCCATTGAAACAAATGGTAGTGAAGTGGTTTCGTCATTTTAAGCACAGTCGTACAAACATCGATGATGCTGGACGCTGTGGTCGCCCAAATTCGACAGTTGTTTTAGAAAGCGAAAAAGAAAAGTCCACAAAATAGTTTTGGCCGATCGTAAATTGAAGTTGTGTGAGATAACTGATGATCTAAAAATATCAAAAGGCAGTGTATTCACCATTTTGCATTAACACTTGTCCATGAGAAGCTTTGTTCGAAGTGGGTACCGCGTTTGCTTACAGTCAATCAAAAACAACAACGCGTCGACGATTCAGAGCGTCATAATTGGATCGCAACAATGGAAAAATTGCACGAATTGCACTTTGAATTGCTCCCCTATCCACTGTTTTCTTCGAATCTAGCTTCCAGTGACTACTTCCTGTAGGCAGACCCAAAAAGAATGCTCCAAGGAAAAAGATATAAGTCCAATGAAAAAGTGATTGCCGAAACTGAAGCCTACTTTGAGGCCAACATAAATTGTTCTAGGAAAAAGGCATCTAAATGTTAGAGAAGCATTGTAATAAATGTATCACTCTAAAAGCAGACTATGTTGATGAACAAAAACAAATTTTGCTTTAAAGTTGTTGTTTTATCAGTCATCCTACGAGCTTATTGAGTGATGTGTTAAATAGTGTAATTTATTTGACAACATCCTGAGATAATCACTTGATTTATATTCATATTTCTCAGAACTTCGTAATATATCAATAACATTTTCCACTTTATTAATATTATGTTGTCTCTGTTTAGCGAGCTGTCAGTAAACATCACATAACTGACAGAAATGTTATTAAGTTGAAATCTACCAATATTCACTACAAACTTAAGCCATTCCACACCACTAATTGAAGCTTTTAGCATGTCTATTTAGATCTATTCAATTTACATAGTAAATTAAATAGTAAACCCTATAAAGTACGATAAAATTTCAATTATACCCACCAACAGGCTTTGCCCATGTAAGATTTTTTTGCAAATACATTATTTTTTCTCTATTAGTATTGCTCCATCCAAGAAGCAAATAAATTTTGGAATAATATAAAACAAAAATGAAATAATAACTTTGCATTAGACCACAGATTTTATTTCATTTTTTATGACCGACCGGTTTCGCTTAGCCTAAGCATCATCAGGGTACCAAATTAAACTAAACGAAAAATACAAAGCGTGTGGTTATGTATACTCATACATACAGAAGGAAAACACAAAATAATAAATAAAAAAAAAAACAAAATAATAACATTTTAATTAAAACAAAGGAACAGAGATAAAGAGACAGACAATATAAAATGAAAGAGGCAAAACGTCAACTGAAAACGTGATAAAAATAATGAGAAATTTATTTTTTTTAATATTGGACTACTGGACATATTTAATTGAGTATTAAGAATATTACTAAGTTATAACTACAGGTATATCAGTTCACTATTAAGCTAGTGGGCGACATTTGAAAAAAAAATTCCCATTTTCTCTTCGCTTCGATGAAGGCTGGGAATAAAAATAAAATACTGTAATTCAGATACACCTCAGAGTAATAAAATACCAGGAGGGAGCGCTAGTGTAGTCAGTATTGATAATTTTTACCTGACTGGGCTATAAATACCATATACCTAGCCTGGGCTAGGGTATTGAAACATCCATTCATAGCACATGTCGACATAATGTTTTTGTTTATTTGTATAACCACCTTTTCACAGTGTTGTTATAAACGAAAATGTAAGATATAACCTGAAAAACCGTTAAGTTCTGTCCTGTTATGTCGCATAACAAAACGTAGTGGGCGGAGTCGCCGGATACGCGGGAGACGGAGAACATGCTTACATACCTAAAAGCGTTGCTATATTGTGTGAGAACTTGTCTTTATCTCTTTCTCTCTCACGGTTTGCGATGTAGAGAAAGTAATTTATCGTAAATTTGTATAATTTGGCTGAAAATGTTCACTTATCTCTCCATATTTATTCTAGCGCTGAGAGTTACACTTATAAAAAATTACTATGTATAAATACTCATAAAAGTGAACCTTCTAAACTCTAAGCCACAATATGTATGATACGCCATTAAACGCTTCGTGTTCCACCCCTCAACCTATGATTCATAAGCCACGCGGCTGCTAAACATGTATCTGCACTCTCTGAAGTTATAAAAGCTGAATTTGATGGATTATATCAATAAAAGTGAACTTCTTTATCATTTCGTGACAAAAGTACATTTAGAGTTTTGCATGTTTGTTGAAATATTAATAGAAACAAACGCCCACTACGTGGTATAAAAACAAAAAGATAAGGCAATTTAAAAGTGTCCAATATATTTGTATTTGGAATAAGCGACTCGGCGTATCGTTTTTTTACAATAAAATTTCCGACAAAGCTATATAGCCTATGATTTCAATGTCATTGTGAGCTAAAACCGTTACGTAGACCAATATATTTCAGAGAGAAAAGGCTGTGCAAATATTAAAACCGTAAAGTAAACACTTCAACCGCTTTTGTTACTGCAGATTTTCGATTTGTAATTTCGCGTTGAATTATTAATAAACCGACAACCAATCATTTATTCGCCTACTAAATTATCATAAACTTAAAAATGACAGCCTCCATGTTCGAGTGATAAGACGCTCGACTACGAATTCAATGGTCGCGGGTTCAAACCCGGCAAGCGCAAATAACTTTTATTTAATTAATATATATCAAAACACATTTGATTCATATAAAATAATATAAAGGATATTTGCGACACGTTCCAGAGTGGTAGATACTCTAAGTATCGTCCTGGTGAAAGACCACCATGTAGAATTAAAACTTTGCTTGAAATGGCTTTAGCAGTGTTTGTTGACCAGATCTGAATAACCAGGTACTTCCCAATCTTCCCCTTCCCTATCTTCTTCCTCTCCTCACAACCTTCAACCTCACAACATACCTCGATTGAGTATGCTATAGTCTCACTCGCTCTAGACGGTTGGGAGCAGTTGGAACAAATAACTTCAACGGTTTTTGTCGCTGCGGATTTTTTATTTGTAGTTTCGCGTTGAATTACTAATCAACCGATAAGCCAATCATTTCTTAACCTTCTGTTTTATAATTAACTCAAGTAAACCTTCAAACTCAAAACTATGTAGTTTGTATTTCTTATTTTTGTCCTACCCATGGTATAATCTCAAAGGTATTTACTGGGTTTTTCCCGTACCAATTTATTTTGGAGTGGGTGACAATTTAATCTTCCTATAAACAGATCTTGTAAAGTTCCTGCCTTTCCATTAATACCGTAAACAACGATGGCATAATTACGGTTTTGGGGATGTTTTTTTGATCGATGTTTTCTTCTCATTATTTTAACACTGCAGGCTTAGAAAATGCACGTAAAATAAAGGTGTTTAATAATTATAAAACAAGCACAACGTAACTTATTTTGATTAATTGACGCATTGGTAATAATACAACTGTACTAACACACCTGTTTTTGCTGCAAAAGAAAAAACGTGTAATTTTTACTGTCCATTTATAATGATTGAAATGATGCACTCTTTAAAGTATACCGTTTTTATTTTTATTTTTGGGCATTTCAACAGGAATATTTCCAAGCAAAAGCATAAGCATGTCCAAAATTAGTTGCTAGAATTTTTTTTGTGTGAATACCGCACAAAACTCCCAACTGATTGGAGCCAGTAGGAATATGGCATCTCCAATTTGGATGTGTTTGAAGACTGAAAGAAGCTGAAAGAGAGGGGGGGGGAGTAAAGAGATTGGGACGAGCAAGGTGGGTGTTAGATTTCAAAGAGATAATTTGTCAGGTCAGGTTAAGTTAGGTTAGGTTAGCCTACCTTATCCAACCATTTTACCATATTCGATTTCCGTATTCAACAACACCGAGTTTGAAAACAAGTGACAATCAAGAAACAGAAGAGTTATATGAAAAAACGTGTTCATTTGTTGGTCGTTCGGTTTGTTGTTGTTCTTAAAATAATATTAAATTAAGTGTTTTTGTTGTGATTTTTTATGTGTTAGAAGAATCAAGAGCTTAAACATCAACTTCATCGGTGAGTGAATTGGTTTCCTTACTTCCTTCACTCCAAAATCTCTCCACATCCATAATTAGACACTTCCATCAAGTAGTATAGTTTATTCGTTTTACAGTCCACTATTTTCCAAATTCATCTGAAGCTGAAAACACATTTGGTGTTTTATCGCAGCTTTGGATCCAACAGTGGGGAAATACTCACCTACGGCCAATAAAATCTGGTTACCAAACATGGCTTGAACTATTTCAAGCAACGTTTTGATTTCGAATGGTGGACTTTCCCCAAGGGCGATACTTAGGGTAACAACGACTCTAAAATCTAACGATGAAGAAGAAGAATGATATAATATTTTCTCAGTATCGTAAATAAAACTTAACATGGTTCAACTTCCCAAACACCAACCAATAAAGGAAATATCAGATGTTACAATAGCAAAAATACGTTAACAGTAACAACATTTAGTTTATATCCTTTTTACTGTGTTTTTGGTCTTATTTCATATTGCTGTGTACATGTTATCATCTCCCCTCTGACTTTGTGTGTTGTTTGGCCATAGATACAGACTTCTCAAGATTGTTATTTTTGGCACGATGGCGTAATAAATAAAAGTAACGTTAAAATACTTCGAGTGAAATAAGGCGTCACTGTTTCCTTCCTGCTAACCGAATAGATTTTGCATTATAATAATAATAATAATAATAAATGGATAACTTTTATAGCGCCGTCTTTGTGGGAAAATCACCTCAAGAGCGCTTTACAAATTAATTTATCTAACCTATAATTTATCACTTAATAACTTACAGTTAAGATTTATTACTAATGGCTTACAACTAATATTTTCAACTAGTGACTTACAATAAGGACTTATAACTTGTAACTTACTACTGAGTACAACTTATGATTTATAAGTTGAGTATAACTAGTGACTTACAAATAAGATTTCATTAGTATTACTTCATTACCTCTTCACTATTGTTCCACATTTGCACTGTTACTGTTCAACGATTTTTTTCTTGTGTAACGACATATAATAAAACAAGTTTCAAATTCTTCAAAAAAGAGCAATGATAATTATACTTAGGCGAAATAGATATTCAAAAGTAGTAAAAATGTCAGACGAACTAAATTGGCTACCAGTGAAACAGATGCTAACATTAAAAACATTAATATTTACACACACGGATGGGTGTCATCGGAACAATATGTTAATAGTGCAATTTTTTAGGAATCGCATGTCGAATGAATTTTGGAGAGAGAGAGTTTTATTTTTATTCGTTTTATCATCGGCAGGGGTGTGGAAGGCTGTAAATCAGTTGATGAACTTTTTGAATCTTTGATATGTCTTACACATTTAAACAATTTTTAATTTTCCAACTAATGTCAATAATTTTTATATTCGTTGAATACTAGCGTTTGGAAACGTGACCACCATAATACAATATGTGGTATTTAAAGGTTATTATAAAGTACCGGAGGTAAATAAGGTTCACCTTTGTTACAAACTCACTTTGTTGCTTTAATTCTGTAACGGACATGATAATAACATGAGATTTACTGCTTATTGTATTTAAATAACACCCTTCATCATTTTTATAAGTATATAAAATTTATTTGTTTGTAGGTATTACGCCATCTACTTTGCTTCAGTTATTGCTGCTCATAAGTGCTTAATCTTTAAGAAATAATTAGGATGCAGGAAAATAATCTATACTTTCATCTATTGTTGCCCATTAGTTCTTAATCTGTGAGAAATAGTTTAGATACAGAAGAATTCTGTATGATCTATGTTTAATATTGTTAATTTGTCATCTTGTGTCTGTATCTTTGTTTTCTCCCAAATAAATAAATATATATATATTAACAATTGATAAATCGCAGAGTAATGTTAGTTTTAACAGTGATGTGTGAGCCTTACTAAACCATGGTAGGCTAATGAATAATATTATTGTTTGATAAAGATAATCTCACAATTTTGGCACTTAAACATAACAACTTTTATAAAATCCCACTACTACCAAGAAATAGAGATTCTTGAATGGTAATAATACAATATTTTTTTATTAATATCGAAATCCCGGTTTCAGTTATAATTTCTCCTCCCCCTTCCTACTAAAATACATATTATTATGGTAGTAGGAGTTTTCATTTTTTTCAGGTGACTCATAAGCCATGAATGTTTTCCTTTCTTAAGAAAAAAAATTTAAAAAAATTATACTTTAATTTATTTTATTTTGTTCTAAAGAAAGACATACATTCCCGGGTTACGAATAAAATAACATAACAAGCGGAAAATTTTGCTTGTGCAATGATGAAGGACTTAGCCAGCAGAGGAATCAAACCCATGATGCCTGGGTGGGAATCCGACGCGTTTGTCCACTCAGCTACCGACAGATCGAAATGTTTTTCTTATATATGAAGATTCAAAATACTGGTATCAATACCAACCTCTCGTCTTAAATCACACAAAATAAATAAATATAAACTTCTTGCTTAGTCAGAAGAAATCAATTATTTTTTTTATTTTGCCATTTTGGAAATAGCAGGAGAGTGGGCACAATTGCATTGAATTCCTAACTTGTGAAGAAAATCATCTAATCTAGGGCTTTGTATATCAAAGCTGCAAACTTTATGTAGTCGTTACTATTATGGGTATCACGTTATGATTCTCTTTATACCCTTGGAAGGTTTATTTCTATAGTTACTGGTTTTAAAGGCTGAAGGTAAATTTTCTCCTTGAAATTCCGTTAAAATAAACCAAGTTTTCAACTCCGTTAAATTTTTACCGTTGCAAACATCTCCGCCAATCTTCGCTAAGGCTTTGTTCGTTTTCGTTAATCGTAACTCCTGTCACGCGTTACAACATGTTTGGCATAATTTCGTAACAAAATCATGGGTTTCTTTCGCGTTGTTTGATGGAAATGAAAACTTTCGTTTCCCCTTCGGAAGCCCATGAAACACGTGTAAAAACATACTTTATGCTTATTTACATATTTTAAAATATAACGCGATACAAAATATTTAACAACAAGAGATGCATTGTTCAATTAATTCAACAAATGGTATATTTGAATGAATACATCTAAATGGTTGAATTATTGTGATATTTCGATGGAAAAAAAAATTCATGAGTTTTGAGGGTACTTTTTTTCTATTTAACTTATTACTCTTATTAGTCTGACCAAATTTTATTAATATTTTTTTTTATGTAAATACCGCATAAGAGTCTTAACTGCTCCCAACCGTCTGGGGCCAGTGGGGTGGGACTATGTCATCCCGACTGGGGTTTATTGTGAGGTAGTGGAGAGGGAAAGGATTTGGTGAAGAGGAAGGTTGAGAAGTACCCAGCTATTCAGATCTAGTCACAAAACACGGTAAAGCCATTTCAAGCAACGTGTCGATTCTGAACGGTGGTATTTCACCAGGGCGATACTGAAGTATCTAACACTCTGCAACGTGCCACAAATTTAGGCTTTTATTTCACGATTTTAGGCTTCCCAAAACGAAACTTGTTAATACTCAAAATAGCGTGCTTATAGTTTTCCAAATGCCTTAAAAAGAAGCCTCAAGTCTTGACACTTTTCGGAGGATTTGTGCTGAATATGTTAAAAAAAACCCATGATTCTTAAGATTACTAAGATTTCAATTTATAAATGCTGTATGGGAACCTTATGTGCTTTGTTCTATTATTATGAAATGAATAATGGTTTTTCTTACTAAATGTGTGAAAAAAAAAAAATGTGCATTTATCTTAATAAAAATATAAACAAATATACTTAAAACTATATTTTTTATGAATTAATTGTGAAATAACACAAAGTAAATAAAAATACTATTTTTTTGTGAAGTGAAAATTTTCAAATTGATAAAGCGATGTATCCAAGTGGGAAGGGGATGAGAAAAGGTTAACAGATTAATTAAAGATAATGAAAATGAAGCAGGTAGAAATAGAAATAACCTTTTTGAAGTGACATTCGAGGGGCATCCCATACATCAGTGGGCATTCCAGCGGGATGATACTCGCGCAGTAAGGGAATGTGTGAATGATTAAAAAGGGTGTGTCGAAGTTTCAAGGGTTCTCTCAAAAACGTAGGTAGACCCTTCATTCAAGCCCCAAAATTCGAATTACATCAAAAATTGTGAAATTATCCTTAGCATAAAGAGATTACCACTCGAATACTCGAAAAACTTATGAAAAAAAAAATATTTTTGCGACTAATACAAGATTACACAACCATTGACCCAGTAGAAGGTTTATGAAAGACATAGCAGTGGAAGAAAATACACTCCGTGGTTTCAAAATCTACGTTACTGATGCGAGTATAGTTCCACTGGCAATTATAGTGGGGTTATTCTACGAGCTTTTTCGGTTGGGGTTAAGATTTCCTTATCGATAGGAAAAGGGCACCAGAAGACAAAAAAAAACAATTCCAATAGTTGATGCGAAAGTGAATGGAAGAATACGTCGAGGTAGCCCGAGGAAGACATGGCACGATCAAGTATTACAAATACTTGAATCGGGCCATGTGAAGAGTCAGAATAACAGAAGAGTTTGTATGAGACGATGTATGAGTGTGAATGAAGCAAGGAGTGTGTGCCAAGACAGAGTTTTATGGCGATCCGTCTTCTCTACCTACCCCTGTGGTAAAACGGCTTAATGGGAAGTTAGTTGTCATTTTTATTCAGTTTATTTAAGACGGAAAACAAATTGTTAAAAAGGACCTCCCTTTTTTATTTAAATTCCCGTCGTCTAAGGGAGCTTTGGGTCAAGTGAGGGTTATTAAGGTCATTTCAAGGGGAATTCGAACCCTCAAAGGACAAACATACATTTGAAAAGGACATACTGTTTACAACAGTGATGTACAACCCGCGGCCCGCGGTCCCTTTACGTGCGGCTACCCCCCCCCCCCTCCCCCACCACCCTGTCACATGTACCTAAATAAAATTATTTTACAGCGCTGCAGCTACAGGCTGATAAGGCTGTTATGTGTCATCACCATCAAGGTCAGCGGATCCTTGAATAGCAATGAATGAGTCTGTTTGTACTCCACCGGGGAAAGAAAACTGATTAGAAAATTTCAGATCCCTTTTCAGATTTGTAGAATGGTGCTTGGAACTTTTGTTCGACACTTTCGCTTAGGAAGAACCAGCTAGCTTTGTGTGTTTTTCCCTCGCATAGGACGAGTCTTTCTATGTCGCAGACGTACTCCTTCGTCTTCTTTTAAAGATTATTCGCACAGCATACCCGAACAGGACTTCCTGTGTGGAGTAAATACACATTATATTACGTTGAACAAAAAAAACACAAATACCACACTATGCCAGTTTTGTCAGTAAATTATCGTCAAGAAATAAATCACGAAAAACGTCACAAGTTGTAACATAAATTTTGTAGTTCCGTGTAAAAAGCGAAAAAGTTTTTTTTTCATATTATAAAATCAAGTAATTTGTTGTATAACCTACATGCCCTACGTAAATGTCTAACGAAATTTGAAGGTCTTCTCTTTTTCATAATTTTGCTATAAAATATAACAAAACAAATAAAATTTTCAATATTTTCGTAGAAAGCAATCACTTTGTGGCTTAGCATATTTAAAAATATAAATATTCATATTCTTAATAATTAGGTATTTTTTTCAGTAGCACATTATTAGGTTTACTCCCTGTTTGCATCTTTAGAATCGATTACTTTTAATACTTGAATATTAATGTTTTTAAGTACCAACATGTTAACTGTCCTCAATCTAATTTCCTTTTCTGTGATTTAACAAATATGTTAATGTGAATTCATACGTTTCATATAGATTTTTATACACTTACATTTTAGTATTTTTTTGTTGTTTTTAATGTATTGATGTACACATGCACTGCTTTACCCATATCTAAACCTTTTTTCTCATGATTTATGATAACGATCATGATTTTAGACAGTTTTAATTTGTATACATATTATATATTATTTTCTCCTTGTTAGTTAGTCTTATTAGCTTAATTAATTTAGTGTTAAGCGCACATGAGGTGAAATATCACAAAACTGCGCCATATAAGTTCACTATTTATTATTTATATTAAACTCACAAATCTTAGCATTATTCTTTCATCGCCTTCTCAGTTGACGTTTTGTATCTTTGAATTCGTATTATCTGTCTATTTCTTTCTGTTCCTTTGCTATAACTTAAATGTTATTCTATTGTTTTCTCATTGTTCTGTTATTCTATTTCATATTTTTTTCTCTCTCTGTATGTATATGTAACCGCACACTTTGTATTTTTTTAAATTTAATTTTGTACCCTGATGATGCTTAGGCGAAGCGAAACCGATCGGTCATAAAAATTAAAATACTATCTGTGGTCTTATACAAAGTAATTTTTTGATTTCTTGAAAATTTTAACTTTCTCTGCATATTTGAAAGAACATAAATATCAGCATTTCCGGATAAGTATTTATGACTTAACTACGTGAAAAGCTTTTGCGTTTATTCTTGTGTAAATAAACAACTTTACAGATGGAGTGCTTTAGGAAAGGCACGTTGGAACTTAAATTAAGATTATACAACTATCATTCATTTCAACATTACAAAGAAATTTTTATAATTAATGATTTGTTTTTCAAACTGCTCAGTGACTAGTGTTTCTTACAACGCAGTTGAAAATAAATGCTAATATTGAAATTTTAGGCTTAAGTTCTGATTTATTTTGAAATATGAACCAAATTTATGTGGGTACACGTACAATATTGTGGTCAACTCTTTGGGGCACGCTTGCCTTAAAAACAAGATATTCTTATCTCCTTAACAACGTACTATCTTTACTTTTATAGCCTATACAGTACTTAGTCAAAACAATTTTAAAAGATCGGTCACTGTAATTCCGTGTGATGAGCAATAGAATTTTCTTTCAAAAATTGGTAAGCAGGTAGAAAGATACCAAAAAAATGTTTAACTTTACAGAGATTGTCATCGAACTACAAAATATATTTAATGAAAATGAAATAATAACTTTGAATAAGACCACAGATTTTATCAAATATTTATGACCAACTGGTTCAGCTTAGCCTAAGCATCACCAGGGCACAAAATTGAGCTTAACAAAAAATACAAAGTGTGCGGTTATATATACATACATAGGGAGAACACAATATAAAATAAAATAAGAGAACAGTGAGAAAACAAAAGAATGACATTTAAATCATAACAAAGAGCAGAAAGAAAGAGACAGGTAATTTGAATTGAAAGAGGCGAAACGTCAACTGAGGAGGTGATTAAAGAATAATAAGAAATTTTATGAGTTTAAAGAAAATATACCTTATATTTATTTGACTACTGGACAAATTGAACTGAGTATTAAGAGTGTGACGATTAATTTTAATGGCGCTCTTTATTTCTAGTGCTTCTAAATTATGTAATTTATTGCTATGACCATTTTTATGAATAATATGAGCACCGGTGCTTTTAATAATTATAATAATAGTAAATGGATTACTTTTATAGCACCGTTTTCGTGGGAAAATCACCTCAAGGGCGCTTTAATTTTATTGGAGGTATGATCTTTTTCAATAAGATGTTTGGCAGATTCTCAAAAACCGTGGTTATTTAAACATCTAAGATGTTCTTTTATTCTCACATTGACATTACGGGTTGTTTAACCAATATAAAATGCAGAAAAATCACTACAATCTAATTAATAAATTCTTTATTTATTTAAAAATTGTACACAAAGTTATTATTTCGTTTTCATCAAATATGTCAAACCACAACGTGATTGCTTTCTTTCTACAAAAATACAAGTATTAAACTTTGTATTGATCTTAAAACCTCACGAAATTAGTATCGATACTGATAACCTTAATTTATTTTTATATGAATACCGCACAAGAGTCTGAATGAAAATCTATGGCATCCCCAAATAGGGTATGTTGTGAGGCTGAAGGTAGTGGGGAGGGGTAGGAGATTGGAAAGAGGAAGGTTGAGAAGTACCTGGCTATTCAGATCTGGTCACCAAAGACGGCTAAAGCCATTTAAAGCAACGTTTTGATTCTGAATGGTGGTCTTTCACCAGGGCGATACTTAGAGTATCTACCACTCTGGAATGTGCCGCCAATAAACTTTTTACATTCTTTATATGAATTAAAATGTACTATTACACATATTAATTAAATGAAAGTTATTGGCGCACGCCGAGTTTGAACCCGCGACCTTTGGATTCGTAGTCGAGCGTCTTACCACTCGACCATATGGAAGGTAAAATGAACACCGGACTCTCTTAGGATTTAGAGAGGGTTCTTAAACGTGAATAAAACATCAAAATATCCATCAATAACGACAAAAAACTCTATCCATCTTCTACAGTTTTCATCTACTTTTCCCAGCATTTTCACGCTGCGGGCATTTTGTCGGGAAATATGCTGACCGCCTCAGCCAGGACCTACTTCTAGGAATATGCCTTCAGGAGAGGGATAAGCGACGCTATTTTATATTCATCTCCGATAAAGTAGGTACTTACCGTTTTGTCTTTGCGATGGATTTTCAATTTATTTTCAGCCTTTGACCGATATTTCATGCATCGTATCACATCTTGACCGATTTTTTCAAATGTTTCTTCAAAATGTAATAAAGTGATTCAGATTTTTAAAGAATAGGCTTAAAAAAATATTTCATTGGAACATATTGTTTTTTCTTGTTGTTGGATTTTTTAAATTATTTATTTATTATTTTAGTATATACGCCTTAATGGGCTTTAACATTACTGTTCAATAGATGATATTAAATAATAGTGACACAGAAATAACATGGAGTAAAATGACAAGCACACAAATACATAAATAAGATACAAAAGAAATTACAATGGAATAAAATACTATCAGTGTTTTTGGAAGAGGTATGCTATTGTAGCATTTATGTAACTAGATTCAGTGCAATAAAAAATAACTCATAAAATTTGTTATTATTCTTTTATCACGTTCTCAGTGGACGTTTTGCCTCTTTCATTTAATATCATCTGTCTCTTTCACTCTGTTCCTTTGTTATAATTTAAATGTATTTTTTCTGTTTTCTTACTGTTCTCTTTTTAAATTTATTTTATATTGTGTTCTCCTTTTGTTTGTATAAATAACCACACACTCTGTATTTTTCGTTTAGTTTAATTTTGTACCCTGATGATGCTTAAACTAAGCGAAACCGGTCCGTCATACAAATCAAAATCAAATCTGTGGTTTTATACAAGTTTTTATATCATTTTCACAAAACATGTCAAACCACAAAGTGATTGCTTTCTGCGAAAATATAAATAACATACAATTTAAAATAAAACAGAGATTAAGTGCATTTCCCGTTAAATGTTTCGAAATTGATCTACCCGACAGCTAGCAGAGTATTTACACAATGAACTATTAACCACCTACACAAGTACAAAAAAAAATAACAGTTAAGAGTAAGAAATACTTTTTTAAAAAAGCCAACAAATCGATTTTTGAAATCTTAATAACATCACTAAGCTTTAAAAGGTTAATGAATTCCGTTCTACATTTTGCATATTTATCGTAATCTGTTATTATGTAATATTTTGTGTTTGTCTGACTGAAAAATCTCAATCATTGATCTTTGGCAAAATGAAATTTGGCACGGGATTTTCTGGGTCAATTCAATTTAGCTTATTAGTTTTTAAGTAACAAATAATACGGTACAAGTGAACATTGTGTTTGTCTTATTTCTGATAATTAAATGAATATTTCAATCCACGATCGTGATGAAAATTAAGTTGTGAGTTAAGAATAGTTACGTTGACCTAGAATTTTGTTAGTATAATTGTTAAAGCGGTGCAAGAATTGCGAGTTTGAGTGACTTGCGTACTGATTGTTTTGCTTTAAAGTTCAAATTTGAGTTTTAAAAAAAAAGCTTTGATCTACAATTGTCAATAGTTAAATATCGTTGCTGGAAGGCAAAAAGGCTTAAGCGACATTTTGATAAAAATGAGTTAAATATGCAGTTTCGATCAGTTTTATTTTCTGCATCGAATACTCTGACCCTCGTTTGATTCTGAAGACTTTCGTGACCCTTCAGCCTTCTAAGATATATTTACCGTTTGAGAGAAGGCTTGACTCGAGCGACACAAGTTTGGAACCTTAGCTTTTTGTCACTTCAGGTATGTCAGTGATAGCATTGAGTTACCTGAGTTAACTTTTTTTTTCAAAATCCAACCAGGTACTGAAGACTTCCCATAAAACAAAAACAAAAAATAATGTGCTCTGTTGTAACTAACTAACTAACCATCACGCTGTTTTCCCGCATGGGTAGGCAGTGAGAACGGATCGCCATACAACTCTATATTGGCACACGCTCCTTCCATCATTCACAATCATACATCGTCTCATACATACTCTTCTGCTATTCTGACTCTTCGCATAACCCGATTCAAGTATTTGATTTACTTGATCGTGACATGTTTTCCTCGGGCGTCCTCAACTTCTTCTTTCATTCACTTTCGCATCATGTATTCTTTTCACTTTCTTTTCTTACCCCAAAATGACGCGTCAGCCCTTTTGGCTTTCAAGCGACGAAATTGTGAGAACTGTCGCACAAGTTTTGTTTTCCATAAATTTTCAGATCAATCAATAAGTAAATATGATTTTTATTAGAATTGGAAAACCGAATTTCGTGTATTTTACGCCATCGAACGATTTAGACACATTTAACCTCAAATCTAAACGCAAACGGTAATATTGTAATCCCTTTGGTTAAATTATTAATCTCGTTTCGCAATATCGTAAGACCGAACTGGAAACCTAAAAAGAAACACGTGTTGGGTAATAACTGACTCAAGCGGAGGCTTTAAAAATTTCGAATAAAAATCGAAAAAGCCATGTGAATGTGTAATCTAATAAGAAATGTTAAAAAATAAGAACGAAATAATTCTGATGTGAATACCGCCATGGCGAAACTCCCGAAAAGCAATTTCACTCAATACGGTAATAAATCATTTTGCGGTCTGCCAGAGTAGGTATTTTTTTTTGCATTGCGTTGAACGTATATTTTGCAAAGGTCAAACCTTAAAATTTTGATAAATATATACCTACCACGTTTTACAAAAAAAAACATATTTTTACTAATCAAAATTTGTTTAGACGGCTGTTAAGCTGTTAAGCGACCTCTGACTTGGCTTTAAATTCAGAGGTCATGAGTTCAAATCCTTTCGTTACGAAAATGATTTTTAGTAACTACATACATGTTGATTCACTTTAAATTAATGTTAAATGATGTATAGCATATTTAGGGGCACGTTTTAGAGTTTTTTCATATTGATACTAATCATATAAGTACGTTTATATTGTTTTTAAAATGTATTGTAATTTTGTATTGATTCTTTGTGTATTTAAAGGTACCTACAAGGCCTGTTCAAAAGAAAAGGTGAATTTTGAATTTTTGCGGGCTGTGTACATTCGATTATCGATTTTTTTTGTTGTTGTTATGTTTTTACACATATGTTTATCATATTTTAGCATTATCAGCCATTTTGGATTAGTGGTTTGTTTTTAACAACTAGAAAGGTTAGTCACGTTTTTGTGTGCTCTTCTATTTTTTACTTTTGAAAAAAATGGATCAAAGAATATGTATTACATTTTACGTAAAACCCAGAGAAAGTGATTTTTCGTAAATTTGTATAGGTTGGGTAAAAATTTTTGGCTCTCCCTCCATATTTATTCTTGCTCTGAGGTGTGTATGTACTTAAATTAATGTTGATTAAACGGTCACATTATGATACACGATAACGCTGCGTATTAATTATAATACAAGCTCTGGCATCAAAGCATCTCGTCCCTAAAAAATTACATTCCTCTAACATAGTAACACGATATTATATAAATATTGCCCCATAATTATATAATAATTCTTTTAAGTCCACTATTATTATATACCACTTTAAAATTAGCATTTTTTTGTTTGTTTTTTCTTTGGGCGTAAAATGTAATGTGTTCACTATAAACAATTGTAGGGTTGTTACGATGTAAAATGTACGTATATTTGTATCGAATCCACTGTCTTTAATTATAGGATTTAGTGCCTTGCAACTTTACCTACTGTCAATGTATCTTATATGGTATCAAGAGAGTTTTACGGTCAGTATCTGTTGCATCATCTAACATTCTGTAACAAATATCAACATTTTTTATATTATTCTACTTGTACTCACTGTCACTTACCTCAGAATAGATTATTATGACCTAGTGAGGTAGGTAATGTAAAAAAATAATGTAAGAAACAAAAAGTTATAGATAAATAAATTAAAAATTAAAAGCCTTCTTCAAAAGAAAAAAAACTTCTCTAATATTCGTACGTGAGAGTAATATTCCCTGAAAACAACTTAAATCTATTCAATAAAAGTTTTGATAAATATCCGATATCAATATCCATAAAATCACCTATGGGATTTGCTTCAAATCTAAATTACGCAATTCTTCAGAGATATTACACGGTTTGGAATGAACATTAGGCAAATTATTTGAATTATGGGTCAATTTGGGCTTCCGCCTTTTACTAGAAAAATCATTTCACGGCACAAAGGAGTCTAAACGACCGGAGACTACGGTAAATTCAGCATTTTTAGGCACTTCAATATCGAAAACTACAAATAAAAATCGTGTTTTTTTTTTATCGTGAAGCGAAAGGTAAAAATAAACAAAAAATATCAATTCGAAATTGTTCAATGAATGCCTATTGCATACGAGATTTATGATTTTAGTTTTTTTTTTTTTTTTTTTTTTTTTTTTTTTTTTTTTATTAATTACAATATAACATAACATTTTGAAAAAACATATGATGAAAAACAAATATGTTGAAAAACAAATAATATTTTATTCACAGTCCTCCTCACTAGGGATTCCTGTTCCGAGGGGGACTGTAGGTTGCTGCGTTGTTGTCGCTGGTTCTACGATTACTGCAAAATCTTCATAATTTCCTCGTCTTCATGGTTATTGATCCACATTTTTATGCTGCTCTTAAACATTTGCATCTCGGTGGTATCTTTTATATGTTTTGGGAGAGCATTATATAATTTGACAGCATGAAACTTGTGGTTTTTCTGTCCAAAAGATGTGTTCAATCTTGGAATGTTGATTTTATTTAAGGTTTTTATTCTTGTAGTGTGAGTGTGTTGATCAGTAAGGTACTCACTCTTTCTTTTAAAAATTAAGTAGAGCATTTTTTGTGTATATTTTTATGATGCTGGGAACATTAAATTTTTAAAAATTTCTTTTGACGGAGTTCTTATAGGTACCTTTAGGATTGTTTTTATAATACTTTTTTGTGCTTTCACGAGCTGCTTCATATGGGTGTTTGAGGCAGATCCCCATCCAATAATTCCATATTCTATACGTGATTGGCAAAGCGCATAGTAGACTTTATACAGATCATTTTTGTTGAGAATATTACGTATGTTTCTAATGAAGAACGTGAGTTTGGTGAGTTTTTTTTGTAATGTTGTTTATGTGGGAGTCCCATCGAAGATTTTCGTCGATTTCAATGCCAAGATACTTTATGCGTCTAGAGTGTGTTATAGTAGGGCAGTGGCAAGAGTGTGCTAAGCTTTGTCCTTGGCACTCATGTAGTTTGAGAACATAATCTTCAGTTGGCTGTCCTCTGGTCGTTATAGAAAATGTCAAGAATTTTGTTTTATTTACATTAAGTGTAAGTGAGTTTTTTCCAAGCCATTTTTGTAGGAGGACAAGCCCACGTTCAGCTTCTTTGTATGTGGTTTTCCAATCACTTTCATTGAATATAATGACCGTGTCGTCGGCAAAACTAATTATTTTTCCTTTGGTGTGTAATTTACAGATATCGTTGATATACACAAGGAATAATAGAGGTCCTAAGACGCTTCCTTGCGGTACACCATATTTGGTTGGGAGAGGTTTACTTTTTTGCTTATCAATTTTAACACACTGTGAACGTTCTGACATGTAACTTATTAATAATACTAATACTATATTCAGCTGGGTAACAACTAGCGTTGGGAAAAACTTCAATGTTTTGTGAATGCTTCACGAACTGATAGTTCTTTCAAATGAACCCTTCGCAGTGAACACTTCAATTTAAGTCGGTCTCGCTAAAAAGAGATTTGAATTTGATTTGGCATTTCCGGTTATTTGTCCAGTTCTTTTAGGAACCGGTCCCTTGAGATTTTTTTAGAAAAGTACTAGCAAATCGGCAAAACTACTAGTTGGTAGAAAATTGGAAACGAAAAGAACTCTAGTTCCTCGCCGAAAAAAAGGCGTACTAGTCGGTAGAGATTTGAAATCGAAAATAACTGGAACTAGTTCCTCGCCCAAAAGAACAAGACGTTCTGCGAACTGGGGGCTGGTTAACTTCTTTGTATGCTTTCAAGTTCAACTTTGCAACTGAACTGCCGCAAAATAAAGTAGTTCTTTGTAATTTACTTCAATTGAAGTATTAGTTCAATGAAATTAAATGTATGAAGTTTGAACTGCCAAAATGTAGTAATTCACACGGAGCGGTCGCAGCGCTAAAATAAACATGGAATAAACATGAACAGCGAATAAACATGAACGGAACTACTAACTCCAATTTAAGTATTTGTTCAATGAACAATTGAGGAACTGTGAACTGCCGCCATAAGAAGTAGTTCTTACGGAGCGGTCACAACGCTAGTAACAACCCTTTTCTTAATTGTGTAACCGACCACTATTGATTACCAAGTCCTTGTTGGTATGGATAACGCATTGAATTTTTAGTCGAACAGCGTATTCATTGATTTATTATTTATCGCATAAGAGTCCCAACTGATCCCAACCGTCTAGAGCCAGTGAAACAATGTCATCCCAATTGCGGTATGTTGCGAGGCTGAAGGTAGTGGGGAGGAAAAATATATGGGGAAGATGGAGGTTGGAAAGTACCTGGCTATTCAGATTTGGTCACCAAACACGGCTAAAGCCAATTCAAGCAACGTTTCAATTCTGAATTGTGGTCTTTCACCGAGGCGATTCCATAAGTATCTTCCACTTTGGAACGTGCCGCAAATATACTACTTAATATTTTATGTGAATTAAATGTGTTATTTTATGTGAATAAATGTGAATTAAATGTGTTATGACACACATTCATAAAATAAATATATTACCGCACACGCGGGTTTGAACACGCGACCTCTGGATTCAAAGTCAAGCATCTTACCACTCGACCACGGAGGCCGTCAAATGATGTCTTTATAAATTAATACCAAAGATTTTGATAGCCATTGTATCCCCATATAATAGAAAATATTTTTTTACTACAAACATTTTCTTGGCCACCTGTTTTAAAATCCTTAACCAAAAAGGCAGTTTTTCTAAACCACGAAAACCGTTTCAACGTAATAGCGAATAATAATATTGACAAAGAGTGTTTTCCTAATTCTAAAAAATTCCGTTTTCTAATATATTTTTCTTTTGGGACATGCTTTTTCTATCCGAATTTCGGACAGACGAAATTGAATTTTAATAAATTAAACTCGTAATACTCCTCTGTTTTTTCACTCAAAATAAACGTGCTTTTAGAACAACAAAAAAAGATTATAAATCTGAGGATCCAGCAGAAAGATAAATTAAAGAACTTCATAATGAATCGATGGAGGATCTAATATCTTTATTAGGTTATTAAATAAACCTAACTTGATTGCTTGAAAGAGTGATAAACACCTTGGCTCCGGTGGACCTTGAGGTCCCAAGTTCGAATTTGGGCTAGGACAATTTGTATTAAAAAAAATTATAGTGGATATCGCATTAGAGTCCCAACTGCTCCCAACCATCTGAAGCTTGTAAGACTATGACATCTTCAATTGAGGTATGTTGCGAGACTGGAGGTATTGGGGAAGGTAAGGATATGGGAAAGAGGAAGGTTTGAGAGTACATGGCTATTCAGATCTGGTCCCCAAACACGGTTAAAACCATTTCAAGCAAAGTGTCGATTCTGAATTGTGTTTTTGCATCTGGGCGATACATAGAGTATCTACCACTCTAGAACGTTCCGAGATTAAACTATAGATTATTTCATAAAATTAATTGTGTTATGACACACATTATTCAAATAACATTTATTTGCGCACCCTCGAATTTGAACAAGCGACCTCTGGATTTGTAATCGAGCGTCTCATCACTCGACCACGGAGGCTGTAATTTTTTTTTTTAATGTATACCGTCGCTGGAAAGGTAAAAGGGTTGAAGCGCCATTTTGGGAAGTTTACACCAGAGCACTTTTTTTTTCAAGTTTTTTTTTGTTCTGCAATAAAATTCATAAGTCTTCAGTACTTGGTTGGATTTTGAAAAAAAGTTAACTTAGATAACTCAATGCTGTCACTGAGTTACCCGAAGCAACAAAAAGCTAAAAAAAGTCCCAAGCTTTTGTTGGTTTAGTCAAGCCTTTTCCCAAATAGTTAATATATTTTAGATAGCCTAAGGGCTACCAAAGTCTTCAGAATCAAACGAGAGTCGGAGCATTCGATGCTGAAAAAAAAAATGAAAATAACTAATTTTGGACCTAAGTGTTGCTCAAGCCCTTTTGCCTTTCCAGCAACGATATATTATTTTATAAGAATTGAAAGTTTTACAACACATATTAATTAAATCAATTTTATTTGTGCACGCCGGGGTTATACCTCGCGACCTCTGGATTCTTTTTCGAGCGTCTTCTCACTAAACCACGGAAGCCGTCTAATAATTTTTTGCAATAGATTTTACATAACATGTATTGTATGCACCTCATTCCTGCCCAAACCAGTAAAACTACGGCGTAAACAAATATATAAAACCAAATTTAAGTAATTACAATGAATAACTTCATTTTAAAGCCGCCATCTTATCCGAGGTAATGTATTATGTTATAATACGAAGATCGTATGAAATTATTAGAAATATGCTTGTTATTTATGTGTTAGCAAGTTGAGGAAACTTCGACGTATAAAAAATATTCCAATTCCCATAAAGTAAACGAAATTTATTTTCCAGCCGAGCCATAATTTAGTTTCATATTCATAATGCTGCCCAATAAATTGGGTTCGATGATTCGCTCTCCCCATAACCTGTCCCGAATTCGCCCCGCTTTACCTTTTAAGGTTACGAAAAATGTCGATGTTTTTTTTTTTGAAATCATTCTGATATTCTGAATAATATATTTACAGATGATAATAAAACTAATAATTTATTTATTGAATTTATTATACACCAGAAACTTTTATTTAATTAACACATAGAAATTAGATTTTAGATTTCTAAACAAAATCAAATTAAGGATCAGCACTCAAAAATGACACTAAACGATACTTTCTAGTATTCTAATACAAGCAATTCCACAAATGATGTATCCATAGAGTTGGTAGAGTAGTATGTATCCAAGGCAGTAAAGTCAATTTTGGACTTGTTTTTGATGATTTTAACATGACTCGGCGCACCTGGGCGTGGCTAAGACTAAGGCTACAGTATTTATACATCCATTCGTATCACATATCGACATAATGTTTTTGTTTATTCGTATCCATTTTTCGTAAAAGTAAAAAATCGAAGAACACACAAAAACGTGACTAACCTTTCCAGTTGTCAAAAACAAACCACTAATCCAAAATGGCTGATAATGCTAACATATGATAAATATATGTGTACCGACATAACAACAACAGAAAAAAACGATAATCGAATGTACACAGCCCGTGAATGTTCAAAATTCACCTTTTCTTTTGAACAGGCCTCGAATGATCAATCTATCAATGATTTGTGAAAAATAAATCGATGTCAAGCAATTTAATCAGTCCTTCTTTATAGATGGACCCCTGTGCCCTGACATCGAAGGTTTATTATTTATTCTCATTTAGTTTCGCAAATTATTGTACTCGGGTGGTTAATAGACCCTTAAGTACGACGTGACTCGCTTTGTAGTCCAAGACTGTGAGAAAATCTATTAGGAAGAATCGCTCCCCCGGGATAAAGTAAACACACCAACTATCTTCCAAAGCAATCGAAATGTAACCATTATATTTGGCCTGAAGTGAATACCAAGTAAAATAATATTTGAAAAGGCGAAATAACTCTTTATTTTTTACTTTTGCAACCTCTTTAAAAACATGTTCGTATATTTAATTGAGTGGCTCCTACCCGAATCTGCCGAAGTAGATAGTAGAATAGATTTTTTTCGAAAAAACCAATTCATATTTAACGTGCGAAGAATTTGCATATGACAATATGCCGTTGGGTCTTATGATTTTTATTTTCGATTCGACATTTTTAAGCTCCGTAGCGTACGATTGAATTGGACAATGAACTGAAAAAAATGCATTAACCAAAAAACGACTGAATTCGACGACATCCGCCGCTGAGCGGTTAAGATCCCCGGCTACGAATCATAAGGCCGCGGGTTCGGATTCTAACGTGTGATACATATTTTTTGATTCAATATATAATGTATTTGTGACGCGTTCCAGAGTGGTGTATCCTTTCAAAATCGCCCTGGTGAAAGATTACCATTTATAATTGAAAAGTTGCTTGAAATGACTTTAGCCGTATTTGGCGACCAGATCTGAATAGTCAGGTACCTCCTCAGCTTTATCTTCTCCATCTCTTCCCTTCTACACTCCCGTAAGTGTCACGACATTGGAGATGCTACAGTCCCACTGGCTCCAGGTATTCAGGTAGAATTCTTGTGGGGTATTCATGTTTTTTTTTTAAATATAAAAAATATCAGATGGCCAATTCCATGACACCATAATACACCCTTCGAGGATTTTGGCTACTTTAGCACACATATTTCTGATTAACAGTTAAACATTACACTACCTAGAACACCAACACAAGAACTTTGAACACCAACACAATTTGAATAAATTCAATATAAATTTCTACGAAATTTGTTTGCAAGTAGGTAATATAAGGTTTATTTGTACGCAAAGCTGAGTTATTGTCCACGTTTTAAAATGTAACCATTAGTTTTTTACAGAAAGCAAACACATGTGGTTAAACATAGTAATTGAAAATAAAAATATGTGTTGTAAAACACAATTTTATTTAATGTATTATTATTGTCAACTAGTTTCGATTCAGGCTGTAAGAATATATAGAATACCAATTAAATAACAACATTAAATAAAATATGGAAAATATAATTTATTTCTTTATAAATTAACGGACTAAAGTCCAATTACAAAAAATACACATAAAACACGAAATGGAAAAAAGAGCAACAGAGAAGGAATAGTTTATATATATAATAATAAATGTAGCGATGACAAAAATAAGGCAAAATAAACATAAGAGAGAACATTCAAGCCATGGTCTGGTCAAATTTTTGGTAGAGTCAAAGTAAAGAATGACGAAAATCATTTAGACTGCTACCAAAAATTTCAAAACTATGGCTTGAGTTAACAAGTCTTGACATTCTGGACATTGGAGAATTATACCCATAATTAGTATTGTGATGACTGAGGAATAGTAATTCATTGTTTTTGAGTCAATAATAGAGAGAGATTGATATAAATAAATCATCAACTTTGGTGGGGGTAGAGAGGAGAGAGGGGATTGAAGAAGGAGCAAGAAAGAGGGGGGGAACATGTTCAATTCAATTCAATTATTCATTATTCTAAAAAACATTACAAAATAAAAAATAATTAAAAAAATGTAAATAGGATGTATAAAAAACAAAATAAAAAGCATATATTAAGACAAGAGATAGGAAAATTTCTGGTTACAAATATATTCATGGTTCTAAAATTTTATAAATAAACAAGAAGAATAAATAATATACAGTAGTTAATCAAACAGCAATAAAGCTTGCTGTTTAAGGGAAAATTTAATTGATGTTTTAGTTATTGTTTTTCATAAACTTTTAAATATTTATTTATCTCATCAAAGATAATTAATTACAAGTCATCAATATTCACGTGACTCCTAAAGTACAGCACCAAAAATTTGTTGAGGGCTGGTGGTTAAGTAATAAAAAAAAATAGTCAAAAAATGACGTAGCGACGCCAGATATAAAATTCTGATTTTGTCACTTTCACGTCGGGACGAAAACTTTATTATTTTGATTCGTTTAAGGCAATATAAATCGCTTGTCAAACATATTCGTGGAAAAACTCTTGACAGGCCAGCAATTTAGACAGATCGGCGAAAATATTGGCGGAATCATATGTTTGAAAGTCTGGAGTTGTCAATTTATTTGTTTTTTATACTTTATTTCAAACTATTCAAACAAATTGGAGCTGTCAATATTATAAAGAGTATCTCCGGTGAGTGATGTATCATTATATTGATTTTATTATGTTGTTTTCAATCAAAAGTGGTGTTGGATCCAAAGCTGCGATAAAACACCGAATTTGTATTCAGCTTCAGATGAATTTGGAAAATAGTGGACTGTAAACGATAAACTACGCTACTTGATGGAAGTGTCTAATTATGAGTGTGGAAAGATTATGGAATGAAAGGAAAAATGGGAAACCATTCTCTCACCAATGAAGTTGAAATTATAAGTTCTTATAATCTTCTTACACAATTTTATTATTACCGAACACAAATATATCACATTGATTTAAGGCTTCATTATTCACAAAACTACATTTATTTTATATTATTTTTAGAACAACAACAAAACCGACGAACAAGCTAAAAACCAAAGAACAGCACGTTTTTCACATCAAAACTCTTATGTTTTTGATTGTCAATTATTGCGAACGCGGTGTTGTTGAATACAGATATCTTATGTTGCGAAATGGTTAGATAGGTAGGAAATTGATGAAAAACGTGAAGGTAAGAACCTATTAAATTATCATTTGAAATCCAACAAGTGGAGTTAATAAACCTGTATTTTACATGAACAACATATTACGTGCTCTTCAATAGATTAAAAAAATAACAAAATAATTTATTCGGCAGATTTTATCACTAACTACCTACCCAAAATATTTTTTTAAGCAGTCAACACTAAATTCGGCTCGCATTTACCGTATTTTGATGTACTTTTATGCAGTTGAATTTGTTGCTTAATAAACGCTCGACATCTCGGATACCTTTGTTCAGGCGATGCGCGGGCATTCGAAGCTTTTCTTCAAGCAACTGCAAGCTGCTCATAATCTACTATTTTTATCAAAGATGACCTATTCATAACGAACTAGTTCAGTCTTGATACATACGTCAAAAGGGACATGATTAGTAAATCGCGAAGTAGCGTAGTCGAATTAAAATTTCAAACTTTTTACGTGTGAGCGAAAATTACCAGTATTGTTTTTGCAGACATTAGCGCCCCACGCGGCAATCTAACAAATCATGTACAGAAGACGGCTTAGCGTATTAATACTATCAGATATGAAGATTATGTGCCTATTTTTGTTTCTTTTCTCGTCTAGTCAATTAAACTTTTCAAATTGATTTATGAAACACCATTTTGAAATTAATTTGTATCTACAGAACTTTTTAGCTATAAGTAATCTACAAATAATGGAGTAAATACTAATTACATCGTTTCATTTCCGAGATAAAAAAATATATTTTAAACGTGAAATTATGATTTCCTCGTCCTAAATCCTCTTTTTATAAACTCTATATCTCTCGCTGCTTCCATTTCAGTCGGCAGATGGCACCAAAATGTCGTTTTTCCAGAACAAAGATGTTGTAATTTTTTCCGGATTACGCTCCTAGCTTAAGCGACCCCATAAAGAAACCAAAATGAATTTGAGTGGCTCACTTTGAATACATTAAACAGCGGTATCGTTAAATTTGAAAACCAAATTTAAAGCGGGCAAGAATTGGGGGCCTGATTTTATATCTTTGTTCACGGGGTGCGACCCGTTTTGGAAATGAGGTTTCGGGTAGGGCCTTTAAACTGCCTTCCTCTGAAACCGCTCTTCAGGGTGCTGCGATTAATTAAAAACCTTGTAACACAGATATTATTTATCGCTTAATCGAAATAATTAGTGACTATCAGATTCCCAAGTAAGTTTTATCACCATCATGGAAATTCATCTAGGAGTAGGTATACCATTTAAGCAATATTTTTTTTTTTCATTGATCTGTCTGAATCCTGTGTAGGGCTTCCAAACCGGATTCATCGAAATCGATTAACCGGATATTTAGACAAAATTAGGGAATAACCTTAGAGTACATAGAGTGGTACCTATCCAAAGCAGTTTAGTCAGCTTTTGATGATATTTGCCGGACTCAGCAGACTTAGGCAAGGCTAGGGTATTTATACATCCATTCATTCATTCGTCATTCATCTAGAATATGCTAGTGTAATTTGGTCCCCTTTCTATGCCGTTCATATTCATCAGATTGAATCCGTAGAACATCACTTCTTACGCGGTATTGCATGGAGATTAGGGCCAGAAAGAGGCCATTATTCAAATGATGAAATTGAACAATTATTGAAAATGTCTTCATTAGAAAAGCGCAGGAAAGACTTTGATTTAATTTTCATTTACAAAATTATGAATTATTTTATTGACTCACCTTCTCTGTTGCAACTTAACCAGTTCAACATTCCTTGCCGTAGACTCAGAAACAATGAATTGCTGTTCCTCAATCATCACAATACTAAGTATGGGTATAATTCTCCAATGTCCAGAATGTCAAGACTTGTTAACTCAAGTCATGGTCTTGAAATTTTTGGTAGCAGTCTAAATGATTTTTGTCATTCTTTACGACTCTACCAAAATTTTGACTAGACCATGGCTTGAATGTTCTCTCTTATGTTTATTTTACCTTATTTTTGTCATCGCTTCATTTATTATTATGAATATGCTATTCCTTCTCTGTTGCTCTTTTTTTCCATTTCGTGTTTTAAATGTTTTTATGTAATTGGACTTTAGTCCGTTAATTTATAAATAAATAAATAAATTCATAGCACGTGTCGACGTAACGTTTTCGTTTATTCGTATGACCACTTTTTCACAGTATTGTCATGAACAAAAATATAGCATGAAACCTAAAAAACCGATTAGTTGTGTCGAGTTTAGTTGCATATGAAAACATGTGGGCGGAGTCCCCGGAGACGCGGGAGACCAAGATCATCCTTACAGTACATAAAAGCGGTGTGTTATTTTTGTTGTCTCTTTCTCTCTCATGGTGTACAACGTTAAAACCCAGTGAAAGTGATTTATCGCAAGTTTGTATAGGTTAAAATAATTGACTATCTCTCCATACATTGTTACTCCAAGGGAATAACAGTTATTAATCTTAATCGCCCTTGAGGTTATTTCCCCAAAAACGGCGCTATACAAATCATCAAAATATTATTATTAATTAAATTTTACGAGTGAGGTTCTATAATTGAAAAGGGTTTTATTTTTTAAAGTGAATACCACACACGAGTCCCAACTGCTTCCAACCGCCTAGAGCCAGTGAGACTATGGCATTCCCAATCGGGGTATGTTGTGAGGTTTAAGGTAGTCGGAAGAGAAAGGAGATGGGTAAAAGGAAGGTTAGGAAGTACTTGGCTATTCAGATTTGGTCACCAAACACGGCTAAAGCCATTTCAAGCAACGTTTTGTATCTGAATGGTGGCCTTTCACCAGGGCGATACTTTGAGTATCTACCACACTGGAGCGTGCCGCAAATATACTACATATTATTTTTAATTAATGAATTGTATTATTTCGGTCTCTGGATTCGCAGTCGAGTGTTTTACCACTTGACCACGGAGGCCATCATATAACATACAATAGGTATATTTTCGTTCGCCTCAATTCAACTTTTATTTAACTAATATGTGTCATAACACATTTAATTCATATAAAATAATATAAAACATATTTGCGGCACGTTTTAGAGCGCTATCTACACGCCTTTGAACGGTTTTTTTTTATCAAAAATAACCGTAAACCGGTAAATCCAATTGGACGAAACAATTTTAAAAGCCCTAGTTTTGAGTGGCGCGGGCCAAATGGTAGCAAAGTCGCAGTTTGGATATTTTGCGGTGGGCTTTGCACTAGAATAACGGGTATTAGGCGGCAGGGAAGGGGGACACTTTAAAAGTAGCTGTAATTTTCGGTTGAAATGGTTATTGTGTTGTTGGAGGCGACAATGTTGTCTAGGTTTAGTTAAAGCTCTGAGAGATGTGACGACTAAATATTATCGATAGGGCTTTCAGAAGTAGTATTATGAACATGGAATAAACATTTTTTTACCTACAACCTTTTTAATACAATAAAAAAGTTTTACTACCTAACCTAGATAGCTTATAATGCAAATGACGCCTCAGCGTTACCGTAGCTATTGAGTTATTTTCCCATTTCCCTGGAAAAAAGTTTTTTTTTAATTTCAAGAGGAATTTTACGATATTCTAAGAAAAGCATTCGAATGAAGTTTTTCAAACAGAACAATACTACTACCCAAAAATAAAGTTGTCGAAAACTTGCATTGTGGTCGAATCTACCTTGACCTCGTAACACTTCGTGCATATAAAGTCTGCAACTTAGAGCACATAGAGTGGTACCTATCTAAGGCAGTGTAGTCAGTTTTTGACGATTTTCGCCGGACTCTGCAGACCTAGGCCTGGCTAGGACTAGAGCAAGGGTATTTATGATTCCATTCATAGGACATGTTGACATTATGTTTTTGTTTATTCGTATAACTACTTTTTCACAGTATTGTTATCAACAAAAATATAGCATATAACCTAAAAAACCGTTTAGTTGTGTCGATTTAAGTCGCATATAAAAACATCTGAGCGGAGTCTCCGGAGACGCAGGAGACCAAGATCACCCTTACAGTACATAAAAGCGGTGTGTTATTTTTGTTGTCTCTTTCTCACTCATGGTGTATGACGTAAAAACCCGGAGAAAGTAATTGAACGCAAGTTTGTAAAGGTTGGGTACAAATAATTAGCTCTCTCTCCATACATTATTACTCCAAGGTCTGCAATAATATAATTAACTGTTGCTTATTTTGTTAATTTGCTTGAACTAATAAATACAAAAATATCACCTAGAGCAACTAGGTCCAACGACTTATTTTACATTAGCCGGACGCCCACGAATGCTGGTATCAGAGAACCAATTTAAAAAGTATGGGAATTATTTAATCAAAATTTGAAAAATTCTGACATTTACTTTGATTCATTAATTACTTTCCGTAAAAAAATTAAAACATCCTGCAAATGACAAATTTGATTGAAAAATTGTGTACTTTTTTTCCAGTTTTTCCTTAAATTTATTTTAATGCGGATACTGTACTCAGCTTTACCCCTTGATTTATCCCTCGTCTTAACTAGAAATACAAAGGCTCTAATTCTGTAGAGGACACGATTTTTATTTTTTTTAAACAAGACAAACATTCCCGGGTTACGAATAACCTGACAATATTTGAAAAACTCCTACTGCCATTATAAAAAGCGGAAGATGTTGCTTGTGCAATGGAGGACTTAGCCAGCAGAGGAATTGAATGCACGACGCCCGGGTGGGAATCCGACGCGATTTCCACTCAGCTACCGACCGGTCACATTGATTCAGCTATTTCTGCTCATGAGTGCTTCATCTGTGAGAAGTAATTAGGGTGCAGGTGAATTATCTATATCTTAACGTACGTTTAATATTGTTTATTTATTAGTGTCTGTATTTGTTTTCTCCTGAATAAAAATAAATAAAAACATCTGCACAGTAAATCAATAATTTACACGTCATCGCTAACATATGGTGGGGGTAGGTACTCGTCCGGGAACAAAAAATAGCCAATCAATCGTTAGGTTCCGGTGGGTTGAACAATTTCTTATTTTGCCTTCTCGTAGTGGCAGATTACCGTCTGCAGTGGGCGATATTATGTTTACTGTAAAGGATCGGGTACACAATTCCGTAAGCAAATACACATTATGTTATAACATTTTTATTTGGCCCTTACATTTTTACAGAGATTTTCGTGAATAAATCAACCCCACGTAGTTTCACGGAACCACCCTTCAACACAATGTATATTTGTTTTGAAATAAACAAAACATTTCTCTACGTGTGTAGTTTCTGAAAACAATTTATTTACGCCAACTACGGAAAATTTCATTTTCAGTACAGATTTATTTATTTATTTTAGTTAAAGTTTTTATTTTATTTACTACTCTATGAAACAAGTCAAATCAATAATCCATATGTCTTTTAGTTTAGTAATTTACTTACTCTCAGTATCGCGTTGAAGAAAGACCACGATTCTGTATCGAAACGGTCCTTGATATTCCTTTAACCGTATTTAGCGACCAGATTTGAATAAGCAGGTACTTCCCAACCTATATTTTCCTCATTTCCTTCCATTTTTCACTCACTATATTATTATTATATTATTATCATTTGAGGATGTCATAGTCTCACTGGCTCCGGACAACTGAGATTTTTTTGAGGTATTCACATTTTATTTTTATTTTATTTTATTAGGAACACAAACAAAATATTTACAGAAACATGTTTAAAGTATTATCAAATAAAAAGATGAGTGTAAATATTTCAAATTAATGTGATCACAGCATACATTATAATATTGTAATCAACAAAGTATAATACACAAAGGCTGCACTACGCGCAACATTGTGCCTAGGTAATTGACACCTGATATCCACAACAATAATGACATGGTGGCCAAACAAATAAAACATAATTGTCCAAAACAATGTTGCAGGCAAATGACACAAAATTATTTTTAATTATGTTATATTTTTTAAGTAAATCAATTTTATTATGCATATTATATTTATGTAAAAAAGTCATCTGATATAGCTGTTTGTATCATATTTTAAAGGATTTGAGTGAATTTGAGAAGATATCGATGTTGGGAAATTTGCCAATAAAATAGTTTAAACGAGACGTTCTTGACACAAAATTAAAGTATTATTTACGTGAACATCTGTCCAAAATATATCTAAATTTCTAGCATTTGTTTTCACATAAAAAACAAATGCAAAAAATACTACAATATCCTACGATTTTTTTAGAAGGGAAGAAAATATGATTAATTACGCTAATTAGTCATTAAAAATACAATGTGTAGCACTTTTGAATTGGCACTATTCTACACAACAAAGAAGCTATTTTAGAACAATTGCACGTTTCCCAAAATAATGCTGCTTTATAGAAATTTTGCGTTTTCCATCCACGTGAAGGGGTGGTACTCACCCAGCACTTAAACGATCCAAAAAACGTAAAAGAAAAAAAATAAATTTGCCTCAGAAAAAATAAATCTCTGTTTACAATATCGCCGGCGTTGTCTCATCTAGTAATTGTATTTTCTAAGGCAACGTTTTTTAAATTTATTATTTTAATATTTTCCCCGAATAAGCAGAAAGGTGTTTCAGAGCACATGTTGCCTTGACGTTTCCATTTCGCGTATTATCAAATCTACATACAATAATTGAAAATGTCGTAGACATTAATTTTCCCGTGATAAAAATACGTTACACACGTCGCCTGAAAAGAAAAATGTGTGACAGAAAAATTTTTGTACGGTAACGTGTTTTTGTACGGTTACAACAGACACGCAATTATTTAAAGTTTTCATCATTATTTTTATTTGTTGTACATTAACTCCACACAGGAAGCCTTTTGGGAAATAATTTGTCATTTTTGGAGATGCTATATGGAGGGTCTTTTTTAGAAAAGGTGGGAGTAAACCTGGGCCCATGTTATGGAGGGAGGAAACACAGAGGCTGGAAAATTGTTCTACAGCCGAGCTGTTGAACATAAGAATGAGTCATAAAAGCGCTTCTCTCTAATGTATTAAATGTTAACCGCGTACAAATGTTGGGCGCGCGTTTGGCGACTTTCCCGACTATGTAGCGGTGTCAAAAGGAATAAATGACGAAAGTTCCTCGGAGTATCTTCCATTGAAATACCGGTAGAACAAGGACAGCATTCCCACCTGACGTCTTTGCTCCAAAGATTGCAATACGTTTGTTGAGTTTAAGTCGAGAGTTTTTTTTAGGTGTTTAAGGGCTTCAGACCAGAGGTGACTGCCAAATTCAACAATGTGGCGTACTTGCGATTTGTACAAGGTCCACAGTTGTGTACTATTGAAGTATCTGCGGGCCCTGTACAATACGCCCAACTTCTGAGAGGCTAACTCAAATTTTATCAAACTTAAAATTATAATAATCAAGTTTTGCTATTTTAAGTTTTAACTTTTAGTGACAGCTGTTTCGGCGTTCAATTTCATCATCAAACTGTGGTTGGGCCACATGGAAATGACCTGTTTATATGATTACAGGTAACTGTTTAATTACTGATTTTGGTGAGAGTATATGAGGTACTTTGACGGCCTCCGTAGTCGAGTGGTAAGACGCTTGACTACCAATTCAGAAGTCGGTTGTTCAAACCCGACGTGCGCCAACACGTTTTATTTAATTGATATGTGTCGTAACACATTTAATTAATATATAGTAAATATATTTGCGGCACGTTCCATAGTGGTAGATGCTTTAAATATCGCCCTGGTGAAAAACCACCATTCAATCAAAACGTAGCTTGAAACGGCTTTAGCTGTTCTTGGTGACCAGATCTGAATAGCCAGGTACTTCCTGGCTTTCTTTTTTCCCATCTCCTCCCCTTTTCACTGTTAAAATAAAAATCAAGAAAGGTATTATGCAAATTCTTTCATTTAATTCGCACAATTCGTTTTAATAAACGAAGTGAAAATTAATGACACATTATAAAGCATTTAAAAAAACCTACCTTTATCAAAGTAATAATCATTAAAATTAACAATAAATAAAAAATTGAGTTCTGCAAATTAAACACAAATACTTGTAATTATTGAAGGATTTATTGCAAGTTCGTGAACTTTGCACTTCGGTTTGAACTCTGGAAACATCTCGTGTATTTAATTATGAACGATCAAACATTACCACAGCAGTTTAACTAACTCGTACAGACGGATTATGTCAAAACTCAAACTTCAAACTAAATCGTAATTATTAAATAATAAATACTTTACGAACATCGATTTAACCTGATCAATCAGCTGCCAGTCTGATGTGAGGTTAAGATTGCGTCACATATACCGTCACAAATATGATCTATAAGGTATGGAAAGTCGAACTTTTTCGACTTTTGTTAGAGTAATGCCTTCTTTGAAAGAGGTTTGTGTATTACTTGTACATGAGGGAGTATACACACTACCCATTTTTAATTCCATCGTTATTTTTATGCGAAACGCTAAATTTCCACACCCTGCAAGCCCGCCGGAAAATGTTTTTGGGTGAACATTTTCATAAGTTGATTTTTGGAAGTTTTTATAACCCATATATACTAAAGGAGATCAACTTATTTGCCCTATGTAAATACATTTGTGCGAGGCACCATGTGACTTTTTACACATCGAAATTCAGAACTTCCTCATATATACATAATAATAATAATCATAAAGTTTTATTCCAGAAGGTATGCAGGAGTAGTGCAATGCAATACCTTCCATAATTGATAATAATACATAGTTTTAATAAAAACAAAATAAAAGTTTTAACACACACAATAATTAAAATAATAATAAAGAAAAACAAACATAAATTCAAAAGAAAAAAAAATAAAAAAAAAAATAAAAATGAAATTGAAATTTGTATATAATTCAATTGAATTAAATTTAAAATTATTATTATTGAGTTATGCTATTTTAAGTTTTTTATTTTAGTTTTTAGTGACAGCTGTTTCGGCTTTTAAGGCCATTGTCAAACTGTCACTAAAAACTAAAATAAAAAACTTAAAATAGCAGAACTTAATAATAATAATATTAAATTTAATTCAATTGAATTATATAAAAATTAAAATGGAGTTCTACAAATTAAACACAAAAACTATAAATAAATTAAATTGAAATATTAATGGAGGATATTAAGTCTTATTTCTGCAACACGCCATCAAAGAGGAGTCCATCCTGGCAGCGTTAAGATTGATGGGGCCAATATCTTACTTTCCACGTACTAAAAAGGGTACGGATCCCGCTGTGGGATTCAAACTCGATCCATCCAAACGCTAGCTGAATAAGTTGTTCCTCTTAGTAGTGAATGTCATTTTGTCATTTTTATAAAGCGATGGAACTATTCAATGAAGCTGCATCTACCTTAGATATATTAAGACGCACATATATAGAGTTCTGTCACTATCTCTTGATGTTCGTACAAGAGTGACCGTTAGGTACATGACGATCTACATACTTTTAAATAAAATATTTTTTACACACATTTTTATGCTCGCCAATTTGACGAGTATCTCATAACATGTGTGTATTATGAAACTGATAATTCGTGGTGAAAAAAATATTTCGTACATGAAATTTATGATTAAAAAAAACATTTGTAACTTATTTTCATTTATTTATTTTGACCAGACCAGTTTCACCATGCAACAGGCATCTTTGGACTGGTAAAATTTAAAGTAAATATATGGTGGATGTAACATCAATTCTCGGAATGAAAGCTTTTGGCTGTATATAATATTAAACATCTGTGACTTAGATCGTATGCACACGGAGATACTTAAAAGAAACTTAACTGGTTTGTGATTGAAATTACGAGTACTAGGGGGTCACTAACTCTTTAGTGACGCAGCTCCACACACGCGGACTACTCAGAAGTGATCTAAATCGGTAGTTTTCCGTATGTGGAATGTTTTATAAAACGGGTTAATTTTCTATTTCTCCCACTAATGATCGTGAATAAACATGAAATTGTTATAAAATGTAATATATACAATGAAATGATATAAAGGTTATTAAATACATACATATAATAAATATATTCGATAAAAATTACAAAATAAAATGATGTGACAAGAAACGTCGATGTGTTTATTCAGACGAGAAACTAGGCGACTTAAGAGTCAAAAAGAGTTTCCTAGCAACTGGCGTTAGTTACTGTTTAATAATAATAATAATAATTTTTGGATGATTTGTATAGCGTCGTTTTTGTGAAAAATCACCCCAAGGGTGATGTACAGATCTTATTTTCTATTATTTCATATTAATTCCTAGTTTAGTGACGGTAGCGCTATGTGCGGTGTCTCATTGTATTAGAAAGGTTCAACCTCATCGCGGACTGGTTTGTGGTTTTTGTCCGTGATCAGTTTCTTTCGAGTATCTCTGTGTGCTTAGGGCCTTGGTATTATGGTTTATTGCTGACAGGAACGACTTTACAATTAAATTTGAACACACCTTTTTGTGGGTTTATTGCCTTCTGGAAGACGGGCTATAAAGTGATGAATTGCATAAATCTGTTTTTCTATATATAATATCTTTATAATGCTTTTCTTACTGTAAAGAAAGACATACATTCCCGGGTTACGAATAACCTGACAATATTAAAAGAAAACTATTACTGCCATCATAACAAGCGGAAAATGTTGCTTGTGCAATGACTAATGACTTAGCCAGCAGAGGAATTAAACCCACGACGCCCGGGTGGGAATCCGACGCGTTTGTCCACTCGGCTACCGACAGGTGTTTTTATAATATTTACAGCTGTATATTTCTTATCGTTTCTAGTTTAAGTTAGTTTTTATCTGTAGTATCCGTAATAGAGCCACAGGTAGGACACATACTTTCTCAGACAGGTTTACGTCAAGCGTTTCTTTTTTCACCATGAAAACACATTCAAATGTATGCAGCGCTCAGACCATCAACCCTGCTGCATTAAAGTCTGTTGATGACAAGTAAATTATATAGGGTTTTATGCTTTTCAGAGTTCGTGAAAGCATAAGTGATACGTATGACAAATCTTGACGATTTAAGACTGTCACCAAAGGTCGACTCAATGTGACTTTGAAAGGTCGGTCTGCTTAACACGCTCAGTATGTATGCGTAAAAGTGTTGTTTAAAAACCACTTTTATTACGCTTTTTTAATGTGATACATCACAAGAGCGCCCCTGTCTGTGCAGTGTAAAGCCAGGGGAACTACATATACCTACATGTTGTTGGGCGAATCTGTTAGGAGGGTTAAGAGAGAGGGTGTAGAAAGAGGCTCCGATTAAATACAGGAAAAATGTACTTTTTTTCTGTTTGCAAAACAACATGTATGAACTGCTTCTCCACATATTTCACTTGTTCACCAATGTACAGGGAATCAATTAAAACTAATAATACTCATTCAGAAGTTCTTGCGCATTTGATTCATTAAAAATAAAGTATGTTTGCGGCACATTCCAGAGTGGTAGATACTCTAAGTATCGCCCTGGTAAAAGACCACCATTCAGAATCGAAACGTAGCTTAAAATGGCTTGAAGCCAGTTTGGTGACCAGATCTGAAAAGCCAGGTCCCTCTCAACCTTCCTCTTCACCATCTCATTCTCTTCCACGCTACCTTCATCCTCACAATATGCCAATTGGGGATGGACTGGCTTTAGACGATTGAGAGAGAATTAAAAAAAATGATTAAATTAAAAAATAAATACAATATGTGATTTCATACAACTATTCTATTGAAAGCGTTTTGCTTGTGTACAGAAGAGGGGTGTACATCATTTCGATGCGTTATAAACGGTGCCCTAGTAAAATTAAAATACAAAAATAAAAATAACACACTAACTAAGCATCAAGCCATTTCACCAAAGAGGTACGCAGACAAGATAGCATATATTACTGGCTTCATTCGCATTAATACATACTTTATTGCATCGATTCTTGAAACGTTCCGACTCAAATATTTGATTATTTCGCTTCTTCCCGAGGAATCCCCGACTTCCTCATTAATTCGCTTCAAATATTTTCCTGACACTTATTTTTATTTATTTTATTTTGTTTTATTTTAGTACATATAACAGGCATGATGCCCAAAACATATATACATGAGTGGTTATTTAATTGGAATATTTAACAATAGTAAGTAATCATGTAAAAGTTTATGAAAAATGCAAAAGTAAATAAAATACAAACAAAATCAAAAGAATAATATTATACAAGGTCGAACATAAATTCATGGATTATTGGCACATTAGCCGTTTGGTACTTCATATAACCAGTCCATAACTAAAGGGCATCATTACAATATCAGCTTATTCATGTCTCACATCAGAAAATAAATCCTTGTTTGTATAAATCTTTCTTTCGAAGGATTTATTGCTGAGTTAAGATAAAATACAGTCGTGTATGTATGTAAATCGTTAGATTTAACAAGTCTCATTGGAAACTCAGCCGTTTTGCGGATAGGAACTACAAAACGGCTGAGTTTTCAAAATCTCCTTTACTACTTCACCTTGAATAAAAGTCACCATTCTCTAATACCACGATATCTAAAAAATACTGCTAATTTAACGAGATTAAACCACCTGTTTCTGATGACGATATCACAGTCAATATTATCCCACTCTGCTAAAAGCCACTAAGCTTCCTTCATCCCAATACATTCCGGCAATTAGCTTCCAATCGGCCATCAAATGTGAAGAGCTTAAATACGTTTACGTGTTTTAGAAGGTTACACTGAAGCTTTCAACGAATCCATTATCAACACCGCACGTATTAAGGCCATAACATAATGAATTAATACGAGCTATTTATTTTGTAATTATTCTAAATCGCTACTGAAACAGACAGTTTCAAATTTTCGTAGAAATTAATCACTTTGAAGTTTGACACATTTAAAGAAAATTAAATACAGCTTTAAGACCACGGATAATATTTAAAATTTATGACCGACCGGTTTCGCTTAGCATCATCAGGGTACAAAATTAAACTAAACATATAATACAAAGTGTGCGGTTATTTATACATACCTTTAAGTGACAATATATGGAGAGAGAGCTAATTATTTTTACCCAACCTATACAAATTTGGGATAAATCACTTTCTCCGGGTTTTTACGTCGTACACCATGAGAAAGAAAGAGACAATTAATTTTCCCGAACTATCACACCGCTTTAAAGTATTGTTAGAATGTTCTTCGTGTCCCGCGTCTCCGTTGACTCCGCCCACACGTTGGGATACGCAAAATAAATTGAGATGACTCAACGGTTTATTGGGTTACATTTTTTTTTTTAAGCAATACTATGAAAAAGTGGTTTAAAGAATAAACAAAAACATTATGTCGACATTTGCTTTAAATGGATGTATAAATACCCTAGCCCTTGTCCTAGCCACACCCAGTAACAGAGAGAAAGACATAGATTATATGAATTGAAAGAGGCAAAACGTTAACTGAGAAGGTGATTAAAGAATAATGATAAACTTTATGAGTTTACAGAAAATTTATCTAATATTGGACGACTGGACAAATTTACCTATTAATTAATTTATTTTTTTCTTTGTTATAATTTAAATGTTCTATTTTTTCTCATTGTTCTGTTATTTTATTTAACATTTTGTTCTCCCTCTACATGCACACACACATATATATATATATATAATGCGCGGTTATATAATATATATATATATATATATATACATTAATTTAATTAATAAAAAATAAAGTATGTTTGCGGCACATTCCAGAGTGGTAGATACTCTAAGTATCGCCTTGGTAAAAGACCACCATTCAGAATCGAAACGTAGCTTAAAATGGCTTGAAGCCAGTTTGGTGACCAGATCTGAAAAGCCAGGTCCCTCTCAACCTTCCTCTTCACCATTTCCTTCTCTTCTACGCTACCTTCATCCTCACAATATGCCAATTGGGGATGGACTGGATTTAGACGATTGAGAGAGAATTTAAAAAAATGATTAAATTAAAAAATAAATACAATATGTGATTTCATGCAACTCTTATATTGAAAGCGTTTTGCTTGTGTACAGAAGAGGGATGTACATCATTGCGATATTGTTCGAACAATGAAATACAATATAGGTTTAGTAATTATATATATATATATATAATCGCGCATTATATATATATATATATATATAACCGCGCATTTTGTATTTTATGTTTAGTTTAATTTTGTACCCTGATGATGCTTAGGCCAAGCTGAAATCCGGTCGGTCATAAAAATTAAAATAATATCCTTGGTCTTATACAAAGTTATTTTTTCACATCTTTAGATAGTTTTAAGATGTGAAACTCAGAACTGTAATCATTCGTAGCAAATAAAGAGAAAATTATAAACATGCGTGTTAAACTTTTGGATGTTTGAGGAATACAAATATTTGAAACCGTTCATCGACCCTTAGGTTTTAACACAAAGCCTGTAAGGCTCTACAAACTTTTTAAGCATCTACAAAAGGTTGTATAGACTATTCGACGAACACCTGTAATATAATTCCCAGACATCTGGTACCTATAGTCTGCAAGAACCCTTTGACTAATAAAACTAAGGCTAAACACAAGGCTGTTCTACTATATAGATATTATTAGCTTACTTAAGGTACAAAGGACGATCCCAATTTTTTTTTTGGGTTCAGAAACAGATTGACGGTGATAGTTTATTAAAAAATTAAATATAAGTAATTTCCTTTGTGAGTATGTACGTCCGTACGAGTGTAAAATTTTCTAATTCGGAACTGATTTTAATTGAAATGATCAAAATTAAAAAATATATTTTTGTACTCACCTACTTACGTATAATGTATTTGATCAAACATTATTCTATATATGAAATGGGTGGAATAAAGGAACTGATATTTTTTCTTGGTAGGTCAAGTTACATTACGTGATTTTTCAAGGGTGATAATTAGTTAAAAAAATGTGTACATCGGTAGAGCGTAATTATTGTTTTATGACAAATGTACAGTTTCTCGTGTCTAGGATGAACCAAGTGTGTTTGCAGAATGAGTAAATGATAAATGTAAATAAGTCCAAATTCATGGACTTTGAAAGAGAGAGTACGAGAACAGCGTGATACATTGTTGGGAATGGTGAATACTTGGAGCGAAGATGAGTTTGTGTATTTGAGAATTATATTTACGAGAGAAGGAAAGGCTGATAAGGATGTTGAAAGAAGGGTGAATGCAGGAAACCCCATTGATGGAGGACTGAACGATGTTAGCGCAAATATTAAATTGTCAAAAGAAGCGATGCTAGCAGTCCACAATAGAGTGCTTATACTAACCCTGATATATGGCAGTGAGGCATGGAACTGACAGAGGAAGGATAAAAGTAGACCGAATGCTGTAGACATGAGATCCCTGCGGCGTATGTGCGGTAAAACCACGTTTGACCGTGTTAAAAATGTGGAAATCCAGAAATAATGCAAGGCTGATGTAAGCGTAATGAATGGTATCAAGAAAGGGACGTTTAGATGGTTTGGGCATGTAGAGCGAATCAACGAAGAAAGGAGTGTAAAAATAATATATGGTGCAAAAGTGAATGGAAATAGAAGTCGGGGACGCCCAAGGAAGATACGGCACGATCAAGTGAATCAAATACTTAAGTCGGGCCATGTGAAGAGTCAGAAATACAGAAGAGTATGTATGAGACAATGTATGAATGTGAATGAAGCAATAAGTGTGTGCAAAACACAGTTGTATGGCGGTTCGTCTTCTCTACTTACTCCTGCGGAGGAACGGCATGATGGTTAGTTAGTTAGTTAGACAAATATTTGACAAAAAGTCTCATAGGCACATTCCGAACCTACTAATGTATTTATTTATTTCGGATTTTATTCCAGCGGTACTGGGTGTATGGTGCAATACCAAATTTACCATGACACGATAGATTCAGATATGATGTGACAAAAATAATAATAAGCATGTGAATATAATGAAATCATAAATAAAATAAAGTGTACACGAGCGTGATTCGAAGTGGTCGCTGCATCACGCAGATGCAGCCATGACAGTGACGTTGGTAGAGATTCGTGCCTGCCCCAAAAGCTGGCTAGTCGGTGGAAAAGTAAAGCTAGAAGTTGTAAGAAGATTATATTTATTTATTTATAAATTAACGGACTAAAGTTCAATTACAAAAAAGACATATAAAATACGAAATGGGGAAAAAAAGCAACAGAGAAAGAACAGCAAATACATAATAATAAATGAAGCGATGACAAAAATAGGACAAAATAAACATAAGAGAGAACATTTAAGCCATGGTCCAGTCAAAGTTTTGGTAGAGTCGTAAAGAATGACAAAAATCATTTAGACTGCTACCAAAATTTTCAAAACCATGGCTTGAGTTAACAAGTCTTGTCATTGGAGTATATGTATATTATATACATATCGAAGGCTTAAAGCTAAAACTTTGTACCTCTGCTATTGGTGTAATTGACTTATTAACTACTAGACTCTACTAAGAAATTTGGATGGCTAAAAATATGGCATCTCTAGCTCACACCATTTCAAAGATATTTACCCATGTACACATGTAAAAATCGAATTCGCCAGAATTTCGACTTTTTCGACTCAAAATACTGGTTTATAGAGATACAATATCTTGGCTTGAAGCCATCTACATTATGTTTAAGCTCGCTTAATTCTTCCCCACGTTTACCCCCCATCACCTCAACAATGGATATTGTCCGTGCTTCATTTGTTTCCGCATGACAAACTCGCATTAGGTACGGTCGAATACATTTTCAGCAGACCTCGTGTCAACACGATTCTTAGTATTTATTCTTCTTGAGTCGCTCTCGTATTAATGGGGATCATGACCCCAACTCTAACTGTGTTGATAAAATAGGCTCATCCACACTGCATAAAAAGCCGTGAACACCAAAGTTCCGGACTCAGAGCAAAAATATATCATACTATAGAGAGAGAGAGCTAAATATTTTTACCCAGCCTATACAAATTTACGATAAATCACATTCTCCGGGTTTTCACGTCGTAAAGCGTGAGAGAGAAAGAGATAAGACAAGTTGTCACATAGTATCGCACCACTTTTCGGTATTTAAGCATGTTTTACGTCTTCCGCGTCTCTGGCGACTCCGCCCAATACGTTTTGTTATGCGACATAACAGGACATAACTCAACGGTAAATCCTATATTTTTGTTGATAACAATACTGTGAAAATGTGTTTATACAAATAAACAAAACATTATGTTGACATGTGCTATGAATGGATGTATAAATACCCTAGCCCTAGCCATGCCCGAGTCAGGACAAAATCAAAAATCCTGACTACTCAAGCTATCCTTCCTGGTATATAATTACTCTGAGGTTCCGGACGTCTGTGACACTCGATCAATGTATTTATAGATTGAGGAAAATAAATTAATTGTTTCCGAGCTGAGGGCAATCGACTCCCTCCGTAGTCCAGTGGTAAGACGCTCGACTACGAATCCAGAGGTCACGGGTTTAAGCCCGGCGTGCGCAAATATTTTTTATTTGTGTCATAACACATTTAACTAATATAAAATAATATACAGAATATTTGCGGCTCGTTCCAGAGTGGTAGAAACTTTAAGTATCGCCCTGGTAAAAAACCACCATTCAGAATCGAAAAATTGCTTAAAATGGCTTCAGATCTGAATAACCAGGTACTTCCCGACATTCCTATTTCCCATCTCCTTCCCTTCCCTACTACCTTCAGCCTCACAACATACCCCGCTTGGAGATGCCATAGTCTCACTGGCTATAGACGGTTGGGAGCAGTTGAGACTCTTGTGCGGTATTGACTGTAAAAAGAAATATTTTTAATTATTACGTATTTGTTCAAAAAACTGACATCTTTTTTTCATTTCAGGTACCTGGCGATTGGGCTGGGTGCTCTGCGACATCTGGATCTCCATGGACGTGTTGCTGTGCACAGCCTCTATCCTCTCCCTGTGCGCCATCAGCGTGGACCGTTACCTCGCCGTGACGCAGCCGCTCAAGTACTCCCGCAGGCGGCGCTCCAAGCGCCTGGCGCTGCTCATGATCCTAGCCGTGTGGGCGGTGGCGTTGGCCATCACGAGCCCGCCCATGCTGGGATGGTCAGTACATTCAGTAGATTATCAATTGTATTATTGACTCACCTACTGTTTTGCAACTCATCCAGTTCAACATTCCTTGCCGTAGATTCGGAAACAATGAATTGCTGTTCCTCAATCAACACTACTAATTATGGATGTTGTATCCGAAGCTGCGATAAAACACCGGATGTGTTTTCAGCTTCAGATGAATTTTAAAAATAGTGAATTATAAAACGATAAACTATACCACTTGATGGTAGTGTTTAATTATGGATGTGGACAGATTAAGGAATGAAGAAAGTAAGGGAAACCAATTCACTCACCGATGAAGTTGATGCCTAAACTTTTGATTCTTCTTACACAACGAAGCAAAACACTAAACTCAATTTTACTTAGATAAAAAACAACTAAACGACGACCAAGCGAGACATCAATGAACGAACACCTTGATTTTATATTATTTTAAAGATCAAAATAACAAACCGACGAACAAGCGAAAACCCAACGAGTAATACATTTTTCACCAAACTGTTATGTTTCTTGATTGTAAATTGTTTTTTTTTAACACAGTGTTGTTGAGTAATAAATCGAATAGCAAAATGGCGGGATAGGTAGAAGCTGAATGAAAAACAAGAAGGTGAAAACCTAACAAATTATCTTTTGAAATTCAACAATTAGTATCATTATCTACTGTCCAGAATGTCGAGACTTGTTGACTCAAGCCGTGGCCTTGAAATTTTCAGTACCAGTCTAAATGATTTACGTCGTTTTTTACGAAAATAATCTTCGAAGAATATCATTTATTACGTCTAACATCATGGACTCTACCAAAACCTTATTCAGGCTTTGACTTGAATATCTCTCAAATGTGTAATTTTTTTATGGTTTCATTCATATATTATGTATGAGCTGTTTTTTTTTATGTTGCTCTTGTTTTTCTCATTTCGTATTTTGTATTTTATGTAATTGGATAATGGTCTGTTAGTATAAAAATTAATACACAATTCGATTAAATGAGTTCGATTAAAACAATCCCAATTGGACCACCAAGATGTGCATGGCCTACATTATAATGATATGCAAAGAAAAACAGATGGTAACAAACTTTTACGATACGGCCAAAACCGAAAATACAACATCTCAACTCAGAGTTAGATATGTTCCCACTAAAAATATCCAAACGTAAATTTATGTTTCATATTTTTTCAAAGTTAGAATTAATTCTCTATCCGATGTAAGCTTCTGAAATCTGAAATAAATCTGTCGCGATAAAGTTACCAGCTAAAACAAGAAACAAAAGATCCTTTTATTTTATTTCAGATTTAATCTGACTGTTCTGCCGCTTAAGATTCCCTTTGAGTAGTTTGTTTTCTTTAAAACACTTTGATTGCCAGTAACCATTTTCTTCGTTCAACATTAGCATGGAGAACTTTTTAGTTCTCGAGATGAAATTTGTCATTCGTTTAATTCTGTGTTTTAATCTGAGGAATTTCGGAAACTTAGTCAGCCTCACTTACAGTCGTGGCTTATTTATGGCCAAAAATAATTTTGCGTCTGGCATAACCTTTTTAAGAAAAATATAGTAACGATTAAACAAACATCTTAAGTTCCTATTTTTGTATATTTTTGTTTAGAAATGTTTTTTTTTCGAAGAAATGATTTGATTATAATGTTGATCGAGGAAATTAAAAATATTATCCATTTTTTTTTTTTCAGATAAAATTAAAAAAAAAAAAAACATCTACCTAAAAGCAACTTCCCCTATTTCCAAGTTTGAAATTAAGTGAGGAGAGTGCTTATACAACCAATTATCAGACTATATGGTGTGTTCCGCCATTGAACCCACTTTACCCCATGGTAGTTACGCTGCACGTGTAGCTATGTCACAATATTCTACGTGATGGACAGTAACTAAATAAACAATAATCATAATAACATTTTATTTCAGCGAAACAGAGCGATGGGTGCAATACTCTACATGCCATATAAATAATAACATATGATTTAAATGAAAGCAATAAAAGAGATAACATAAAAAAAAATCAAGAAAATAAGACAAAATGATAATAATAATATAAGAGCATACCTAATTAAATAAATTTAAGAATAATGCAATAGAAAAAAATAGAAACAATAGGTTTTCCTATAGCTTGGGAGAAAGCCTCCACCTGTGATGTAGGGACGCTGTGCCATTGAGCGACAACCTGGATGAAAATTTTCTCGGATTCCTGGTAGCGCTGTCTCGTTCCGACCACTCTGTGACGTATCAGAGCAGCAAACCCGTGTACCCTTCCATCTGCAAACAGCTGTGAGGCGCTGCATCGCCAAGGAAGACCGAAAAGCGCCCTGTACGCGTGGTTGTATTGCACTCGGAGCGTGCTCATAACTGCTTGTGTATATCTGGCCCAGAGTTCGCAAGTGTACAGGCTCATGCAGTACGTCTGGAACAACTGTCTCTTTACCGGAGGATTGCACCTATTGAATCTCCTGGCGAGCATGTTGGCTCGCACGCTCAGTGCTCTTCTCCCGGCGCTCTATGTCCTTCTTCTCATTCAAATCGTCAGTTACGACATGACCCAAATAACTTCCCCTGTTTGCAGGTACGAGATTGAGCGAGGAGAGTGCCGCTACAACCAGAACCCAGGCTACGTGGTGTTCTCCGCCATGGGCTCCTTCTTCATCCCCATGGTGGTCATGCTGTACGTCTACGTCAGGATATCCTGCGTGGTGGCCAGGAGGCACCAGCAGCTGTCTTCCACGACCATCAAAGGGCCCAAGGTAACTAAATTCTTTACTCCAACTACTAATAAGAGTTGCCAAAAGTTGCTACTCAAGCATGCGATGGCATCTTTAGAACAAAGGTAAGATCGTTGCTCTGGGACCACTGGAAAGCAATTTTGAAACCCGTTGATAAAAATTAGACGTATAGAAAAATTATTATTGCCACTTCTAAAACAAAAAATGCTGCAACTAGGCTATCGAGGCAACCTTTAGATTCATCGTGAAAAACCAATACTCATATTTCTTACCCGTCATAATACAGGATAGAATAAAATACCAAATCCCTAGTATGGCATAATAAAGAATAAGGTGCTCAAACGGACTTAAAGTGTTGACTGTGATATTCGGCGAGTCTACATTGTCTCGAAAAAGTGTTTATAAGTGATACAAGCGCTTTACAGAAGGCCAAGAAGATGTTAATGACGATGAGCGTCCTGGAGTTGTGGAAAAACAAATCATGGATTTTATTCTTTGATCCATTTTTTTCCAAAGTAAAAAATCGAAGAACACACAAAAACGTGACTAACCTTTCCAGTTGTCAAAAACAAACCACTAATCCAAAATGGCTGAAAATGCTAACATATGATAAACATATGTGTACCAACATAACAAAAAAAATCGATAATCGAATGTACACAGCCCGCGAAAATTCAAAATTCACCTTTTTTTTAACAGGCTATGTATATTTTCTTTATCGTTAATTTCGTAAATGAACATATCATAAGACTCTCAACACAAGATTTATTTGCGAGACAGGCACAGCACTGCCGCCCTTATATTGTAATGATAAAAATAATAATTTAAAAAATAGGCATAGTAGTCACAGTTGATATGAGCTCAGTTGTTATAATATGCATTGCTTGAAAATAGCATAATTCAAACTTACAATATTTTCCAATATGCAAATTCTAATAACGGTTTTCTTAATGTAATTCAGTTGAATTAAATTTAATAGTATCAAACTGTTTGATAATGGTCTTAAACGCAGAAACAGCTGTTACTTAAAACTAATACTAGTCGAACCAAATAATAATAATATTAAATTTAATTCCACTGAATTATAAAAAAAAAAATTAAAATGATTTCTACGAATTGAACCCAAAAACTATAAATAAATCGAATAACGTATACACCTGTTACTGACGAAAATCTGTTTCTCAGTGGCCTTTAGGAAGGGCATCACTGTGCGAAGTGTACGCATATGCACCAATACACACTATCCTCATTTAAATCTCCATTAATGGAGGACTGAAAGCTGTTGGCGCAAATGAGATATTGTGCAAAGAAGCGAAGCTAGCAGTCCACAATGGAGTGCTTATACCAACCCTGATGTCAGTGAAGCATGAAACTGGCAGAGCAAGGATGAAAGTAGACTAAATGCTGTGGAAATGAGATCCTTGAGACGTATGAGCGGTAAAACCATGTATGACCGTATTAAAAATGTGGATATCCGGTAAGAATGCAAGGCTGATGGGAGCGTAATGAATAGGATCAAGAAAGGGACGCTTAGATGGTTTGGGCATGTAGAGCAAATTAACGAATAAAGGAGTGTGAAAAGAACATATGATGCGCAAGTGAATGGAAGAAGAAGTCGAGGACGCCCGAGAAAGACATGGCAAGACCATGTAAATCAAATACTTGAATTGGGTCATGCGAAGAGTCAGAATAACAGAAGTGTATGTATGCATGTGAATCAAGCAAGGAGTGTATGCCAAGACAGAGCTATATGGCGGTCCGTTTTTTCTGCCTACCCCTGCGGGGAAACGGCGTGATGGTTAGTTAGTTAGTTGTTTGGATCAACTTCAATTATTGATCGATCTATTTTAGCAATAAGGTGCAGATGGATAAATAGTGTTGAGGCATTTTTACTATTTTGCGTACGCCCTTTTTAATAATTTAGCTAAATTTAAATAAAGCTTTTATTTCAACGCCCTATTTGTACGTAATATAAAAAAGGTTACTTATGGGTACATTGACGTAGAAGCTCTTTGTAAATTTCTTATGAATAAAATTATTTCCCCTATTTTTTTTTGTTCTGCCGACGACTAATGGCTGATTCACACCAACGTCCGGTTCCGCTCAGTGCCGATATTGTTCCGCAAGAAAACTTATTGATATGGTATGAATATCAATCAAGGAGTATGTGCCAAGACAAATTTGTGTGGCAGTATATCCTTCTGCCCACCCTTGTGATATTTAACTACTTATTTAGTTAAATAATTATTTTGAAATGTAAAAATACTTACAACGCAGATTTTTTTCTTTTTTAAACCATTTTCTTTATCACCAAATAATATTTTTATCGATTATTAATTATTAAAAATATTATTTAGTGTTAAAAAAATGGTTTAAAAAAAAAATCTTCGTTGTAAGTATTTTTTTATTTATTATTATGTAATAATTATTTAACTAAATAAGTAGTTAAATATCACAAAGGTGGGCAGAAGGATATACTGCCACACAAATTTGTTTTGGCACATACTCCTTGATTGATATTCATACCATATCAATAAGTTTTCTTGCGGAACAATATCGGCACTGAGCGGAACCGGACGTTGGTGTGAATCAGTCATAAAAGTGGACAAAACCCCAACGTATAAGATTCGCCTTAGTTCTTCCTGAATTATTAATCACTTCTAAAGCAAGCGCGATTTTCTAAAAGATTTTTTATAATTTCTTAGAAAATATTATCCCTTTTGTCACCTGTTTTTTTTATTTTTATTTACTTGATTTAACTTAAATATACGGTAGCTATCTAATGACCCACTTAAGGTTCAAGGTGCCTTTGACTGACCTCTGTTTTTTTAATGTATTAAGGTTTATTTCAAAAGCAAAACAATTGAAGTAAACACAAGGTGACATTTAGGTCAAACAAAAAATATTTACTTTTCTTGCTGTGTAGTTAAGTACGTGTATGTCAATATTTAGAATGCTTTGACAACAAATATCAATACGATTTTCTTAAAAGGAACGCTCTTGGGGCCTGTTTGATGGAAAATTTTGTTTTGATTTTAAGGCCCAAAATACTCAACCAAACTGAATGATATGTTTTTATTTAAAGTGTATAAATAATATCTATTATGCTTGATAAATATTTTATTTACTTTTTTTTTAGGGTTAGTACTCAAGAATTATTCTAAACGTTACATTGTAGCATTTGATGTCAAACAATACTACAAATGATTTATTTGCAACTTTTCTATTAGTAGTTAGAAATAAATCGGAGGTTTACGATAAACACAATTTTTTTAACCGTAACCCTTTAAAATCTATGAAAATCATACTAAAACGTCAGTAAAAGGTGCAGTTTAAAAACAAGCAAAGGCTATTTTAACGTTCTAGCTAAAGTTTTAGTATGCATTTCAAAAATAATTTAAAAGATTACTGTTTATGAATTGTATTCACTGGAAGCCTTAAACATTCTTTCTAACTACCCGTATAGAATTAACAGAAAAATCATTGGTAGTTTTGCTTGGACTAGGAAGGCCAAAGTGTGTCTATTTTTTGGTGCTGACCCTTAAATTATAAAATATAAACCATTGTGGCGAGTAGGTACTTATTATAAATTATTATTTAATTAACTAGCCATATTATTCTCTCAATGCTGACAACACTGGCGCATTATTCCATTGCCCAGACTCCGATTACGTTGTGGTCTCACCACTATCTTAATCTCATATTAGTTTAATTATAAAAAATGTGATTGGTGTAGTGATTAAGTAAACAAACTTATAAAGATCCTTCAGAGTTAATATTTTACATTACTCTATTACATATAAAATAATTCAATTCCTAATTAACATTGGCAATCATTTGTGGTAATAATGTTTTTTTAAATCTTGATCTTACTTTGGAAAGTTGATGAAATAAAACTATTAAAAAAACGTTTATATATAGGTTTAAATTTTAAATTCCAAAAATAAAATTTACGTCACAATCAGAATTATCATTTTGATCCAAAGATACGCACTTATTTCATTGTTTTATATTTTATCGTATTTTAAAATTAATATTTTTTTTTTGAATAATTACCGTTTAGTCAAAAACAAAATTAAAATTTGTCTCTAAAATCAATATAAAATAAAATAATAGTAGGTATTTGTACTACATCCGTTTTGAATAAAAAAACAACATTTGGTTTGGTTGGGTATTTCAGCTTTAAATCTAAAACAAAAAAGTTCGACGTGACAGGCCCCGAGTGCGTTCCTCTTGCGTTGATTTATTAACAGAATTGGCGAATAAACAATGTTTACCTTTACGTCGGATTCCCACCCGGGCGTCGTGGGTTCAATTACTCTGCTAGCTATGTCTTCCATCATTGCACAAGCAACTTTTCCGCTTTTTATGATGGTAGTAGGAGTTTTACAAATAATGTCAGGTTATTCGTAACCAGGGAATGATTGTCTTTCTTGAAAAAATAAATAAATTATATAACGTTTTTAAGGTAGACTTTTTTCCTATTATAATGAATTAGGCAACGTAAGTTGTAAATTAGACTGATTCAATTGAATCGTTTTGTCAACAAACAAATACGTTAAGAAGTAAAAAAAAATACCCAATTTTAAGTGCAAAAAGTGTGTTTTAATTTTTATTTTTTACTAGTAAAAAATGGCGGAATCTAATTGACTAGCCAAGGAAATACTTTTTTTTATTGAGTCCACCCACTGTATAGGTAGGTATGAATTTTTAAAAAAAATCTTTTTAAATTTGATAATTTCCAATTTTAAAAAGTTTACACTCGTACCTACGTACTCACGAAATAAATTATTTATAGTTAATAACAAGTGTTTACTTAAATTCATTTTATTATTTATCTTTCATTTGTCCTTGCAGTTTATTTACGTATTTGTACAGGATAAGTTCGGTGAGCATGTCAAGATTTGATGACCGTAAAATGGCTAACATGAAATCCGAAAAATCAATATTTATCCAGAAAGTCAAATCCATATAGATACTATAGAAAATATAATTGTTTGTTTCAGAGCTATTTCGTAGTACGCAAAACCTTTTTTTCTTTTCATTTATATATTTCAATATTCTGAACAATATATCCCATAAGTCCAAACCTTTTCTCAGCACGCCACGTACACACGTATTATGTAAATACCAATTTTCCTTTATTGCATAAAGCCTCATTTGAGAGGACATGACGCTCCAAAAACGAAAGGTTTCCCCGTGAATCACATTTGAATTAATTGTGTTAATCCGTAACAGTAATAATATATCAAATGTTATCGTCTGACGCACTCGGGATGAAAGTAATTTATATTTTACATTCTTGTCGTAAAACGATTTCCAAATCGCTTTACAGCAATAACTAGTGGTAAGAACCAAATTTTATTTTTTATGCAATTAATTAATTACTTTCCCAAAGATTTAGCTGGCAACATTTACGATTATGGAAATGTGATCATTAGAATGAACTAAATTTCAAACCTTTGTTAGCTTGCTTTTATAAATTGGCTACAACAAACTCAAACCAATGCCTCTTGTTAAAGCCGAATGTCAAACATCAGTTTTGAGTTTTCCTTTTCGACTATTACTTTATTTTTGCTTCATTCGATTGGCCAACTGGTGCGAACGAGAAATGTGTGTCTAATGTCACGATGACTTTTATATTTTATTTTAACGAACACATTTTGACTTCACCTACGAGTAATTAAAAAGATACTGTATTTGAAACAATTAAACCGAATACATTAACCAAACAGGGTCGGGAAAATCAAAGAGTAAATTCAAAAATAGCCAAATGTTAAAATTAAAGCCGACAACTGTACTACTCATAGACGCATTTAACGCATCACCGTGTAACCCGTCTCTCAGAAGGTAATAAAACTACCCGAATTTATTTTTTAATGTTATTATAAAGCACCCTCTGTCGGCAATAAAACAAAACCCAAAGTCACAGATATTCGCTATGAGACTCAATAAGCGTCTATTCCGGACACCAATAGTATATGTACCATAGATTTACTTAAAACTGTACCAGTTTGAAGATGCCTGTCATAAGGTGAAACCGGTCAGGTCTTAAATAAAAAAAATAGTGGAATAAAGTTTAAAAAAATGATATTAAAATTATCAAACAGAACATTAAAAAACTCCCCAAGTCAATATTCTGCTTTGCATAGCGCCCTTGGTGTGATATTTCAATAAAGAAATGGCGTTGTTTGGATTATCCAGGAAGCATTTTCTATTAAGCATTTCCTTTTTCGTCTGCGGAAAGATTCTTTATACAATACGTCAAATATTTTTTATTTCATTTTCCTTTTTAACGAATATTAGTAACGTAGCAACACTAAGCAAGGAGCTAATTATATTTGCAATTCAATTTCAAACAACCAGACATTACCATATCTGAATAAATTTTAATGAAAGCGATTAAAGAAAATGCGTGTAATGTAAAGGCCCACCCAGTTGCGCCCGTGTGCAATTTACCCCATGTCACTTACCATTCATACCAATGTCCTTTTGTATTTCTTAATTGCTTCCTTTAATGTATTTCTGTCTCTTAAATTGTATTGTAAAGATCTATTTCTAAAATTCTTTCGAACCTACATTATCCCATAGACCACATGTTGGACTAAGATCTTTAAGTTGGCCATCACTACGACTCTCTATTTCTACCCTCGGCCTATTTCATCTGATGGATTCCTATTCAGATCAGGTACTTAAATATCTCTATTTAAAGGCTTAATTATTATACGTTATAAATTCTCCCAGTAAAAATTATTCGAGTAAAGTGATTATATTTTATTCTACATCCCCGAACAAAAGCGCGCCTTACCCAAGAAGCATCTGTCGAGTTCATCAGCAAACATTACGATAAGTTTTAGTATTGAGATATAATACCTGAAAATACCCTTGTCTTTGTGAGGTCACATTATATCCCATACATTCCAGAGTGCATCAAACTTGAGAGACAGATTTAACTTCAAACTATCACACCTGTCTCCTTCTCTAGACTTAAATAATAACATCTTGTCCCCTTTGCAAGGTATTCTAGAACTCGAGAGAGTAATAAAAGATAAAAGGAATGTTAAATGATAATAGACTCTTCTCATTTTATGTTGGAGCTGGAGTCATTTCGTTGCCGGAAAGACAAAAGAGCTGAAGCGCCATTTTGGGAAGTTTACACCAGGGCACAAGTTTTTTTTGTTTTACAATAAAATTCATAATTGAGGGGCTAAGAAGCAAAGGCAGCAATCTCCAAAAACGGTTCTGTAGCATTGTCAACTTTTAAATGATTATTATAAAGAAATGGAGAATGAAGTGTACAAAAATGTTAGTGCACATTAAACTGTGAAAAATTTGAAACAATTTTCTCTAAATTAATCAACATGTTCACAAAAGAAAAGTGCATTAAACGTTAAATCAACTTTCCAAGAAATAATCCAAAATGAAGGAGATTGCTGCCTTTGCTTCTAAGCCCCTCAATTCTGATTGGTACCTGGTTGGATTTTGAACAAAATAAAATATCACGTAACTAAATGGTCTCACTGAGTTACCTGAATCGACAAAAATCTTAAAGTTCCAAACTTGTGTCGCTTGAGTCAAGCCTTCTGACAAACGGTAAATATATTTTGAGATGGCTGAAGGGCCACAAAAGTCTCCAAAATCAAATGAGAGTCAGAGCATTCGATGCAGAAAAAAAATCGTTTTAAACTGAAGGTTTAACTTATTTTTGACCAAAGTATCGCTTGAGCCCTTTTGCCTTTCCAACAACGATATGTTAGTGCAAATGAAAGCAAAAGTACCTAATTAAAATTGTTAGCTTTACTTGCCCCATTAGGTCTGTTAATTAACGCGTTGTTAAAATTGCGCCACCTACATTAAGCTGTAAAATCAAAAAAACCAACCTTCGCATTCTTCAGTTGTCAAAAATATGACAAATTGTTTATTTAATCAACTTATTGGGTCTGCTTGAGTGCCTGTTTTGTATCATCATCATCATCATCATAGCGCTGCCTCCTAGGGTAGGATTTGACTTGCTCCACAAATTAATGTTCTCGTCACATGATGATCGTCTCAATTCCTCCTTCCCGTCCTGTTTCAATCATATCCCACGAATTTATTCAACCTCTTGCCTCTTGGTCGTTTTTACTGAGAAACTCACTTTGTTCATATCCAACACAGCGGATTTTGGGATTTAGATGTTAAAATTCGTGGTCCATTTTAATTCTGTCCAACTTAATTGTACGATCTAAGACCATTGTTGGATCCAAAGCTGCGATAAAACACCGAATTTGTTTTCAGTTTGAGATGAATCAAACTATACTACTTGATGGAAGTGTATGATTATGGACGTGGAAAGATTATTTGGAATGAAGGGAAAATGGGAAACCATTCACTCACCGATGTAGAAGTAGTAGTGGACTTTCTTGATTATTTTTACACAGTTATATTATTAACGAACACGAATCACAACAAAACACCACACTTAATATTATATCACTTGAAGGACAACAACAAACCGACGACCAAGCGAGACACCAACGAACGACACAAAACACGGTTTTTTCACACAACTGTTTCGATTGTCACTTGTTTCGAACACCATGTTGTTCCATACTGAAATTGATTGGGTAAGGTAGGAACTGGGTGAAAAACATAAAGGTAAAAACCTATCAAATTACCACTTTGGAATCCAACAACCATTTTTACGACAATATCTCTAAACGGACGGCTTCTGATACAGTAAGCAGATTACTATTACTATTAACCAATTGCTCGTAAATACCGTGGAGTATTATTCTCATAATAAACTCGACATTATTTTTAGAAAGTCTCCCGTTGAATCTACCTTACAATAGCACTCGTATAGTTCGCAGCCCTCCAGGGAGTCTAAGTTACGAAGCAACTCTGGCAATCACTTATTTACTGACCAATTACGTGCCGGATAGCGCTAATGAAAGGTGAATAAGTGAAATATACATCAAGTGTGATTTAGTGAGCGGTAATTGCTAATAGAGATCGTAATGAACCGTGAAGACATAGCCCCTTGACTTAAAAAATATAATTCGCACACTAGAGTGGAATATTAACTACAATACATGTAACTTCACCATAATAATCTAAACTTACATACAATACTTTTCAGAAAAATATATCACCTCTCTAAACGCTAAATTATTCCATTTTTTTCCACTTTATGATAACCATTGTTTTGCTGAAGAATATTATTGTTTTGAAAAAGACAATTAACAGCTGTTATTCGCCATACTTGACAATTAAAATGTGGCAGTTTTTCATCTTAAACGGTCATTTTTCATTTTATTTATTCATTTTTTTAAATTCATTTGACAACCCAAAGAGTTTCTGTTTTACAAACTCTGTTATCATAAGAAACTTTAACTCTCATGACCGGTTAGTAGCTAAATGGACAAACGCGTCGGATTCCCACCCGGGCGTCGTGGGTTCGATTCCTATGCTAGCTTTTTTTTTACAATAACTCCACACAGGAGGCCTTAAGGGAAATAATTTCCCTTGAGGGGTATATGACATATTTGGGAATGCTGTGTTGAGGGTCTTTTTGAGGAAAGGAAAGAGTGAACTTGGGTCTTGAAGAGACTCATGTTGAAGGAGGGAGGAAACACAGAGTCCAAGTCCTCCTTGTACAAGCATCATCCATCATTGTACAAGCAACATCTTTCGCTTATTATTATAGCAGTAAGAGTTTTTCAAATATTGTCTGGTTATTCGTAACCCGGATATGTTTGTCTTTCTTTAAACAAAAAATTTTAAAAAAGAAAAAGACAAATCACTTCATAATTTGTAGAAAAAGTATATATGAAATTTGACTGTAATTGAACGTTTTTTGTAATACTTAGAGAGAAGTTTGTTAATAATATTTCCATATTCTTTATTTAAAATAACGCACACATCTCTCGTCGGGGGTGATATTAGAACCTCCCTTCAGAACAGGGGTGTAAAACAAGTCTCCTCAATTTTTCGGTATTGCGCCTTTGCACTGGAGTTAAATAATTTAAAATGATCGCCATGCCACGATTGTGTATAAAAACGAACCTCTCTTATATCTTATCTTTTTATTTTTCATTGCTAACATTATTTGCGTTAATATAATGCATCGCACTACTTCAGTTTGTACTCATATAACTCCTTCGGATATATAATACCTTGTCTATATGTGGGTATAAATATTTAGTTTATTTTATTCTTTTTTTTTCTTTATTTCTTTTATTCACTAAGCAAGTATGTTTCTACAATATTTGCATATCATTAATCTCTTAATCTATTTGGTAAACAACTGTTTTTTTATGAGATCTTCGTTAAATAAATAGCGCACAAATGTATTAAGTGCACCGAAATTTTAACGATTTAATTAAAATGATTATTAAAAATATCGACAACATGTAATCAAATATTCGTATTTCATATTAAACATTTTTTACTAATTAATTCAGCATTAGGGACGCATTACAAAATGAAATATCGTATTTTCATAAAATTACAATTAACCCTTAAATGCTTTCGTCATGCTCTTCTGGTTATTTCCTGAAACCATATTTATTACTTACACCAAAACTACTACGCGTTAAGTTTCCTTAATTTATGACCTTTTCAAAATTATAAATCGTCTTCAATAATTACTCTTCGGTTAAAACAACTCGCTTTTCTTTGGAAGACTTTTCAAATGGAACATATTCAAATACAAAACAAAATCACACAATATGAATAATTTTAAAAAAGGATTTCATCCCCAATGAACATATTAAAAAACATATCTTTCAAAACCGTTTATCTTTTATTTCTTGTATGGACGAAACATTTTAAATTTCAAAATTTACAACAGAGGGGGTTTTCATCGCAGCAGTTGTTTGTTTATATTACCCCATTACAAAACGACTTACATTTTAGGGTAATGTTTGCACACTCTGTGTTGATAATTAAACGGGACAAGTATGCGTGAAAATGTTTCGCATGCAGAAAGAAATCACCTATGGTATTTAACGAAACACTGGAAGCAAAAATACTTGAGGAAATTGTCTGTAACATTTAATTATATGATAACCCTATGATAATTCCAGCAGCCCGAAGTCAGCGAAATTCTGGCATCTCTAATTCGAGGTATCTTGTGAGACTGAAGAAAGAGAGGAATGAAAAGAGAAGAAAAGGAGGATAGATAAGATGTATCTGGCTATCCAGAACTGGTCACTTATTTATAGTGAATACCGCACGAGAGTCTCAACTACTCCTAACCGTCTACAGCCAGTGGGACTATGGCATCCCCAATTGGGGTATGTAGTGAGGTTGAAGGTAGTTAGGAAAGGAAGGAGATGATGAAGAGGAAGGTCGGGAAGTACCTGGCCATTCAGATCTGGTCGCCAAACACGGCGAAAGTCATTTCCAGCAACTTTTCAATTCCGAGTGGTGATCTTTTACCAGGGTGATTCTGGAAGTATCTACCACACTGGAAAGCGGTTTAAAAAAAACACATTGAGATAAAACCATTTGACCGATTAGTAGCTGAGTGGACGAACGCGTCGGATTTCCACCCGGGGGTCGTGGGTTCAATTCTTCTGCTAGTTGAGTCCTCCATCATTGCACAAGCAACATCTTCCGTTTATTATGATGACAGTAGGAGTTTTTTTATTGTCAAGTTATTCGTAACCCGAGAATGTTTGTCTTTCTTAAAATAACGTGTATTTAAATGAAAATAAAATAATAACTTTATATTAGAAAACAAATTTTATTTTTATTGTAATGTTTGACCGGTTTCGCTTAGCATAAGCGTCATCAGGGAACAAAATTGACCTAAACAAAAAATACACAGTGTATAGTTAAATATACTAGTATATAATGAGAATAAGAGAACAGTGAGAAAACAAAGTAGTAAAATGTAAGTTATAAAAAAGGAACAGAGAGAAAGAGACAAAAAAATATTAGTAACAATATACTCAGTTTTTATTTCATTTTCATTAAATATGTCAAACCACAAAGTGATTGCTTTCTACGAAAGTATATATATATATATATATATATATATATATATATATATATATATATATATATATATATATATATATATATATATATATATATATATATATATATATATATATATTATATATATATGCCCCCCACCGGGTATATAACGGCGACCAGTGAGTCCAAATCCAATAATACTACCGATCTACCACGTTAAACTGTAATATTTTTCAACCGGGAAAATTTTATTATAACGAACCTATTGTAACGAAATAAGAATAATGGTCTGAACTTTTTATTCATCTTTTATTTCTCTTTCTTCTTCCTATCCATCCTGCTAAAGGGAATAATAAAAAAATGTTTTAAGACAATAGAAAACGTCTCGCTTGTGTTTTAATTACAATAAAATTTCAATATCAATTTTAAAAGCGCGCCTTACAGCTCTAATAAAGCTTTGTTTCATCATTTAAAGATTTATCAACGGTTTTGTGTTCTGTTCTTTCTTTAAATCGTTTTGTTCAAATTCAAATCGAGTTAAACTTTTCGATATCTTTTGTTTTTTTTTTAAATGCGGCTCGTTTTTTCAAACAACTGCTGCTAATATTTTTTAAAATCTTTTTATTTCCAACTAGGTGACTTTTTAACGAAAAGTTCGATTTTTTAAGAACACTATTCCGTAGACGTATTGTAAATAATAAATATAACAGAAAAAGTTGAAGCGAATGCAGTACTCACACAGATGCATTGCTTGCATACAGAAAGTTTTTAAATCGTAATACTAATCTAAAAAAAAAAAAAAACCGTGAAAGTGAAAAAGTTCATAAAATAGCACACTGCAAAAATTTTCGATTATTCAAATTCGATCAAAGCGTACACTTGCTGTCCCTTTCTTATTGATAACAATAAAGCCCGGTGCATACGTCAGGGTTTTTACCGTAAAGAAACCCTAACGTATGCACCGGGCCTAAATAGGCGTAAGTAAGACAAAAAACTGTTTCTCAGTGACGTTTGACCCAGGACATAATTTTCGGGAGTGTATGTATATGCACCAATACACACAATCATAAGTTTGTGTTGTTCACGCTACCAATGCTACATCTATTGCTGTGTAATCGTTCATGCACACCTTACACAATATGCAACATTTGTATACGGTTGACATTCGACACATGAGAACTGGTCGCTTCTACGACTCGCTCTCGTGTCCAACAGCTTGACTGTAGAATGATTTGCCGGCCTCTGTGTTTCCTCCCTCTTACAACGCATATATTTCTCAGGGCCTTCCCTCTGTGGAGTTAATGTAAAGAAATGTTTAAAAAAACACAGAAAAAACCAAATTAATGTGAATATCGCACAAAACTGTTCGAAACCAATAATGACATTCTCTATTTTATGTATGTTCTGAGTCTCGAGCAAGTGGAGAAGGGAAAGGCGATGGAAGGGGAGGAGGTTAAGAAATACCTTCTCAAACTAATCTGGGTCCTAAGTACAGCTAAAGCTATTTAGACGAACGTTTAAATTCTAAATGGTGATCTTTTTCTAGAAAATGATCCAAGAGTATAATACACAGCGCCCTTGAGGTGATTTTTCACAAAAAACGGGGCTATACAAATTATCAAAGTCACTATTTTTTTTTTGGCAAGTCAAGAGTTTGTTTTAATTTTTTTATTTTATGGATTCTTTCGTAATCCTCTGCTAATTAGCTGGGGCTTATACAAATACCCCTCATAATGTCTACCTAACTAGTACTGCGGCTCATTAGGCCTTATTACTATCACCATCCGATGGTTGTATTTAATTGACTGAATTTATGTTTACATTAGTGAGTTCTTAGGGAAAAGGTCTTAACTGGATATAAAACCCTAAAAGGGCAAGTCAAGTTACATCCCGTGATTTTAAACGGGCAACAACTAGTCATATATAATAAATAGCTTGTTGTAACACACGTTTTAAATGTATTATTGATTCGCTAACCCACTGACTTTTAATCTCACAACCACACAAAACAAAAACGTTTAATTTCTTTAAAAAATTCACTAAGCATCTGGGGCTTTACGTAGAGATTTACTCGACCCACATACTCGTACAAAAAGCTGTGCAAGCTGTTGCGCCGCTCAGAGAAAATAGGATTCTTTGTATTAAATAGTTTTTTAAAGTTCAATTAGAAGGATTTTCATACAAAACGTTTTTACTGTAAACAAATTGGTACCTACATATCATAATTCTGTTAGGTTTATTTATTTTGAGCGTGACAGCTGTTTCGCCTTCTTTACCATGGGTAATTTCGTTTATTTGTTTTTTTTTTGTTTTACGTGAATACCGCACAAGAGTCTCAAGTGCACCCAACCGTCTAGAGCCAGTGAGACTATGGCATCCCCGATTGGGGTATGTTGCGAGGCTGAAGTTAGTGGGGAGGGGAGGGAGATAAAGAAGAGGAAGGTCGGGAAGTACCTGGCTATTCAGATCTGGTCACCAAATACGGCTAGAGCCATTTTAATCTATCTAGTATCTACCACTCTGGAACGTGCCGCATATATAGTATAATTCTATAATTTTGTTTGAATTAAATGTGTAATGACACATCTAAACGAAATAAAAAATATTTGCGCACGCCGGGTTTAATTCTGCGACCTCTTCATACCACTCGACCACGAAGGCCGACAAACGGCCGTTTGGCCGTGTTTGGTGACCAGATCCGAAGTCAGGTACTTTCCAACCTTCTTCTTCCCCTTCTCCTTCTCCTCCTTGCTAACTTCAGCCTCACAACCTTCCCGACTCGGGATGCCATAGTCTCACTGGCTCCAGACGGTTAAGATCAGTTGGGACTCTTGTTAGGTATTCGTCACCTTATAAAATACGACGTCTTTATTATTAAAGACTGTATTGAATTAACTAGGTACCAACATGGTTTTACCGCACATACGCATCAAGAATCTCATTTCTACAGCATTCGGTCTACTTTCATCCTTCTTCTGCCAGTTCCACCCCTCACTGCCATACATCAGGGTCGGTATAAGCACTCCACTGTAGACATTAATTTACTTGAAAGATTATTTATCGCGAAACTTCTGGGTGGGAAAAATGGTAAATTGAAAAAAAAAAACTTCTCGCTCAGCCGCATACCTACCCCCGCCGGGCTATCCTTAAGATGAATGATTTCGGTGAATAACTCTAGACTTATTTATACAAAATAATTGTGGTTTTCTACGGTCCAGTGACTAGGGACAAAGATTAATTTTTCAATGAAATTTTGCGACGTAATATTTACTAGTGATACAATAATTAAAGTTACGTTAAATACTATAGATATCGCAGCGAATATTTATTTACTTATTATTTTACTTAACAATACATTTTTTTGTTGGTTGGTACAATTGCCCATCCCACTAGGCATAAGCCTGTGTTGGGATGGCAATTTGCAAAAGTGTTTTTTTAGCTACATTGTAACATGTTAATATCGAAAATATAGTACATACATTTGAAGATATAGAATCTGCATAATAAGAACTAAATTAAATTTGGTTTTAAAGGTGAGTAATGATATTTGCTTTTAAATGAGAATTTTTGGTTTGTATGTTTCTGATGGTGCTGGGCAGAGAATTTAATTGCTTAATGGCGTTGTACTCAAAACTTTTTTGTCCGTAAGCGGTTTTATAGGCTGGGATAATAAAGAGTTTTATGTGTGACTGCCTTAAGGTTCTAGAAATGTTCCTTTCTTCAAACATATGGACATCATTAAATTAATGTCATTAATGAGTCAACTCAGTTGTATTGCTTGCATACAGCATGTTTTTCGACTTAACGAATGGATGAACCTTCATTTGCTTCCAGTTTTTTTTTGAACTAATGAATAAAAGAACAACTATATAAAAACTTTTGGAATATTAAAAAAAACAACATACCCCAATTTGGGATGCCATAGTCTCACTGGCTCTACAGTCTAGACGGTTGGGACTCGTGTGCGATATTCACTGTAAAAGAAAACCCATCTCAAGCCACGGTTCGAGTCTGAATGGTGGTCTTTCACTAGGGCGATACTTCTCTCGCAAGTAATTGGAATAGAGTAATCTTAGGAACTAAATTTTAAGTTTTGCATAACTTAGCGTAATTGAATTAACACCTAAATGTTAATGTGTTAATTGAATATTCACATCATAAGTACGCATGCGCCCTAAGAGCGCTTAGAAATAGAGTTACGCAATATTAAGATAAATAAGCGGTAATTATGGTGCGGAGTTGAACCCAGATTCAACGGATGTAAATGTAATTTAGGGCGCCTTTCTTGCGCTACACCAATTTAGCAAACACAATAATCACTATTCCATGACGCCACGTTTACAGCTAAATTAACATTCTTCCTTGTAATTTATTTGAAATAATAATTTGTTTTCTTGGCGGTTTGATATTATATCACCGGTTAGTAGCTGAGTGGACAAACGCGTCGGATACCAATCTGGACGTCGTGAGTTCAATTCCTCTGCTTGTTAATAATAATAATATTTGGATAATTTGTACAGCGCCGTTTTTGTGAAAAATCACCTCAAGAGCACTGTACAAATCTTAATTTCTACTTTATATTAATTCCTAGTTTATATTAATACACAGCAACCTTCTTAGCTGGCAGGTCACTTCTGGCAGTACAAAATCACCATATCATAATAACTTAACATTTAGCTGATTTTTACACACATGTATATATTATATATATATTTATATGTGTATAGATAAATATAATTTCATGAAGATGCCCTAATATATATGAATATATATATTAGGGCATCTTCATGGGGTCATCATCTTAGGGCAGCAACATCTTCCGCTTATTATGATGGCAATAGGAGATTTTCAAATATTTTCAGGTTATTCGTAACCAGGGAATATGGGTCTTTCTTTACAAAAATAAAAAATAGTAATAAAGTTAATCTGTACTCGTATGTACATATGTTGCTTGTGAAGTTAAGTCAACAATACTGTTTCCAAAATAAGTATTTTTAAAGTTAATTTTACTGTATATTACGTCTCAGAAAAAAAAACAATTTTATATCATGTTGTAGTATTGTTTACTAATATGAACTTTTCAAACTTGAAAGTGATTCGGAATTGAAATTATTAAATTGTAAAAAAAAATATTTACCTACCTAATAAAGTACCTACCTATAACTAATTTTACCAGACATTATTCTATATTTGAAATGGGAATTAGTATTTTTAATTGGCAAGTCAAGTTACATCCTGTGATTCTTCACGGGTAACTAGTATAAAATAAGTATGTTTGTCTTATTTGGTGAATATACGGAAATAATGCAAGGCTGATGTGAGCGTAATGAACAGGATCAAGAAAGGGACGCTTAGATGGTTTGGGCATGTACAGCGAACGAACAAGGAAAAGTGTGTGAAAAGAATATATGATGCGAAAGTGAATGGAAGAAGAAGTAAGTGGCACGATCAAGTGAATCAAATACTTGAATCGCGTCATGTGAAGAGTCAGAATAACAGAAGAGTATGTTTGAGACGATGTATGAATGCGAATGAAGCAAGGAGTGTGTGCCAAGACAGAGTTATATGGCGGCCCGTCCTCTCTGCCTACCCCTGCGGAGAAACGGCGTGATGGTTAGTTAGTTAGTTATTTGGTGAAATAAAGCTGTATTAACATAATTTTCTCGTGAATCTCAAATTATGTTTAGTTTGTTATTATTTTGTTCATGTAAAGAAAATGCTTTCGTTTTATGTGGAATTCTCAAAATATTTCGTAAGTCGTTAAATTATAAATGCAGAGTCAAAATTACTACCCGGCTTTGGCCGAATTGAAAAACCCTCTTTTTAGAAATCCTTTACGTTATTAGATGGGTGTTTCAAAGTTGCAAAGCTTACTTTGAAAGTGAGTTGACGTATCAACACGCCTTGTATCAATGATTTATTCAGCTTTAATCACATATTTTTTCTCTTTTCAGAGGTTCTCCCGTTGGGCTTGTCTCCGGGCAGAATCCGAGACCTCGGACTCTCTCAACCAGGCCTCCGCCGCAGCCCCCCCTAACGCAACCCCGCCTCCCCCCAACGGGGACCCCGTCCCTCCCCCGAGCCACCCAGCCCACCCAGCCCACCCAGCGCAGCCCCAAGCCAAGGCCAAGGAGCCCCTCCAGAACTACGAGCTGGTCCCCGCGAGACAGTGCTGCTACAGCTGCGAGAACATCAAGAAGAAGAAGAAGAACCATCGCAGAAGCTGCAACTCCATGAACAGAAGCGTCACCAACTTCCAGATACAGACAGACACCGAAGATGTTAAACTCAAACGCAGTGCCACTGTCACATACAAGACGAGCAAAGTTAGCAGAGTCTCCATCAGATCGAAACAGCACTTTGTAAACGAGCATACGGTGGAGCACCAAAACAACAGAGTTTCTTCTTTGAGACGGGAGACCAAAACCGCTCAAACCTTAAGCATTGTTGTAGGTGGTTTTGTAGCGTGTTGGCTGCCATTCTTTCTGTATTATCTGCTCACCCCTTTCTTGCCTAGAGACTTAGTGAAGCCCGGTTTGATGGCTTTCCTGACTTGGTTGGGCTGGTTTAACTCCGCTATAAATCCTTTCATTTACGCCTTTTATTCGCCAGATTTTAGGGTCGCCTTTTGGAGGCTTACCGTGAAAAGGTGTTCCAAAGACAGCCGAAGGGCCGATTTCGCTTTCCAGCACAAATAAGCATGAAACTAGCCGGTAGTTTGTATGATTTCAGTTGTTAAAATGTAATATTCATTTACTTATTCAGGGGAAAACGACGCTCAAACTGTATGTGTAAAATATTAGGTTGTTTTTTTATTTATTCTGTGACTGTGAAAATGATTTATTCACAAAGAGAAGATTGTAAAACTTACATTATTTCACTCTAAGAGTAGTTTGTAAGCAGGTATTATAAGCTTCTTTCTCACCTAGGAAAACTTTCCATCAAAAATTTTAGGCGAATAAGATATTATAGTTTTATTGATATTATTGATCTGTACAAAGTTGAGTTATGTAGTATAGTATCGATTGCCACAACATATTTAATATAACGCCATGTCGCTACAACAACATACACAGTGTTGTACATATTAATCGATTGCAACAACATAAGTAGTGTAACAAAATATCGATTAAAACATGAGTAGCGAAACAGAATCAATTGCCAAAACATACGTAGTTTAATAAAATGTCTCTCGTAATAGCATAAGTAATGTACTAAACTGTTGTTTTAAACAACGAAAATCATGTTCCAAACTGTCGATTGGTACAAATAAAAATTTTAAAACTTGTCTAGTGCAACGACATAAGTAAGATAACTAAATATATCTGTGTGCGCAAGGAAGAACGGAATAAGTAAAAAGAAAAACAACTGTTGGGTAAAGTATGCAGAATTGTTCCTTAGATACATATCTTTCAAGGGGAAAATGAGTCAGAAAATAAAATAATATGCTATTATTTTTTGAAAAAGGACATGTGATGGACATCAAAACATACAAAAAACGAAATTCCTAAATTTTTTTTTTGGCCCCCTTAGTATCTGCGTCTATTGACTCATTCCGTTCTTCCTGGCGCACACTGATTTTTACCACAACATATGTGTAATGTTGCAAAGTGTCGATTGCTACAACATAAGTAAGAAAACTCCAACATAACCTGTTAAAAATACGATTATATTGAGACTCGCGTGAGTTTGTTGTTTTATAGTTACTCTTATGGTCACGAAAACAGTAAGTAAAAAATTAACTTTCTCCCACAGATAGGCGCTCGTTGATGGTACAGAAACGATGAATTTAAAATGAGAAACATTCCCCCACAACACTTTACTAGATTTTCAATAAAGTGTATTCACTCTGTGAACAGCCACGAGGTTAACAAACTGTTGAGTGGTCTTGTTTCATTCTGAAGCAATCCTTGTTTAAAATCCCAGAAAATTTTCTTACAAATTATAATATAATAAAAATTTTGCCCACACCAAATCAATAATTTCGAATATTTTTAATTTAGTATTCACGAGCCGCCACTGATTTTGAGCGGTTCCGAAGAACGCTTTGTTACCTTCGCTACAAGTCCGTACCGAGTCAAAATGGATAAACTGATTGTTGATTCCTTAATAACGCTTAAAGCCAAATATATTATTTTCTAAGAAATTTCCCAAAAAATATTGAGTTCGAGATAATTAATTTAATACATTGACGCCTGTGTTTATATTAGAGCAATGTTTGTGTTGTGGTTATTGCCGATATATTTGTAGGTAGGTACTATTAATGTAAATAATTAATTAATCGACTGCTCTGAATAGGGATTTCACTATGATCTTATGTTTCATAAACATCTCAATTAAAGTTTAATGTATTCAGAAAAAGATTATTTTTTGCTCTGAATTTGCCATTTTCAAATGACTGGCAACACTACAAATATTTGATCTTTAACCCCGAACATGGAACGGTAAAATAGTAATAAAATTCATATTATTAATAATGCAATTTTGCAAGAATTAAGTTGATGATATTTTATTTTGACAACTTGTTTCTCATCAGACCCTCTTAGCGAATATAACACCTTGTTGATTTTCGCACAGTAATTTAAATATATACATTTCAAAAATAATCATTGTAATAATATTTCTAAGTACGTTTCAGTTTTTTTTTTCAAATAAAAATTTGAAAAAATTCTATAACCGCAGTAATATTACAATTTGAATTGTTAAATTGTGAGAAATGTTGCCAAACCCCTAAGTGGGATCGTGCCAATGTGTAAAAAAATGATGATAATCGACGCTAACGCAGTTAAAGCAATTAGCCATGAAATATGTAAATAAATTATTTCCACTCAGTTGAACGAAACGCACACATTAAACTTGTTCTATTCATGTGTAAATTTAATAAGGCTTTCATTTTGTAAATAAACACATCTTGAAAATACTTTAAGATATATGTATATAATTATTTCAAATACGTGAAAGCTATAAAAATAAGTATGATGTGGACTTTGCATGTTTCTCCGTTACCTAATCGTGCTAACTTTTGCAAATGTTATCCAAACGTTCAGGGGAGCGGAATAAAGCTTTGCTAAATGATGTGTTTGGCCCACGCAGTCTAATAATTACCTATATTGTCAACACGTAAAGCTCGGAGGGGAAAAACAAAACGGATTTAGCGGTGCTTTTTGTACAAATCTTTAATTTTGCATATGGTCTTTGGCAGATCCACACACCTTTCCTGTAATAAAATGTATGTGAGACAAGGAAAGCAACATGCGACAGAGCAAGACAAACACTAATTCAACATCTGCGGCTTAACAACATGGCAAGGCTTACCACGAATTTGTATCTTTATTTTTATAAATAACTATCTACTTTCAACCTAGGTAATATTTGATAAAAAAAAATAATCCTAGAGGAAATAAGCATCATGTAACGAAAAGAATTTTTTTTTTAAACTCTGAAACTGTTCACATCCCCCAAGCGGGAAAATAAGGAAGCTTCAAAAGCATCCTGAAATATGTCGCAGTATCAAAAGAATCAAATTTCTGGTATGCCAAAAACACCAACAGTCAATTGGCCAGAGTGAATTGGTTTACTTCCAAAAGAGTTGGTATTGTTTAAAGATTATGTGTATTTATTTTATTCAGAGCAGTTATTGCAATATTTTGTAGGCTTGAAGTGTAACTTTAATTGTAAATATGAGCACTAACGTAGATAAAAACATTCCCTACTCATTTGTAAATATCTGACGGTTAAATATTGTAATTCAATTGGGGTAGGTAATTAAGTACATTTTTATCAAAATTCTAATGTGCTCGATGTTTAATAAAGTGTAATAAACCATTAAAAATTAAGATTGTGAGGGGAGGAGCTTGGAGGGAAATGGAGAAGGGTAGGAATTAATTCCACACTTAATTGATTACACTTTGTCAAAAGAATTGTATTTATACAGTAGAAAAAACGTACTACGTAGGATTGTCATATTATTGTTGTATTTATTTCAGATGTTGTCACATTTCAATATGTTCTTAATGTTTTTTACATCCAATAACAAAAAGCGAACCCATGTTGTAAACAGTGTAATATGTGTGAATTGTTTATGTAAATACGTCATAAAGTATATTAGCTTTTACGCGAAAGAAAATCGGATCGTTCTTGCACCGTGCGCCTCATTTACGTGAATAAATTCGAATAATTAATTAATTATTTATTTAATGTAAAGAGTATTAATTATATGACATTGTAAATTGTTTATGCTTAACAGGTGATTTTGTTATTGTGATATAGAATTTAAGTTTGTTCATAATTAAAATATTGTTTTTCAATGTGTTGTTTCTCTAAATGTATTATTAACTAGGAATGAGCAAAGGTTATAAATTTTATCCTAATAAATATTATTATTGAAAAGCAGATTAATTTGTATTATTTATAAAATAAATAAAAATAAATTGAAACCGCGATGCGGAAAGGGTGACTAATTAACGAATAAAGAAGGTAAAAGTTTGAGACGCCCGAGGAAGACATGGCACGATCAAGTTAATCAAATAAAATCTGGCTAAGTCCTCCATCATTGCACGAGGAAGTTCTTCCGATTTTTTAAAAATATTTTCAGCATATTCGTAACTCGGGAATGTTTGTCTTTCTTTAAGAAAAAAATACAGAAACGAATGTATGAGACGATGTATGAATGTGAATAAGGCAAGGCGTGTGTGCCAAGACAGATATGTGTAGCGGTCCATCCTCTCTGCCTCGTTGATTAGTTTATTTCTGACATAATCGAATACCATGGCCATGGGGATGGTTTTTACTCGGAGATTCTACCAGGAGCACAAACGTGTGATAAGGTAAGTACTCATAAAAAAAAGTTCCAGAATATTTTGATGATCATGTTTTTATTAAAATGTATAGTACAAAAAAACATGTTTTTATAAATATAATATTTCCTAGAAGTTAAAAAAAAACTCATTCCAGGGATTATACCTAAAACAAAAAGGAGTAATATTTAAAAGGGAGTAAGAAAAGAAGAAAAAAAAACCAACGAGATACTGCAAAGAGTAGAAATTAATTAAGCTGATGAAACATGTTGCTTGTCAATTTCAGGCGTTTCTGTGTTCCCGCTACCCGGAGCACAGAAATCAGCAGAGTAAAAAAGTATTTACCAATTTATACGGTTATTCGTTAACAAATTCACGAACTACCGTCAATATTTCGAGCGTTTCTCGGCGTTCCCGGCCCCCGGAGCGCAGAAGTCGGCGGAGTAAACGCAGGGAAAATAACGCGTGAACATTTGAATTGAATTCCGTAGCGGCGCTAATGTCGCAGGAAAAATAATCGCCTACCTTCTTTAGTAACAAGAACAAAATACCAGGGTCACAGAAATGCGAATGGGTATTTTGGTTTGGTTATTATCATCAATAATATTATTCCTAAATGCTTGATGTTAAATACATCATATTATCAGGATACCATAAGGTACACTAAATGATAAATTACATACTGCAGCAAGCAATATTTTATGGTTTCGATACCCATAATTTTCCAGTGAATGTGGCACAATAGTGGCAAGTGCTTCCAACCGTCTGGAGCCAGTGAGACTATGGCATCCCCAATTGGGGTATGTTATGAGGCTGAAGGTAGCGGGGAAGGGAAGGAGATGGGGAAGAGGAAGGTTGGGAAGTACCTGACTATTCAGATTTGGTTACCAAACACAGTTAGAGTCATTGAAAGCAACGTTTCGATTGTCAATAGTGGTCTTTCACCAGGGCGGTACTATAAGTATCTTCCACTCTGGAACGTGCCGCCAATATATTATATATTATTTTATACGAATTAAATGTGTATGACACATTCATTGTAATATGACACTCATTTCTTAATGTATTTGGTGAACAACTGTTTATATGAGATCATGAAATAAATAAATAATCTTGTTGATTAATGTTATTTTATATAGAGATCTTAAAAAATACCAAATTATAATAGTATTTTTGCCCAATAATCTATGGTAATAGGTTTATAATAAGGGCTTATCAAATTAAATTTGTAACCCTGTAATAAATAAATTTTGTATTAGTTTTTATTTCGCAAAAATGATACTCGTATAGTCATCTATGAACGAATTGTTTAACTAAAGTGGTTGTTGTCTTTACTAAGATTGTAAAGTTTTTTTTTTTTTTTGCATAGATGTCACTACTGCCACACAAATAATAAACAAATCGATTGCGAGTTTTGTTTATAGAACAATCTAGAATAAAATTATAAAAATGCTGTCATGCTCATAATATTATGAGAACTGTTCAACTCCGATCTTTGAATTACAAATATGATGTTGGTTGTCAATTATAGATATGTTGTTTTTATTAAATTCCATCTAGAAACAAAACAAATTATTATCCAAGGTTTTTCCAACACAACTTTCGATTTTTTTCATGCAGTCTGTTTATGACTCAATATTTTACTACGATAGATTCGTAATTAACTTTCAGGATAAATACGGCGTATCGATTTGACGAGCGAGGAAGTAAAATTCCTCGAAGGAAAATGTATGAACACATTGAAGTAAGAAATAACATAACCTTCTTCATCGAGCATGATTGTTAAATTCACAATAAAACGTCCTTGTCCTTGCATTTCTAAAAATAAATTTTAAGCACCTTTGAACCATGTGAGTCCTCATTTCTGTCACGCCGTATTATACTGCATCAATTTTAAACCAAATGAAATAAAAATCATGAAGAAATATTAATGTTTTTTCTCAGTTTTTTGCGATATTAATTATAAATAATAATGTCAGATTTAAAATTTAAATATCTATGCGGAAGTTGCTGAGCACATCCACTGCTATCTTCGTGTGTGTACTGTGTAATACAATACCATGGCTGCCAACGCCCAGAAAAAAAATTAATCGGAAAAAATATCTTAGCTGAAATGATGGAAAATTACACCAAATGCCAGTTCCTGGTTGTAAATAATTTTATTGTTTCATTAGAAGACTGTCTGAAACGATTGTTTTAAACAGATTGTCAATTTTTCATCTCAATAATGAAAAAGGCAGTATTTTATTAATAAAGAGACATCTATGAATCAATAGAGTAATAAATTCATTCGAAAAATAATTTTACTACTCAACACAAGATGGCAGTATTAAATAATAATTTATTTTCCTACTGCATCATAGATATCAGAAACAACATCAATTTAACGGGTTATAAAGAGTGATAATTTCTACATATTATCAAGGATTTTCTATTATTTTAACACCCTAGGTAACAATGTTACTCACTTAATTTTTTTTCTACCCTAGGTCCGACGGCACGGGTAAAAACAATTATACAAATACGAGTATATATGTGTTAATGTAAATATGTTAGTAGTAAGTCACTAGTTATAAGTATTATGCATAAGTTAATCATAAGCTTGGAGAAACAATGTATGGAGAGAGAGCTAATTATTTTTACCCAACCTATACAAACTTACGATAAATAACTTTCTCCGGGTTTTTACGTCGTACACCATGAGAGAGAAAGAGACAAAAAATATAATACTCCGCTTCTACGTACTGTCACAATGATCTTGGGCTCCTGGGTCACGGCGGGACTCCGCCCACATAAACTTGACACAACTAAACGGTTTTTTAGGTTAGATGCTATATTTTTGTTGATATTAATACTGTGAAAAAGTGGTTTTACGAATAAACAAAAATATTATGTCGTTATGTGATATGAATGGATGTATAAATACCCTAGCCTTGTTTGGTCTTAGCCACGCCCAGGTCCGCCAAGTCAGGTAAAAATCATCAATAACTGACTACACTGCCTTGGATTGATACCACTCTATATACTCTAAGATAATAAGTCTTAGTTTTAATATTATGTTAAGTATGCTGTGAAGCGCCCTTGAGGTGATATTTCTGTCACGAAAACGGCGCTACATAAATTAGCTAATTATTATTATTATAGCTTTTATTTAGTAAAACACATTTTAAAAAAAAAACATCACAATAGTATAGCATAGCCTTCTTATTTATATTACATTAGATAAAAACTCTGTAATCGTACAACACAAGAGATACAGCATCAATATTTGATACACACCTAATCATGATTAACAAATAAAACAATATATTTTACAACCCGCCGTCATTCGGTGTTTTCGAAGAAAATGAAAACATGAAAAATAAATATAACAAAATTACCACGCGTAAAACATTTCAGCCCCCTTTTATGTATAAATAATAAAAACCTAAATGGATTATATTATATAGCTACAGTGACATTATAATATGATTAATTTTATTTATCAATTAAAATGGATGGAACCTTAATTGTGATTTTCTCAAATTTAATATTGGGAGGCCAAAGTGATTCAAGATATATCCAATTTTTTTTTTTACAATACAAACACTCCACACAGGAGGCCTTGAGGAAAACAATTTCCCTCAGGGCCTATGTCATCTTTGGAGATGCTGTGTGGAGGGTTTTTTTGAGGAAAGGAAGGAGTGAACTTGGGTCTTGAAGAGGCCCATTTTGAAGGAGGGAGGAAACACAGAGGCCGGCAAATCGTTCCATAGCCGAGCTGTTGAACATAAGAACGAGTCGTAAAAGCGACCCGTTCTCATGTATTGAATGTCAACCGTGTACAAATGTAAGGCGCGCGTTTGGCGAGTTTCCCGACTATGCACCGGTGCCGAAGGGATCAATGACGCAAGTTCCTTGGAGCATCTTCCATTGAAATACCTGTAGAAAAAGGACAGCATTCCCACCTGACGTCTGTGCTCCAAAGTTTGCAATCCGTTTGTTAAGATAGGAGAATCTATCAAACGGGCCGCCCGTTTCTGCACAGAGTCAAGGGTTTTTTTCAGGTATTTAGGGGCTCCAGACCAGAAGTGGCTGCCAAATTCAACAGTGGGGCGTACTTGCGATTTGTACAAGGTCAGCAGTTGTGTACTATTGAAGTATCTGCGGGCCCTGTACAACACGCCCAACTTCTGAGAGGCTAACTTTACTCTGGCTTCGATGGAGCCCCGGTGCCTTAACTGGTCACTTAAGGTTACACCAAGCATCTCAATGGAAGGTTTGTTGGGAAGATTACTTCCGTTGAAGGAGACTAAATTATCATTTGGATCCCTTTTAGTCGTAATCAGACATGATTGGGTCTTTGAAACATTAAATTCGACGAGATTATTCTTACCCCGAGAGGAGATTCTCTCAAGGTACTCGTCCATTCTCTGCTTCAAAGCCCTCCGAGCCGTTTTTGTTTCTGTTTCTGTGCCCTTTGGGCTACTAAGTAAAACTAATAATAAGTAATAAGTAATAACTAATACTAAGTAAAAATAGTTATTGTGCGCAAATAAATTTAATTTAATTAGTATGTGTCATAACACAATTAACTAATACAAACTATTTATAGTTTTTGTGTTCAATTTGTAGGACTCCATTTTAATTTTTATATAATTCAATTGAATTAAATTTAATATTATTATTATTGAGTTCTGCTATTTTAAGTTTTTTAATTTTTATTTTTAGTGACAGCTGACAGTTTGACAATGGCCTTAAACGCCGGAACAGCTGTCACTAAAAACAAAATAATATTTATTTTATAAAAATTATATAAAAATTAATACAAACTAAATATAAAATATATTTGCGGCATATTGATTCCAGAGTGATAAATACTTTAAGTATCGCCCTGTTGAAAGACCACCATTCAGAATCGAAACGTTGCTTCAAATGGCTTTAGCCGTGTTTGGTGACCAGATCTGAATAGCCAGGTACTTTCCAACCTTTCTCTTCTTTATCTCCTTCCCCTCCCAGGTCCTTCAGCCTCACAACGTACCCCAATAGGGGATGCCATAGTCTCACTGGCTCGGTCGAGAGCATTTGGAACTCTTGTGCGGTATTCACTGTAAAAAAGAAGAAAAAAACTTTAATTACTGATTAAACGACTCGACAGAATGCTGAACGATTTCACAAACAGATACGAGTATGTATTCGAGAGCAATTATAAGATACCTCAGAAAACTTTTTTTGTATTAATGTACCAAAAAAATAAATTATATAAATATATGAACTAACTAACTAACTAACCATCACGCCGTTTCCCCGCAGGGATAGGCAGAGAGGACGGACCGCCATATAACTCTGTCTTGGTACACACTCCTTGCTTCATTTACATTCATACATCGTCTCATACATACTCTTCTGTTATTCTGACTCTTCACCTGACCCGATTCAAGTATTTGATTTTCTTGATCGTGCCATGTCTTTCTCGGGCGTCCTAGACTTCTTCTTCCATTCACTTTCGCATCATATTTTCTTTTCACACTCCTTTCTTCGTTCATTCGCTCTACATGCCCAAACCATCTAAGCGTCCCTTTCTTGATCCTATTCATTACGCTCACACCAGCCTTGCATTCTTTCCGGATATCCACATTTTTAATACGGTCATACATGATTTTACCGCACATACGTCTCAAAGATCTCATTTCCACAGCATTCAGTCTACTTTCATCCTTCCTCTGCCAGTTCTATGCCTCACTGCCATACTTCAGGGTTGGTATAAGCACTCCATTGTGGACTGCTAGCTTCGCTTCTTTGGACAATTTCTTATTTGCGCCAACAGCGTTCAGTCCTCCATTAATGGAGTTTCCTGCATTCACCCTTCTTTTAAATCTTATTTCTAAGATCAGAAAACTATTTTATTTTTTTGGGTATTATTGTACCAAAAAAAAACTTAGATAAATATATTTATTTGTATAATTAAGAAAATATTCCACGTTAACTTTAATTTAACATTGGGCCTTATTAAAAAATAAACAAAGCACACAAATAACTGCTTAATTTACAAAAGAATACACTTGCAACATAAAACAAAATAAATATATTCTAATGGATCCCAGACCGAGAATGGCCGCCGAAGTGTGAGCTGTCATAATAATTGCGGTTTTTGTGGCGGAAATAAGGATTGCAACCTAGCGAAAAAAATACGCCGCAGAGAAGATAGCCAGCTATTGGAAAACAAAATCCCGATTTTTTTTAATTGCCATGATTACGGGAAAAATAGCACAAAGTTAGTGTTAATTTGAAAGAACACTGGGTTTTAAAGGGCTAAGTGCAAATCAAGTTACATAGGTAGATACATATCTACACTAAAACCTTAGATGAATTAAATAATGTAGATACGTTACTGAGACAACGCGCCCGGTTGCACTAAGCCAAGTCAACGAGACATACCTTCGAAACACGCTTCATATGGCTATCCCTTCCGCACACACATATTCTTTGAATGGCTATCCTTTTCATACGCGGGTGGAACATTTAGTGGTGCAACATTAGTGGTGCTACATTCTTCGTAAGATTTGTATGAATATGACGTGTCTTGTATTTTATGTCTATGACTAAAACCAACTAATAAATCATCACGCCATTTCTCCGTAGGGGACGGCAAAGAGGATAGACCGCCATACAACTCTGTCTTGGCACACACTCCTTGCTTCATTCACATTCATACATGCTATTTTAATATTCTGAATCTTGACGTGGCCCGACTCAAGTATTTTTTTCAATTGTTCGTGGCATGTCTTTCTCGGGCGTCCTCGACTTCTTCTTCCATTCACTTTTGCGTCATATATGCTTTCACACTCTATTCTTCGTTCATTCGCTCTACGTACCTACATCTAAGCGTCCCTTTCTTAATCCTATTCATTACGCTTACATCAGTCTTGCATTCTTTCCGGATATGCACATTTTGAACACGGTCATACATGGTTTTACCGCACATACGGCTCAGGGATTTCATTTCTACAGCATTCAGTCTACTTTCATACTTTTTCTGCAAGTTCAGGGTTGGTATAAGCACTTCATTATGGACTGCTAGCTTCCCTTCTTTGGACATTTTTTTCAGTCCTCTATTAATGGAGTTTCTTGCATTCATCCTTCTTTCAATATCCTTATCAGCCTTTCCGTCTCTCGTAAACATACTTCCCAAATACACAAACTCATCCACTTGCTCCAAGTATTCATCAATCACAACTATATTGCACGCTTTTCTCGTATTTTCTCTTTTAAATACCATGACTTTGGACTTACTTACATTCGTCGTCGAGTCATTCTGCATACATATTTGGTTCATCCTAGACACGAGAAACTGTAGATTGTCCATGCATTCAGAAATCAGCACCGCAGCAAACAACAGGCAACATACTTTCAGATTGTTCACTTTCAATTCTTGTAAACAATTATCATGCACAGATTGAACAGCCACGGTTACATTAAACAGCCTACACAGATAGATACGTATCTATCGAATAATTATTACTTATCTTCTGTTTATATAGGTAGCAACCTTGGAGTAAGAATATGTATGGAGAGAGAGCTAAATATTTTTACCCAATATATTATTACCCTATACAAACTTGCGATAAATCACTTTCTCCGGGTTTTTGACGTCGTATACCATGAGAGAGAAAGAGACAAGAAAAGTCGTTACATAATATTGCAACACTTCTCAGTATGTAAGAATGTTCTCCGTCTGCGCTAACTTCACATCATCGAGTAGCATAACTTACATCGACGGATTTTGAGGTAATTTACTATTTTTGTGTTGGTTAAAAAACTTGCAGTGGTTATACAAATAAATCAAACATGACGGTGATATGTGCTATGCGTGAATAAGAACAAACAAAGATAATAAAATATCACTTTTCAGAGGTATTTCAACAGTTTTAAATATTTTTGACCGAACTTTAGAATTTTCATATTTTTAATGATATAAAGATATAAAATCAACAAAAATCTCAATCATAATTTAAGCAAGCCTTCTGTATTTAGTGTTTGTGTGATTTTTTAACATTATTATTTTTTTAATACATTTTAATGGTGTATTAATATTGTTTTGTTTAATGTGTTCAAATATGTTTATTAAAAATGTCCGAATACCATGAGGGCGGTAACTAATAAGCTATCCAACATCCTTTAATATATCTCTGTCTCTTTCTATCGAGTCAGTATGAAGTCAACAATACTGACTACACTGTTTTGCAAAGGTACCTCTCCATATATAATCTTACTCCAAGGTAGCAACCTACCGCGTATTTTGCATTTGCAAAAAACACAACCGAGATAATTGAATTGAATATATTTCACAGCCACAGCTTACATCGTATTATCACATCACAGTTGGCAAATAACCTGTTCGTATCGCGTCCAGCCATCCATCAAATATAATCAAATACCACGTTAAAACTAATAGAATTCGTCTGCCTAAATTACGTCCAGATGTGTGAAAACCAGAGGACGCATCAATTCACGATGATTGACCATTTAATTGAGTTTTATGGCCTTAATGGCATCGAGTTTCATCAAATTTGTAAGTACCCAGTTAATACCTCTACCTGCCTGGACACTCACGGAACATCCTGTATTATTATCAACAAAAACTTGATATACTTAGTTTGAATGTTTTAATATAAATAATAGCTGCTCGTGAGTAGTTAATGTTTGTATCCAGTACAAATCCAGAGTGACGAATTATACAAATAGTGAAATAAAGTATAGGTATCGCAATGAATGTTGAGTCGAACGCGGCACATACATGTGCGTTGCTTGCATACAGCATGTTCCAAGTTTTTTTTTACTTCGAGTGAGAAAATTCCAGCAAAATTTAAAAAGAGTATAATTTTAGGAAAGAAAATTTTTCGAACCGATGAATAAAAATTACACACCTTAAAAAATTTCAAAAGTTCTTGCAAACTATTCGAATATTTAATAAAAAAATCTGCGTGCGCAAGGAAGAACGGAATGAGTTAAAAACGCAGGTTTTCAGGAGAGCCAAAGCAAAATTCTTTTTTTTGTATGTAATCATGTCCCTAAGTGTTTTCAAAAAATAATCGGACACTATTTTATTTTCTGACTCACTCAATTTTTCCTTTTTAAGGAACAATAATTCTGCATACTTAACTCAAAACTTGATTTTTTAAACCCATTCCGTTCTTCCTTTCACATACAGATATATCTACACTTGTCCCTTTTGACAATAAGTAGGCATAAACAAGCAAAAATCTGTTCCTCATTGACTTTTCTCAAGTACATCACATCATCATTAAGAGTGTAAAAATATGCACCAATAATCAGTCCAGTAGATTACGAAGACAATGTTGAAGAGAACGGGAAAGAGGATGGTTGGAAAGTACCTGGCTGTTCAGATCTGGTCACCAAACACGGCTAAAGCCATTTGAAGCAGCGTTTCGATTCTGAATGGTAGTCTATTACTAGAGCAATACTTAGAGTATCTACCACTCTCAAATAATACAATATTCTTTAATTTACAGGTAGGTGAAATTAAATTCTTAAAGAAACGTAAGATTTCATTAAAACCGTACGTTAAAATTAATGATAACGTTAAGCACAGATTTTACGTGTTTACTGGCCCACTGTCGGGCGGCGACTGAATTAGAAACGACGTAACTCGAAAAGCGGGATGAAAAAGGTAATGCTTGTCGCACGGTGGAAAGAAAGGGCATAGGGTCGAGTTTACCGTAGCAGACCTAGAAGGGTGTTCTGCCGAAATTTAATTTTTGATTAATTCTGATAAACATATTATCATAACCTCAAACATTTTCAGAGGAATATATTGAGAAATAACTGATTCATAAAATCCGGTCCTTAAAAATTTGTTTATTGTTAAAACACAATTTAGAATTTTCGGAAATCATTTTACGTTAAGAATGTGAATGATAAGTAGCTTTTATTGATCTAAAATATAAATTACTCACATCCCGAGGGCATCCTAAGAAAACATTGATGTTTTCTTATTTATTTATAGTGAGTACATTTTACCGCACAGAAGTTCCATTTGCCTCCAACCGTCTAGAGCCAGTAGAACTATGGCATCCCCAATTGGGGAATGTTGTGAGGTTGAAGGTAGTGAGGAGAAGAAGGAGATGGGGAAGATAAAGGTTGGGAAGTACTTGGCTATTCAGATCTGGTCACAAACGGCTAAAGCCATTTCAATCAAGCAACGTTTCGATTCTGAACGGTGATCTTTCACCAAGGCGATAATTAATTTTATTTTCTTTTATATTTTAAATTGTTTTATCATATAATTCGAAAAATGTCCTCCACATCACAGGTGAACTCCTAGCGTGGACGACAATATATATTTAAAAAAATATCCTTTTTTTAGGTTTCTTAATTTTATTAAAACAATAATAATTATTATTTAAAATATCAATTTTTAGTTAAAAGTTCTGCTATGTAATTATTTTTACGCGTGACAGCTTTTTCGCCTTCTGAGGGCATTATCAAACTGTCCTCAGAAAGCGAAACAGCTTTCACGCGTAAAAATAATTACATGGCAGAACTTTTAACTAAAATTTTTTTTAAATTTAAAATAATAATAATTATTATTGTTTAAATAAAATTAAAAACCAAAAAATTAAAATGGAGTTCTACAAAATAAACTTCAAAACCATAAATAACAATATTTATAAAAAATTGTAAATAAAAATGAAGTTAAGTAAAAAAATAAATAGAGTATCTATTACTCAGGAACGTGCCGCAAATGTACTTGTGTGTTATGACACATATTAATTGAATAAAATTTATTTACGCACGCCGGATTTGAACCTACGACCTCTGGACTGGTAGACGAGCGTCTTACTGCTCGACCATGGAGGCCGTCAATTTTTTTCACTACAGATGTTTTCGCCATAGACTTATCCAAATTAATTCAAATGGTAATCTCGGACAAAACCCCGTTTTTTGAGTGTTGTGTCCTCTTAAAAATAAAATAACATCGTCCTGTACGTAGGTGTGTGGACATATTTTACCACAAAACAACTTCACTACGATCGGGGTGACCAGAATCGAGAAATTTATCTGCAAAATTCTAAATTAGCCCAAAAACTATGGTAATTGGCTAATTAATTCTAATAAATTAATTAACTTTTATGTTAACTGGTCGGTGTTGGATTTACGGAGTAGTTTCTCTGACCATTAGTTTTTATTTTAACTATTACTGTCGCGAATAAAATCCATTCGTCGAGGCTAATTATTTTTTCAACAAACTGCCATTTAGTTTTACGGCTTCTTTTTGACGATGGTGAATTTTTTTGTAACGACGGGGAGTCTTACTCGCTGGTACACGAGGAAAACAATGCTTCAAGAGGTTTAATTAATTTGATGGCTTTTGTAAGGGTTATGTATTCACACTTTGTTAGGACTTAGGTTTGTTCGCGTTTCACGATTAATTATAATTGAAAATATCATTTTTCATTCTCTCTTATGACAGTTGTTAGAAATTGCTTTAGGTTCACCATAATTTTTAATCCGGTCTAGGAGTGCTTTTTTATAAATTCTTCTTGTTTAAAACTGCGTACACTTAGCAATGAAAAATGTTCTGTTAACATTTTCAGGTATAACAAAGCGTTTAGACATAAAGTGTTTAGGTAGGTACGTGTGTTTAGATTGTTTTTATTAAAATCTTTTTTTTTGTGAATACTGTAAGTGAGGTCAAACTGCTGCAAGCAGTTTGGAGCCAGTGGGACTATGACATCTCCATTAGCGGCTGGCTATTTTGTGGCTGGAGGTAGTGGGAAAGGGAAGGAGATGGAAAAAGGAAGGTTAGGAGGTATCTGACCATCAAGATCTGGTCACCAAACACAACTAAAGCCATTTTAACCAACGTTTCAATTCAGAGCGATACTAAGAGTATCTACCACTCTAGAATATGTTTAACTCCACACAGGAATATCTGTAGGAAATTATTTCCCTCAGAGCCTATGTCACCTTTGGGGATGCTGTGTGGAGGGTATTTTCGAGGAAAGGAAGAAGTGAACCTGGTTCTTGAAGAGACCCACGTTGTAGGAGGGAGGTAACACAGAGGCCGGCATATCATTTCACATGCGAGCTGTTGAACACAAGAACGAATCGTAGAAGCGACCTGTTCTCATGTATCGAATGTCAACCGTGTACAAATGTTTAGCGCGCGTTTGGCGAGTTTCCCGGCTTTGCACCGGTGCCGAAAGAATCAATGACGCAAGTTCCTCGGAACATCTTCCATTGAAATACTGCTAGAATAAGGACAGCATTTATCTAACTGATCGCCCGCTTCTGCACAGAGTCTAGGGTTTTTTAAGGTATTTAGGGGCTCCAGACCAGAGGCGGCTGCCAAATCATACAGTGAGGCGCACTTGAGATTTGTACAAGGTCAGCAGTTGTGTACTATCGAAGTATCTGCGGGCCCTGTACAGTACGCCCAACTTCTGAGAGGCTAACTTTACTCTAGCTTTGATGGAGCTTCCGTGCCTCAGCTGGTCACTTAAGGTTACACCAAGCATGTCAATGGGAGGCTTGTTGGGAAGATTGAAATAAACTAAATTATCATCCTGATCCTTTTTGGTCATAATCAAACAAGATTGGGTCTTTGAAACATTAAATGCGACAAAGTTATTCTTACCCCAAGAGGAGATTCTCTCGAGGTGATCGTCCATTCTCGGCTTAAAAGCCCTACGTGCCGAAAATATACCATGCATTATTTTATAAATAAAAAACATAATTAAAACAATGGTACTTACCTATTCTGGATTTTATAAAGTTCCTTTATCAAAGCTCAACACTGAAAGAATGTTTCGACCTAAAAATATTTACATTGACCTCGAAATTCAAGATAGTTAAAACGGTGCAAATTTCACAATGGTTGAGCTCACATTTCGAAAGATTTTCATATTGCATTAAGCTGAATTGCAGATTAGACAGAAAAATAAATTCTGTGTAAACATGTTTAGAGTTAAGTGCAGAATTGTTCTTTAGATTTATATCTGGCGAGGAAAAATGAGGTAAGTCAGAAAATAAAATAAAGTGCGATTATTTTTTGAAAAAGGACATGTCACTTTTTTTCTTTTTCCGTTCTTCCTTGCGCCCACAGAATTGTGCTCGCAAGTTGAATGCATTAGCAGAAATTTAATACAATTTAAACATTTTTATGAATTATGCATTCTAACATTCATAATATAAATTAAATTAATTTTGAAGTAGGTAAGTGGTACTTACCTACTCAAGTATTGTTTATAAAGTGCCTGCAAAAATACAGCAGGCACATTGCAAGCATTTTTCAAATGAGTGACTATTTATTATAATGTAGGTTGTAATATGGCTTTGGGGTACCGACCTATTCGCATGTGTTATCCGTTAGCAGAAATTTAATACAATTTGAACATTTGTATGTATTATGCATTCTAATGTTCATAATATAAATAAAATTATAGGTTAAGTAGGTAGGTAGGTACTCACCCAATCAAGTATAATTTATAAAGTGCCTGCAAAAATGCAGTAAGCACATTGCAAGCATTTTTCAAAAGAGTAACTACTTTTTATAATGTAGGTTGTGATATGGCTTTGGGGTACCTACCTACCTATCTCATGACCAATTCATGTTTTGCGTCAATTCATTATGCGAATTGAGAAGTATACCGATGTAATAAAATATATGGGTGACAAGCCAGCTGCCGAAAGAAATTCGCAAACAGGAACCATAAAGATTAATTAAGTATGGTAATTAATTAAAATACTAGATAGGGGGACCGATTAAAATTTGACTAAAAATCTAAAAGGAGGATGAAAAATAGATATTAAGCATAAAAATTATTTAGATTAATATGTTACCTTTTGACTCCAGTCGAATGTTTCGCATCTTTGAATTAGTGTAGTGTGTGGTCTAGGCCGCATCGCTATCGTAGCTTGTTTGATTATAAAATATCCATTAAATAAATAATATCAATAAACGATTACTATTATAAAAGTACTACCCGGCTTTACCCGAGACAAAACACTCTTTTATTGGATAAAAAAAAAAATTATACATATGAAATTGGGAACTGAATACCCGATATGGTAGTGGGGAGGAGAAGGTGATGGGGAAGAGGAAGGTCAGGTTAGGTAAGGTTTTTTTTACGTGAATATCGCACAAGAGTCTCAACTGCTCCCAACGGTCTAGAGCCAGTGAGACTATGGCATCCCCAATAGGGGTCTGTTGTGAGGCAGAAAGTATTAGGGAGGGGAAGGAGATAAGGAAGGGGAAGGTTGAGAAGTACCTGGCTATTCAGATCTGGTCACCAAACACGGCTAAAGCCATTTCAAGCAACGTTTCAATTGTGAATAGTGGTATTTCACCAGGGCGATACTTAGAGTATCTACCACTCTGGTCACAAACGGCTAAAGCCATTCCAATCAAGCAACGTTTCGATACTGAATGGTGATCTTTCACCAGGGCGATACTTAGAGTATCTAGCACTCGAAGACTTATTGATAGTTTAACCATGCACCATTTTTTTACAAAATTTTTGTGGTAATTTCAACGTTGAGCTGCATCCCCACAGTTATAGTATTATCTATGCTAATTATGTAGAAAGGTGCTTATCAGAGGTGACGAAAATCGTTAACAGCAATGCGTAATTGAGCTGTAGATATCTGCATAGCCCGGAGGCGACAAAGTGCTCTCCTTTCTTATAAAGCTGTTACACATAAACTAGAGGCAACTTAATTAATAAAAAATGGCATTAGCCTGAAAGGTGGTCACGTAACAAAATGTGTTTTTTTAAAGATATCTATATAAATAAACAGTTGGATATGTTTTTAAAATATTGTGCTGTTTTAATATGAAGACTTCAGTGGTAGAGCGGAAAGTTCCTTGGCTATGGGATTAAAGGATAAAGGGATACAAAACCCAGCAAAATGTATTTCTTTTATAGTCCCAACTGCTCCCAACCATCTTGACTCTAGATTCTAGAGCAAGTGAGACTATAACAGCCCCAATTGGGCTGTGTTGTGAGGCTGAAGGTGGTGGGAAGAGGAAGGAGATGGGGAAGAGGGAAGGTTGGGAAGTACCTGGCTATTCAGATCTGGTCATAAACGGCTAAAACCATTTCAATCAAGCAAAGATTCTGAATGGTGGTTTTTCACAAGGGTGATACTTGGATTATCTGCCACTCTGGAACGTGCCGAAAATATACTTTATATTATTTTATATGAATACCACCTGATATATAGTTAAGTGTGTCAAACTGTTAGCTGTGTGATTTTGTTTAGTGGATGCTACAATATTGGTAGGTAGGATTAAAACTAAAAAGATACATTTGCATTTTTATTCCTTGGTACGAAAATATATTTTAATACCATTAATATGTGTTGTTGCACACTTAATTAATGTAAAAATATATATGGCTTACCTATTTACAGCACTTTCCAGAGTGGTAGATACTGTCAGTATCGCCCTGGTGAAAGGTCAACTTTCAGAATCGAAACGTTGGCTTAAATGGCAGTAGCCATGTTTAGTAACCAGATATGAATAGCCAAAGTGGTAGATACTCCAAGTATCGCCCTGGTGAAAGACCACCATTCAACACCGAAACGTTGCTTGAAATGGATTTAGCCGTGTTTGGTGATCAGATCTGTTTAGTACTTCTCAAACTTTCGTTTCCCCATCTTTTTCACCACCCCACTACATTCAGCCTCACAACATAACCCAATTTGAAATGCCATAGTCCCAATGATGCAACATTTATCTAAGCCAGTCTTTCCCAAAGTGGTTTAGATCGACCCCCAGGAGTCGATTCCGACCTGCAAGGGGTCCATGTCAATGAAAAAAAAAATTGGGGGTGCATGAGATGTAAATGGGGGTCTACGAGAGTAAATTCCATTTTAAAGTTGGCTTCCCGCAAATGTAATAATCCACCTCACAGATAGTACCTATGTAGGTACTTACGTAATACTCTCTTATTATTTCCCTAAGGTTTGGCGGGAAACTGGTTCTTCCTCAGTTTCATCTTTGTGTCGATTTGTTAATACTTTTAGATTTCAAGTCTTTACCGTCTAGTGCTTTTTTTTCGAAGGGTAAATTTTGTTGATTTGTTAGCACTTTTTTGGGGAGGATTTTTTGCCGATTTGCTCTTACTCCGGTTTCAAATCTCTACCGATTAGTGCCTTTTTTTCGGGGTGTAAGTTTTGTTGGTTTGCTAGTACTTTTTTGAGGAGGATATTTTGTCGATTTGTTAGTACTTTTCGATTTCAAATCTCTACCGACTAGTGGTTTTTTTTCGTTCACAAAACTTTGAAGTTTTTCCCAACGCTAAAAGACATCAATATTAGGAAAGCAGGGGGTCTATACAAAACAGAAAAAATTGGCAAGTGGTCTACGGGACAAAAAAGTTTGGGAACCTCTGATCTAAGCTATGAAGAAGCATTAATTCATTATTTTTTAAAGTGAATTCTGCACTAGAGGCCCAACCGTCTGGAGCCAGTAAATCTGGACTATGGCATCTCGAATTGGGGTATTTAAGAGGCTGGAGGGATACAAAAGGGAAGAAGATGGGGAAGAGAAAGATTGGGAAGTACGCTGCTATTCAGATCTGGTAACTAAACACGGCTAAAGCCTTTTCAAGCAACGTTTCAATTCTTAATGGTGGTCTTTCACCAGGGCTATACTTAGATTCTCTGGCACTCTGGAATCTGCCACAAATATATTATATGTTATTTTATATTGAAATAAACGTAACATAACACATTAATTATATATAATTGGAAATCGGAGTAAGCTTTTAAACCTTTTTTTTATTAGTACCAAGATGACAACCGAATCAGAAGAAAATTTTTTAGTTTTTTATATAATAGTAATAATATCAATAATCTTCATTGAAAATATGAGATCGATTAAAAACGTCGAATTCTTATAAGTTCTCAACGGCTAAATTGGTTAAAGCGTTACTCCGAAATACAGTAGAGGATCCGAGTTCGAGTCTCGGTTTTGACCATTGTTTTTTTTATATTCTGTTTCATATTTTTGTTATTGACTATCGATATTATTTAAATAAAACGAATTTGCCCGATTTGAACCCGTGACCTCTAAGTTCATAGTCGAGCGTCTTAACAACTCGACCATGGAGGCCGTCAGGTGCAGAAAGGTTACGCAAAAAATAAAAAATGTATTAATTTTCATCCACTTATTCCCAAAATATTTAAATTTTAACAGGACCAAGATATTATTCCAAATACTATGTGAGATTTTTTTTTCGTAATTAAGCTCTTTTTACGTTTCGAGTTAAAAATACTTCAGTAGACAAAGCGGGGCCTAGAAGCTTGTTAAAAAGCCCGCGGTGCGCATTATTTTTTGAGGCGTCGCTTTCGTGAAACGGTCGAAAGTTTCAAGAAACTGACGTTTTCGTAAAAGCGGTTCTCAGATTTATGGCTCTAATTATTTCAATTATTATTCGTTGTAACGAGGGTGGGAATTCCACGCTGCCTCGTTATAGCAAATAATACGCGGCGAAACGAACCGACCGACGGGTGACATTTCTCGCAGGAAAGTGAAACAGCCAAATAATTACCCGATTGACGAGATTCCTGATTGCTGGAATATCAATATGTTTGTGTTTTATACAATCCATGGTCATTATAATTTTCTCAAAGTACCAGAGCGGAACATACCCTTCTAGTCTGACCAATAGTTTTAGTATTGCTTACTCCTTTTTATCTACCCTAGCTTTTGACAGCACCGGCAATAACCATTACATATATTTGAAAATGTAAATAACGTCGCTAGAAAGGTAAAAGGGCTAAGGCCACAGGGTAGGAATCTGACTCGTTTGTCTACTTACCGACTGGGATAAATTCATGAAAGACAAAAAAGGCTCAAGCGACACTTTGGTAAAAATGAATTAAATATGCAGATTTCATCAGTTCTTTTTTTTGCATCAAAAGCTCTGACTCTCATTTGATTCTTAAGGCTCTGACTCTTATTTATTTATTTATAAATAAACGGACTAAAGTCCAATTACAAAAAGACATATGATATAAAAACACGTAATGGAAAAAAGAGCAACAGAGAAAGAACAGCACATACATAATAATATATGAAGCGTTGACAAAAATAGGACAAAATAAACATAAGAGAGAACATTCAAGCCATGGTCTGGATGGTAGAGTCGTAAAGAATGACAAAAATCATTTAGACTGCTACCAAAAATTTCATGACCATGGCTTGTTTGATTCTGAAGAATTATGAATTATATTGTAAAACAAAAAACTTTTTGTCCCTTCAAAACTCAGTGAGAGCTTTTAGTTTTTCAAAATCCAAGTTGAAGAATTTTCCAAAAATGGTGCTTCAGCCCTTTTGCTTTTCCAGTGTCATAATTACATTCACATATATTTTTTTATGTAAATATGTTAGTTGTAAGTCACTAGCTATAAGTATTAGGCATAAGTCAATATTAATAAGTCTTAGTTGTCAAGAAAAAAGTTGCTTGAAATAGCTTTAGCCGTGTTTGGTGACCAGATATGAATAGCCAAGTACTTCTCAACCTTTCTCTTACCCATCTCATTCCCCTCCCCACTAACTTCAGCCTCACAACATACCCTAATTGGGGATGCCATAGTCTCACTGGCTCCAGATGGTTGAGAGCAGTTGGGACTCTTGTGCGGTATTCTCTATAAAAAAAGAAAAAGAAACATCTAATATTACACAATTTTCTGTTTTCATGCCAGTTTTCAAACCTGCGACTATTGAGTGCAGATCCAAGGAACTAACTGCTCTGCCACGGAGATTATCAGGACGTCCCATAGCAAAAAATCACCTAAAAATAATATTGTTATTAAATTAGAATTAACTGTAGCTTCTATGCTTATTATTTTTTATATTAATTATTGAAATAATATCAATTATCTTCAACTTAAATAAGAAACAGAAAAAATAGCGGTCACGACCGAGACTCAAACTCGGAACCTCTACTCTATCGGGGAGTAAGGCTTCTGCCAATTGAGCCATAGAGAAACCGGCATTTTTCATCGATCTCATTCTTTATTTGAACATTATTATTAATATGGTTTTTTTTCAATTTTTTCTTCCAATTTTGCTGCCATCATAATATTTTTCATGGCGATTGTTCAATTGGGAACAAGTCGAACACAACAGGGTGATTATGACGTTAAAACAAGAATTATCCTAATTAACAAAATCAAAACGGCAATCTGCATTATTAAGTGAAATAACAACAAACTTATTCGCTTGTTTTTTTTTCTACCAAGCAAGTTCACTGCCAAAACGTGAGCGCTTCATCCAAAGGTGAGAGATCTAGAGAAAATGCGTATAAGTCCTGTTTATATTTAGATTTCCGCGTTTTGAAATTAGAGGTAGGTACTCTTAATTAATTTGATTTTTATTCAACAATTTATTTTGACAAAGCAGCTAATTTAGACATGCAAATGTCTCTTCGCGTTTTTAATTACTGGCAATCATGGCTTGATTCAAACATTAGGTTTCACATTTCATGTCCATTATAGTATTATAATATTATATGGGAGTCAGTGGCGTGCGATGGAAAATTTTATTTTTGATCTGGGCAAAATTATTAATTAATATTATACATTATTTTTGATATTATTCATTTGCTTTTGTTTGTTATTCATTTACTTTGGCATTTTTCATTAAATTTTACTTGATTATCTACTGTTGTTAAATATTCTAATTAAATAACCACTCATGTATAAATGTTTTAGGCATCATGCCTGTTATATGTAATAAATAAAATAAAAATAAATATAAATAAATATGGTAATCACCCATGTACCTCCATAAGTAGTAAATATATAGAAAACATCATCTGCGACAGAAATTAAACGCAAGCTTGTACAAAATCCATTACTAATGCTTAATTTTTATACCAAACACTTTTTTTTTTACATATGAGTACAATATCAAACACGGTGTTTGAGAACGACTTAACTTCTAAGAGTTTTTCATAATTTGAGAAATAATCTATGAACACAAAGATTTACGGTATTGACCTTTCAATTAAGGTTAAATTAATTCTCTTCTCTTAAATCTTATGTCAAATATGAATTATTATTCTACAAACAGGTGTTTTATCTAAATTATTATTTATACTTAAATATTCATTTAATTTTCTCTAAAGGTGAGGTTTTGTTTTTGCGACAAGATTCCGGATCCTAACTGACTAACTAACCATCACGCCGTTTCTCCGCAGGGGTAGCCGAGAGGACGGACAGTCATACATTTCTGCCTTGGCACACACTCCTTGATTCATTCACATTCATACATCGTCTCATACATACTCTTCTGTTTTTCTGACCCTTTACATGGCCTTGATAGTGTTTAAACTTCCCGACTTCTTCTGCCATTCTTTTCGCACTCATTTCTCCGTTCATTCACTCCACATGCCCAAACCATCAAAGCGTCCCTTTCTTGATCCTATTCACTACGCTTACATCAGTTTTACAGGATTCTTTCCGGATATTCCCATTTTTAACACGGTCATACATGGTTTTTTCGCACATCCGTCCTCTGCCAGTTCCTTTCCCCAACATTCAGGACTGCTTGCATCCGTCCTTTGCCATTTTTTTATTTGCCTCAACAGCCCTTCCTGCATTAACCCTTCTTTGGACCGTTTTTCATTTGCGCCAACAGCGTTTCGCAAATACATTAAACTCATCCACTTGCTCAACGTCCGGATCCGCTCAGTGACGATATTGTTCCGCACGAGAGCTTATTGATAAACCATAACGAATATCAATCTGAAAGAGGATGTGCCAAGACAAAGTTTTTAGGTTTTGAAGTATATCCTTCATTACATTTATGATATTTAACTACTTAGTTAGTTAAATAATTATTTTGTTTGTTTAAGTAAAAATAAAATCGCAGATTTTTTTTGATTAAAAACCATTTTTTTATGACTAAATTATATTTTTAATATAAAGTAGCAGTAACAGATTCTTAAAACATAAGCCGATTAATGTAGTGATGTACATATTTAAAATCAAATGCTCGTGTTAACTTTTGTTAATGTTGGCTTTGACTTAATGATGTTTTTTCCGGAGGAATATTATAGTTGATGACCGTGTATATGTTATTTAACATAAAATGTTCCGAAAACAACTCAATCTTTTGCCGAAATGTGTTTGAAAACATTTGAAATCAATTATTCTATTAAGTATTTACTGAAAAGCACCTTTGAAACGTTTTGTTTAGCAAGCATAAATCACTTTTGCAAGCAAACTAATAAAATATATTAATTTGCGAAACTCACACCATTTGTGCGATGTTTTATGTATTGTCGAATGATTATAAATAATTAACACATGTTATATTTATGTATCCGGGGAACAGGTCTTCAGAAGTTGACGTTGATAAAAAAAACTCGCCGTTCGTAAATATTTTAAATTCTTGTACTTCCAACCGTAAGAAACAAATTTATGTTTTTTTTTTCAATTCTGTAAATTAGCAGGTGGCAATCAGTGATAATAAAGACTGCAAATCATTTCACAGCCGATTCAAGACTAGCTGTAGCACAATAGCAAATGGAATCGTAAATGTTCCTCAGTAAAATGATGGTCTGACTGAAAATTAACACTGAACTAAACTACTAGTCCAAATGATTTTTTTCATTCTTTACGACTTTACCAAAACCTTGACTTGACATTGGCTTTGACTTAAATGTTCTTTCTAATGTATATTTTGGTCCTATTTTGGTCATTGCTTCATCATAATATTATGTATGTGCTGTTCTTTCTCTGTTGATCTTTTTTCCCATTTCGTGTCACGTATTTTTTTGTAATTGGACAATAGTCCGTTAGTTTATGAATAAATAACACCGTAATGACAATCCGATCACTGTGGTACCTGGAGGAAGTGCTGCCCTTTACACCATCTCTATTCTCATCACCTGTTGGATTCTGTTGTTATACTGAATCTGCCGTGGTCCATCATTACATCCCCGGACTAACTAGAAATTGTTGTTTTATTTATAATTATTGTCTTTGGTCTTGTTATTCAGCGGTGCTATGTTTCATATTATAATTATTTAGAATGCAGACCACATGATACGAGCATATGCCTAGTTTGGGAGGGCGTAGTATTTAATATTTTTTTGAATCTTTATTTAATATTTAGAAAAAAAAAAGTTGAATGAAATATAAATATCATGGAAATAACGATTATGAAAAAACAACGAACCACAAAAAAAAACGTGTTTTAATATTGGGAAAGCGTTTGGCGTGTCTTTAAGCTGTGCACTGGTGATTAAGGGATCTATGTCGCTAATAAATTCTTAAGAGCACTTTGCATTGAAATACCGGTACAACAAACACAGAATTGCCCCATAAATTCATATTTTAAATACTGCTATAGATAAATCAATGAACCAGACCACCAGTTTACACACGGGCTTTATATTTTTTTCAGGTAGGTATATACGTAGGAGCTCCAGACCGGAGGTGGCTTCTAAAATCAACAACGGGCGCATAAGCGATTTGTATAGAGTCAACTGTTACGTTCTATTAGGGAATATGGAAGCTCACACAGGACGAGAACGAGTCGTAAAAGCGATTCGTTCACATGCGGAAATTTCAACCGTGCTCAAATAAATGTATTCACGCGTTGTCATATCTTATGGCTGTGCACCGGTGCCGAAGGGATCAAAGATGTTTCTTCAAAGCACCTTCCATTGAAATACTAGTAGAACCAAAACAGCATTCTCTCAGTCTATATTTCAAAGATTGCACTCTGTCCGTTAAGACTGGGGAATCCATATCAAACGGATGGCTAGTCTCTTTAAAGGGGAAGTACTACAATAAATATTCAATTGTTTAATTTTTGAAAAACAACCTTAAAAAATTACATATCAAGGCGTTTTTAAATAATGATGGGCGCATTTTATGTTTTCCCCAAGCATTACAATTCTGTTTTAATTTAATACATATTTGTTCAACCCTGAAGAAGGTTCAGGTAGAGCCGAAACCAGTTGGTATATGTATCTAATAAAGTGGTGTCAAAACAAAGTTACTTTTTATTTAAAATGTTAATTTATTTGTTGAAAAACTGTTTTTTTCTCTGTTAAATAATTTAATAAATAAATACCATACTTCGGGCACAGTAAATCGTAACGCACGCCACTGATCTTCCCACACGAAATAATATGGGAAATAATTAGGTTTACCGTCTCTCGAGAGCGTCGGACGGTCATAGAAAATTAACAGGAACATAATTCAGTCGTCAGTTTTAATGGCAGCCATTATCTTCTAGGATTTGTTAGAAAATTTACATTCAGTATGCAAATAGAATAATGCCATACCTTTTGTGTGGCTGTACGTTTAAAGTGAAATGGGTACCTACCGCGATGCTGCCGCAGAGTAACGACCTCCGTGGCAGAGTGTCAAACTCCTCGGGTCCGAACGCAGAGGCTGCGGGTTCGAAACCCGGTGGGGCAAATAATGTTTTAAGAAAATAATGTAGTTCTATACACATGATTTTAATTATTTTTTAAAAATTTTTTTTTCAACTTTTTTGTTTCTTATAATTTTTTTTACATTACCCACCTCACTAGGTCATAAGAACCTGTTCTGGGGTAAGTGACAGTGAGTACAAGTAGAATAGTATTAAAAAATGATGATATTTGTTACACAATGTTAGATAATGAATGCAACAGATACTGACCGTAAAATTGATTAATATGAAGTTTATTTTACACATTATTTAATGAAAATTACAATATAATATTTATACCAGATTTTGGAGTGGAAGAAAGTCTTAGTAACGCACTGGGGAAAGACGTTGACTTAGAGATCTATGTTGCTATTTCCTTAAGAGCACTTTAGATTAAAATACTGACAGAACAAACACAGCATTGCCTTCATAATTTGAATTATGCTGTAGAGGAATCAAAAAGACCAGACCGCCCATTTGTGCACAAATATTTTTTTTTTTTTTTAGATTGGTTTATATGTAGGAGTTCCAGACCGGAGGTGGCTACCAAACTCAATAAAGGGTGCAATCGAAACGATGTGAATAACGCACAAGAGTCCCAACTACCGGTAGACAGTGGAATAATAATAATAATAAAGTTTTATTCCGGAAGGTATGCAGGAGTAGTGCAATGCAATATCTTCCATAATTGATATTAATACATAGTAATTATAATATTAACAAATAAAAATAAACAGAAATTCATGAGAAGAAATAAATGAATAAATAAAATAAAATGTGTGTATATTTTTTTAATAATACAAGTAAAAAAAAATAATGGAGGATATTAGGCCTCATTTCTGCAAAACGCCATCAAGAGGGAGTCCATCCTGGCAGCGTTGAGATTGATGGGGCCAATAATTTACTCCGATGCGCTTTTATGTTTGAATTCGGGATCTGACAGGATTCCAAAATGAGGTCATTTCTGGAGTTTTTAATCTTTTCCCGCATTCCTGCCACCCTGGTTCTCATGCAGGCTGCAAATCCTGGAACTCGCCCCTCGGTGAACATACCGGAAGCACTGCAGTGCCTGGGAAGACTGAACATCATGTGGTAGGCGTTATTGTACTGAACCCGAAGCCTTTCCAGGGAACATTTTTCCTTACAATGGTACCCCGACTTAGGGAGGGGAAGGGGAAGGAGATGGGAAGAGGACAGTTCAAATCTGGTCATTAGACACGTCATAAAACTCTCTAAAAAGTCTCTACACTCGCGTAAAGTCTTTTCAAGCAACGATTCGATTTCACCAGGGCTATACAGAGAATATCCTGCACGGTGTTAGGCGACTAGAACTGAATAGCCAGATACTTTCCAAACTTCCCCTTTCCCATTTCCTTTGTATTGCCACACAACATACTTTCTATAATATATTTATCTGGATTGAATAATATACGTCATCTAATATTTTATATAAAATCCTAGAGATAAATTAAATATTCATTTTTCTAAAATGATTAAATTATGTGAACATTAATTTTTTTTTTAAATCTATACGTGCTACTGGTATACCATTCAAAAAAATGTGGTGCAGCTTTAAAATGTTTGAAAACAACTAAACCTAACGAGTTGACTTTCTAAATAAAGACATTAAGATAACAAACGTTTCAAATTTATGTGAAATCCATTCTCGGTAGTTTTTTTATTCACGTTTGCTATAAAAAACATAGTTAAAGATAATTTAACGGTAAACAGGTCTGCTAAAACTGGAATAATATCTTCGTCTAATCTAAGTTACATGTGAACAAATATTTATTAGTTTTGTTAATGTATTTTGGAAATTAGTTATGGATATCGCAGTGAATCTTGAGTCGAGCAGAGTACCTACTTACATAGATGCATTGCTTGCATATAACACGTTTTAAACTTGTGTCAAGTGTCGCTAAAAGTTCGCCTACTTTTAAACAGGCACAAAATATAAAATGACAGGCTCGTGAGTCCCGAGGATTAACTTACCTTTTTAAATGCCCTCCCGGTTAGTTTCAGCCGATAGAACGGATTTTTTTCGTGTTTGAAATTCTTTTATTTTGATTTAGAGAGGACCTTCTTCTTCTTTGTTAAAAATGAGGGTTACAAAAGGGACCCGTACTTGCAGGGTTTACAGAATTTTAACAATAATACACTCGCAAATGCTCTTTATCGTGCTTCATAACACTTGACTAGACAAATTTAATGCCTTTTATTTTATTGGAGTTTTTTTTCGAACCAATGAATTAACACATTGTTAAAACTTTGAAATACAGACAGTTGCTGTCTCTTCTTCGCTAATAACGACAAGTATGCGTAGGCAAGATAAAATGCCGTTTCTCAGTGACTTTTGTTTCTCGCTGCCCAAAGTGTATACGTATGCACCGATATACAATGCAATGCATTGTTTGCATCAACTTTAATTGTGCGATACATATTTTCTGATGGAGCGTTATTAAAATAAATATAGTAAATATGTGTACTCAGCGTCTCGACGAGAGATCCCAATTAGAGTATGTTGTGAGGCTGAAGGTAGTGGGGAGGGGAAGGAGATAGGGAAGAGAATGTTTGGGAAGTACCATTCCAAGTGACGTTTCGATTCTGAATGGTGGTCTTTCACTAGGGCGATACTTGGTGTATCTACCACTCTATTATATTACGTAGCTTGAAATGGCTTTAGCCGTGTTTAGTGACCAGATCAAAATGGCCAGGTTCTAAAGACCTTCATCTTCCCCATCTCCTTCCCCTTCTCACTTTTTTCAGCCTTACAACATACCCCAATTAGGAATGCCATAGTCTCACTGGCTCTAGACGGTTGGGAGCAGTCGGAACTCTTGTACGGCATTCACTGTGAAAACAAAAAGTTTTTTTATAAATATTGTCTTGTTATTTGTTACTTGGGAATGTTTGTCTTTCTTTAAACACAAAAATAATTTATCGAATCCGTCAAAATGTTAAATTAAATCCACAAAATTTATAGGTTAGGTACCTTCGTCATGCAGTGCATGACCAAAACAAATATTTCAATACACATTTTCAAATTATCACATCACATTTTAATCACGAATCCCCAAAGCGAGACTATCAGCGGACAGTATCGACCGAAACATCTGGCCAGAGTTAATTGTGGCGAAGAATCTAGAATAAGGAATCTATCCCTTTCGTGAAATATCGTTTAGGAATCTCGGCGGGACGCCGCTGCAAGGTGTAAGACATACAACATGATTCGATTTGTCTATTCTCGGTGTTGAACCCGAAACGAAAATACATTAAGCCGCGTCAGATGTAACAACTGCCTAATATTATTAACGGGATGGGATGAAAGAATTTATTTATTAATTCGTGCTTTATGTGATGCAGTATCGCCCACTCGAATAGTTTGTCGGGAGCTAAGTGGGATCAATCCATAGAGTTGGTAGAGTAGTATCTATCCAAGGCAGTGATGTTAGTTTTTGACTTATTTTTGATGATTTTAACCTGACTCGGCGCACCTGGGCGTGGCTAATAATAATAATAATAAATGGATAATTTTTATAGCGCCGTTTTTGTGGGAAAATCACCTCAAGGGCGCTTTACAAATTAATTTATCTAACCTATAATTTATCACTTAAGCTTATAACTAATAACTTACAGTTACTAATGGCTTACAACTAATATCTTCAACCAGTGACCTACAATAAGGACTTATAGCTTGTAACTAACAGTGAAATAGATGCTAACATTAAAAACATTACTATTTACACATACAATAGAAGTAAAAATAAATCTTATAACCAACATATTACCAAATTATTTACAACGTGGATATTCACAGACATAGTACAAGGAAATGCAAAGACTAAGGCTACGGTTTTAATACATCCATTCATATCACATATCGACATAATCTTTTTGTTTATTCGTATGGCCACTTTTTCACAGTATTTTTACCAATAAAAATATAGCATATAACCTAAAAAACCGTTTAGTTGTGTCAAGTTTAATGGCATAATAAAAAATTTGGGCGGAGTCCCGCCGTGAACCAGGAGCTTAAGATCATCCTTACAGTATATAGAAGCGGTCTATGAAATTTGTTGTCTCTTTCTCTCTTATGGTGTACGACGCAAAAACCCGGAGAAAGTGATTTATCGCAAGTTTGTGTAGGTTGGGTAAAAATAATTAAAGCTAGGTACTTCCCAACCTTCCTCTTCCTCTTTCTCATCTCCTCCCCCTCTCCATTACTTTCAAGCAGGCGGTATTCACTTTAATTTTAAAAAAATATCACAAAAAGAATGTGCGAAATGACCAACATAAATCAAATACAGTTTGCTTGCGCACATCGCGCTTTGAACTTTAAACCTTCAGATTTGTAGTCAAGGATGTCATGATATGTGAACTAATGTTGTAAATAATTGACAAGTTATTATTAGCTATATAATCACTAATTGCTGAATAGTAAATATATTCAACTGCACTGAATTTAGTTACAAGAAGGCTATAATAGCATACCTATTTCAGAAATATTAATGTTAATTTATTGCATTATAATATTTCTATTGACTTACTTATGTTTTTAAGTGCTAATCATTTACTCCGTGTTATTTTTATGTCACTATTATTTTATATTACGTATTACAGAGTTATGTAAAAGCCCATGAGGGCATTTTAATTACACAAATAAATTATTTGTATATAGAAACTTAATGATAACACTGATGTTAGATAATTTGTTTGGTTTTATTTCGTTGCCACTTTCCTGTAATGATGCGAATTTGTTAAAAGAAACGCATCCATTAACGGACCGGCTATCTAGATAATCGATGTTATTAAAATAAATAAATCATTTATTATCGACTCCGGGATGATTAGCATTCATTCCAGTCGACCGATTAATTCCCAAACTCCAATTTAATAATCGATAAACACAGGGAAATGTCGATAGTCGATAATATTGTAATATCGATTGGAATCAGTTCGTGTTTCACTACAGGTCTAATCGGAGTCATCTTTATTCCCTCCAGAGTTAGGGATGGGGGTCTGTACCGTAACATCGGCACATCGGATAAACATTAATATTATTTACATCGATGCTAGATTAGTGACTTAACTAGCTAACTAACCATCACGCCGATTCCCCGCAAAGTTGGGCAGAGAGGATAGACCGTTATACTTCTCTGTTTTGGCACACACTTCTTGTGTTGAATCCAAAGCTACGATAAAACATCGAATGCGTTTATAGCTTCAGATGAATTTAGAAAATAGTGGACTGCAAAACGATAAAACTATACTATTTGATGGAAGTCTCTAATTATGGATGTGGGGAGGTTATGGAATAAAGGAAGTAAGTAAACCAATTCACTCACCGATGAAGTTGATGTTTAAGTTGTATTATAAACGAACACCACAAGAAAAAACGCTAAGCTTAATTTTATTTGAAGAAAAACAACAAAACAAACGACCAAACGAGACACCAACGAACGAACACGTTTTTTCACACAACTCTCTTCTGTTTATTGATTGTCACATGTTTTCAAACTCAGTGTTGTTGAATACGGAAATCAAATGTAGTGAAATGGTTGGATAAGATAGGTACTGAATGAAAAATAAAAAAAGTAAGAACCTTACAAATTATGTCTTTGAAATCCAACACTTTGCCTTATTCACATATATCGTGACACAAGACTTTCTGGGTTTTTTCATGTTAATTCATCAAGAAATAACTATGCAATGAACTCCCCAGTCAAAAGGTTACATATGCTTGGAAACGAATTTAGTTCTACTGATATTTTTCTATATTCCATCATGAATTTCAGATCAGAGTCATATAACATATTTAAGTAAACTTAACATGTTGAATGTCATACATAATTAAAATGTTGTTTCTTTTTTGTGATATTTGTTGTTTCCTTCTTATCATTTTTATAATTATTATCTTCATATACAATTCTTGCTATGTTACTTTATTGTATTCTTCGTTTATTCGGTCTGCATGCCCGAACCATCAAGGCATCCCTTTCTTAAATCTGTTCATTGCGCTTACATCAGCCTTGAATTTTTTTCTGGATAACCATATTTTTAACATGGTCATACGTGGTTTTACGCACCTACGCCTCAGGGATCACATTTTTTTGCAGAATAAATCGATTGATGTTTGTTAATTACTCGTATATACTAGGCACAAAGATATATTTTGATTTAAAATTTGATTAAATTATCAGTAAACATCTGTTTAATTTTTCATTGGATGTTTTATGCAGTAGTTTGTTAGTAATTATCTCCTGAAAAAATAAATATTACTGCGTTATATTTTTCTTCAATTCGATGTTTCATGACGTTTGTGTTAAATACTGAAAAAAATAAACAAATGAAATGGCTTGTTTATCTTGTGTTTCAACAGTTAAATGGATATTTTAAAGGTGTACAGGTTACGGTGGAAACTTTGGGATATTAGATTTTTTAAATATGAATACTGCCCCGAGCCAGTGGGACTATGGCATTGTCATTTAGAGTATGTTTTGAAACTGAAGGGAGTGGAAAGGAGAAAAAGATGGCAAGAGGAAAGTGGGCAAGTTTATATTCATATCTGGTATTCAAACACGGTTAAAGTCATTTCAACAACCTTATGATTCTAAATTGTGGACCTAAACACAGTCGATATGTTATCATATCGATGTTTCGAAACAAGACATCGATGTTTTCCCAGCCCTGCTTGCCCACTATGTCGATGACGAGCCGTCGCCGGTGATAGCGAGTTAATGATAGCTTTTTATTGATAAATTACCCAAAATACTCTTCGCTACGCCCCTGGCCAGGCGTGCATATAAACACACTTATCAATATTCATGCCCCACTGGAATGTTGCGCCACTGCCTAGTGCACGAGCCCATTACGCTGGTTGTAGTTTTTTTGTAATAGGGTGGCCAAGGGAAGGCTTGATAGGGTGAAGTTGGCCCGGATTATCATTTGACGACTTTTTATTTTATTTTTATAGAGAATACCGCCTCAGAGTCCTAACTGCTGCCGATCGTCTGGAGCCAGTAGGCCTATGGCATTCCCGATTGAGGCATGTTGAGAGGTTGCAGGTAGTAAAGAAGGGAAGGAGATGAGGAAGAGGAAAGTTGGGAAGTACCTGGCTATTCAGATCTGGTCACCAAACACGGTTAAAACAATTTCAAGCAACGTTTTGTTTCTGAATGGTGGTATATCACCTAGGCGATACTTAGAGTATCTTCCACTCTGGAACGTGCCGCAAATGTACTGTTTATTATTTTTTTATTTATTACGTGTGAAATAACACATGTTAATTAAATGAAAAAATATAAGCCCACGTCGGGATTTGAAAACAGTGACCTCTTTATTAGTTATCGAGCGTCTTAACCACTTGACTACGAAGGCCGTCAGAGCTATCAGCCACCCACCACCCTCGGTGATTGAACTATAAGTTCATTAAAAGCATTCAATCAAATTTGATTGAAGTTATCAATGGCAATTAATAGTAAGATTGTAGTGACAGTCATGATAAAATTTATAAGAACTTTCAAATTGTTTTATTAAGGCTACCTCTCGTATTACAGTACCTACATAACCCTTGTTTCCTGGTTGTATGTGCCAAGTTAACGATCCCTCGCAGACATTTTTGCTGCACATTTATTGATTACGCTAAAATATATAAAATTACCAATCAATTAATCCAAGGTGGGGTGGGGTATTCACGTCGGCGCATTATTTCGCCGCAATTATGCGGCATTAAATTATTCTCTAGATAAAAATTATCCGTCAGATAAATGTTGCCATTCGGGAAGCATGTATTTATAAACCATATTTTTCAATTTCTTTCACGATGAAGAATAATTTAATAAGCTTTACTGGTTTACATAATGCATTTATGTATTTATAGTTGATTAGCAATTTCTACCCGGCTACGCCCGAGTTTCGGGAAATTAATTTTGATACCCGTCATCTCATTGAACATTTGAATATTATGGAAAAAACAATATTATGGTATATCGACCAGTAAATGATAGCTGTTGCGTTTACTTAAATATTTAATTACTTATAAAACGAATACAATCTTGGTAGTAGATTTGAGAGTGTTAACATATGTATTATATACTCAAAACAATAATATACAAGAGAGAGCGCTGCTGTAGTCAGTTTTTTATGAGGTTTGCCGGACTCGGCTACACCTGGGCTTGGCTAGGACTAGGGCTAGGGTATTTATGCATCCATTCATAGCACATGTCGACACAATGTTTTTGTTTAATCGTATAACCACTTTTTCACAGTATTGTATTAAAAATATAGCATGTAACGTAATAAGCCGTTGAGTTATGTTAATTTATTTCGCGTATCAAAACGTGGGGGCGGAGTCAACGGAGACGCGGGACACAAAGAACATTCTAACAATACTTTAAAGCGGTGTGATAATTTGGGAGATTTCTTTGTCTCTTTCTTTCTCGTGGTGTACGACGTAAAAACCCAGAGAAAGTGATTTATCCCAAATTTGTATAGGTTGGGTAAAAATAATTAGATCTCTCTCCATATATTATAACTTCAAGATTATATATCAGTAGTAGTGATAAAAAAAACTATTCAAAAACATTTTACTGAAATACATGAGTTTGTTACACTATAGTAAATACATATTCACCAGAAAGGCAAAGTGGCTTAAGCGCCATTTTGGGACGTTTACACCTGAGCCCTTTAAAGATTTTTTTTTAGTCTTCAGTACCTGGTTGGATTTTGAAATAAAAAGTTAACTCGGGTAACTCAATGCTCTCACTGAGTTACCTGAAGCGACAAAAAGCTAAAAAAATGTAAAAACTTGTATCGTTTGAGTCGAGCCTTCTCTTAAATGGTAAATATATCTTAAATGACTAAAGCGCCACAAAGCCTTAGTCTTAAAAAACTGATTAAAACTGAATATTTAACTCAGTTTTTACCAAAGTGTCGCTTAAGCCTTTTTGCCTTTCTATAGATGAAAAAAAACCTCCATTTATTCTTCTACATGTAGATATAATTATTCCATATTATATTTTACGGTAGTTAAATATTTTTTATAAATATTATTCATGGGTATATTATTTTTTTGTAATTTACATGTGTTGAACTCATGTATTATTATAAATCAATACTATGTACTCTGTCTATCATTGTCAACACACCTGTACTGTATTAATTGTATGTAAAAGCTCACTAGGGCGTAAAAAATCAAATAAAAGCTGTCCAAATTTCGTAACATCAGAACTCTATGTACCTACCATGTAGGTTTTTGGTGATTCAAAACACAGATGTTCTGTCTGACAGTTAATACTTTAGTTACTAACCGGCTTCGCTCATGTTCCAACGCTATTGTTTTAATATTAAAAAAAAAAATGGAACAAAAAATACTGGGGTTCTTAAGTGTTTACAGTTGAATTGTGGTTTAAAAGCCTAATAACTCGTGATGGTAATAATTTTGCGAATTAAAAAAAGAAGTTACGATGGATGATAATTTCGCAACCCATGCAACCTTCGTAGCCTACGTGGTCGAGCGGTTAAGATCCTCGGCTACTAAACCAGGGGTTGCGGGCTCAAATCCCAGCGTTCGCAAATACATATTATTTAATCAATGTGCGTCATTTCAGACGTTCTTTAAACAAAATAATGTGTATTAGGTATCTTTATTTGCGGCACACTTCAGATAGGTACTTCAAGTATCGCTCTGGTAATAACCATGTTTGGTGACCAGATTTGAATGACCAGGTACCTCCCAAACCTCCTCTCACCCATCTTCTTCCCCTCCCACTCCATTTAGCCTCACAACACACTTTCAACAATCTTCTGCGAATCAAATTAAATACAATTAATTTGCGCACCCCGGGATTTGAGTCCGAGATCTTTAGATTCGTAGCTAAGCATCTTAACCTCTTGACCACGGAGGCTGTTGTTAGACAAATCCCAACCTTCCTCTTCACATCTCTTGCGTCTCACCAATTTCATTTAACTTCACAACATTCCTTTGGTGGTTTTTTCATTGTTCCGTTGATCCCATGCAGAAATTATGTGTGAAATAACAATAAAAAGATCACCATATTTAGACAGGTTTGACTATACAGTTTCAGTAGATACCTAAATACAAACTAGCCAACGCAATCTCGCACCAAATTCTAACAAAATCCCCCACATGGAACAACAATATATGGAGAGGGAACTAATTACTTTACCCAACCTATACAAACTTGGAATAAATCACTTTCTCCGGGTTTTTACGTCGTACACCATGAGAAAGAAAGAGACAAAAAAATTTCCCAAATTATCACACCGCTTTAAAGTGTTGTAAGGATGTTCTTTGTGTCCCGCGTATCCATTGACTTCGCCCCCACGTTTTGATACGAAAAATAAATTAACATAACTCAACGGTTTATTAGGTTACATGCTATATTTTCGTTTTTCACAATACTATGAAAAAATGTTTAATATGAATAAACAAAAACATTGTGTCGACACGCGCTATAAATGTATGTATAAATACCCCAGCCCTAGTCCTAGCCACGCCCAGGTCTAGCCGAGTCCGGCAAACCGCATAAAACTGACTACAGCAGCGCTCTCTCTTGTATATTATTGCTCTGAGATCCCACACGATATAATTTACACCAATTACCAAACTAATCCAGATGCAAACACGATATTGTGGGAAAGTCCGAGCCAATTGTTAATGTAATATATCGTATCATTACGCTACAATATCTCGTCTCGATTGTAATATTAATACAACGGGCTTAAGTATATGTATTTTGGTACGTCGTAACGGCCGTGGCCATTGTAAAGCACATATTACACGGCTCAAACTCAAGTCGTGATTGATGGATGTGTTTGGATTGCAGAGTTTCATCAGAGCTTAATAAATCTGTGAAAATAAAATCATGTGGAATAACAGGGCGTGATTGGGCAGCGTTTCTCAAACTATGGTACTTAATTTAGACTATTTTCTCGTAATTTAGTACGTAAGTAGGTACTTTCCTATCCAATCTAAGCTGTGAATTCATTTTTAAGAATGGCGATGATTTCTTTTGTATATTTTATTTGGTTATAAAATTTGACATTTAAATGTAGTATTTTTAATTTTATAAGTACATGGCCTGTTCAAAAGAAAAGGTGAATTTTGAATTTCCGCGGGCTGTGCACATTCGATTATCGATTTTTGTTGTTGTTTTATTGATTCACGTATGTTAGCATTATCAGCCATTTTGGATTGGTGGTTTGTTTTTGACAACTGGAAAGGTTAATCACGTTTTTGTGTGTTCTTCGATTTTTTACTTTTGAAAAAAATGGATCAAAGAATAAAATCCATGATTTGTTTTTACACAACTCCAGGACGCTCATCGTCATTAACATCTTCTCGGCCTTCTGAAAAGCGCTTTTACCACTTATAAACACTTTTTTGAGACAAAGTAGACTCGCCGAATGCGACAGTCAACATTTTAAGTGCGTTGGAGCACTTTATTCCATTTTAACGCAAAATTTAATACCAGTTGTCAAAAACAAACCACCAATCCTAAATGGCTGATAATGCTAACATATGATAAACATATGTGTACCAACATAACAACAACAAAAAAATCGATAATCGAATGTACAGAGCCCGCGAAAATTCAAAATACACCTATTCTTTTGAACAGGCCTCGTATACTATAATAATAAATTACCCACTTATATTTTTTTGACATCACAACATTGAGACGCAGTCCTTTAATTTTTTACTAAAATGAATTTAATTTCCCGAAATTCCTATCGTATGAAAAAATAATTTCACTCTGACAACATTCTTTTAATTTTGGCAATATACTTTTTATTCTGTAATATTCCTTTAATTTTGATATATAAATTCAATTTTGACAGCACTAATTTAATTTATGAAAATATGTTTTTACTTTCATAACTTTCCTTTCATTTTAACAACATTGCTTTCATTTCGATAACGTTCTTTTCATTTTGACAACATTGCTATTATTAACTTTATTGATCTAAATATTTATAAAACTGTGTGTTTTCCTTAATAAAAAAAAATAAAAAATGATTTCATTTTGATAATACCCCCCTATATAAATAACATTCCCTCCATCAGGAAAAATATATTTAAGTTTTTAAAAGATTTCTTTCAATTTGGCTTTATTGTTTTTTTTTTTACAACATTCCAAGAAAATTGAAGAATTACTTCATTTTGACAATATTATTATTTCCATTTTGACAACATTCAGATAATTTTGACAATATTAATTTTATTCGGACATCATTAATATAATTTTGACATTATTTTATTCATTTTGACAACACTCGTATAATTTTAGTAACATTTATTTTATTGGGACAACTATACTATTATTTTGATATCATTCGTGTAATTTTGACAATATTTATTTCATTCGGACGACATTAGTGTAATTTTGACAATATTCTCTACATTTCGACAACATTTGTGTAATTTTGACAACATAAATTTCATTTGTACAAGATTGATATAATTTTAACAATATTATCTTCATTTTGACAACATTCGTGTAATTTTGACAACTCTCATTTCATTCGTAGATTAATATCATTTTGACAACATTCATTTCATTCGCAGATTAATATCATTTTGACAATATTCTCTTTATTTTGATAATATTCTCTTTATTTTGACAACATTTTCTTCATTTTGACTACATTCGCATAATTTTGACAACATTCTCTTCATTTCGACAACATTCGTATAATTTTGACAACATTAATATTATTTTGATAACATTCTCTTCATTTTGACAACATTCGTGTAATCTTGACAATATAAATATAATTTAGATAATCTTAATTTCACTTGAACAAATTTAATAACATTTTGAAAGTAGTCCTTTCAGATTTGGTTTCCTAGTACAAGCCTAGCTAGAAGCTAAGTACGACTTAAAAAAAGGAAAAAATAAAATGAAAAGCTAAATTTAATAAATGGAATTCCACCACGAATTAACAGTTTCAAAATTAGAAATAATAAAAAGTACTTATTTGTTTACATGAAATAAACTTCTAATTGACTTTGATAACATTCCATTAAATTTGAAGCATTTTTTAAATTATGTTGACAACATTAATTCATTCGGATAACATTAATTTAATTTTAACTCAAAACGACTAGATAATGTGTCTTGAATAGTACTAAAATTGTAATTAAACATAAAATAAAACACGATTACTTCTCGTATATTTTAACAGGCATATTAGTTATAAACAGTGATGTACCTCCACAAATGTTTTTGATTATTTTACGAGCAGATAATTTAATAATGCTCTCATCAAGCCAAAATGATAAAATATTCAGAATCTCTGTGAAATTTGGGCGAGATGATTTGAGATAGACACCCAGCCACATAGCCGAGTACCCACCTACCTCTGCGTGGTTTCGTTCTGTGAGTTTTATAACGTTTTCTAATCTGATGATTTATTAAAATTTGTTTTAACCGATGGCTGAGAGATTGATTGTTGGAACATTAATGCGTGTTTATGCTAGGCTGCCTTTGGCTGTTTATTCTAATACCGTGGGTGGTAAATTGCGGATTATTATTAATAATTATTTCATTCCGGAATAGATTTATTTTGCATTAGATTGGACTCGGTATAAAATGCTAGAAATTGTGCAGTATCCCGATAAAACGCACTAATAAAAAATAACGTTAATAGGTATGTTGTGAGGCTTAAGTGAGTCAACAGGGTAGGGAGATGGGGAAGAGGAAGGTTGAGAACTACCTGGATATTCATATCTAGTGACCAAATACGGATAAAGCCATTTCAAGCAACGTTCAGTTTCTGAATGGTGGTCTTTCACCAAGGCGATACTAAGAGTATCTACCAATTTGGAACGTACGGCATATATATATATATATATATAAATATATATATATATATATTTAATTTTATATTTATTAAATGTGTTTTGTATGACACATATATAGTGAATAAAATGTGTTTGCTCACGCTGGGCTTGAATACGCGACCTTTGGATTCCTGGTCGAGCGTCTTACCACTTGACCACGGAGGCCATTTAATTGTAGAGTTGAATCCAATACCATTTAATGTCTCAATATTAACATACTAATACAAAATAATGTTAATTGGTATGTTGTGAGGCTTAAGGGAGTCAGGATGGTAAGGAGATGGGGAAGAGGAAGGTTGAGAACTACCTAGATATTCATATCTAGATATATCTCACCAAACATGGCTCAAGCCATTTCAAGCAACGTTTCATTTCTCAATGTTGGTATTTCACCAGGGTGACACTAGGAGAATCTTTAACTTTGATACGTGAGGCAAATGCCCATTTTTTTAATAGTGAATACATAATGTGAAATATAAGGAATTTTATTTTTTTGAATTGCGCTCGCCCGAATTTAAGCCCGTAACCTTTTGGCTCGTCGTTGAGGATCTTAACCGCTCGTTACGCATATCGTCACGAAGGGAATCTCGACCTATGCAGTATGGTTATTACAAAGTATAGGGAAACAGCTGAAATGGAGACGTTCCCCAGAACTTTTTCAATTTTTTGAAGTGCTCATTGATTCTTTGAAATAATTTTGTACATTTTATAGATTGTTAAAATAAATTAAAATATTGTTTTTATTTTTATGCGAGTAAAGTAAAGTAGGTAGTGTTTATGTGTCTATATGAAGTAAACTTCTCTGAGTAGGAGTACTGAATATTTAAGTGTGATCTATAACAATTTGAAACACAAATGATTTCATAAATTTACATAAAATCATATCTCTTCAGTTAGTAGGAGACACTATGAAAAATCTTTTGAGTCATACAAAAACCATGTTGAAGGAGAAGCAACCACAAGCTTTAACATTGTTTTAAACTTAGAGTATACTAGAGGTAGCCCAAGCCAAGGCAGTGAAGTCAGTTTTGGACTTGTTTTTGATGATTTTAACATGACTCGGCGCATCTGGGTGTGCCTAAGACTAAGGCTACGGTATTTATACATCCATTCATATCACATATCGACATAATGTTTTTGTGTATTCGTATAGCCACTTTTTCACAGTATTTTTATCAACAAAAATATAGCATCTAACCTAAAAAACCGTTTAGTTCTGTCAAGTTTAGTGGCATAATAAAAAATGTGAGCGGAGTCCCGCCGTTAACCAGCACCTAAGGATCATTGCGACAGTATATAGAAGCGGTCCAAGAAATTTGTTGTCTCTTTCTCTCTCATGGTGTACGATGTAAAAACTCGGAAAAAGTGATTTATTACAATTTCGGATAGGTTGGGTAAAACAAATTAGATATCCCTCCATTAGATTCTTACTCTGAGGTTTTAAATAACTATTTATAACAAGAATCGTTTAGCAAAAAAAAGATTGTTGACTACCAAATAAGCGTTTTTATTTTATGTTGCAGTAAGGACCTACGCTTAGAGTTGGACTCTGGGGAGGCTAGCACCGTAGCTTTAGCTATATCGAACTAAAGGAAGACAGCAGGATTCCGTCACAAGTAGAGGACACTCCCGAGGCAACTGCTCCCAGTCGTCAAGAGCCAGTGATATCATGGAATCCTCAACTAGAGCATGTTGTGAGGCTGAAGGTAGTGATGAGAGGAAAAATATGGGGAATAGGAAGGTTGGGAGTACCTGGCTATTTAGATCTGGTCACCAAACACGGCTAAAGCCATTTCAAGCAATGTTTCGATTCTGTATGGTGGTCTTTCAGCAGGCGATACTTAGAGTATCTACTACTCTGGAACGTGCCGCAAATATAACCTACATTATTTTAAATGAATTAAATGTGTTATGACACATATTAACGAATCAAAGTGTATTTGCGCACGCCTGGCTTCAACCCGCGACCTCTGAATTCGTAGTCGAGCGTCTAACCACGCGACCACGGAGGCCGTCAATGACGGTAATGACGGTATGATGATGGAAAACAGTACAAAATATGGTCTTCCTATCAGTAAGAGTCAGATTATTATATGGCCAGATTATGTATTGATAAGACCTTTCTAGTGAACATTATATCAAACATAATATCTATAATTCAAAAATAGAAAGGATGTAATTTATTAATTTTTAAATGAGTTGATAAAAAAAATTACGTAACCAATTGGCAAAATTATTTGCTGTTGCCTTTTTTAATAATGACAGTTAATTTATTTTTATGCAGGTTAATATAGGTACACTTGTCAAAATGAAGACTCAATATGGTCAATTTTTAGTATCGGTTTACAAAATAGGCAAAATTATGCTGCTTGAATAGTTAAGTAGGTAGTAACTTGACACAATTATATTCTTTCAACATTGCAATACAGCTGCAATAGAAAAAAAAAGAGTTTATCATTTATTCAGTAGGTAGTTTATAAAAGGCACATTTTGTGAATGATCTCCCCTAATAGGTTCATCTTTTTTAATATTAGAATTCGCTTAAAAGTGTTATGCTTTATATTTTGATATAAATATTGAAAAAATATTTAATTATTTATGAATTAACGGACTAAAGTCCAATTACAAAAAAATACAAAACACGAAATGGGAAAAAAAAGCAACAGAGAAAAAACAGCACATACATAATATTAAATGAAGCAATGACAAAAATAGGACAAAATATACATTAGAACATTCAAATCAAAGCCATGGTCTAGTCAAAGTTTCGGTAGAGTTGTGAAGAATGACAAAAATCATTTAGACTGCTCCCAAACATTTCAAGACCATGGCTTGAGTTGACAAGTCTTGACATTCTGGACAGAGGAGAATGATACCCATAATTAGTAGAGTGATGATTGAGGAACAAAAATTCATTGTTTCTGAGTCTACGGCAAAGAATGATGAACTAGATGAGTTGCAACAGAGAAGGTAAATCAATAATACAATAAATAATTTTGAAAATGCTAATTAAATCGAAGTCTTTCCTACGCTTTTCTAATGAAGTTTTTTTTTATGATTGTTTGATTTCATCATATGAATAATCGCTTCTTTCTCGCTCTAATCTCTCCGCGTAAGAAGCGATGTTGTACGGATTCAAAATTATAAAAATGAACGATGTTCAACTAATAGCAATAATAATACAAATAATATCTATAATTTTCAATGTAGATATGAAACATCAAAAGCCAGAAACTAAAAAGAATAACGGTCGCGACCGAGACTCGAACTCGAAAACTCTACTCTGCCCGGGAGTAACGTCTTTGCCAATTGAGCTACCGAGACCTTATTAGAAACTGGCATTTTAATGGATCTCATACCTCCTTGAAAACTATTATTATTATTATTTTCAATTCTACCGATATAGGCTGCCATCTCTGTAATGGTAAACAAAACTCTACCCGAGTATACCATATTGTATACCTAGATGGTGTCTTGGATACTTAAAAACAAATAATACACGGAGTAAAAAATATTTGGGTACAGAATAAAAAAAATAATAAAATAGACTTATAATTTTTATTTGCGAATGTGTACATAAATAACTAAAATTCGACGAATTTATATTTGTTTAATTTATCTATAGATGTGTAAAATTCATCACTAAAGGGAATTTAATACAAATTAGTTCACTCGCGATAAAACATTTAATATTATTATTGTTTGTTGAAATGTTTTAAGTGGTTCCAATCTGAGGAACTTTTAGCGGAGGTGATGAATGACGGGAGCTTTACAGCAATAAACTAATGGAGAGCTTGTGTTATTGCAGGGAATTAAAACCTAGAAGCTTTCAAATTACTCACATCTTTTTTGGGAGATAATACCACATCTTTAAGTGATTCATATCCTAATCGTGTTCATATTGTAGCTGGAAAGGCAAAAGGGCTTAAGCGACACTTTGTTCAAAAATTAGTTTAACATGCAGTTTTGATCAGTTTTTTTTCTGCATATAATGCTCTGACTCTCGTTTGATTCTGAAGACTTTTGTGGCCCTCCAGCCATCTAAAATATATTTTCCATTTGGGAGAAGGCTTGAATGAAGTCACACAAGTTTGTGACTTTTTTCAGCTTTTTGTCGCTTCAGGTAACTAAGTGAGAGAATTGAGTTACCTAAGTTAACTTTTTTTTCAAAATCTAACCAGGTACTGAAAACTTATGAATGTTATTGTAAAACAAAAACAAAAACTTTAAAGTGCTCTGGTGTACACTTTCCAAAATGGCGCTTTAGACCGTTAGCCTTTCCGGCGACGAATTGTTATTTTTAAATATATATATTATTAAATACCAAAATAGTATTGTGTAACACATTTTTTGCAATAACTAGTCCGTAGTATGTATTAACCGTTATTATCTAAAATATATTTACTATTTGGGAGAAGGCTAGCCTCAAGCGACACAAGTTTGGAACTTTTTTTACTTTTTGTCGCTTCAGGTAACTGAGTGAGAGCATTAAATTATCTGAGTTAAGTTTTTTTTTCATAATCCAACCAGGTACTGAAGACTTATAAATTTTATAATATAATAAAATTTAAGCAACTTTAATTACTTTACTTTTCTAAGTGCTCTGGTGTAGGCTTCCCAAAATGGCGCTTCAGCCCTTATACGATATGTTTTAAAAGCCTTAAAAGTACGAAAAAAAAGGTTTTATTCTTGAAGTAACAATATATGGAGGGATAGCTAATTTGTTTTACCCAACCCATCCGAAATTGTAATAAATCACTTTTTCTGAGTTTTTACATCGTACACCATGAGAGAGAAAGAGACAACAATTTTCTTGGAACGCTTCTATATACTGTCGTAATGATCTTAAGCTGGCTATTTTCGCTGGTTAACGGCGGGACTCCGCCCACATTTTTTATTTTGCCACTAAACTTGACACAACTAAACGGTTTTTTAGGTTAGATGCTATATTTTTGTTGATAAAAATACTGTGAAAAAGTGGCTATACGAATACACAAAAACATTATGTCGATATGCGATATGAATGGATGTATAAATACCGAAGCCTTAGTCTTAGCCACGCCCATTTGCGCCGAGTCATGTTAAAATCATCAAAAACAAGTCCAAAACTGACTTCACTGCCTTGGCTTGGGCTACCTCTTGTATACTCTAAGGTTTTATTAGTGTAAAAAATCGGTATGTCGCGTGAAAACGTCGAAACTCGCGTGAAAATGCTGAAATTCACACTATTGCAAATGCGAGAATTACTGGTGTCTAGTCATTATTCATTTCATTGCTGATGGGCTACCTCGTAGGAAGTTCAATAAAGCCATCTCCAAAGAATCTTATTTCTTAAACGAAAAGCTCTGACAGAAAACGGTTTCCTTAATTTTGTAAATTACCTGTATGTTGGGTATGTATGGCAGTGAGGCATGGAACTGGCAGAGGAAGGATGAAAGTAGACTGAATGCTGTGGAAATGATATCTTTGAGACGGATGTGCGTACAACCATGTATGACCGTATTACAAATGTGTATATCCGGAAAGAATGCAAGGCTGATATGAGCGTAATGGATAGGATCAAGAAAGGGACGCTTAGATGGTTTGGGCATGTAGAGCGAATGAACGAAGAAAGGAGTGTAAAAAGAACATATGATGCGAAAGTGAATAGAAGAAGAAGTCGAGGACGCCCGAGAAAGACATGGCACGATCAAGTAAATCAAATACTTGAATCGGGTCATGTGAAGAGTCAGAAAAACAGAAGAGTATGTATGAGACGATGTATGAATGTAAATGAAGCAAGAAGTGTGTGCCAAGACAGAGTTGTATGGCGGTCCGTCCTCTCTGCCTACCCCTGCGGGGAAACGGCGTGATGGTTAGTTAGTTAGTTAGTTACCTGTATGTTCCACAGATATATATATATATATGCAGAGAGCATATTTAAGAAATATCTCTCACCGACGATTCCGGCCTCCGATACAAAGTGTTGACGGGTTTACGTTCTCGAGAAAGCATTGTGAGATTTGAAAGGTATAGTTTATGGGTATTAGTTAAAGCCCGCATTTAAGTGAGTGTTTATTTTATAGCCACAGAAGTATGCGGGTAACGATGGCGTTCAATTAACTGAGGTACTTCTCGGCGGACTCGCCGCATAAATCAGGAAATTATTATTCACATATCGTTTGGATGGAATTTCTTTATGATCTCTACTTGTAAATGCTCGGATGCATTGCTCGACTATTTGTGTAAATAACACGTATTTTTTTAAATTACACACGTGTTATTATGCACTCATATAAAAACAGCATATTATAGTATTCACTACGCAAGAGTCATACGGATTGGAGCCAGTAGGACTATGGTACCAATTAGGGAATGTTTGAGAGTACCTACTTGTCAAGAATGCTGATTAAGTTTTTCTTTGTTAATGAATACGGCAGCCAGTGGGGCTAAAGCATCCCCGATTGGGGTATGTAGTGAAGCTAAAGAGAGTGGGGATGGATAAAGAGATAGGGAAGAGGAAGGTTGGTTACCTGGTTATTCAGATCTGGTCACAAAACATGGATAAACTAAGAATTAATATTAAGTAGAAATTAAGATTTGTAGAGCGCCCTTGAGGTAATTTTTCACAAAAATGGCGCTATACAAATTATCCAAATATTATTATTATTATTATAAAGCCATTTCAACGTTTTGATTATGAATGGTGGTCTTTCACCAAGGAGGTACTTTGAGTATCTACCACTCTGGAACGTACCGTAAATATATTATACTATGTTGAGACTGGAAATAACTTATTAATGCTTATGTTTTTTACACATTTAAATAATATCAATAGTCTAAAACACAAATATGAAACAGAAAAAGGCAGAACATAAAAAAGACAATGGTCACAACTGAAACTCGAATCCTCTTCTTTATTTGGGAGTAACGCCTTAACCAATTCGGCCATTGGGACCTTTTTAGAAAGTGGCATTTTAATCGATCTCATATTTTCACTAAAAATTATTTTTATTATTTTTAATTTCTTCCCATTTTCGGCAGACAACTTTATAACAGATTCAAAGCTTAACCCGAGTTGAATACTTAGATGGTATCTTGGATAAATATCCGTTTTCTTAAATACATAAAAAAAAATTTCTTCTTACAAAGTCATGAATTAATTTTGAAATTGGAAATAATTTTAATGTTTTTTTAAATATTTAAATAATATACAATATCTTATTAAAAACTATTAAGAACACTTTGCAGAAAAATGTCCTCTTCACCTATTTTCCGGAGGCATATATGTGCTAAATCAATTGACTCCTGATGCCTTCGAATGGCTGATCAACCTCAGCATCCCACTTCTTCACTTCTCCACCAGATCTATTTTACCATACGAAGAAGAAAAGGAATGTTCATTTTTGTAATGTTTAAAAAATGAAAACTAGTTGAATTGAATTGAAAGCAAGTCTAATTTATAGATAGCTAATTGCATCCACCAACCTATCGATCAACAACACAAACTTACCTGTACAATAGATTTGATCAATGAGTGTGATGCTGCGTAAGGTAAGCAGGTGCTCGGTTTGGCTCTCCTGTAAAAATGAGCCAATTAAGATATAAATCGCCCTCGAGGTGATTTTTTTTCTTGAAAATGGGGCTATGAAAATCAACAAATTATTCATTATTATTAAATCTATTGCCATCTCAGTACCGATATTCACTATAGAGCAGTTTGATGCCACAAGTAGACGAAAGTGAATATAATAAGAAGTTGAGAATAACATAAGAAGACAAGGCATAGATCCAAAACTGAGATAAAACACCGAATGTGTTTTCAGCTTCAGACGAATTTTAAAAATAGTGGACTGTAAAACGATAAACTAAACTATTTGATGGAAGTGTCTAATTATGGATGTGGAAAGATTATTGAAAATAAAGTGAAAATGGGAAACCATTCACTCGCTGATGTAGTTGAAGTAAAAGTTCTTGATTATTTTTACAGTTATTTTGTTAACGAAAAGAATCAAAACAAAACACCACACTTAATTTTATATTACTTAAAAAACAACAACAACTGACGAACAAGCGAGAGACCAACGAACAGCACGAACACACATTTTTAACGTTAAACTCTTCTGTTTCGATTGTCGCTTATTTCGAACACCATGTTGTTCTCTACGGAATTCGATACTGCGAAATGGTTGGATAAGGTAGGAACTGGATTAAAAACATGGAGGTAAGAACCTATCAAATTATCACTTTGAAATCTAACAGAGGGTATGTATGTTTTATATACTTATATGAATGTGAATGAAGCAAAGAGTGTGAGTCGACAGTGTGATACCTTTTATCCTTTTTACCTGCCCTTGTGAAGAAATTGAGTGATAGTGAGTTAGTATTTTTAACTCCGAGTAGAAATCTTCCAAATTTCTAAAGTTACATTAATGTACACGATGGGTAAATCTGTTTTTGGACAAATAGTACCTATGTTGTAACTTGACTTGCCAAGAAAAAATATAAATTGCTTTAATTCACCCATTTCAAATGTAGAATAAGTTTTGCCAAAATACAGTACAGTAGGTAGGTAAGGATTTGAAAAGATTATTTTTTTTTATCTGATTTTTTTTTATAATACATCCATTGGCTTTAATTTTGAAAATTTCTGACTCGTCCGTACTCACAAGGAAAATTACTCTATTATGTATTGACCTATATAGGTATTTTCTAAGTTATTAATTAACTACTATGGTAAGTAGACAGTACACCAATTTCAAACCTCAGTTTTTGGCTTTTTACTCAAAACATATTTTTTACGTTAACACCAATCAGAAATAAGTATGTTCAGAAGAGATAAAGATTAGTGATGATTGGATGCGCACATTAACTTAACAAAAACTGTCTTAACTCGATGCAGATGTGCTCTAAAGTGGAGTCAGAAGTTAAAACATAAATTTAACGGCCAAATTCTTACATCTTCAAGTGGAGAGCTTTTTTGAGGGTGTTACATTTTTAACGCTTACAGTGGTGTAGATAGATTCCTGACTGCACAATTTTTGTAATTAATTTATTAATTAATTTATTATCATGCGTGCATTCCAAATAAATGCAAAAATAACATTTAATACATTAGGTCGAATTGATAATAATTTCTGTAAAACAGCAACGCTTAACGATGTTGGAAACTATGTTTTAACTAGATTGAGGTTGGTACCTTAATCCTTTCTAAATGTAATGAGTATGTATGAGACGATGTATGAATGTGAATGAAGCAAGTCTTGTGTGCCAAGACAGATTTGTGTGGCGGTCCGTCCTCTTTGCCTACCCTTGCTTGGAAACGGCGTGATGGTTAGTTAGTTAGTTTGTTTTTAACGGAATATTATATGAATACGTATAAAAAAATCATATCCATAAATAACGGAATTGCCGTCATCCGCACAGCTAGGCTAACCCGTTAGCATCTAAACTCACCAGTATAGTAGGGTATTTTCACGCGATATTCAATTCTCGATCTGCTGCTAAACAAAAAGTTCGACAATTTTCCACAGCCCGCGACAAATATAAATAACTATTATGCAAATATCGATTGGGTAATTTGAGCTCTAGCTTTAGGTATTTCAATAGTTTTATGGTAAATTTAGCCATGGCTTTTAAGTTTTGTAAAGCGCCTTTCAGGTGATATTTCACAAAAAATGGCACTATATAATTTGGTCAAGTATTATTATTTTGTTATTACCTGCTTACTCGAGAATCTAAACGGATAATGACACCATCGTTAGGTGCACAATTTTGAAGGTTCCATATATTGCAATGAGCAGATCGTGTGGAAAAAAGTCATATGACAAGAAACTGAAAATCATCACAAAGTGGGTGCCTGTTGGAAGAAAATGGAAAGGGCACGATGAAAAGCTTAACTTTCCACTAGAGATGGATGGCTAGATTTTTTAATTTTTTGAAAAAATCTTATTCTAGAATATAGCGTCTTAAAGATAATTCCAGATAAAATAATATTAATATAGCGTTCTTAGCTCTGCATATAGGTTAAAAGAGGCCTTACGAAATTAAATACAACTCTGTACACATTTTTACAGATTGTTATATTATGAAATGTTTAAGATTTGCTTAAGAAACTGTTAAAGTGAAAGAATTAAAATGATTGCATAACAGTTTGAACAGAACATTTTATTAAATATGAGACAAAGGATGTATGTAGAGTGAATTATTTCGATAGATATGGCGAATTTAGGAGAAAGGTATAGTTATTTTTTTAAATTCAGTTTTGTGATACATAATAATACAAAACTATAATAATAAGAAATTAAAAAAATAGCTTTGTATAAGACCACGAATATTATTCTAATTTTTACGAAATACCGGTTTCGTTTAGCTTAAGCATCATCAAGGTACAAAATTAAACTCAACAACAAAATAGAAAATACAAAAAATCGGTTGATCGTAAAAATTAAAATAATATTCGTCGTCTTATAAAAAAGTTATTTTTTCATTTCTTTAAATATGACGAACCACAAAGTGATTGCTTTCGAAAAAAATTTCAAAACTATATGTTTAAATCATGCTAAGAATAAGATTTTATAAGCACTCAAATAAAATAGTTTCTTGTAAATAATTTTGCTACTTGTATGTTCTACATTACTAACCTCGCTAGGTGTAACTTGTTTTGAGATGGGTAACAGAAAATTATAGTATTGACTGTGGTAAGGTTTTTTTTTCACTAATTTTATTTGTTTGTTTTATATATATACATATATATATATTTTAAAAGAAAGACTTACAATCCCGGGTTACAAATAACCTCTCATATTTGAAAAACCTCTACTGCCATTATAAAAAGCAAAATGTGTTGCTTGTGCAACATAGGAGGACTACTTTCTAGTGTTAGGTATAATGTTAAATTAAATTATTAAAGAGCAGAATGATATTTGAAATATACATTTGGCAATTTATATTTGTAAGGATAATGAGTAAGATTGTTTGTATTTAGACCGTTGTCATTTTCACCAGCATCTATTAAATTTAATATATTTTTTACATTTCTTCGAATCGCCACCAGTGCATTGACACGTGTTAACACAAGTACACGTGTCGCCACGTGGTCTTCTGATTGTTTTAATGAGCCGCCCGTGTCGGTGGTGACAGCTCGCTGAGAGAATCGTTAGAAATGTGGCAAGAATTAAAGGGAAGGGAATAGATGGGTAGCCCTCGTGGAATAAGTGGGTGTTGGTAAATTTGTGGGGTCTTTCTTGGATATGGCTAATTTTTGTTTTTTTTTTTTTTTAAGATAACTATATCTGATAACTGTATCTCGGGAACTGGTTCTTCTAATCTGCCAAAATAAAAAAAATAATCACCTCAAACAATAATATACTAGGAGGGATAGCTTTACGAAACAGTCAAGTCAGGATTGTTGATTTTTTCCTGACTCGGGCCTGGCTAGAGTTTTCATGGACAAACCGTTTTACATCCATTCATAGAACATGTCGACATAATGTTTTGTTTATTTGTATAACCACTTTTTAACAGTATTAAAATATAGAATATAGCCTCAAAAACCGTTGAGCTATGTCGCATAACAAAACGTGTTGGGCGGAGTCGCCGGAGACGCGGGAGACGGAAAACATGCTTACATACCTAAAAGTGGTGCGCTATCATGTGACAACTTGTCTTGTCTCTTTCTCTCTCACGGTTTACGATGTAAAAACCCGGATAAAGTGATTTATCGTAAAATTGTATAAGTTGGGTAAAAATATTTAGCTTTCTCTCCATATACGAGTATATTATCACTCCAAGATTATCACGTCCGTTAAGCCAGGGGTCTTCAACTTGTCAATACCTAACGCCCACTTTTGTTCTTTGTTGATGGTCAAATTTTTTACGGCCCACCTGCGTCAAAATAACTTTATTTAGTACAAGTTCAAACTATGTTTTATATTAATTTGTTTTAAAGTGAATACCGCACAAGAGTTCCAACTGCCTCCAGCCAGTGGGACTGTGTTATCTCTAATTGGGGTATGTTATGAGGCTGAACGTAGTGGAGAGGAAAAGTAATGGGGAAGAGGAAGGTTGTGAAGTACCCGGCTATTCAGACCTGGTCACCAAGCACCAGGCTAAGGCCAAATCAAGCAACTTTTCGATTCTGAATGGTGGTCTTTCGCCAGGGCGATACTAAGAGTAACTACCACTTAGCAAGTTATTACTCATAAAAAATACGGTATGTCAAGTGACTTGCCAAGAAAAAATGCACTGAGAAGCAAGACGTGCGTGGAGGGTTCGTGCCAAGACAAAGTTCTATGGCGGTCCATCCTCTCTGCCTACTCCTCCGGAGAAAAGCGTGATAGTTAGTTAGTCATTCGGTCGTAACCTTAGAGTATATAGAGTGGTATGTATCCAAGGAAGTGTAGTCAGTTTTTGATGATTTTTACCGGACTCGGCGAACCTGGGCGTGGCTAAGACTAAGGCTATGGTATTTATACATCCATTCATATCACATGTCGACATAATGTTTTTGTTTATTCGTATAACCACTTTTTCACAGTATTGATATCCACAAAAATATAGCATCTGACCTTAAAAACCGTTAAGTTGTGTTAAGTTTAGTGGTATAATAAAAAATGTGGGTGGAGTCCTGCGGTGACCCAGGAGCCCAAGATCATTGTGACAGTACATGGAAGCGGAGTATTATATTTGTTGTCTATTTTTCTCTCATGGTGTATGACGTGAAAACCCGGAGAAAGTGATTTGTCGCAAGTTTGTATCGGTTGGGTAAAAATAATTAGCTCTCTCTCCATACATTGTTTCTCCAAGGTCGTAACATAATGTCTTCTAAGCCAAACAATAGAATGTAATTATTTTATATGAATAAAACAGAAATACATTCTGTTATTTCATCTCATAATTCCATTATTAAGTCGTTTCCTGACATTTTATAGGTTCCTACATAATGTTCTTATGGAATTCTCAATTCAAATTCAAATCGTCCCATCACCCTGGAGTAGGTGCCTACCCACGGAGATACGAATCTGAATCTCCCAAAGCAGGTATTTGACCATAATACCCCTTTCACCGCGCTCGGGAGCAATTTGTTGGTTCTTTTGAAAAAACCATCTCACATTACGGAGAGAATTACACATTGATTGTAGCACCCATAAAATTAGTAAAAAAATATCAAAAAATATTGCCCGTAGCGCATGCGTACGGGTGTCGGACAGGGAGACACCTATCGCGCCAGAAGAGAGAAGCGCTAATATTCAAACATCACGAATGGAACGTTAAATCTAATGACAGTCATTTGTCCGTACTTCGATTGGTTGTTAATTTGCAGTTTACTTACAAATTTTGCCCCCAGGGGTGTAATTATCGATGAATTACGGCGGGAAATAAAAAATAAACAAAGATGGCGAATGGGCCCGTCGTGTCTTGTTTATTTAAATAACAACCACCATCTATGTGGCCGGCTCCGAGCGCATTCTCGGTGGCTTGTTAGCCATTCTAGAAGCATGCTAATCGAGAATAAAACCCTTCGACAAGTTCATTTTTACATAAGAGTCCCTTTAGGTGAAACCGTGTAAGATTTTTTTGCGCCGGAAAAAAATGAGGTAGGGAAGAAGAAAACGACAAATGGTTAATTGATAATAATAGTGAAAATTAAATAGCAACTTTGTGTAGGACCTCAGATTTTAATATTTTTTTATGACTGACCGGTTTCACTTGGCCTAAGCGTAAAAATTAAACTAAACAAAAAACAGGCTCCATTTTGTTACTTATTTATAATCTATGACTATTAAATATTTATTTATATCATGTACAGAGATAATATATAGAAGCATACCTTTCTTTTGTAAAGAAAGACGATAAAATACGATTAATAATACGAATAAATTGAGGATATTTGAAAACTCCTACTACCATCATAATAGGCGGAAAATGTTTCTTGTGCAATACCAAGATCATCCTTACAGTACATAAAAGCAGTGTGTGTTTTTCGTTGTCTCTTTCTCTCTTGTAGTGTACGACGTAATCACTTTATCCGGTTTTTACGTCGTACACTATGAAAAAGAAAGAGACAAAGAAATCTCCCAAATTATCGCTCCGTTTTAAAGTATTTTTAGAATGTTCTTCGTGTCCCGCGTCTACGTTGACTCCGCCCCCACGTTTTTATACCCAAAAAAAATTAACATAACTCAACGGTTTATTAGGTTAGATGCTATATTTTTTTTATAACAATACTGTGTAAAAGTGGTTATACGATTAAACAAAAACATTATGTCGACATGTGCTATGAGTGGATGTATAAATACCCTAGCCCTAGTCCTAGCCAAGCCCAGGTGTAGCCGAGTCCGGCAAATCTCATAAAAACTGACTACAGCAGCGCTCTCTCTTGTTTATTATTGCTTTGAGGGCATACCTAATCGGGGTATGTTGTGAGGCTGAAGATAGTAGGGAGGGGAACGAGATGAGGAAGAGGAAGTTTGAGAAGTACCTGACTATTCAGATCTGGTCACCAAACACGGCTAAAATCATTTCAAGCAACGTTTCAATGCTGAATGGTGGTCTTTCACCAGGGCGATACATAGAGTATCTATCACTCTGGAACGTGCCGCAAATATACTACACACTGTTTAATAAAAACGAAATGTGTTATGACACATTAATTAAATAAAAATTATTTGCGCACGCCGGGTTTGAACCCGCGACCTCTGGATTCTTAGTCGAGCGTCTTACCACTCGACCACACAGGCCGTCAAGGTCAATAAGAGGAGTAGGAAAATGTGTATCGGGAAAGTTTGTAACATAGACGATAGATTAAATTACTGTGTTTGTTCGGCTAGTATTTCAATGGATGGTGCTACAGAGAACTAGAGTCATTGATCTCTTCGTTATCGGTGCACAGCCGAAAGACATTTTAAATAAATACCCAAGATTTTTACATTGTTGGTATTTTCCGCATGAGAACGGGTCCTTTATGCGATTCGTTCTATTGCCTCACAGTTCGTTTAGAGAAAGACTTGCCAGCTATTCTATTTACTGCCTCCTATAACATGGATCTTGTTAAGAAAAAAACGCAATAAAAAATTCTGCATAATGGCTAACACTCCTTCTTCAGTTTTCGCTCAAGCAGCCTGAAAACGCATTCGCCAATTCCGCAAAGTACCCACTCCTTCCCTTTCTCTCGCCCTGCGATCTCCCGACACCCGTCTCCCGTCCCCCTCTCTCCCATTATCTTATTATTCTCGTGCTGTATTTGCGGAAGCCTCGAAATTTGGTCCATAGTGGGTTCGGTTATAGCGACGTGTTTTCCTTGCACCGCTAGTGTTTGTTTTCTAACCGGGTAAGTACTGAGTAGAAGCCAAATGGAACAATGAAAAAAGTGGCCGCCTCAGAGCAAGAATACATGTGAAGAGAGAGTTAAACATTTATACCCAACCTATACAAATTTACGATAAAATCACTTTCTCCGGGTTTTTACGTCGTAAACCGTGAGAGAGAAAGAGACAAGACGAGTTGTCACATTATGTCGCAACACTTTTAGGTATGTAAGCATTTTTTCCGACTCCCGCGTCTCTGGCGACTCCGCCCACTACGTTTTGCTATGCGGAATAACAGGACATAACTCAACGGTTTTTGAGGTTATATCCTATATTTTCGTTTGATAACAATACTGTGACAAAGTGGTTATACAAATGAACGCTACATTATGTCGGTATGTGCTATTAATGAATGTATAAATACCCTAGCCCTAGCCCCGCCCGAGTCAGGAAAAAACAACAATCCTGATAAAACAAGCTTTGATTTGGCGATTATTTTCCATCTGATTTTGACACAAGTAGAGTATGTCAAGACGGAGTTGTGTGGCGATCCATCTCCTCTGTCTACCCCTGGGAGGAAACGGCGTGATAGTTAGTTAGTTAACAGTGTTGAAAATGTACAACTCAAACTTTCTAACGTTAAAACCTGTGTTGTTTGTATCAAACGTTGACGGCCGCCGTGGTAGAGTGGAAAGGCGCTCGACTACGAATCCATAGGTCGCGGGTTAAAACCCGGCGTTCGCAAATAAATTGTATTCAATCAATATGTGTCATTTTACTTTTAAATCATATAAAATAATATGTAGTATACTCGTATTTGCGACACGTTCTAGAGTGGTAGATACTTTAAGTATCGCCCTAGTGAAAAACGACCATTCAGAATCAAAACATTGCTTGAAATGGCTTTAGCCGTGTTTGGTGAACAGATCTGAATAGCCAGGTACTTCCGAACTTCCTTTTTCCTAACTCTTTCTCCTCCCCACTACCTTCAGCCTTACAACATACCCCATTGGGGATCCCATAGTCTCACTAGCTTCAGACGGTTGGGAGCAGTTGGGACTCTTGTGCGGTATTTACTAAATATATTTATTTTTACATAATTATGCTTTAAACTCGTATCGTAGATATAGTTAAGTGTTATGAAAAGTTTTTTTTAAATATAAAAGTTATCTTCAATTGTTAAGTAAGGAGTCAGGTTTTAAACTGCGTGTCTTGGATTAAAAGGGCTATATAATGCAATAAAAGGGTTTTTGACAAACATAACACTTTATAGAAATATGGTAAAATAGCGTAAAGAGCCAATTGCGGCCGATCATTCAACTCGATGAGTGGATAATTCGGAGTGCCAACGTTCACGACTTCTTCCTCCTTCCACTCCATGCTCCGTCCCTCCCTCCCACTGCACCCTATGATTAGCCACATCGGATTCAACGTAGGATAAAAGATAAAACACATTAGACGGCCGATTACTCGCTCCATCGGCTTTTATAGCGCTGGGCCGGGACCGAAAGTGTTGACTCTTCCCCGACTGTGATTGCTAGGAAATGATACGCTGGGCGTTAATGTGTTAAAAATCGTGAATAGGAAATGATGGTGTTATTATTAAATTTGGTACCCACGTAATTTTGTTTTATTTAATTAAGTGCTGTAATCAAATTCGTTTCAGGTGTTCAATTATTTTTGTGATCGTGATATTTGTCTGTGAGTAATTGCCCATTCCGACAGCTGTGAAGTCGTTTTTGAAATGCTCGTTAAAGTTTATGAGACAATGAACGCGTAGTTTGTGCAGAAAAATTGATTCACGTAGCTGCCTACCCACAATTTAAATAATGCATAATTAAAATAGGTACGAACCTCTTGCCAAGCTTATTTATTGGATTATTTATTTGTAAACTAACGGACTATTGTCCAATTACAAAAAAAAATTCAAAACACAAAATGGGAAAAAAGAGCAACAGAGAAAGAACAGCACATACATCATATTAAATGAAGCTATGGCAAAAATAGGACAAAATGTACATATGAAAGAACATTTCAATCAATTAATTCTTTGAACAGTTGATGATTATTTTAGTATAGCTCTTGTGATAGAGCACGATTGAGAGTAAAAAAAAACATTCAAATGGATACATCTTTGTAAAACAACTAGCTAACTTACCGTTACTCTTTTTATTGTCAGAGGATGGAACGCTACACAAATATATCCTGGCGCCCACTCTTTGCTTCGTCCAAATTCATACATTGCGTAATTTCATACATTCTGTGATTCCGACTCTTTACATGACCTGAGTGAATATTTTATTGACTTAGTAGTGATCATACCGCATCTCCTTAGGGCGTCCTCGACTATTCCTCCACTCCACTTGCGTATCGTAATATATTCTCTTGACATCCTTTTAAAAACATTTTTTTAAAATGTGAATTCCACACGAGAGTTCCAACTGCACCCAGCCGCCTGGAGCCGGTGGGACTATGTAGAGAGAGGAAGGAGATAGGGAAGAGGAAGGTTGGAAAGTACCTGGATATTTAGATCTGATAACAAAAGACGGCTAAATCTATTTCAAGCAACGTTTCGATTCTGAATGGTGGTCTTTCACCAGGGTGATTGTGAAAGTAATGCCACTCTTAAACGTGACGAAAATATACTACAGTTAAACATACTTTAATTTTATTACTTAAAAAGTTAGTTTTTTCGGTCCCTTGAAAACTAAAATACAAAAAAATATAAAATGTTTTCCCTTGTGAAACAAATATATTGATTGAATTTGAACCCACAACCCCTGGATTCGTAGTGAAGAATCTTAATCACCAGACCACATAAGCTCTAAATCCAACAATCTCCTGTAGAATCCAAACTACTGCTTATTTAATAAAGAACGTGGATCAAATCACCAACTTATTTTTCCATCATTTTATCATTGTCACCTTGAAGTAACAATATATGGAGGGAGAGCTAATTTGTTTTACCCATCCTACACAAACTTGCGAAAAATCACTTTTTCCGGGCTTTTACGGCGTACACCATGATAGAAAAAGAGACAACAAATTTCTTGGCCCGCTTCTATACACTGTCATTATGATCTTAAGGTGCTGGTTCCTTGAAGTAACACTGGCGGGACTCCGCCCACGTTTTTTATTATACCACTAAACTTGACACAACTAAACGGTTTTTTAGGTTATATGCTATATTTTTGTTGATAAAAATACTGTGAAAAAGTGGCTATACGAATACACAAAAACACTATGTCGATATGTGATATGAATGGATGTATAAATACCGTAGCCTTAGTCTTAGCCACGCCCAACTGCGCCGAGTCATGTTAAAATCATCAAAAACAAGTCCAAAACTGACTTCACTGCCTTGGATAGATACTACTTTATGTACTCTAAGATTGTCACCGTATTGCAGCCCAACTACTCTCAGAGATTTTTCAGCCATGAGGTTCACCTGTTTCCAACTATAGGTACTAATAGTAAATCACCAGTTTCTCGATAATAAAGTGGTGGAACCGGAACACGAATCCGCGATAATTTGAAATTCAACCAAAGGCTCTTTCAATTCAGCTAGGCACTCTGTAAATCAATTATTTCAGAAAGATGATTGCTTATATTTTTACCCTTCTATGTCATTTAACTACTACGCCATGGGTATCGTTGGACGCTTTAAATTTGTGCATTTAGTTTTCCATCAACGTTTAGGTGTTTTAAATATGAGAGACTTGAGTAATCATGCTTTTATGGTGATCTTTTCATTTGCCCCATTCGTGGCAAATGTAAAGATCCAGCGTTTTTCTCAAAGAGTAGAGTGGTATCTATCCAAGGCAGTGTAGTCAGTTTTTTAATGATTTTTAATCGGAATCGGCAGACCTAGGCGTGGCTAAGACTAAGGCTAGGGTATTTATACATCCATTCATAGCACATATCGACATAATGTTTTTGTTTATTCGTACAACCACATTTTCACTGTATTGTTATCAACAAAAATAAAGCATATAACCATAAAATCGTTTGGTTGTGTCAAGTTTAGCGACATAATAAAAAAACTGTGGGCGGAGTCCCGCGGTGACCAAGGAGATCAAGATCATTGTTACAGTACATAGAAGCGGTGTATTATATTTGCTGTCTCTTTTTCTCTCATGGTGTACGAGGTGAAAGCCCGGAGAAAGTGGTTTATTGCAAGTTTGTATAGTTTGGGTAAAAATAATTAGCTCTCCCTCCATATATTGTTACTTCAAGGTTTTGCTCATACCTAATTCTACCGTTATAAAACGGACGAAGGCGTGCGCTTCATATAGGCACTTAAGCACTGTTTATCCTGCCGTACTCGCATAAAAATATAAACGATATTAGATAAAAGTAATAAAAAAACTACACTTTCAAAAATAAGTTCAATTAATCGCATTGCTTTGAGTGCCTCACTCACTGTCTTACTATAACGTGTCAAAAGGAGTTACTACGTATGCCTAAATGCCGTCAATATCAGAGTAGATTATTCTATGATAACTGGACCACACAAAATATGTATGCATGTATGCTGTGAGCAAACTGCGTGCGCGCTCAAGGGGCTCACAGCTTAAGATGAAGCTTTATGATCATTCCAGATATAATCGTGAGCAATCCCTTGAAAAGCTGTAAATCTACGAACGCTCAGATGAAAGGACACACAGTCGTGGTGAAATATATCCAACAATTAAAGAATTATCTCAACGCAAAGCCTGCAAGGTGAAGGTCTGTTGGGTAGCCTATACATAAGTTGCTGGATATGTGGAATCGGAGAAAAACAGCAAGCGACTGGTAGAAAATAAGGGTTTGCCTAGAAGCGAGCTCTCCAACGGCTTCAAAGTCTATTATGATTATAAAGACGTGCACTTAAAGGTTAACCAAATAATGTTTAACCACTAAAAACGTGCAAATTAAGTTATAAATCATTATTTGAAAACATCGAATTATACATTTGAAGGTGGTCTAAGCATAGCCCATGGGTTCCGTTAAGACATGGGTAAAACACCACCTTCATATAATTCGTGCCCTTAGGTTGTGTAAATTCTGGATACGCCCCTGAAAAAGAATTGTTTCTATGGTTTGGTACCTACTAATTACAGAATAAATATTATTCGTATTAGGTACCTAACGTAACTAATTATTACGTACCTTCTCAGTTCACTAATTAATGTCTCATTCTTTTTGTGGGGCTATCTCCCAAAGGGGTATGAGGTATCCAGCACAAAGTTTTTTTTTTTTTACAGTGAATATCGCACAAGACTTCCAACTGCCCCCAACGTTTTGAGCCAGTGAGACTATGGCATCCCCAATCAGGGCATGTTGTGAGGTAGAGGGTACTGGAGAGAGATATGGGAAGAGGAAGGTTTTGGAAGTACCTGGCTATTTAGATTTGGTTACCAAACACGGCCAAAGCTATTTCATGCAACGTTTTAATTTTGAATGGTGGTCTTTCACTAGGGCGATACTTGGAGTGTTCGTTCCCAAATGCGACGTTACTAGGTGAAATTAAATAAGGTACCTCTAGTACTAGCCTGGTATTTTATGAAGGAATGTCTTATCGCTTACTGCAAATCGTAATTTTATATGTTTATGTTTACATTTGTATTTTAGTTATTTATGTTTTAGGATTAAGAAAATCTGAGTAATGTTTATTATGTCTGTGAAATAATATAGTAAATTCGTTATGAGAACTGCAATGGGCCATGCAGTTGCGCCCACGTGGGGGTTTATCCCCTGTGATCTACCCGCCAGACCAAGGTCCTTGGGTATTTCTTAATTGCCTTCTTTAATGTGTTTCTGTCCCTTGAATTTTATTGTGTACAATATCTTTAGATCGAATTTTAAGACCTTTTTAAACATGCTTTGTTCCATACTTTTTGAGTTGACCATTACTTCATCTTAGTAGTCGTGTTCAGATCGCCATGGCGTGCGGTTCATTAATATTGTGAGTTGAGTCGTGTTCAGATCGCCATGGCGTGCGGTTCATTAATATTGTGAGTTAAGAGTCCTGTTCAGATCGCCATGGCGTGCGGTTCATTAATATTGTGAGTTAGCGGTCCCGTTCAGAGAGCCTTGCCGTGCGGTTCTTGAATGTCGTCAGTTGAAGGTTCAACTGTAATACTTTAAAAAATCTTCCTATAAAAAATGTTTAAATAAAAAAGAAGAAGAAGAAGTTGAAGTGTTTTTCTGCTTCCATACGTTCTCGTATCACGAGAGGAGAAACATGGAGTATCTACCACTTTGGAAAGAAAATTTGTTATGACACAAAATATATTGATTAAATACATTTTATTTGAGCCCGCGACCTCTGGATTCATTGTCAAACGTCTTACCACTGACTCAGGAGGCCAGGAGTTTCTCATTTGTGAAAAATGACCTTTTCCCCTGAAACTTTGGTGCGTATTTTTTTTAAACACGAGCTACAAGCTTGAAAATCCGTGGTGCCAACCTACATAACTTTTCAATAGTAATGCAAATTTTTTTCTGAAAGTAGAAGTAGGTAAGTCGATTTTCTTTGTGAGCATCAAACTCGATCTGCCTGAACGCCAGTCGAGTGTCCTGCCCACCAATCTATAGACGTTGGAAGAAACGGTATTTTTTAGTTTTTGAGGATGTAACCAAAATATCCAGTTTTCCCTTCTAAATGTATCGTGATGTAAGAAGGTAGACACCTAGGACCTGCCTCTCATTCTGCATATAACGTAATACGTTCTCGAGAAAAACGTCTATCTATTGAAAGCGTTTTAAGTACCCGTCTATGGAAAATGGTGCAAAATCATGACTTATGCATAATGTGCGCTTTCACGCCAATTGTTATGTAATCTAGCTACCAGTGGCGTGCAGTGAATTTTCAGAAAAAAAATCACTTCATGTTGATTTTATTCCGTACACAAAATACCTAACAGCAAGTTAGTTAATCTTTGTAAGCATCTAACCCTCATTTTTAACTCATAGAGAAGAATACCCAAATATTATTTACCTGAGCCTCTAGCAAAAGTAGATTTTTATCAGAAAATATAGGTTAATTGATTGACACTCCCGAGCACGACTGTGGGTCGCCAACGAACTGTCAATCGTTTGACTGTTGTTTTTTGCTGTTTTTTCGTTGGCGATCTGCGTATGCTCTGGAGTTTTAAACAAATAACTGATATTGTTGATACAAAATTATAAATGCGTTTGCGCTAGGTGCTTTGTTCACGCAACTCTAGAATGATTTTCTAGATAAATAAATAAATTAAAGGATTTATAAGCAAAAAAGGGTAATAATGCCCCTACATCATAGGTAGATGGAAAGCTTCCCTTAAGCCACCGTAAAAGTTATTTTTGCATTATTATTTATATTTTATTATGCAATTATGCTTTTGTATTATTATTATTTTATGTTATCTTTTCATTATTTTATATAACTCAAATGCATTATTTATATGTCAGGCAGAGAATTGCACCTACCGCTCTGTTCCGCTGAAACAACCAATTATTATTATACCTTCCTCCATATAAGTTGTTGTAGCAACTGAATAGAGCAAACAATCAAATTAGTAATAAATAAATAAAGGTACCTAACCAAAAAGGGATAAATTTTTCCTATCGTGGTTGTCACCTCGAATTTATAGTACCTACCTATAAGAAAACATAACCCTTTGCCTGCAAAATGTCAGATTACTTCATAAATAATAAATGGTCATTTTTATATAGCGCCGTTTAGTGATTCAATCACTACTAAGATAAAAAAATTCAAACTCAGCAAAATTCTAAAATAATGGGTTTGAGTGAAATGTCATTTTCGAAGCGTAAAAAAACATGAGGTTTTTACCGCACAACATCAGCTTACAAAGCTCTGAATGAAGCTTGGGCCCTTGAGGATGCTTCATTTCAAAAACAGGCCTTGTAAGTTCATGAATTTAAAAAAAATCTGATACAGGTTTTTTTAAGTGTCTACTTAAGTACTGACCATCGTGATATTTTTACGAGATTAAAACATTTATCCAAATTAGAATCCACTTAGCAAACGGGTGAAATCTAACGAAACCTTCCCACAATAAAACTATATGTTACCTTTTTAAAGGAGGTCAAAAATCTCAAAGATTTGTTTCACTCAAAAGAGGAAATTCCGTTTGATGTTTTGTTGTGGTCTAGGTTGAACAATGATATAAACCTTTTATTAGAAGGTTTCAAGTTTCAATTTACCTTTTACCTTACAGAGGGAAGTTGAGTGTACAGTAATATACCTGTAAAATGGCACACGAAGTAAAATCAAAAAAAATATACCAAAAGGGAAAAAATAACTGTCCAATGTTTTTAAGTAAATTTTTTTGGAACAATGAATACCGAATGATGTTTGGGTTCAAATATACATTATCTCAAGGTTTTATGATGCTTTTTTTTTTTCACTGGAAAAATTAATTTACTACTTTTGATCATGGCCAGTTAACCTAACAACCAATTAACATTGTCCTTTATAACAGGGCGTGCACTGTATTACTTTAATGAATGACCATAAAATTCGACAATAGCCAAATTGGTGGGCGTTCCAGAAAAGAGTACACATTCAGTGTCTCATTTTTTCTCGCGCAAAGTAAACACGTTCTATCTCTTTTACACTCGTTGATCGTATGTTTTAGCAACCAACTCCTTCTTACTCAAGATTGCATCTCTTTTCAACGCCCAAAGCTGTGAAGACAGGGCCTTTAAAGTAAACATCGTAAGTGGAACCAGTAAAGTAATCAATAAAACAGAAAGGGATGCATTATTTTCACGGATAAATTATAGGATACTTTGTTCTGATCAGGCCTTTTTAGGAGTGCAAGTAGAACGGTTGAACTTTTCAACGCCCGAAGCTGTGAATACAGAGCCTTAAAAGTATACATAGTAAGTGGATCGGGTTAAATAACAGATAGAACAACAAAGGATGCATTATTTTTATGGATAAATTAAAGAATGTTTGTTTTAGTTGGAACCTTTTTTGGCTACCAGTAGGATATTTGAAAAATTTGATCATTTGGGGATGAAGTTTCAATCGTGCTGAGAAAAGTGTTGATATAAGTAGGTAGGTACCTACTTAGGCTTATAAGAAAGCAGTCAAGTATCGGTGTAATTGGTTGGGGAGGTTCCTCGTTTCTTGGTTGCGCAGGAACCTTCGTAAGTAGGCACCTTTGTGTTTTATTTAATAAAAATATATTCGTAAAATTAGAATATTTGTAAAGATAGGTGTATTGGGTCTAGTATAGAAATGAAAGCCCTGAGGCGAAGGTATGTTTGATTAACCTGTGAATTACGCTAGAGAAGAATAAAGGAGTTAGTATGTTGGAGAACGTGAGGAGATTACAGATGGGTTTGACACTTGCCGGGTGTAGATGAAATAATGAGTGAGTGAAGAATTTATATCTGGTGCGCAAATAGATGGAAAAAGGAGTCGGAGTCATTTCATGTAGGAAAAGAATGGTATGTGGGATTCCATCAACATTTCAACACCTTCAGGAAAATGGTGCAACGTTTAGGTTAGTTTTTAATTATTGTAATTGTCTCAGGTGTATCAGGTTCATGTAACTACTGCTAAAGAGGTTAATCTCTTAGATTAACAAAAAATGGTTTCTGGCAAAAAAACAATAATCTACAACGAAAGCGAAAAACGAATTTCAAGCGTTTTTGAAATTAAAAAAAATAGATCGAAAGCTTTTTAAAATTTATATTTAAAAGTAAAAAATTAAATTGTGTAGAGATAGATATCTAAAATATTTATAAATAAAACAGATAAACTTTGTTTATAACCACTTTATTATTTAATATTATGTCTACCGGTTTCGGAAGTAGCCTTTCATCATCAGGACAATATTAAAATTAACCTAAAATATATATTCAGCATTTTGTATTTTAGGTTAATTTTAATATTGTCCTGATGATGGAAGGGTACTTTCGAAACCGGTAAACATAATATTAAATAAAAAAGTGGTAAAAAACAAAGTTTATCTTTTTTATTTATAAATATGGAAGCCACAAAGTAAATGCTTTTTACGAATACCTAAAATATTTTTAACCTACATTTAGGTGACCTATTTTAACGTAAGAATAATAATATGAGGTACGACCTACCTATCTACACCATATACCTACCATATTATTAATTTTCCAAAATATTTTTTACATACATTGAATGTGAAATATTAGTATTATTTATGTTCAGTGTTTATTATTTTTTATTATGACAAACCAAGCCACTCAGGAATTTATAAATTAGATTGTATTGATTTTTCTGCATTTATATTGGTGAAACAACCCGTAATGTCAATGTTAAAATCAAAGAATATCTTAGATGTTAAAATAACCACGGTTTTTCAGAATTCGCCAATCACCTTATTGAAATAGGTCTTACAGTTAGTAAAAGCACCGGTGCTCATATTCTCTATAAAAACGGTCATGGCAACAAATTAAATGATTTAGAGGCACTAGAAATAAAGAAACCCATTAAAATTATAAGTTATATTCTTAATAATCAAATAAATTTTTCCAGTAGTCCAATATCAGGTATATTTCACGTAAACTCATAAAATTTCTCATTTTTCTTTTATCACGTTCTCAGTTGACGTTTTTCCTCTTTCATTAAATATTATCTTTATTCTTTTGTTATAATTTAAAAGTTATTTTTTGTTTTCTTACTGTTCTCTTTATTTATATTGTGTTCTCTCTCTCTCTATGTATATATAACCACACACTATGTATTTTTTGTTCAGTTTAATTTTGTACCATTATGAAGCTTAAGCTAAGCGAAACCAGTCAGCCATAAAAAATAAAACTAAATCTGTAATCTTGTACAAAGTTATTATTTAATTTTTATTTATAATAGTATTTAATGCGCTGTTATTTTTAAAATAATAATTTCATACCTCAATTAACATTATTTCCAAAAAATAATATGTTAATACCACAGTCAAACAATGTTTGTTTTTATGGTACCACTTTTAAGTTTTTACGTTCTTTGTAAACATTGAGAAACAAATAATTGCGCTGCTGTGACAGCCATTAAATTATGTTCGTAAGATATATTTACTGACGTACAAATATTAAGTAATAAAAAAACATTAACATTGACTGGTAGCAATCATTGAAATCATGTTTTCAGGTATTTTGTGCTGTAATTGGAATCTTACCTGAATGCTTCCAATTAAAATCATATCCATCGACCATTTAACTACGAAGGTCGTGATAAAAAAGTATTTTTTCGTTTTTCTTCATTATATTTTAATTTGCTTAAAAAAAAAACTATTTTATAGAGCTTCCATTGACAATCCTTGAGGTGAGTTTTTACAAAAATGGTGAAATATTTTTAAAATTAAAAAAAAGGTTTGGCTAAATCGTCTTTTAAATGTAAATAATAGTCAATGTATGAGTTATTTGCATCTGATTAATCTTAAATATATTTTTAAAAAAGTCTAAAAAATGTTGTGATTAGAAAATTACGGTAACCTCGAAAAAAGGCATTAAAATTTTCTGAAAAAATAATGCATATATATCTGTAAGTTGACTGAAAATTAAGTATATCAGAGGACCCAAAAACATTTTCCTCTAATACGAGTAGATGGTTTTAATTAAGAACAATAGATATTGAAATTTTGTATAAAATCGACCTGTTATTTTAATATCCTGCTTTAACATGTACCCCCATTTCAATTTGATTAGATTTTTTGAACTAACCTAGAAACCGTTTTATTTTATTAAATTTTAATAATACTGAAAAACCGTTTTTTGTGGCGCCATTTTTGTGAAAAATCACCAACGAATTAAATTGACATTTATCCAACCGAAGTACTTACTGAATGGACTAGTGTTGGTGATGGAAAAATGTAATCTTACTTAATTGAATAACTCTTTACCTACTTACATAGCAGCGGCGTGTAGTCCATAAAGGCTAAAAAGCTGGACTTATCTTAAGAAAAAAAGCCTTAAAAACCCTTTTAAAACGTATTTTTTTCGTAAAATTTTAATATTTTTTTAATCTAATAATCCTTCCATCCTAGTTAAATAGTTATATTTCACCAGTTTCTATTTGAAATGGCAACTTGGCTCAATTCATATATAATAAAAAAACACTATCTTCCTCGTGGTAGGATTTTTGGCATGGTCAAATTAGATATATACATCACCCAAGTCATTTAAAAATAAACCCTGTATCGGGATGTCACACTTTTTCGACTGCTTTTTATTTCAAAGAGAGAGAGCTCTGCAGAAAGAGCTATAGTCAGTTTATACCGTCAGGTTTGCCGGACTCGGCTAGACCTGGGCGTGGCTAGGACAAGGGCTAGGATATTTATACATCCATTCAAAGCACATGTCGACATAATGTTCTTTCTCGGTATGTTCTGTTCTGACACGGTGGAATTTGATGGATTTTAAAATACCTTAGGTATTTTAAAATCCAATTAAAATATTGACGCTTATTTATTTTAATAACATTCAGATAACTTGTATAGCGCCGTTTTTGTGAAAAATCACCACAAACACGCTTTCTCCATGCTATAAAAATTGTTAAGTAACCTTAAAAAATATATATTTAGTATTTTTTCGATCGTCGTGCTAGAGATATCCTTGTGTTATGGCGGACGAAAATTACAGTTTGATTGAATAGAAAGAACAAAAGTAGTACATATCGTGATACTGGTAAGAACGATAAATTATATCAAGGGGATTTTTTTTTAGGCAACAAGTAACAGGTAATTTTTTGTAAGTACCTACCTAGTAAGTACGTCGGTAAGAGTGTAATCTTATTAAATTCGGAACTGATGCTACCTAAAATTATCAAATTTAAAAAAATAATCTTTTCAAATGCTAACCTATCTAATAAAGGACCTACCTTTAGATTATGTATTTTAACAGACATCATTCTATATTTGAAATGAGTGGATTAAATCAACTTATATTTTTTCTTGATAAATCAAGTTATACTTACTAGTAGGTACCTTGTTATGAAAAAAAGCAAAAACATAAATTGAACATAAAATCAAATTACAAAAGTTAGCAAGATGTTGACATAGTATCTACATGCGAAAGCTCTTTTAGCATTATATTTCTACCAACGTAGAAAAGATTTGAAGTAATAGAATTTAAGACGTGTATGATAAGTGCTTATCTTACAAACATTAAATTTGTTAAAATTTTAAATTTTATGTAGTTATCTTTAATATTGTAAATATCCATACGATTTAAAAAATAAAACGTATTGAAACGAGTAGGTGCCTATTTTTTTATATTTAAGTCCTTGATCCGAATAAGGTATGGTCTGTAAATGTAACCCTAAAAAAATAGAATTTTTGACCAAGTTATGAAAATAAATACCTAACCATTAAAAATATTTTATGCTGACGAATTTCGTGAAAATAAAGTGATTAAACACGATTATTCAGTTCATTGATAATTTATGATTGACTGATCGAGGTCGGGACAGCCCCTCTTTTATCAGTTAGATCAATGTATATAATATAATAACTAATTAGATACATATGCTATTTACGTATCTGAAAAAGTAACGTAAAGATAAAAAAAAATGAGAAAAGTACTCGACTCTAAAATAAAAGAAATAATAAAACTTTTTACACCAAGTTACGACACCATGATACTTGTTGAATTTTTTATTTTGTTTTTATTTAAACTCATGCAAAAAAAATGTCATGACATACTCGTACCTACCTCCCTTCTTCTTCCATTTTGTATTATTTATCTTTTAAACCTAAAGTAACTTAACTTTTAACTTCTTTGTATTATGTAGGTATCTTTTAACTGACTTCTTGATTGTTTTCACTCCATCACATGTGAACAATCTTCGAAAACCCAATAAAATAGGTAAATATAATGTTTAAAATATCACTTACATACTTGAAAAAGTCCGAAAAATCACCCTATTTTCTGCCTTTAGTATCTCAAATCAATATTTGCTTTCGTAATTTTTTTTTTTTTTTTTCTAACAAAAAAAATGTAACAAAGAATAAAAAAAATTTGAAATATAGCGACAAAAATACTGAAAACATAAAGCCACCGTAAAACTAAACAGCAAAAAGAAAAACTTCCTCTCACCTCGATTTTAATGATAAAAATAATAAGTCAGGTTTAAAAACAATATGTCTAAAAAATGTTGATAAAAATATTGAAATTACCCTTCACTCCATAATAATCCTGAAAAAAATACCCTTTTTCAACTAGCAAAAAATATAAAACGATGTTTATTATCTCTCTGAAAAAATTAAAAGTGTAACAAAAATGTCCAAAATTAGAGAAAAAATATTTTTAAAATATCCTAAATAGCCCTGCCAGAATAATCATATTTTCGAGAAAAATATCCATCAATTTAAAATTGCTTCAAAAAATTACAAAAACCTTTAAAACTGCACAAAATTGCACAGAATCATTCAATACCCAACGCGATAAATTCTGCCATAATCACTTTAAAAAACATAATTTGTTGCAACGCATGCTTCATCTCGATCGACGCGTATTTCCCTCTAAACGACCAACTGACAGCTAATATAACAATACATTTTCAAATTACAACAGATACAAGTTTTTCTCAATACATGTGACATTATTTAAGTGTGTTTTTCTGCGATTTATACCGAGTGCGGTTCGATATTGATATTCTACACTGAATTTTTTTTCGACGGATCGTAAAGTTTTAAAATATCGCTAATACAAACAAACGAACGAGGTTTTTAAGTAAAAAAAGTGACACACAGTTTGCGTGAACCCTGTGCAAAACGGCTTACTGAGTGAATACAGTGATTTTAAAAGTGAAAACTCAGAATTAGATGACTTAATATCGTGCTTTAAAAAAAAATTGTACTTATTTTAATCATTTTTTTTAATGATCACAAATGTTTACGTCGTGACGTTTCTTGAAAATTATTAATTGCGCAATTTTGTCGACGGACACGAGATTCAAAACATTTCCAAATGTTAGAGGCGTGATATTAGTTCAGAACATTCGAAACTCTGTGTTCTGATCCAAATTAACCGGGGGCGACAATCGAGGCTCAAAGATACTTCTGTACGGGGCGGCCTACGGGCCGCAGAGCAGCATGATACCGCTGGCGCCGACACCCATCATGGCTCCGAAGCCGAAGATCGGCTTCAGCATCGACAGCATCGTCGGCGAGTCCACCAACAACAACAACAACAATAACAGCAGAGATAACAGCAACGAGCTGGCGAGGAGGGTGCCCCTGAGGCCGTCCGCAGTCCCGGCCGCTCCGCCGAACTGCTTGACGGAGCCCCGGCTGCTAGCGCAGTTGCAAGGGGCGGCTCTGGCGGCTTTAGTCCATAGACCCATGCCTCCGCAGCCTCCCAGAGATTCCTACCCCCTGTATCCATGGTTACTGAGCAGACATGGAAGGATTTTCCCGCATAGGTTTCCAGGAGGTTAGTGATTTTATCCAATTTTGTTGTGCGCGAATTTTTTATGAGTGATTTAAGACTAGTTAGATTTCCCGAAATGAAAATAGTCAGGTAAAACCATGATTTTGTCACATGCATTATAAAACTAATAGACTAAATAAGGAATCTATTTAAACAAGCAGAAAGTGCTCAAAGAAAGATTAATTAATTTATTTGTTGCCGACGTATCGTTATTGCTAAGAAGATGCGGGTACACGATTCCCGTCAAAGCATTGATCTACGAGTATTCGTTTTGTCGGTACGGGTATTGTGGTGTTATTTGTTAAGGGTGTTAGCAGCTTATTTCACAGCTTCATAGCTATCACGGGGGAAAAATAAGTCCATAAGTTAGATAGTCTTCAAATACCTACCTAGGTATCTATTCGGTAAATTATTGAACTAAGTGTAAAGGTAGGTACCTACCTACTAATCAGGTGAGTAGGTGTCCCTACTCTCTGCCGTGCATACCGAAAACCTACCAAAATATAGATTTTTCTTCGGGTAGGTAAATAACTACCCGCCTACCTAATAAGTTACCATTTAAAATTTCAACAAAGTTACCTACCTACACACCGAACAGATACAATCAAGAAGTATGACCAATACCGATTTGGAAGCAAACTGATGTCGCCAATTTACATAAAACCCTTTGACTCCTAGGCCCCTAACAGGACAATAAAAAATATTTAATGGATAAATTAATTTCCCAACATTAAAATTTAAAAAATACCCCGGTTCATTTTGGAATGGATATTGTGATTGCATTTTTTTTAAATAAAGACAAACATTTCCGGGTTACGAATAACCTGACAATATTTGAAAAACTCCTACTACCATCATAATAAGCGAAAAATGTTGCTTGTGCAATGCTGGAGGACTTATCCAGCAGAGGAATTGAATCCACGACACCCGGCTGAGAATGTTACGCGTTTGTCCACTCAGCTACCGACCGGTCATGTTCTGTAATATTAGGGCAACTTAAGAAGACCGTTGGTAAAATTCTAATGAACCCTTCATCTAGAAAACAAAATAATCTGGCTGTTAATGAATAAAGAATACCGTACCTAACCACGTTTATTGAAAAAAAAAATAACCACTTCCCAGCCAATAAATTATCAAAAACAATTATGAATACAAAACAGAAAGCCATTCTTTATAATGCCACCCGCAAGAAGCAAAAGTTAGTTAGGTTCCAGATAAATATTCTCGAAACCATAAACAATAAACAAAGAATCACACGGGCGCATCGTAAATCAAATAACATAATCCGTTTAAGACTGCAGTGTTGCCAGTATCTCGGTATCCCACTTAGCATTAGGATACATTAACTCGAGCTTTATTCTTCTACCTAAGCGACGTTTGTCTATTGTGATGGGAGTCAAACAATTGTTTGAACTAAGTCTTGGATAATGCTAATTGAGAAGGGGAGATAAGACGTCTAAGGTATTAAAAAAGAACAGAATTTGTCAGGCTTTCCGGGAAGATTTTAATATATAATGAACATAGCAGAGACTCTGTGATTTTTAAGTGAGATGTGTTTTGAAATTGTTTCGGCAACCTTTGAAAAAAATATAATTCTTGTGGTTGAATATTTGAAAGGCTGTCACTGTTCTTTAAAGTATTCCTTCAATTATAAAAAAAAGTGGTCAAAGGACATTTGGAGAGTTATGCAGTAGCACTCTGGCATTAAACTTAAAAGAGTACCTAACTATGAATTGTAGGAGAAATTCAAATTTTGACATATTATTTATTCGTAGCCTGGAAATTCTTGTTTCTATTTTCATACTATATATTTTTTAAATAAAATAACATTTGTTCTTGCAGTAGGTTTAGTTAAGTAAATATACATTTTATACATACGTTACGACCTGGCAACTAAACTTAAAAGAGAACCCAACTAGGAATTGTAGGAGGATTTCAAATTTTGACATATTATTTATTCGTAGCCTGGAAATTCTTGTTTTTATTTTCATACTACATTTTTTTAAATAAAATTACATTTGTTCTTGCAGTAGGTTTAGCTAAGTAAATATACATTTGATACCTACGTGCAGTTAATTGTAGAATTGTGTGTATTGAAGTTCCTACCCATAGTTAGGGATATACCTACATATAGGTTGACCTCCGTAGTCGAGCGGTGAAGATACTCAACTACAAATCACGAGTTCATACAGATTCGAAACCGTGCGAAAATAAATTTTATACCATTAATATGTGTTGTTGCACACTTAATTAATGTAAAATAATATATGGTTTACCTATTTGCAGCACGTTCCGGAATGGTAGATACTGTCAGTATCGCATTGGTGAAAGGTCAACATTCAGAATCGAAACGTTGGTTTAAACGGCAGTAGCCATGTTTTGTAACCAGATATGAATAGAGTGGTAAATACTCCAAGTATCGCCCTGGTGAAAAACCTCCATTCAGAATCGAAACGTTGTTTTAAATGGCTTTTACCCGTGTTTAGTGACCAGATCTGAATAGCCAGGTACTTCCCAACCTTCCTCTTCCTCATCTTCTTCCCCCCTTTACTACCTTCAGCCTCACAAAATACCCCAATTGGGGATGCCATTGTTTCACTGGCTCTAGACGGTGGGGAGCAGTTGGGACTCTTGCGGCCAGATATTTCCGCACCTTCCTCTTTAACTTCTCTACTCCTTTTAGCCTAATAATGTACCCCAATTGGGCTTGCCATACTTATACTTGCTCCGAACAGTTGAGACTTTGTAGCGAAATTCGCATATTTTCAAAAAATATATATATTCAATTTTTTTCAAAAGTAAAAAATCAAAGAACACACAAAAACGTGACTAACCTTTCCAGTTGTCAAAAACAAACCACTAATCCAAAATGACTGATAATGCTAACATACGATAAACATATGTGTACCAATATAACAAAAAAAAAATCGATTGTCGAATGTACACCGCCCGCGAATATTAAAAATTCACCTTTTCTATTGAACAGGCCATGTATATAAAAAAAAATCATTGATATAAAATAATATAATCTGAAGAATATATTATTTTATACGTAACTAATCGTACATTGGAAATAATGATATTGATAATTCAACTTTGTATTAATATTTATAAAAAATCTATTTTGTAATCATTGGTATTCTGAGTCCGTTATCGCCTGCTGCTAATTGATGTCGTTTCTGAATTAATTTACGCTTAATGTCTTTATAGATGATTACAACTTCTATTGCGTCTCAATTCTTACAATCAATCTGTTCTGTTTATATTTCTGCCTCTTTCTTTATTCAGAAGAAAACGCAGATAACCGAGAGTAATAAACAACTAATATTAAACATTACGTAGAGAATTCGCGTCCATCGAAACTATTCATCAAAGAATAAGAACTAAATAAATACCCAAACGAGGTAGGTGACATGTACTTGAAAAAAAAATGATTATGGTATTCACCATAGAGTTGGTAGAGTAGTATCTATACAAGGCAGTGAAGTAAGTTTTGGACTTGTTTTTGATGATTTTAACATGACTCGGCGCACCTGGGCGTGGCTAAGGCCAAGGCTACGGTATTTATACATCCATTCATATCACATATCGAGATAATGTTTTTGTGTATTCGTATGGCCACTTTTTCACAGTATTTTTATCAACAAAAATATAGCATATAACCTAAAAAAACGTTTAGTTGTGTCAAGTTTAGTGGCATAGTAAAAAATGTGCGCGGAGTCCCGCCGTGAACCAGGACCTTAAGATCATCCTTACGATACGTTCAAGTGGTTCAAAAAATTGGTTGTCTCTTTTTCTCTCATGTTTGTACGACGTAAAAACTCGGAGAAAGTGATTTATTACAATTTCGGATGGGTTGGGTAAAACAAATTAGCTATTCCTCCATTAGATTCTTACTCCGAGGTATTTACACATTGTTTATACAATAAGTAGTATTTAAAAATAAATAAAAAACATTGTGAAACGGAACAAGAGTCCCAACTGTCTGGAGCCAGTGGGACTATGGCATCCCCAATCAAGGTATGTTGTGAGGCTGATGGCAGTGGGAAGGGAGAAAAGATGAGCAAGAGGAAAGCTGGAGTAACTGAGTATTCAGATATAGTCACCAAACAAGGATAAAGCCATTTCAAGCTAAATTTCGATTATAATTGGTGATCTTTCACCAGGGCGATAATTATAGTGTCTTCCACTCTGTAACGTGCTACAAATTAACTAACCAACTAACCATCACACCGTTTCCCCGCAGGGGTAGGCAGAGAAGACGGACCGCCATATAACTCTGTCTCGGCACACGCTCCTTGCTTCATTCACATTCATACATCGTTTATATGAATTGATTGTGTAATGACACATATTAATCAAATGAAAAATATTTGCGCTGGGTTTGAACCCGCGACCTCTGAATTCGTAGTCAAACGTCTTACCACTCGAACACGGAGGCCGTCTTATTGAAAGAGAATAACACCTCATTCAAACTGAACACCCACTGATTTTTTTCAATATACCATTATTAATAAAATAAGTAGTGATACATGTCCTTTACGGAATAATAGCTTTCACCTTTCTATTGAACAATGAAAACAATGACTGAATCATAAAATAATCGCTGAGTGTATCAATATAAAAACAGATTCAAGGAAAAACTATAGAAAGGTATCTATGCTATGTTTAAAGAAAAGTATGTCTAATGTATCATTTACATAAAAAATAGCTTTCAATTATCTAATAAAATATAATTCATCTGGTACGAATTCAAATAATTTATCTATTTTTGACAAGTGGGACATAATATTGTCAACAAGTTACTAAACTAGTAGACTAGTTTCTCCTAATCTTAATTCGAAAACAATCCAAAATTGTCTTATCGATATTATGACCCTACAATAATAATAATAATAATAATATTTGGATGATTTGTACAGCGCCGTTTTTGTGAAAAATAACCTCAAGGGCTCTGTACAGATCTTATTTTCTATTATTACATATTGATTCCCAGTTTAAATAAGAAAATATACAGGAACATACTTACCTGGCAGGTCCTATCAGATAGACACACTTGTTTCAATCTCATATACTATCAAATATCTTCCAGTCTTTATTTCGTACCTATTATACATTTTTCGTAAAAAATGTTACATTAACATAAAATACATGATATCCTATGATTATCTTAAAAATCCCATATAGACATGTGAAAAAAAATATTTTTATGTTACCTACTCAAAAGTAGATGGGCACCAGCCTAGCTACCTTTACTGCATAGTATCATACCCCTACGTACGATTTAATCCATTGTCACATTTTTATATAGAGTAGTCCATTATTGTTATTTTATCCGTAAAGGGCGTGCTATTGAGTTGCATGGAGTGACTTTTTTTCATGAGTTGACTTTTACCATTCATAAACTGAATAAATTATGTTTTTTGACAATTGAATAGAGGAGCTTATTCCCACCCATGTTGTGTCCGTGTGAGTGCATTGGAGCTGTTTTTTTTCGTATAAAACAAGTAACAGAATATTATGGAAAAGTATATCAGTGTGTGTGGAATATGATGAAGTAAATGATAGAGGCAGAGGTATTAAACCGAGTGTTATTTGTTTTATATTTAATTAGAATTTAATAGTTTCCTTCCACGCGTTTTGAGACTATTGTTTTCTTATCGAGCGATTGAAAAATATGGAACTTGAATATGGCCTTTTGACTAATCTTTAAACAATCAATATAATATTTAAAGCTCCTTGGCTCACGATGGAAATTGTTTTGGAAGCTGAACATAGTTTGAACTATAATATTTAGATACTATAGACAGAAAATTTTGGGCAAAATTCATAATGCCAGAGTTCTCTTGCTTTAGGTGTTGTCAATAGATAACACATGGTGTAAAAAGTACTAATGTACCGTTGAAGTAAATAAATAATGAATAAAAGACTTCTTGAAGTTATTAAAATTATTGATAATACGTATACCAACGACACTAAAATAATCTTGAAAATTACAATAAATTGTATCAAAACAGTAAAAATACATTGTTCTTAGATTAATGTATATTTGACGGCCTCCATGGTCGAGTGGTAAGACGCTCGACTACGAATCCAAAGGTCGCGGGCTCAAACCCGGCGTGCGCCAATAATTTTTATTTGATCAATATGTGTCACAACACATTTAATTCATATAAAAATAATCAAAAGTATATTTGCGGCACGTTCCAGAGTGGTAGATATACTCTAGAGTATCGCCCTGGTGAAAGACCACCATTCAGAATCGAAACGTTGCTTGAAATGGCTTTAGCCGTGTTTGGTGACCAGATCTGAATAGCCAGGTGCTTCCCAACCTTCCTCTTCCCTATCTCTTTCCCCTCCCCACTACCTTCAGCCTCACAACATACCCTATTTGGGGATGCCATAGTCTCACTGGCTCTAGACGGTTGGGAGCAGTTGAGACTCTTGTGCGGTATTCATATATATAAAAAAAATGTGTATAAATATATTTATTTAAACGTAATATTTGTGTGACGAGCATTTAAAATGATTAAATAAATAAATAATCGACCAAATTTTTTGATCACTGTAAGTTAAATCCCATTTCCATTGACAAGGCGCCAAAAGACATTTCTAAAATTTGCTTATTCAATCGTTATGTTGCATTGCAACCCATCAGCCTCTCATAAAAAGCTTTTACCATAAATAGATTTTCCACATAAAAAAATTGTAATATGGATTGATTTTGTTTTTAAACAAGAGTTGGGCACCCCTGTCTTTGACGACACCCATTTCAACTAACTGCCGCTTTACATTATGCCTATTGGGCAGGGGTCGTAATGCTTATTTTTTTAACGGTAACAAAAGACGAATTAAAACCGGCTTAGACCATTTAAATCGTGGCAATCCAACGTCACCCGGCGGCACAATAGACGCCGTTCTACCCTCGCGACAATAAAGGCCAACGATAATTGGTCGATTGTTACTTGATGCGCGCGGGGCGGGTTGGACGTTTATTGTTTAATTTGTTATTCGTGTTGAAAGATGGTAGTCGAAAGAATATTATTTGTAGAGTTCGACATACTTATCTCTGCAGTGGAGGGGTTGCTAGAATAGATTTCGAAGATAGGTTAAAAAATCTGTAGATATATTGTGAAGTAATTCCCTGGCTCGTTAGTTCTTCCAATGGGCGCCTGCGCAGGTACCCTAGTATATCAAGCTGTAGGTAATAAGAAATAATAATAATAATAAAAATATTTGGATGATTTGTATAGCGCCGTTTTTATGAAATATCACATCAAGGGCGCTGTAGAAACATTGCAAAATCAATGATAATTTTAATTAATTTAACTATTAAGCATATCCTTTGTGAGTACATACGACCGCATGAGTGTGAACTTTAAAATTTTGAACAGGTGTTAATTGAAATTATTAACTAACTAACAAACCATCACGTGATTTCCCACGCAGGATAGGCAAAGAGGACAGACCTCCATACAACTCTGTCTTGGTACACACTCGTTGCTTCAATCACATTCATACATACTCTTCTGTTATTCTGACTCTTCACGTGGCCGGACTCAAGTAGTTAATTTACTTGATCGTGCCATGTATATTATTATAGACTTATTCTTCCATTTACTTTCGCATCATATATTATTTTCATACTCCTTTCTTCGTTCATTTGCTCTACATGCCCAAACCATCTAAGCGTCCCTTTCTTGATCCTATTCACTACGCTTACATCAGCTTGCATTCTTTCCAGATATCCACCTTTTAAACACGGTCATACATGGTTTGAAATTATCAATAAAAAAATAGTCTTTTAAACTCCCTGCCTACCTTATAAAGTACCTACCTACAATGTATTTTAGCAGACATTATTCTATATTTAAAATGGAACTATGTTTTCTCGGCTAGTCAAGTTACATTCCGTGGTTTTTCACTGGTAACGACTATTTGACTAACTAATTAAAAAAGTGGTGAAAATTACTCAGGTATTTTTAAGGTAAGTAGGTTATTTATAATTGCCTGGATTTTGGTCATATTACCTAGTTCATAAATCATAGCCAATTCGTTGATTCACGGTAAGTTTTTTTCCAAGCCTTCAATTAGACAAATAATTAATTTGGCACAATTTTACTTTCTTCATATCGCCGCTGGAAAATAAAAAGGGCTTAAGCGAGACTTTGGTCAAAATAGAGTTAAATATTCAGCTTTTATCAGTCTTTTTTTACATAGAATGCTCTGACTCTCGTTTGATTCTGAAGACTTTTGTGGCCCTTCAGCCATCTAAACTATATTTACCATTTAGGAGAATGCTTTCAACGTTTCAATTTTGAATGGTGGTATTTCACCAGGGCTATACTGAAAGTATCTACCACTCTGAAACGTGCTGCAAATATACTATGTACTATTTAATATGTATTAAATGTGTTATGACACATACTAATTTTATATATATTTAATGATTAGTAATTTGTTACATCAAAACATTTAAGAGAACGAGATTTCTTTCAATTGAGTAATTATCAGGAATAAATTCCTTAATACGATTATAATTTGAGTTGAAACAACTTTAATGATAGATACGAGTGAAGGAAAATTATTACGCCATTAGCTTAGTAATTTAAACATTAATCTATAACATATTTATATATTAGCGTAAACGCAACCTCGTTAGAGAAAGGAGATCATTTTTAGGTGGCTAGATCAGAGTTTATTTCATAATCAGACCCATATTTATAATATATTCTATTTTATTGATTTGATTGCACAATATATTTTGTCCTAATACAGTGTTCTTGGGGAGATTGTTCACAAAAACAGCCCCGTACAAATTATCCAAATATTGTCACAATCAATATAATGATATCGTCGCTGGAAAGGCAAAAAGGCTTAAGCGACACTTAAATAAAATATGCAGTTTTGATCAGTTTCTTTTGTGCATCAAATGCTCTGACTCTCGTTTGATTCTGAAAACTTTTGTGGCCTTTCAGCCATTCAAAATACATTTACCATTTGGGAGAAGGATTGACTCAAGCGACCCAAGTTTGAAATTATTTTTTTAACTTTTTGTCGCTTTAGGTAACTCAGTGAGAGAATTGAGTTACCTCAGTTAACTTTTTTTCAATATCCAACCAGGTACTGAAGACTTGTAAGTGCTCTGTTGTAAGCTTCCCAAAATGGTGCTTCTGCCTTTCTGCCTTTCCAGAGAAGATATAGTGAATACCGCACGACTCCCAACTACTTCCAACCATCTAGAGCCAGTGGGACTATGGCATCCTCAATTGGGGTATGTTGTGAGGCTGAAGGTAGTAGGGAGGGGAAGTAGATGGAGAATAGTAATATTAGGAGTGAGAGCATTGAGTTACCTGAGTTAACTTTTTTTAAGATCCAATCAGCTACTGAAGACTTATGAATTTTATTGTAAAACAAAAAAAAGCTTTAAAGTGCTCTGGTGTAAACTTCTCGAAATTGCGCTTCAGTCCTTTTGTCTTTCCGGTGACAATATATTGATAGCATATTGCACAAATGTGAGTAAAATTTGTAAAAAACTATTGCTGCATTTGTAACGAATCTCTTTGGATGATTTAATAATTAAATGCATGTTTCATGTAACATTTGTAGTAGATACGTGATTTATCAAGAATATGAGTACATCAACATTATTATCAATATTTATTATGCAGTTGGTTAAATAATTCTAACATTGAAGAAGTAAATAAATTTGTGAGGGGTATTCACAAAAAAAAAAATAGGTTGACGAAAACATTGACAAAATCTAGACGGCTTCCGTGGTCGAGTATTAAGACGCTCAACCACGAATCCAGGGTCGCGTTTTCAAACCCGGCGTGCACAAATACATTTTATTCAATCGATTCATATAAAAAAATGAATGATTTATTTGCATCACATTCCAGAGTGGTAGATACACCAAGTATCACCATGGTGAAAGACCACCATTCAGAATCGAAACGTTGCCTGAAACGGCTTTGGCCGTGTTTGGAGACCAGATCTGAGTAGCCAAGTACTCCCAATCTCTTTCCCCTTCCCCACTACCTTCAGCCTCACAACACATGCCCGATTGGGGATGCCATAGTCTCACTGGCTCTAGTTGTATGGCGGTCAATCTTCTCTGTCTACCCCTGCGGAGAAACGGCGTGTTCGCTAGTTAGTTAAGTAGAAGTTTTAGAATATTGACAAGTTATTCTTAACCCTTGTGTGGTATTCACTGTAAAAAAAAATGGAACAATCAGGGGAATCAAATACTTGAGTTGGCCCATGTTAAGATTCATAATAACAGAGGAGTATGAATGTGAATGAAGCAAGAGTGTGTGCCAGGACAGAGTGGTATGGCGGTTCATTCTCTCTGCCTCCCCCTGCTGGAAAACGGCGTGATGGTTAGTGAATTAGTTGGTTATCCAGTAATAATGATAATGACCTGTTAAGTATTTTTTATGGATATATTTGTACAGCTACTGGTAGGTTGATTTCATCGAGTAATGATATGTTTAAATACACACTGTTGGTTATTTATTTTTATTTATTTGATGATTAGTTCAGTGCATTTAATTACGTGGTATTTTTTGTGCTAACGTGTGTCAAATGTACTTGTATGGCAATCAATAACGAGTGAATTCAGAAGATTATAGACAAGTTTAAGAAATCGCAAAATTGAATTATTTTAGAACCTTTTTGTTTTAGAATTAGTTTGTTTTTACCGATAATATATTTTATGAAATGTAACAATCAGTTTGTAAAAAAACATTAATTTAGTAAAATTCTTGTCGCCTATCGGTTTCGCTTATATTCACGTAGACTTCATCAAGACAGCATATTATTAAATATACCTAATCATTTTTATTTATTTTTAATTCTGATTTCACATCCATTCGCAATTAACTCAAACAGCGACAATAATTATGTATTGAAATAAGAGAAAACAACAATTACCAAAAAACCAAGCATTCTTTTGATTACTTGTAATTAATATCAATAACGATACTGGTTACTAGTATCAATAACGATACTAGTTACTAGTATAGATATAATTAATTCAATCTATTTTGCGATTTCTTAAGCTTGTCTATAATCTTCTGAATTCACTGAACAGAGAATACTAGTAACTACACCGAGAAAAAAACTAGCGTTGCCAATTTACATACAATTTTTCGACTCTTAGGCTTCCGACAGGCAAATTCAATTGATTTTTCTGTTCGATGAAATTTTTTTATTTCGGAAATTATTTTTATCAATTTCACCCAAAGTAAGGAGAAAAGGAGATTACCTCGGCCACACAAACACGCCTACAATAAACTCGTATCAGTTTATCTCTTCAAAGTCTAAATCCTTAGTCTCATAAAATTTGTTACATGCGTTTATTAATATGTGTTTAAAGTAGGCAGTTTGTATTTTACCAGCGCATTATATTCCAGTTGATAAATTTGTATTTTTGTTGAATCGCCCTTCCAGAAGGCTTTATTACGCGTGCGTTTATTCTTGTGTTCTTCAAAGCAGGGAGCTTGTATTTTACCTACGCATTATATTCCAGTTGATTAAATTGTATTTTAGTTGAATCGCCCGACCAGAACGCCGCATGGTGAACCAATTTGTTGATTTAATGGTCCTAATTATTGAATGAAGCCAGTTTCCTTGTTAGCATTTAATATTGTTAATAACTTAGCTGATAGAAGGTAGTTTAATACCTACACTTCTATAGCTTGTGGATATTGCCTAGAGGTACGGATCTTAAATGGTGGATGGATGACAGCAGTTACAAAATTTATTTTTTTAAATCAAATTTCTATGTTTTTTATTATCTTGTTTCTGTCGTAGTTTATTTTACGCATATGCATCATGATTGAACGAGTGATGATCAAAATCTTCGAAATTGACAAATCTCCTTGGTCCAAGATGGTGATGTACAAGATAGAGTGTTGCAGTAGTCAATTTTGATGAGTTTTGCCGTGCTCGGCTAGACCTGGGCGTAGCTAGGACTAGGGTTAGGGTATTTGTACATCCATTCATAGCATATGTCAACATAATGTTTTTGTTTATTCGTATAACCACTTTTTCACAGTATTGTTGTAAACAAAAGCAAATCATATTACCTAAAAACCGTTGAATTATGCCCATTTATGTCGCATATGAAAACTCGTGGGCGGAGTCAACGGAGACGCGGGACACGAAGAACATCCTCACAGTACTTTAAAGCGGTATGATAATTTTGCAACATTTGCTATCTCTTTCTTTCTCATGGTGTATGACGTAAAAACCCGGAGAAAGTGATTTATCCCAAGTTTGTATAAGTTAGGTAAAAAGAATTAGCTCTTTCTCCATATATTGTTACTCCAAGGTTACAATACTAAACCTGATATTCGCTATGAACTCACAGATCTATGACAAATATTGACATAAAACCTACAAGTTTGTATTATCAAAGCGATGGATTCTTGACCTTAAAGAAAGTACCAAATCAAGTTAAAACAAAAAAGAAAGCAGAAATAGAAGCTACTTAATTTTATTTGTTATAGTTTTTAAGGTTTTTTTTAAATTCCACTTACAACCTTAATTTGTTTATAATTTAAAAAAAATAATCACATGTTCATATGTACTTTTATCTCTTTTAAAGTTATTTTCGTTTGATGCAATGCACTCTTAGAGATCCTTCCATTATTCAAAACAGTGATTGAAATCAACAATCCTGTTGTCTTTTATTATTTCTCCCGATTTTTGTTTTTGTCCTTTTATGTAAAAAAATGTTTCCCTTCGATTACTTTGTTCATCCGGACAATCAAAAAAACTGCCAGAGTTCTTTTTCGTATTCGACTCTGTACGGTATAAATGTAAACAATTCCAAACAAATAAAAAACACATTGTAGGAAAATGTCCCCTTAACTGTTTTCCTGATTTACATATGTGCTAAATCAAATGACTTCTGATGCTTTTGGCTAGCTAAAAAACCTCAGTATCACACTTTGACCTCCACAAACTATCTTTAACTATAGGAAAAAGAAGAAGACTGAGTCGAAAATCAATCTTAAAACAAAATTGAGATTGAAGGCTTCAAACTTCTCACTTAAGTAATTTAAATTCGAAAATAAAATAACATAATCTCCATTTGCGACATCCTCAGTGTAGAAACTCATCGCCTAAAGCTGTTAGAACTGTTGGACTATTCAGCCGTGATAATATTTTGAGCATTTTATTGTCGAGGAATGCAGACTTCGTCAGTGATTTTATCTGGATGATTAAAACTGCCTCGTTTGAATCAGAGCTGTTTAATGTAAACTATAATGACGTAGATAAGCCTAGGTTCACACCGTTCAATGATTTGTTTGAATTACTCCTTTTCAACATAACACATCTAGGTTTTTTTCTTCAATTTCTAAGGTTCAATTGTGTTGCTTCAATATAATGTATTTTAAAACTATGTTATTTTAATTTAAAAAAACCTTAGTCTCTCGAATCAGGAAGGAATAAAATGTGATCACTTTCCATGGCTAAATCCATTTTAAGCATGTTTTTTTTCTAAAAGGCTGTGTTTTATCAGGGTGATGATGATAGGTAGTAGTTATCTCACAACGTTAATATCCACCCATGGGAAATAATTAATAACTTTATCCAATAGAATCATCTAAATATTCAGCTACTAATCATTGAAGAGGTGACATATTTTAAACACTGGTTTCTATGAGTCTTTCCCGTTTAGATGTTTTTAAAATATCGTTAATTCCACCGTCAAAACATCTAACTTGAAATTAAAAAAAAATTCAGCCAAAAATTATATTTTACCAAATTTTATAAAAATCATTCTAGTAATTTTTATTAAAAATTTAATATTATATATTCTGATTTTATTTCTGTTCAAACTGTGGTTAGGCCACTCGGAGACAAATTAATTATATGATTTCGGTTTACTGTTTAATTACTACTAATTACGGTAAATATAAGATAATCTAATTTTTCTTATTCTCAATTAAAATAGAGTTCCACAAATTAATCACATAAAAACTATAAATAAAAATCTTAAATGTAGGTATGATCCACGTTTATCAATTAAAATTTTAATTGCGATACGATATACATTTATTATAATATCGATGATGTTCCCAAATGTCACAAAAGCGAATAAAAATCAATTTGTTTAGAGGTTTTGATCAACTAATCAGTGTTCACATTGCATATAACTCAAAGGCTTCGGGTTACAGGTTCAAACCCCGGCTTACTAGAAACTGCGCCTATCTCCCTATTCACTAATTTAAATACTTAATCATGCAATTACCCGGGTACGACGTACGAACATGGAATACATCAATTACCCAACTTTACGTGTCTTATTTTGCGATGCATTTTTCAACTGGCTACTAGGTGATAACAAAACACCTTACACGCAGTGAACGTCGTCTATATTTGAATATTAAATATTTTAACTGGGAATACCCCTTTGTTAATATTACAGGTTGAATAAAACAATGCTACAAGAAATTATGGCGATCAAAGGATTTGTTATTTAAAATAACTAAAGCATTAACACTTATATTTTTTATACATTTAAATAATATCAATAATCTTAAACACGAATATGAAACAGAAATAGCCAGAAAAATTACATAAAAAGACTATGGTCACAACCGAAAGTTGTGAGTTGTCTCGGTTGTGACCACTGTCTTTTTTTTTTGTATTTTTCTGTTTCATATTTGTGTTTTAGATTATTGATATTATTTAAATACATAAAAAAAGTTTTTTCATGTTTTATCATGTTCTGTTTTAAATGATTCATAACACATTTTTTTGATCGATTATCGTTCAATCCATTCTTTAAAATTTATGTAGTGACCATGGAAAGTTGTGAAATATAACTAGTTACTTACTACTTTGTTATGGTAAACCTAATTAATAAAACACGACTCATCAGGTTAGAAAAACAGATTTAACTTTTTACAAGTAATTTATTTGGGTAGCTTCGTGACGTAGAAAAGATCAAAGGTAATTGACTTTAAATAATTTTCTTTGTGAGTTAGTAGGACCGTACGTGTTTGTGAACTTTTCAAATTTGTAACTGATGTTAATTGAAATTGTCAAAATTAAAAAATAATTATTTCAAATCCCCACCTACACTTAATGTATTTCAGCAGACATTATTCTATATTTGAAATGGCTTGTTTGACAGACTGCGTGGTCGAGTGGTAAGACGCTCGACTACGAATCCAAAAATTACGGGTTCAAACCGGGCGTGCGCAAATAAATTTTATTTAAGTATTATGTGTCGTAACACATTAAATGCATATCAAATAATATATAGTATATTTTTGTCACGATTCAGAGTGGCAGATACTTTTAGGTATCACCCTGGTGAAAGAACACCATTCAGAATAGAAAAGTTACTTGAATTAGCCCTGAACGTGTTTGGTGACCTGATCTGAATAGCAGGGTACTTACCAACCTCCCTCTTACCCATCTCCTTCCTCTCCCAACCACCTTCAGCCTCACAACATACCCCAATTGAGGATGCCATAATCGCTGGCTCTAGACGGTCGGGAGCAGGTGGAACTCTTGTGCGGTTATTCACTATATTTTATTTTTCTTAAAGTCGAATTACATTCCTTGATTTTTACGCGTAACAGCTAATAAATATTATAATATGCATAGATGATCTAAAGAGATTGTTAAGTAGCTCAATGTTTAAATAAACAACAGTATGAAAGACACTTCATTTTTATTACTGTTACTTACCTCATTGTGAAAATTTGTGCTTTTAGAAACCAAATTATAAACATTTCGAAAAATAGATATCGATTTTTATTTTACAGTAATCGTGTGCCCATCAGCTGCGTGCAGTATTTATGTTTCAAAACTATTAAAACGTCATACTATTAACTGGGGTAATTAACTAACTTGATTAACCATTCCGGCCGTAGACGAGTAAACCAGCAACCAGTAACCAGTAATCTAGAACTAGCTTAGCTGCTGCCAGACTGACAGGCATTGGGCTGGTTTTGGCTGCCAGTTTGCCAGTTGGCAGCTTTAAGCTTTTTACTATCTCAGGGGCGTGTCGTGACAATTTGTTTTGAATTTGTATTTAATTAACTCAAACTACAAGACAGAGCGGCTGAGTCATGGCTGTTGACCCAGAGGTCACGGGTTTAAAACCCACAAAAATATTTACTGTACATTTGCACAGAGATTCAGATTAAAACATTTTCTCACTAACCAGGTTTGAATTACCAAATACACCCTAATCTATATTTCTAAAAAACAAGTTTTGAGTTAAGTACGCAGAATTGCTCCTTAGATACATGTATAGCAAGAAAAAATTAAACGAGTCTGAAAATAAAATAATGTGGGATTATTTTTTGAATAAGGACATATGACATGATTAGGTGAAAAAAACAAAATCCCTAAATTTGGTTTGAGCTCTCTTGAAAACCTACATTTATTGACTCATTCCGTTCTTCCTTTCGCACACAGATTTTCCCTATTCCTTCCCCTTCCCCTTCCCACTTTATCAAGCGTAACAATATTTTACAAATTGAAACTGATTTCCACAGTTCCCACCTACCTATGAAATAAGTACCTACCCTAATAACATGTATATACGAGTATATATATACTTGTATTTATATACTCGTATACATTTGACGCCCGAGAAAGACATGGCACGATCAAGTAAATCAAATACTTGAATCGGGTCATGTGAAGAATCAGAATAACAGAAGAGTATGTATGAGACGATGTATGAATGTAAATGAAGCAATAAGTGTGTGCCAAGACAGAGTTGTATGGCGGTCCATCCTCTCTGCCTACCCCTGCGGTGAAACGGCGTGATGGTTAGTTAGTTTTTTTTTTGTATTTATATATTTAAAAATATATATTTATATATATATATATATATATATATATATATATATATATATATATATATATATATATATATATATATATATATATATATATATATATTTATAGATAATACTAAAAAGGTGTAAAGCAAGGTTCAATTTGTACATGGATAATTGCATGCAAGAATTAAAAGGTGTGGGCTTGGGCGCGAAAATGAACAATCTGAATGTATGTTGCCTATTGTATGCGGACGATGCGGTGCTGTTTGCTGACAGTATGGAAGATCTACAGTTTCTCGTGTCTAGGATGAACCAAGTATCTATGCAAAATGAGTTGATGATGAATGTAAGTAAGTCCAAAGTCATGGTGTTTGAAAGAGAGAGTACGAGAACAGCGTGCAATATAGTTGTGAATGATGAATACTTGGAGCATGAGGATGAGCTTATATATTTAGGAAGTATGTTTACGAGAGACGGAAAGGCTGATAAGGATATTGAAAGAAGGGTGAATGCAGGAAACTCCATTAATGGAGGACTGAACGCTGTTGGCGCAAATAAGAAATTGTCTAAAGAAGCGAAGCTAGCAGTCCACAATGGAGTGCTTATACCAACCCTGATGTATGGCAGTGAGGCATGGAACTGGCAGAGGAAGGATGAAAGTAGACTGAATGCTGTGGAAATGAGATCTTTGAGAGGAGTGTGCGCCAAGACAGAGTTATATGGCGGTCCGTCCTCTCTGCCTACCACTGCGGGGAAACGGCGTGATGGTTAGTTAGTAAGTTAATACTAAAAACTTTTTTTTAACACAGAAATCCTTTCTTAATAACTTCATTCATCATATTCTGTTGCCCTCTCTTTTCGGAGGTAAGCTATCACAAAGTCATTCTTTACCCTGCAGGCTACATCTCAAAACAACTCTACCTACTGGTCACATTTGTTTCATCGCCTTTTTATAACTAAGTAAACTTTTAACTTATCAAGTTTTAGTTAACCCCAACTTTTATATCCAACAGTAAATCGCCATAACAAAATTAATGAATGTGAACGCGGCTTAAATAGATTTTTCCGGTGTATTAAGGCTGAAAGGGGTTGCATAAAAGAACCTACTGATATTTTAAAAAAAGAAGGGGTAACAAAGAATACCGGGCATATTCTCAAAATGCCCGTATTGTGATTAATTTACTGTAGACCCTCGGAACGAACTAACATCAGTCAATATTTGACTTCCTAATGGCAGTAATATTATTAAGTTAATTTAATTTGCCTTTGGATACAACGTATTTTTTTTTTGTTACGACGGTTTGTATTTAAACGTTCTGTTTAACCCTTTAATAACCTGCTGTTGTCAATAAGTTGTTATTAAAAAACCTTTTTTATTTTTTTATTTTATTTTTTTTAGGTTTTTACTTATATTTAAACAATAATAATTATTATTTTAATTTTTAAAAAACAGTTTTTAGTTAAAAGCTCTACGATGTAATTATTTTTACGCGTGACAGCTGTTTCGCCTTCTGAGGGCATTATCAAACAGTTTGATAATGCCCTCAGAAGGCGAAACAGCTGTCACGCGTAAAAATAATTACATCACAGAGCTTTTTAACTAAAAACTGTTTTTTTTAAATTAAAATAATGGTAATTATTGTTTAAATAAAAGTAAAAAACCTAAAAATTAAAATGGAGTTCTACAAAATAAACTTTAAAACCATAAATATAAATACATAATTTATTCTATGCTCTGATTGTCTGGAACTAGTGGAACTATATCATCTCTAATTTTCATGTTGTGCTGCTGTTGTATGTTGGAAGAGGGAGGGAGAAGTGAAAGAGGAAGGCTTAGAAGTATTTGACCAGTCAAATTTGGTCACTAAGCATAGTCCAAGTAATTTTGAACAAATGACTAGTAATAATTCACCTGGGTAATTTTTTAAGACAAAAATTAAAAAATAAAAAGTTAAATATTTAAACAGTTTTTCACTAACCGTATAAAGTTTCCCCTGTATATTTGCATTTTTTTTTTACAGAAAGAAAGAAAAAAAATTTAACTAAAAAAAAAAATTGAAATTAAAAAAAAAGTGATGGTTTCAAAATTTTAGGTTGGTGTATTACAACCTTTTTTCACATTTGAACGGTTCGCGATAAACGTCGAATCTAGGCCCATTTTAGCTTTTGAACAAATTATGATCGAGTGCCAAGCATAACAACATGACCATTATGCTTTTCAGCTGATCACAATTTGTTCAAAAGCTGAAAAAGACCGACAGTCGGAATTTAACGCGGACGGTTCAAATTTCAAAAAAACAAAATGGCGCTAATCGTTGAATCGTGCCGATGTCAAATGTAACAAAAGCTAAAAAAAACACCTACCTTAGTGATTGTTTGCATGAAGTTCTTTCTTGTATTTGATGAGAAGTATGTTTAGTGTAAGGTATTATATTGAATCAAGTTCCAATGAACATTTGTGAATTAATTAATACGCGAAAGAATACAAGCTGATTATCAACTAGTAAGTAAGTAATTTGCTCTTCGATTGAATACGCATCCTCTGTGTCCCAAGTCTAGTGTCTCAACTGCTACCCAACAGAGAACTACACATAACAGAAATGGAGTTAGATAACTAGCAACCAAAAAAAGCTTAATGATGCTTAAGTCATTTTAACAGAATCAGGTGGATAATGCGATATTAATTGTTACATACAACGGCCGTTTAAACTGATGCAGTTTGAAGGTAAACGAGTCATTAGGCCTCTTAAAAGGATTCCTGTTAAGGAAACATTAAAGTAGGCAAGAATATAACAAATTATATTTGGGTGGGTACTAGAAACCAACTGCATTTTTACCTTTCTATATTTAGTAGTATTTTAATAATAATCATAATTGGTTGATTTTTATAGCCCCGTGATAGTGATAAAAATTCCCTCAGGTCGCTTTACAGCTTAATTTATATAACCTATCACTAAAAAAACTAACAAGTAACTTACAACTTATAACTGGTGAGTTAAAAACTGGGACAAATAATTAGTGCCTTTCAACTAAAAACTATACCTAACTATGGACAGTTAAGAATAATTATTAGTGCCGTTCAACTAAGACTTATAGCTGGTGACTTACGGTCAAGATTTATTAGTGACTTATAATTTAGACTTGCAACTATGACTTATGACCACTGACGTGCTTATGACTTATACCTAGTGATATTTAACTGAGACTTATAACTAGTGATTTATAATTAGTGACTTACAACGTTGGCTTATAACTAGTGACATAAAACTAATATATAAATAGAACATATATACTTTGTTTTTAACCACTTTTTTATTTAATATTTTGTCTACCGGTTTCGGTACCTTCCATCATCGGGACAATATTAAATTAATCTTTAGAATAACTTCATCTCTTCTGGAAGAAACATATGTTGAGATAAATTCTGTACACGATCAAAAAATGTATGTTTTGAGTATCTGGAGAATGTATATTAGTATTCATTTTACAAAGATTTTAAAGTTTATTTTAATTTAATCTTTGTAAAATGATGTTACTTCTCAGTGATTTATTATTAAGAAATTCATGATAATTGTACAACGTTGGAAACCTAGTTATAAAAAGTGGTTAAAAACAAAAAATATATGTTCTATTATAAATATGGCAAGCCACAAAGTTAATGCTTTTTACGAATATATAAAACTAATATATTTACATCTGTAAAATAATAATATTTTATGTTTTGATTATTATGTGCACTTCACTTCACTTTACTTACTTCACACTTACTTTCCCACTTTAGTAGCAAATTTGTTAGATACTTTATTCGTACCTTCTTACCCCACGAACAGGGGTACCTACTCCATTCTTCCCTTACCATTATTGTTCAGTTTGATTCGTAGGTAAATACTTCGTTATTACGTGTACTTCACTCTTACCTGCCTATTTTAGGAACGGGGTACTTACTTCATTCTTACCTTCCCAATTGTTTTAAAATATTGGTAGCTACTATATTCTAACTTACCTATTTTAGGAATGGCTAAATACTTCATGTTAACCTTCCTACGTTTTTAACAAAGTAACTCTAGTTACAAACTGTTCAAATCCTAACCCATCTGCATTAGCAACAAGGTTCTACTTCATTTTAACCCCCTATTAAAGTAGCAATGTAGGTACCACCAAAGTCATTATTACCCTTTCACATTATTAAAAAAGGTAGTTATATATTTTCTTCTTACTTCAGTAACAAGATTAGAATTGCATTTTCACCTTTCCACTTAAGAAGGTAACCACTTATCAAAACAATTTCGATTCGAACGCGATTACTATGGATTTATTGATTTTTAAAAGGCCACAATACAAAAATACTTAAATTAATTTAGTTTATTAGGCTTCAAAATAAAAAAGGTTATATTTTAAACGGCATAAGAAGATCCAAATATCCCTAAGAAGATGAGTATCGTAGTAGCACGGTAAGAGTTTCGTCTTTAGCCTGGAGCTTAAGTGTTCAAAACCCGGTTGTACTAAATAATTATATTTTTTTATGGCTCTACAGTGTTTTAATTTTTTTTAAATGTGAATTCAGCACATTACTGCCTGGAGTCAGCTAGACTAATGCATCTCCAATCGGGGTGTGTTGCGAGATTGAATGAGATGGAGAGGGGGGGAGGGATAATATGGGGTAGAAAAGTTTTTGGAAGTTTCTTTCAAATCAAATCTAGCACCAAGCACGGTGAAAGCCATTTCAAGCAATATTTTGATTCTGAATGGTGTTATTTTACCAGAGCGACGATGAAAATATCTACCCCTTTCTTTAGACATAACTTCTAGAGGGGATTAAATTTGATTAATATTTTCTTCATTCTAATAAAACTGAGTCAAGTCACTGAGTTCGTATCTGACCCTTGTTTCCATTCCAAAACATACATACATGTAGATGGTTTAATATTGATCAAATTAATATAGACATGCCACAGGCTCCAATTATATTTTTTACTACGCTTTATGACTACCATTATCCATTATTTAGAGTTTAGAAGCATATTTCAAAAACAATAAAAGCTAGTACCTACTGACCAAACAGCCAATACATTTTTACGTACGAGGAAATAGTGAATAGATGTATAATAATAATCTAACAATGCTGCGGAAAAAACAATTTATGATGACGATCCGAGTTTATGTCGTCGTTAATAATAAAAATAATTTTAACATCGGTAATCGTTTAGCAATGAATCAATATTTATTTTTTCGATACTAAAGCAAGTCGGTAATTGGGTATTTTACGATCTCATAACCTTTTGATAGCACCAGGAGAACAGACATTAATTGGCTATTCGTTAGCGATATCACAATCAATCTGAAATATTTCCTATAATAACAGAGCTTCAACTATTGCATTGCAAAATATGGAATCTCACCTCTTCTTTACATATGTGCTCCTGGTATGAAAAGTTAGTGTATTCTTGGTGTCGTTTTTCTCTTCTCGAAGGTTAGACATCATCATGGCTATTTTTACTTCAACATAATCAATCTCAGAAGTTTATCAATATTAGTATTACAGGTCATCTCACTTTATCGACTATACGTGATATTAAACAAAAATACATGAACCGACTGCACCCAAACTAGATCACTGAAACTAACCTCTCATCTGCTCCCATCCTTTTTCCTTTATCCTATTCTTATGTTACCTTTCACCTTTCTCTCCCCCCACTAACTTAGTAGAGTAACTAAAATAAAACTGTATTTTGTCACACTTTATTTATAATATTTTTCATCAGCAGGGGAAAAATTGTAATTGGCATGATCTGTCATTTTCATTACTATATATGTTGTAATTATTGTTGATTTTCTGTTAAATTTCCTAAATAAATAAATGTTTGGTTTTAAATTGGAGAGTATTAAACTCTCGTTACGTGTAATGACCATCAAATCACCGATCAGCGTTATTTTTAATTTTTAAACATATGGACAGTCCCCGTTGAATTCCTATTCTCGGCCCGTTAAAGCTTCTGATCAAATTGTGATCAACTGTCAAGCATAATGGTCATATTTTAATGCTTGCAAGATTTTCAAAATTCTGTCAAAAGCTAAAACGAACTGAATATCGGCGTTCGAACGGGCACCGTTCAAAAGTCAAAAATTTTAAAAAAAATTTACGCTGATCGTCGATATGATGGTCATAAAATGTGATGGTACTTTGAAACACCCCAGACTTACATACAATTTAATTGATATCCTTAGGTTAACTTGAAAAGATATTCTATAAAAATTACCCGAGGGCGTAACATAACGATTTTATATCGTTTCCCATAATACGATTATCAGTTAAACGTTTTATATTAGCCTTCTGGTGCGTATCACTTAATATTATTAATAGATATAAGAACGGTACGTTATTATATTGTTAATACGAGGGAATTATGTTTTTCTAAACGATATATAAACGTCCCTTCAAGAACCTACCACTCCACCAAATATCGCTTTAAGCTTTAATAAAGGTATTTAGGATGGTGCCTGCGTAAAACATAATTTTCTTTTAATTGAGAATAATGAAGGATAAACACGTTCTAAAAAAGAGAATTTAATAATAATAATAATAAAGTTTTATTTCGGAAGGTATGCAGGAGTAGTGCAATGCAATACCTTCCATAATTGATATCAATACATTGTAATAATAATAGAAACAAAATAAAAAATGAACAGAAATTCATAAGAAATAAATAAATAAATAATAAAATAAAAATATATGTAAAAATAATAATAATGTAGATAAAAGTAAATAAATTAAAGAATATAAGTAAGAAAATATTAATGGAGTATATTAGGCCTCATTTCTGCAAAACGCCATCAAGAGGGAGTCCATCCTGGCAGCGTTAAGATTGATGGGGCCAATAATTTACTTTAGAAATATTTAGAAATCTTAGCCTCCTCTTTAAAATCTCTCTACTGCTGCTTGTCTCCTGCTTTCTCCCTCTAGTTTTTTTTTGCCCCAAGGATCATATCGTCATTGGAGCGTTACTTTGGTCGGAAATAAGTTAAAAATGCAGTTTTGATCAGTTTTTTTTTCTGCAACAAATACTCTCGTTTGATTTCGGTGACTTTGGTAGCCCTTCCTTTGGGAGAAGGCTTGACTCAAGCGACAAAAGTTTGGGACTTTTGTAGCTTTTTGTCGCTTTAGGTAACTCAGTGAGAATTTTTTTTAATCTAACCAAGTACTGAAGACCTATGAATTTTATTGTAAAACAAAAAAAAAAACCTTAAAGTGTTCTGGTGTAAGCTTCTCAAAATGGCGCTTCAGTCCTTTCGCCTTTCCGGCGACTATAAAATGGATTGCTAGTAATCACCACCCAACTTTGCTCGAGTTTCTACATCATTTTGTCTCACTGCATTTGCAAAATGTGGAAGAAAAAATATATGTCGTCTTATTTTTTGACAGCCAATCATTATTTCAAAGCTCATGTTGGAGCTACGTTGCTGGCTCAACACAATTGCACTCACCTATACGTTTCAGAGAGAAAACTGTGTTCAAATTTCACAACGTCAGAGCTCACTGTTAGAGAGTTTTGACGCTTCAGGCACGAAGATATTCTGCTTTAAATACGGAAAAATGTAAAAAAACTCAGGTGGGTAAGTACCAATTTCGTTAAAGCTAATGCGCACCTACCTCACGCAATTAAACAAATATCCCCGTACGTCCGAATCGACTAAGTTTAATGTCTTACTTATTTCGTTATCACCTTATAAAATTAACTATTAAAGAATAAAACCGCCAGTCTCTTAAGTATTCGACTATTTTATGGGTTCTTTTATGTGTTTACCTATTAAGCTGGTAAAACTTACTGGTTAAGCCACTACGTGTAAATAGGGTCCCATTCGCTCTTTGGACCAAAGCATTACTCATTATTTTTTTACAATCGTTAAGTATTTTTTTATGCTAGCACTTATTACCTGCCTGATGTAGTGACAAAATTAACGAACTATTGATAATTAGGTGTTCTACGGTTATTGCTTCATTAATTAAAGGTGTCATTGGATAGACTTATAAAAATAAAGGTAATTATTAGTAGGAAGACAAACATTTATCTACAAAAATACATAAACAGTTGCGAATTTTCAGAACACATCTGCAAAGAGAATATTTTATAAATATACATTTATTTTTTTCGTAGAAAGCAATCACTTGTGGTTTGACATACTTAATAAAAAACAAAACAACCCGTTTTTATCAATTTTAGTATCAAAGAACATCTTAGATGTTTAAATAACCACGGTTTTTCAGAATTCGCCAATCATCTTATTGAAAAATATCAAACCTTCAATAAAAGAACCGGTGCTCATATTCTCCACAAAAATGGTAATGGCAACAGATTAAATAATTTAGAAGCACTAGAAATAAAGAAAACCATTAAAATTAATAGTCACATTTTTAATAATTAGTTAAATTTGTCCAGTAGTCCAATATTAGGGATATTTCCCATTAACTCATACAATTTCTCATTATTCTTCACCTTCTCATTTGACGTTTTGCCTCTTCATTAATTTCATATTATCTGTCTCTTTCTCTCTGTGTCTTTGTTATTATTTTGATTCGAATTTAAATGTGGTTTTTTTGTTTTCTCACTGTTTTATATTTTGTTCTCCCTCTGTATGTATATATAACGGCACACTTTGTATTTTTTGTTTAGTTTATTTTTTTTACACCGATGATGCTTAGGCTAAGCGAAACTGGTCAGTCATAAAAAATCAAATGAAATCTGTGGTTTTATACAAATTTATTCTTTGAAATAAATTAGAATATTCAATACTTAGATATTAATTGGTTTAAGAGAATTTAATAAATTAAGTAGCTACCTACGTATTGCAAAAAAAAATGATTAAATTACTCACTATGAATGGGAAAACGGTAAATGCCTTGATGATAACCAACCTCCGATGGGAGAGGGAATAACAAAATCAAAGTTCGTTAAAAGGGGATTCCTCTAGAAAAATAAAATTAGGCAGAAGCTTTCAAAATGTCGTTCAATGGGTGTATTTTTAAATAATAGTGTGACTAATATGCGATTATTTGTCGAATGCCCAAAATTCGAGAAATTTTACGTGATATGGAAAATAAGAAAACTTTAATATTTTGGTTATATAATGAGAAGCGACTAATATAAGATTACCCAATTGACAAATAAGAGGAAGGTTGATGGAGAACGTGGCAAAAGAAGACGTCACATTTCATATATTCAAATCTGCATGACTGATACGAGTGCATTTTGGCAAAGTTTTGCCTAGCTGCAGACTGCAGAATGAAATTACTCCGATGATAACTAACTTCTGACAGAAAAGAGGATCGAAAAAACAAGATGTTTGTTAATTAAAAGCCGTTCATTTTAATTTATATTTTAAGATATTGAAGCTTCTTATTTTCTATTTAACTATTTGCAGAACAGAAGTTAGTATATAGCCATAGCCATAACGACGATTAGAATAATTATTAAACAGCCTCCTTATTTTGAATACGACTTTCTTTTGCGTGGGACAATAAAATGTTTATAGTATATTCGCAGCTGACTGTCAATTTATTACAATAAAAGCCCCGTGGGCACAGTAATTGTTGAAACCTTACACCTGTGTTTAAATTACCACGATACATTCACGAAAAACATCGTAAAAGCTTAAAGCAATTTCAATTCAAATATTATCGCTTTTTTCACCTGATTATGTTGTATCTTCAGCCAATTATCCGAGAGAAACTGATGATTAGTTCTGGTTTGGCGTGCTTTCGTATTTTAATGATAATTAATTGAAATAACGTTTTATAATGTCCGGTGAAAAAAAAGTTATTTCAGCATGGATGTAGCGCCTTTGAGTCGATTTTTCATCAGAACAATGCATTACAAATTATTCAAATATTATTAGAGAGTATTAAAAGAGACGGAAAGGCTGATAAGGATATTAAAAGAAGGGTAAATGCAGGAAATACCATTATTAAAGGACTGAACGCTGTTGGCAAAATAAATTTACAAAGTCCAAATAAGCGAAGCTATCACTCCACAGTGGTGTGTTTATACCAACCCTGATGTATGGCATTGAGGCATGGAACTGGCAGAGGAAGGATGAAAGTAGACTGAATGCTGTAGAAATGAGATCCCTGAAGCGTATGTGCGTAAAACCATGTATGACCGTGTTAAGAATGTGGATATCCGGAAAGAATGCAATGCTGATGTAAGCGTAGTGAATAGAATCAAGGAAGGGACGCTTAGATGGTTTGGGCATTTGGAGCAAATGAACGAAGAAAAGAGTGTGAAAAGAATGTATGATGCGAAAGTGAATGAAAGAATAAGTCGGGGACGCCCGAAGAAGACATGGCACGATCAAGTTAATCAAATCACTTGAGTCAGCCCATGAGTCAAAATAACAAAAGAGTATATATGAGACGATGTATGAATGTGAATGAAAGGAGTGTATGCCAAGACAGATTTGTATGGCGGTCCGTCCTCACTGCCTACCCCTGGGGGGAAAACAGCGTGATGGTTAGATAGTAAGTTAGTTAAAGTGCCCTTGAGGTGATATTTCTGTCACGAAAACGGCGCTATATAAATCAGCCAATTATTATTATTATTATTATTAGTTATAATAAACTCCCATACCTACTGTTATCCAGTCAACTGTTCTTAACCACGTATAGGCAACTTAAACCTCACGGTAGGGAGCTTTACTGGATATTGGAACGAGCACAAAAGAAATAAAAATTAAGCTTGAAAATGAGCATGAAATATTTGCAAGATATTGTAGGATCAAAAGCTTCAATGGGCTGGTCATTTTGAAGAAATGCCAGATAATAGACAACAAATATCATAGATTCATTGGGATCTCCTGGAAAAACTGAGGAAAAGGTGGAGACTGCGTACATTGAAGAATATTGGAGGAGGAAGGAGATTACAGGAGCCGGTGGAGAGCTTTCGATCCCCATGATTATACCAATTTGCTTTTATTTAATTGCCTCCTCGAATTTATCATTAAATAAATTAGTGTCAGTGGAAACCAGTTCGTATTATGTGAAACAGCCGACCGATCCACTGAATTCTCAGCAATTAAAAATGCCCAGCAGATGCCTCGCCGGGATAAAAGGTTCTAAATAAAATATAATATATGTAATTCAGCAATCAGTGGGCACTTTAATAGTCGTTAGTTGTTGATGTATTGTCTTTTAAATTCTGTTTCAATTCGTGTGGATTTCCTATAAAGAGCGCGCTAATAACCGCATGCGATGTATTCATTAGCAGCTTGTACGTTAGTTGCTTGTACTCGAGCATGTTAGCAGCACCTGTCACTTGGTTTGAAGGAGTTAAAAAACTACCTTGTTTGTTTTATTCTTAATCAGTCTTGTGTGCATTCGAAACAATTACTTTTTTTCAGTATGCAAAGAAGTTATCGAAAAAATAATATTATTAGCAATACACTGGCACAGTATTCATTCGAAAAGAATTTTCTGGTTACTAAGATTTTCAAATCTTTATTTATGCAGCAGATTTTTTGTAAATGTTGAGAAGTGACTTTTTTAAGGAGAATTTGTTTAATTCAACCAACCCTGCAATAATTATAAATAAGGTGCTGAGATATATTATTATAATTTCATGTTCAAAATACAATATTTTAACATCCCTTGGTATCATTTTTTTTATCAACCAGGTAAAACGTTTGCCTTCTAAGTTTAATAATATTTTTTGTATATTTTAAATATAATAGCGATATTTATATTTTAAGTGTGCCAGCTGTTGCGGCGTTCAGTGTCATTATAAAACTGTGATTAGGTTAGGTTAAATATCGGAACCTTAAAATATTTTTAATTGAATTTGATCAAAATGAAAAAAAATACTAATTCTAATGGAGTTGGACTCTTCTACAATTTAACACAAAAAAAACAAAAACCAAAAACAAAAAAACAAAAAAACATATATATTTTTATTTATCAGCTCGTTTTTCTTAACGTTATTTTTTAAATGTTTTGTCTACAATAGAAAGAATTAAATATTTTTTTGTTAAGTAGGTACTCGAAAATGTATAGGTAGGTATTTCATTCCCTTTATTTGATTTATTTGAGAAACACGTCGTATACATGTATAAGGGTTAAGCTACATACATAAATTCCTTTTTGAGCACCATTTTTTCCTAAGACTATGTTTTCCATTGGATTTATAGGTACCTGTATATACTTGCAAAAATAACAGTGCTGCGGGATTTCTCTTACAAAATATCATCGTGCAAGTTACTCAAAAAAGTTATTTTATCACAAAGTTACCAGCTTTCTGTGGATGTAAGGTTTAATGTTTTGCGCAAAATGTAGGTTCTAGCACGATCAAGTATCTTAAAAGCAATCATCGAAATAATATATGAGTGAGGCTTGACGCGTCCCACGTAAAGCACAATCTACTCGTATTGCCTTTTTATATTGGTAAAAAAGCTCTCGTGGTCTTTTTCTAGCCAATGGTATCTGCTATGATAACAATCACGATCATTGGCAATGCTTTAAAGCTGCCATTAGCTGAAAAAGACGCGGGAAGCTTTTTTACTTCCTGAGCGAATACCGATTAAGGCGTATTTACAGACAAGTCAAAAATACATAAAACCTTTCTATAAAATTATCTCTGAGTAAAGCAAACGACTTTGTAACTCAATATCCTGCTTTTTAATACGCGTCAAAATTTACGGGCGCACTAAACCATTAGATTTATGTTAAACAAAATTACGGAGGTTCAACGTTGTTTAGTGATGAATTGGAATTTCAAAAACAGAGTGGACACCATATTGCTGGAATTTCTAGAACGATTGTGTCAGTTTTATTAATGATATGCATACGTAAATTAGTCTCAATCACTATCACTATCACATCAATTTTGTAATCATTATCACCATCGTATTCCCTTTGTCCTATTCGGGTCGGGGATCCATTGCTTCGATGAGGGACCTCCAAGCGTCCCTGTCTTGCTCTACTTCAGAAGATTTTGTCCATTACAGGTTAAGAATCTCCTCACACAGCCTTTGGAGTTGCTTCCCTCAATTACAACTTATACTTTTTGATATTTTGGAACTTCATTGGAATTGTAAAAACACGTATTTTATTTTCAACTCGTGAGTTTTTAAATTGGAATATATTTTAAATTCCAAGAAAAATCCACAAAAATATCAGTAAACGGTGTAGTTTGGAAACCTGCAAAGGCATTTTTGAACGTTTTACCCAAAATTTTACATGAATACCGCACAAGTCTCAACTGCTCCCAACCCTCTAGAACCAGTGAGACTATGACATTCCCAAATAGGTTATGTTGTGAGGTTGAAGGTAACGGGGAGGGGAAGGAGATTGGGAAGATGAAGGTTAAGAAGTACCTGGCTATTCAGATATGGTCACCAAACACGGCTAAAGTCATTTCAAGCAACGTTTCGATTCTGAATGGTGGTTTTTTCACCAGGGCGATACTTAGAGTATCTACCACTCTGGATCGTGCCGCAAATATACTTTTTAGTATTTTTATAGAATGAAATGTGTTATGACACATATTAATTTAAATAAAAGTTTTTGGGCACGCCGGGTTTGAACCCGCGACCTTTGGATTCGTAGTCGAGCGTCTTACCACTCGACCATGGAGGCTGTCTATTATTATTTCTTAACTATTTCTAAATAAGTATAATCCACGATATCGAGGCTCTCCATTTAATGACAACAGTGATATACAATCCACCATTTAAAGTTGAGTAAATCCTTCGGATAGCGTTCTGCTGTGACAACAGCCAGCCCGCTTCAACTTGATCTACCGGTGTTTATAACGTCACGCTTTTATTCATTGTTTAACTACATTATGCACAAATATTTTGGCTTTATAGCATACAAGTACTTACGTGTAACCGTTTTATTACCGTTCATAGTTAATACCACGTTATATGGGACAATATATTAGCATTATTTCTCCCGAGTCTCCACCACCGGATGGATAATACCTAGACGTATAACGTATGTAATATATCACACCAAAGTAAGGGATGTTTCCGCTAGTTCACACCATACACCAGAGAAAACCCTATGTTGGACATATGGCCGCCTCCACCTGTATAGGGTTTTCTATAGTTTTCCCTATTACCATGGCGAATGCGGTGGAATTCCTAAACATAGACTATAGCCGAGCCCCCTCCCATCCCCACTCAACACAAACAGACTTATGTATATATGCCATAGTGCTGTGTCGTGAAGGAGAAAACAGTCTGATGATCCGGTAATATAATGCAATTTTTGTAGGGTTTTTACAAACATATTTTTTTCCAACGTAAACTCCAGAATTTAAATTCAATAGTCTCGTAAAAACATTTTCTCACCCACAAGAGGTAACAAAGTAAGGCGCATTGCGCCGTTCTATTAGTATAAGGAGCAAGAGTTAATCAGTAACTTTAAATGATTTATCACTTAATGATGAATAAGAATCTAGGAAATGAAAAAAAACACACACACACAGACACCCTCACAACACATATAAAGTTTAAAAAAACGCAATTTGGGTAAATTTTCATTACAGATTTTAAAATTAGTATTTGAAAGCTCTATAGTTCGTGATGGAACTGACAGTAAGAGCTGTATTAAAATACTTTGTTTAATTTCCATAGAAATTCTAAAGAGCAATACTATTTTTATTAATATGTCAGTCCCTGAAAAATAACGATAGATCTAACTATATTAATTAATTCAAATTACTATAAGAAAAAATACTTTTTTTATAGTGAATACCGCACAAGAGACTCAACTGCTCCAAAACCGTCTGGAGCCAGTCGGACTATGGCATCTCTAATTGGGGTATGTTGTGAGGTTGAAGGTAGCGGGGAGGGGAAGGAGATGTGGGGAGGAAAGTTGAGATTTACCTGGCTATTATAATAGCATTATAATATTAAAAAATAAATAATAATAAAAACAATCTAAATCTCGTTGAAGGAATTCAGTTTTCCACGAGATTTCTTAAAGTATTCAGAAAGCGCCCAACCCACAATTTGACAATATCGAGTTTTACATGTTTTCCTAAAATAAATACGAGATTTCCATCTCCAAAAAGAACTTCCAAGTTCCAAAGGCAATATATTATTGGTAATTCAAATTTTTACTGGCCCACATTGCAGATATTTGACTTAAATTAAAGTTTAAAAACATTAATATATGCAGGATAACATAGAAACTACATTCATTGATTGATTATAAATAACTTACTTAATAATAATTGTCATAAAGAAAAACCATGATATTCACTTTACAAATGGCGTAATATGTTTTTGTATCATAACGTTATCAAACGCTTTTTCTCAGTTTCATATTTTAAGGGTTGCTTTCTGTATAACTACGTCCAATTGAATGCATTGTTGCCGACTTTCAATAGATGCAAAGAATTCTTATAACACAAGTTTGCAACATCTCAATTCCACTGTTTTAGGCAAACCGCACGATGGTTTTAAAATTCTGCGACTGTATTTTTGTAATCCGCTCTACCTTCATGTTGGCTTGGTGGTTTTTTACTGAAATTTATGGTGCTGTTCAATATCTTGGTGAATAGGTTGGCCGGCTTCCAGTCAAATAGATTAAGTTTAAATTAGCAGTGTTACCTTACCTGTGTTCGGTTGGTTGTTTGAAGAGTGAAGCGGCTTTTTTGAACTCCATAAATGTAGGCTGTTTTTTTAAATCTAATTATGTGACCGACCATACTTTTGAAGAGTCGAAGATTGAAAGATTGCATGGCTTTGGATAGGCTATACTTCTGCATTGAACTCCATTTCCCGTGTTCTTTATCATCCGGTTTTTTCAACGTGTGAAAGACAAACACGTTCGAATCCCATACCGGGTGTTGATGTGGGTGTCCACTCCCCTTTTGCATTTTGAAAAGGCTAGCTGAGTCTTTGAGATATTATTATATTTAAATATAAAAAACCTTCAAACCCCGAAATAAACTTTCCCACATTCCCGTTAGTGATTGTAATTGTTACATATTTTAATTACGATTGCAATATTAAGTAAACTCACATATTTATAAATTTCCATGTTTATGAACATCATCTTGTGGATGTCTGAAAATAATGCACGGCTGATTTAAGCGTAATGAATCAGATTAAGAAAGGGCCGCATAGATGGTTTGGGCACGTAGAGCGGATGAACGAAGACAGAAGCGTGAAAAGAATATACGACGCGAAAGTGAATGGTAGAAGAAGTCGGGAACGCCCGAGAATGATATGACACGATCGAGTGCATCAAATAAATCAAGTGAATTTAGCCGGCTAGTAGCTGAGTGAAATAACGCGTCGGATTCCCACCCGGGCGTCGTGGGTTCAATTCCTCTGCTAGCTAAGTCCTCTATCATTGCACTAACAACATTATCCGCTTATAATGATAATAGTAGGAGTTTTTCAAATATTGACAGGTTATTCGTAACCCGGGAATGTGTGTCAATTTTTTATAAAAATAAAGAAAATACTTGAGTCGGGCCATGTCGAGAGTCAGAAAAACAGATATCTATGTTTGAGACAATGTATGAATGTGAATGTAGAAAAGAGTTTGTGCAAAAACAGAGTTATATGGCCGTACATCTTCTCTGCCTACCTCTGCAGGAGGAACGGTTCATTGGTTAGTTAGGTTATCTTGCAATAACGTTAAAGCCTAGAGCGATAAATGTATGTAAAGATAAAGGATTCTTCCGAAAACAGCTCATTATAAATCCTTTTATATAGAAATGATGTATGCAATAACCTGTTTACCTAAATTTGAATTGATGGACTTAGAGAAAGGGTAGCAATCTAAAAAAACGACTCTGTAGCATTGTTACCTTTCAAATGATTATTTTAAAGAAACAAAGAATTCTGTGTATCAAAATGTTTGTGTACAATAAACTACGAACAATTTGAAACAATAATCTCTAAAGGTATCAACGTATTCATGGAAAAAAATTGTATGAACGCTTTATAAACTTTTTAAGAAATAATTTAGGATGAAAAAGATTACTGCCTTTTCTTATATACCCCTCTTATCTTTCTTTCGTGGTCATCTTTCATCCTTGCTACATGTCCCACTGTCCTACCCAGCATCCCAGTTATTATTGTTTGTGAATTATGATTTGATGTTAGTATTAGTGCCAAACAACTGTCCAACCAAGCGGGTTTTACTCACCTGGAATGATAGCCAACTTTATGTTCCCAGGGCCGGATATCCCTGGCTTCCTGCTGCAGCCCTTCCGCAAGCCCAAGCGCATCCGGACCGCCTTCTCTCCCTCCCAGCTTCTCAAGCTGGAGCACGCCTTCGAGAAGAACCACTACGTAGTCGGCGCCGAGAGGAAACAGCTTGCGCAATCGCTGAGCTTAACTGAAACACAGGTAAATCACAACTTTCTCAATAATTTTGTTAAGCCATGAATGTTGTTTTAAAAATTATACATATTTTAAAGTGAATACCGCACAAGAATCTTAACTGATCCCAGCCGTCTGGAGCGAGTAGGACTATAGCATCCTCAATTGGGGAATGTTCTGCGACTTAGGATAGTGGGAAGGGAAGTAGATGGGAAGAGGAAGGTTGGGAAATACCTAGCTATTCAAATCTGGTCATCAAACACGGCTAAAGCCATTTTGAAGTAACGTTTCAATTCATAATGGTGGTCAATTCTTAACCAGGACTGTCCTTAGAGTATCTACTACTCTGGTACGTCATACACATATACTTAATATTATTTTATGTAAATTTAATGTAAAAACAAAATATAACAATTAAATAAAATTTATTTGCGCACGCCGGGCTTGAGCCCGTGACCTCTAGATTCTAGTCGAGCGTTTTAACTACTCGACCACGGAGGCAGATGTTCACCTACATCATGACATGTTCCTCTTTTCTTTATTTAAATTCAACAATTTTAACGTAGGTAAAATACAAAACAACCAAAAAAAAAAATTGCACCCGGTTTCCGAAAACTTGCGGTGCAACAGAAAAAAATAATTATCTGCAACACACATAAGTTTATTCGATTCATGCAATTAAAAAAAAATCTTTTTTCTATGATATTTGCACGAAACATCGATGTAGATTTTATCGACCATGTCGGTAATTTGGAATCATTCCTGAGCCCGACTGCAACGAACAAACGACGACTCATGTCGACTAAGCATGCTTTAATTTACTAAATAAAATTAACTAGGCATTCCCAAAATACCTACCTTTATCTAGGAATAACTTACTTTAACAATCTTCCAGAAAAACTGAAAACTATAGATAATATTCATGAATTTCAGCTTAGATTGAAAAATTACATCAAACAACTTTAAAAGTCTTTAATAATTGTTATTATAATTTTTCCTTCTGTTTTTTTTTCTTCTTATTCCACAAAATTTGTGTCATTATCTACTGTAACTAATTTTACACAAAAACTTTTATTTTTATTTTTACTTCTATTTTTTTTCTCTGCTGTATTAACTAAACACTATTTTATTATTTTTGGCATAAATTCCCTCACCTTGTTCTTTATGGTAAGGAACAGCTTATATGCTTATTTTGAAATACACTGCAAAAATTGTAACAACTACCTTAAATATTAATGTAAAAAAAAAAACTTATATTAAATAAAAAATAATAATAATTTCGCGTTACCAACACGAAAGCATATTGCAATACGAATATGAAATTTGATTTTCGACGTGTGATACCGAGTTCTATAGTTCACAAATGAACAACCACCCAGCAGTTTTATCCCCAACTAAATCATCGGTAAAACTACCTCCGAAAGTCACCACCTTGTAAGACAAATCAAATCGTTTTTACTCCAGCTACCAGGGGAACAGCTTAATTCAGGGGGTGTGGCCTTGTCAGCGGCCTGTTAGCGTCCCTCTAGTTTTGGGACTCTGGTCCCCTAGGGGAACTAAGCGGCGAGTGCCATAGCAAGAGGGGAGGGACCTCTTGCTACGAATAGGGGATGATTGCACACTGGATTTAAAATTTTATTGGACTAAAATATGAGTACTTGGGTGAATGATTAATCTAATTTTTCTTTGGGATCGTTTCGATATTTTTAGGATAAAATCCCGTGTAAATTAGTTTTATTGTGGCTTCATTGTGTTGTTCTATGTGTCATCACTTGATTTTATCACATATTTAAACAAAAATAACATTCCTGGGTTACGAATAACTTGAAGATATTTTTAAAATTCCTACTATCATCATAATAAGCAGAATATGTTGCTTGTGCAATGATGAACGACTTATCTAGCAGAAGAATTGAATCCACGACGCCCGGGTGGGAATCCGACATGTGTTTTTCCACTCAGATACTAACCGGTAGCAATTTATATAATATGATAGGTAGGTACCAACCGCACAATAATCTTTAGGTACTGTAAATGGATGAGGAGATGGTAAAGAGGATGCTTGGATAGTATTTGGTTACTAAACATAAAGGCACTCCAAGTAAAATTTCACTTATGATTGATGATCTCTCACCACCGAAATTATCATTTACTCTGGAGCTAGAAGCAAATGAACCCGGAACCTACGGCTCAAAACTAAAGAGCTTGCCGCTCTGGTGTGGAGGTCGTTGTTTGCTTTTTTATGATCTTAAAGACCTATCCGTTGTTAATATAAGATTTTTCATCTGTAAATGAAACCCTCTCTGAGTATGCTCATAATAAATACAAATATAATGTAAAAAAGAACACAAAAATTATCACCGACTCTCGAAAACGTAAGTACACATATTGTAATCACCAAACTAGCAATAAATCCATGTTCCGAGCCTTACAAAAATAGTAAAGCTTAAATTACCGGTTAGTTAGCAAGAAAAACATATTATTAACTTACATTTTTACCCTTGTGATATTCCTATCTGCTGGTTGGATCGGTATAATCGATCAAATCTCAGAGAGTTAGAGAAATGGCTTAATTTTAGGGGTGAGTTTCTCCCAGCGGTGTAGTTTACACCCCGGCCGAGTGGCCAACCCTCCGAGACTGGCAAAGTAGCGATACTGCCTTTTGGGGAGGGGATTTAGTTACAGTTGTTACAGGCACTGCACACGATACGAATTGCTTCACTTTGCGGCAAACGAATTATTAGGATGATATATCAAAGCTATTTTAGGGGAACTTGTGATATTATTGGATGAATTACTATCTTTACATTTTTTGATTTTTGTTTCCAGCATAAAACATTACATTTTCGAGTGTAAAATACCATTGTAAAGCACTTCGTTGTAAAACCGGAAAATCTTTAATATCTCTTTGTTGTATTTTCCCATTGAATCTCCAATACGGTTTTTTCTTGCTGTAGTTTGTTATTTAAATAACTTTTACATACTTGAATATACACAATGGTAGTAGGAGTTTTTCAAATATTATTAGGTTATTCGTAACTCGGGAATGTTTTTCTTTCTTTTTAAAATAAAATAAGTAAATAAAGTAAAATAAATAAAGTAACAATATGGAATAAAATCCACCAGCTAAAAAGATGTGAAAACTGCAACATACCTGCTTCAATACTATGATGTTTACAAAAGTAGTTTTAATTCGACAAAATTAACACTATTTACAAAACTAGCTAAGTATTAAATGCACACATTTTTCTTTTGATCTGAAAAAATCTGCGTGGACGAAGGAGAGCGGAATAAAAATTGTTATATGACTAAGAAATATATATTTTTGGGGTGATTTTGGGGGTGAACATAAAAAACCTAGGGGAGGTATTTTGCATTGAGGAGTTGAAAAAAAAAACAATGTTGACTATTTATATTGTTTTATGTAATATCACAAGTTTGCATGAGCCAATTATAGGGCAGTATTTAAAAAAAGTGAAAATATTTCCGTTTCAAAAAACTACCGCCTTTAGGCTAGCTTATGCATGTAAGGGTTAAAATTCGATAAAATGAACACTGTTAAGAAAACTATTTAAGTCGCTGTAATTTGACAAAGTTATTCTTGTCTACAAAACTAGCTTTAATACGATGATTTTACCAAAAGGATTACTATCAAGTAATCGAATAGCAATACACTTACGATGATTTTTGAGCTACGCCTTCTGTTTTGATTTAAATTTTAAAATTAATTAAGAGGATGTATTAATATCAAATTTGTGTTGACTTCCCATTGGAAACGATATTTTTGCAAAATTATATGCTTTTGTTTTCAGACTCGGCAAGTTCTAGATTTATAAAAAGATAAGCAAACCAACTTTTCACGTAACTAGACCCATGTGGTAATTGAATGCCAATAAAAACTGCCATAAAAAAGCTAGTAAAAATAACATGCAGCAATAATTATTACACTTTAGTGCCGCGGTAACAAATTAATTCACTGATAACGCTTCCAGCATTGAAGCTTAGTCGAAATGGCGAACATTCAGGAAAGGCTTACGTCATATTTACGGGGAAAATTAGAATTTTATGTTAGTTTATCGCCGCTTTATGCCGCCATATACGCTGTTTCACTGACCTTAGTACCTACGTATACATTTCAATTTAATAGTTTGAAATGAGAACACTACCTAGTACCTAGTGCCTCGAAAATAGTAGAAAAGTTTGCAAGCTAAAGCTTGGGGGAGTTGTTTGGTCAGCTCGTCACAATATTTTATAAAAAAAATTTATAAAGTTAATATAGCACAAGAGACTCAACTGCTCTCAAACGTCTGGAGCCAGTGGGACTATAGCATCCCCAGTCGGGGTATGTTGTGAGATTGAAGGTAGTGGGGAAGGGAAGAAGAAGGGGAAAAGGAAGCTGACAATATTATACATAGTTTCATAAGTGCTATAAATTACTTATTATTATTAATAATTAATGCAGCACATTGTTTATAAATCACGGAATGTATTTTGACTTGTCAAAAAAATATTAGTAGCTTTAATCCATCCATTTTTAATATGGAACAATGTCTGCTAAAATACTTTAAAGGTAGTTACTTTATTAGGTAGGTTGGGATTAGAAAAGATACGCACTCATAAAAGAATATATTTATAGATAATTAAATATGACCACGTTATTATAGTTAAACTAGGTACATAATATAATAAATTTAAGTACAATATCTATAAAATGCAACCTCCATGCAATAACTTTGTTCTAATTTTCATTTAACTTCGTCTTTCATTTCTTTTCTTCTATCACCCTTTTATTTATTTTTATTTTATCTTTATTAATATTTACATTTAATATTATATAATTTACGTACACTACGTCGGTCTCGAGACAGGAATAACCTAGTGAGACAGACATGGACCAAACCCATGAATTTTTTTATATTTTAGCAAAAATAAATGAAAAATATATACCTAACTCAACTTGTATACGTCTTTATTGAATATAACTAGTTGTTACCTTTGTAAAAATCACGGGATGTCACTTGACTTGCAATGTAATCTAACGCAGCTATCAAAAACTAAGGATCTGACAGTTAAATGTCACTCTATTTATTTGTAAAATATATGGTACCTACTTAATAGCTTATCTAGATTTGAAAAGGTTCTTATTAATTTGATAATTTCCATCTAGAGTTTCAATTTCGAAAAGTTCACACTCGTGCCATCGTACGTACTTACAAAGGAAATCATTTATAGTTAATAATATTGGAACATTTCGTGATTAATATTGTTAATAATAAATATTTTTAACACCAATATTTAGTTTCTCGTAATGGTTGTTCAAAATAAACAGAGCACTATCTTACAACTGTTAACAGAAATTAAAATACGCATCATGTAATAATTTTAAAAAAAAATAGGACAAAACCATTTTATCTTTTAGAACAATCCAGAGCAAATAAAGGGTTAGGATGTGCGTTTTCTAACCTATGCGTTTATAGATCCTTGCTCTCGTAAAAAAAGGAAAGTATTTTGAATCAAAAAGCTAATAGAAAAATAAGAATTGTGCAGCAAGAAGTAAGGTTTTATATATTTATAAGTGTAATATTATCAGGTAGGTACTTACTTTCATGAAAAACGCTGTAAAACGAGACTAATGGGAACGTAAACGAGTGCCAGAACGACTATAAAGATTACAAGCTAACATTATATGCTTACATTACAAGCAAATTATGCAGGATAACCTATTTGCAAGTTAGATAATAATTTCAGTCGCAATCTCCATGCACCAGTGTTATTTATAAGTAGTTTTAACAATGGCAGAAGAAATATGGAGGAGATGAATATTTTTTAAACAACAATTTAACAATTAGCAAGCATAAATAAATTAATATAATTCAATAAAGCCCCGTAAAAATAGAAAGTCATACTGATTTGAATAATAATAATATTTGGATGATTTTTATAGCGCCGTTTTTGTGAAAAATCACCTCATGGGCGCTGTGCAGATCTTATTTTCTATTATTAGAAATTAATTCCTTGTTAAAATAAGAAAATATGCAGGAACATACTTACCTGGCAGTTCCTATCAGATAGACACACTTATTAACTTTAAAATATAATTATGTTTTTTTTTTTTTTTTTTTTATTTATTCATTATTATTGAAATTAAAAAAAATGGATTTTTCTGAAATTGTCGTACTGTACAGGATTTGGTGAAAATTTGTATATCTAAAGGCGATTCGTCGAGAGACAGATTATGTTGAGATTCTTTTAATGAATTTAATTTGTTTTCTCACTGTTCTCTTATTTTATTTTGAGCAGTTGTGTTCTCCTAAACTAAGTTTGTATTAAAAAACACTATGAATTTTTCGTATAATTTAATTTTGTACCCTGATGATTTTTAAGAAAATAGGCAACAACCCGGTCGGTCATAAAATATTTGAAAATATCAATGGTCTTATACAATTTTATTTTATTTCACCAAAAAAATAAACATATTTTAGAATGATTTTTTATGCTGTGCCACTAAGAAAATTTGTTCCGAAATATTTATTTAAATCTTTAAAAATTTTGTAGAAAGAATGATCTTTGTTGTTTGAAATCTCGAAATCAAAATCTGTATCACGTTATCCACAAAAATTATGCTATAAAAATTATGTTAGTATCGTTTTATTATCCATAATATCTCATACAAAGTGCATTATTACATTCTCTATACGCATTTTTCTCGACGCTTCATTTTTTCGTATAATTTAATTTTTGTACCCTGATGATGCTTAGGCTGCATTAGTTTATTTAAAAATTATCTCGAATATTTCACCAAAAAATAAATATATTTTAGGTTATATTTGCAGTAAATACATCCACAAAAATTATGCTATAAAAAATTATGTTACATAATTACATTCTTTCAGCATTTTCTTCTCGAGTTTCACAGAAAAAGTAGAGTGGTCACTTGCATTAGTTTATTATCTCGAATATGCCCATAATAGGTTATATTTGGTAATTATCTTTTGTAATGTTATTGGTAATTATCTTTTGTAGTGTGTGTACAGCTTAAAGCTTGATTGTCCGAGTACCTTTGGAGTCTTGAAGGGGTTTGAGAAAAATCTTTATTACTTTGTACAGGGTTATAATGGCGAAAATCGTTATCCAGGGGTGGTCAACCTCAATAAAAGTTAGTAGAAAAAATAAATAAAAATAATCCACCCGACTAAGGTGATAAAAACGTTAAGCATTTACTGAAGTTCGTTCCTCTAAATATGTTACTTACTGTAATAATAATATTTGGGTGTAGCTATAATAATAAGCTTTGTGTGTAATTTGAATAGAGTTTTTGTGAGAAATTACCTCAAGGGCGATGTACTTCATTACAGTGTGCATAATATGGCGTTTTATCCAATTTTTCGACACTTCAGATGATATTACAAAGTTTCATAGCTCTTGATAATTTTTTAATTGCGAGTTTTAAAATGGTATCAATGATCTAGAAATACAAACAAAAAAGCTGCATAAATTTCATGAAGCCAAAACTCTCATTTGGAGAGTTTTTGCTATTTCACACCTCAGATGTTTTTATAAATTTTACATTTCTGAACACCGCACAAGAGTCCCGGATGTTCTCAACTGTTCAGAGCTAGTGAGACTATGACATTACTGATTGGGGTATGTTTTGAGGCTTATGGAAGTGGGAAAGGGAAGGATATGTAGAAGAGGAAGGCTGGGAAGTACCTAGTTATTTAGATCTGGTCGCAGTAACACGACTTTAACAATTTTTTAAATTTTATTTTACGTTAATACCGCACAAGAGTCTCAACTGCTCCCAACCGTCTAGAGCCAGTGAGACTATGGCATCCACGATAAGGGTATATTGTGAGGTTAAAGTTAGTGGGGAGGGGAAGGAGATGAGGAAGGGGAAGGTTGGGAAGTACCTGGCTATTCAGATCTGGTCACCAAACATGACTAAAGCCATTTCAAGCAACGTGTTGATTCTGAACGGTGGTCTTTTTCCAGGGCGATACTGAGAGTATCCACCACTTTGGAACATGCCGCAAATATAATAATAATTAGTACATTTGGAATAACACAAATTTATCAAATACAATATATTTGCGCCCCCCGGAATTTTAGTCCGTAACCTCTGTATTCGTAGTCGAGGATCTTAACCGCTCAACGACAAAAGGATAAAGATATTTGTTGTATATTTTATGATGTTATTTTGCTTCACTTTCATGTACAGAGTTTCGAGTGAAAAACTTAAATAATCATAAAGTTTTTCTAATTTTACGTTTCAAAAAATAATTAGTGGTTTCTTCAATCTTTCTTTGTAGCTTTCATATTTTTTTAATGTATTCCAACTCATGCATTTTAATCTACGTTTCGAGTTGTGAACCTCTGCCACTTAAACAAAATGGCCGCCGCCTATGCAAACAGCGCTGTCGTTACGCGTTATTAAAAGTAATTACCTACGGAAAAATTACAATAAATTTACTAATATATATGCTTTGATGGCGGTATACCCTCAAGACCAGTTTAACTGTGCAATTACTATTACTGTGTGTTTAAGAATGCAAATGGTAACTTTATTTTTACTCGCCTTGCGTACATTATGCATTAAATTGATTATTTTCTTTATTGGTTTTCCACCAAGACGTAAGCTTCATTTAATTTTCATGTAGGTATAAAAAAACTTAATTTAATTGCAAAATGTCCTTCGAAGATCAGCTTGAGTTCTTTAACTGAGTAACTGAAAAATTTAACTCTGTATTCCACGTCAAACATATTGTTAGGGTAAATATTATGTATTTTGGTAGAAAGTAATCACTTTGTTGTTAGACGTATTTAAATAAATGAAACAAATACTTTGTATAAGACCACGGATATTGTTTTAAAAGCACCAGTGCTCATATTCTTTACAATAATGATCATGGCATGAGATTAAATAATTTAAAAGTACTAGAAATAAATAAAGTTATAAAATTAATAGTCACATTCTTAATAATCAGGTAAATTTGTTCAGTTTTTCAATATTAGGTATATTTCCTCTAAACTCATAAAATTTATCATTTTTCTTTAATCACCTTCTCATTTAACATTTTAGTCTCTTTGAATTCATATTATCTGTCTCTTTCTCTTTGTTCCTTTCTTATAATTTAAATGTTATTCTATTGTTTTCTCATTGTTCTGTTATTTTATTTTATTTTATATTTTGTTCTCCCTCTGTATGTATATATAACCGCCCACTTTGTATTTTTCGTTTGGTTTAATTTTGTACCCTGATGATGCTTAGGCTAAGAATAAATAAAACAATATCCGTGTTCTTACTAGTACACAAAGTTTTTTTTCACTTCTTTAAATAATATGTGTTTTTCAAAAACTGCGGAATTCACCCAGCCGTATCACAGACTTTGATACCATAGTGCTGCTGCCATGAGGTGATATTTAATAAAAATTGGGCTATGTAAATTATACAAGTATTATCATTTATAATGGTTGGCTTTGAATGATATTTACAACTCTTTTCAGTTCATAACGTAATTTTAACCATGATATTTGTGTTGTAGAAATATGTTTAAAATCTTTGTTGGAAATACAAATCTGTAAGAATTTATTTTTTCTCATTTTTCTGTTATTTTATTTTATATTTCGTTCTTTCCTCGGTATGTATATATAACCGCAAGCTTCGTGTTTTTGCTATGTTAATTTTTTACCCTGATGATGCTTAGGCTAAGGGACACCGGTCAGTCATAAAAAATAAAATAATACCCATGGTCTTACACAAAACTAATATTTCATGTCTTCAAAAATGTTTTAGGTTTTCTCAAAACAAACCGAAATTCTAAAAATTGATTGTTTACCATTAATCTAATATTCTACATATATTGCATGGAGATTAGAACGAGAAAGAAGCTAATGATCAAATTGAATATTAATTGAAATGGTCTTCTTTAGAAAAGCGCAGGAAATACTTTGATTTAATTTTCACTTACAAAATTATTAATTGTTTTATTGACTCACCTTCTCTGTTGCAACTTATTTAGTTCAATATTCCTTGCCGTAAAATAAGAAACAATGAATTGCTGTTTTTCAATCATCACAACACTAATCATAGGTATAATTCTACAATGTCCAGAATGTCAAGACTTGTTAACTCAAGCCACGGTCTTGATACTTTTGGTAGTAGTCTAAACGATTTTCGTCATTCTTTACGACTCTACAAAAACTTTGACTAGACCATGGCTTGAATGTTCCCTCTTATGTTTATTTTGTCCTATTTTTGTCATCGCTTCATTTATTATTATGTTTGTGCTATTCTTTCTCTGTTGCTCTTTTTTCCATTTCGTGTTTTATACTATGTCTTTTTTGTAATTGGACTTTAGTCCGTTAATTTATAAATAAATAAGTAGGTGTAACAGCTTTTATTCGAAAAATAAGATACGCATTACATTTGGTTCGTTGTCGTTTCAAGCACTGTCCACACCTACTACGATTTACTTACGATTTTTAACAACAATAGATTTAAGCATTGAATTCTAACAGGTTGCAGACTAGGTTAATTTAATCTAATGCACTAGACGATAGAACATGCATATCTCGTGTTATTTATTATATAATTAAATCTGCGTATGTTCCGCTTGAAATATTCACAAATCATACCGAAGAACAATGCTCAAAACTACAGCCTGTTAATTAACAATATCGCAAATGTCTAATCATATGATACATAATGCAATAATAAGATTAAAATAATAATTGCATAATTGCAAATAATTAACTTAAGAAGAAAGCTATTACGAAAAAATCAGAACAGGCAGGCGTAATTAATTATAAAGTTAAAAATAATAATATTTTAAAATAATTATATGGAAAGATTAAAATCATGATAACTATTAAATGCGGTATTTTTGTTCATACAAGTGATTAATTTGCTATTTCAAACCCTCGAAATAATCTTGAATTTTTTACATTATCTTTTGTTATGTTTGGAAAAGTGCATAGCTGATATTTTACAAACGTAATTTATTTTTCGTGTATTCCATCTTAACTGTGTTAATTAAAAATATGTACGTGTCTGATCAGTAAATCTCATACCTACTTCAATTTATAAATAGTCAAAACGGCTCTGAAGTGATTTTAACGGAATTTATGTGTAAAAAGGGTTCGTTTGTTTGATCTGAATTTTTAACCAACCCAATTAAATTTTTGAAGAAAACAAAAATAAACTAACCGAGCTAAAAAAAATTACGATAAAAATCCCAATAGAATTATTATCAATACATTTTTATTTAATTCAACTAAATATTTGTTTTTCAATATAAAAGATGATGTTTATTGTTTTCCAAACTAGGAGTTTGCCTGTTTTGGGAAGGACATTTTATTCAAGGGGTGAATTTTATGTTAAGTAGAAAACTGAGTATTGCTAACCTTAAAACTCACCTCTTTACACCTTAATTTCATTAAAATATTGTAGTTCATATCCCTTTAAATTCTATATCATAATATATTTCTATTTGAACCTACTTACTGTGGCAATTTTTTGAACTCCCTTAATTTAATTTTTACATTTCAAACGACAAATCTGAGCTCCTTAATGCCCCAAAATATTTTTATATTTGAATGATTTATTGCTTAGAATTTGGTGTCTTATCAATATTTGAGTAATTTATATCCGTTTAGTTTAGTTTTATTTATTTTATATTAGTTAGTTGAATATCAAAGTTTACAAAGTATCTAATTATAATTCATATTATAACTCTTATACTATTTGATTTTACTAATGTATTTAAATTGTTCTTACAGGTCATTTTAAATTAATTAATTGGCATAATTTGGATGGTTTCCGGCAGCGCATTATAACTTTTGATCCCTTTATAGAGTAAGCTGTTTTGTGTATTGGTTTTATTATTTTCTGGTAGTTTAATTTATTTGCATGTTTTGTATTATGTTAGTGAATTTCCACGTTGCAGATAATTTTTGTTTTTTAATGTGATATAGCCAGTTATTCAGCTAGGTATTAGTAATATCTGTAAACCTTGTTTGTGAGAAGATCAGGTTTCATGTGTGAATAAGAGACATTCAAAAATATCTTCCAAAATCTAACCATGGTGACGCAGTACTTATCAAAGCCAAGAAAGAAGCTATAACACTGGTTTAGACAACCAAAAACTCGTGTTCATTTATGCAAGAATCAAAAACACGACACCTACCCAATAATTCTAAAATCAAATTTTATTGATTCATAACTTCGTGTTATGCATCGATATTCCAATATAATTATTTCCATAATAATAGGATATTGAATAAGTGAGATTATGATAATTTTATTCTGTTCTAATAGCTTAAGGCCTAAAGTGGGGTGTTGCAATAACAATAATTATACATTGGAATCGTAATATTGAAATTAATCGGATTTAGAAGCAGTGTTGCTAGCTGTTGTATGGACGATTATGAAACATATTGAATATTAACGTACTCCTACCGATCAATCATCTGCAAGGTAACGAACTAAATACACAATCAATTATTTACTTGTTTATTATTTGATCGATTCAAGATTATAATGGGGCTAGTCAAATTTAAAATAAAAAAAAATAGTGAAATACAACCAAAAAATGGCAAATATTAACCTTCCCATTGATTAGTTATAAACGGTCAATCAAAATCAACTTAGAAAAATGCGCATAATGTAGAATTAACTATTTTATTCGAATTGTACCTAAGTCTTATTTATTTATTAAAATGAAAAGTGTTGAAAAAACTCATAACGAGAAATGAAGGGAATTGAAAAAAAATTGTAGACGTGAATATATTATAGCAATAGCTATTTTACAAAATAAAAGTTTTATCAATAATTTGACATAACCCTTAGAAAATATCATTTCAAGATTGATTTCAAGTTTTATTCAAATTGTGCGTGTGTTCCTTAGCTTTATATGGATGACAATTGAAAAAAAAAATAGATTGTAAAAAAAATAATAGTTGTTTTACAAAATCAATTATATGACATAATCCTTAGTAAAATATAAATCAATAGTTCTATACACGAAAAAAGATCAAAATGGAAATAATTTTTTGGATAAATTTATTAAGATTAATAATGACACGATACATTTAAAGGTGTTTTTTTTTAATGTCTTTGCTTAAAAGTTAACTAACTAACTAACCATAACGTCGTTTCTCCACAGGGTGTAGGCAGAGAGGACGGACCGTCATATAACTCTGTCGTGGCACATACTCCTAGCTTTATTTACATTCATACATCTTTTAAAAGTTATATGGAAGATATTGTTGTAGCTCGATTCAAGAACAATATTCTAAATGCAAAATGTGGCAACTCTATTTCTGACATTAACATAACGTGAATTACACATTTTACTTGCTCCATTATATTCAGCAGTAATTTCACTTCCACTGTAGGTAGACTTGTAGGTTTCTGTTTATTCAATTAACATCAAAAGTCAGGATAATTACATTGCACATAACATCATGTTGCTAAATCTAGGCATATTTAATCATGGCGATACTAACAGTCACATATATTACTAATTATATCTCCACATCACGTGATTGCGAGTTCTTAAAAATTGAATGTTTTCATAGACAATATAATAGGTTTATTTTTGTGTTCATCGTGGAGGTTTGGGGTCTTTTACATCTGCCCACTAAACATAGATAAAGCTATAGCAAAGTTTCGATTTTAAAAAGTGGTCTCTTAGCGATAAGTCTACAGTAAAATGAAAATTATCCAACTAATTAGTAGGTAGGTACCTATTTGAAAAAAAACTTTTTTTTTTTCACGCCGGACTCGCGATCTCCGATCCTAGAGTCAAGGAATCTGCCGCTCTGCTACAGACGTTGTCATATCATTTGAGTAACTTGAAAGTTATATAATGTTGGTTTTATAACAATTAAATGATGTTCTTATAAAGATATGTTTTTGTGCCCATCATGATAACGTTTTTACGCTAACAAATTTTGAAATATTTGCACTCCGTGATTTATAAATTATTTTTCTTGTTACCTACGCCATAAATGAGTAAATTTATTTATTTACTGGCTACCCTCATCGGCAATACAAGTTCAGTTAGTACATAGTAAAAATATAACGGTTGAAAGTTATAGGGTACAGATGCGAAGTACTATCACATACAATGGCGTAATATTGCCTGAAATCCCTACGATAAAATCATAATTCTATGCAATTAATTCCATGGGGTAATCGGTTACACAAGAAACCACGGGCGGCGCGTGAAAAAAAGCAGTAAACATATTTTTCCGTCAACTGTTGTTAGGAAATTTTGGAGATCAGCATTATGGGCTAAATAAATTTTATCAACAACAAACAAAAAATGAACACAACGTTTAAATGATGAAGCTGAATTATATTTGCCAATTTTTTTGTAATTTTGGATATATTTGTAAATTCACACATAATACCACAGAGTAAAAGCATCGGTGTTTAATAATGATTTATGGAGAAGTTTTAAAAAAAAAAATTACAAATATTTATAAGTATTTTAGATTGGGTTTATAATTATTAGTTGAAACTTAATATTAATAAAACTAAATAGATTTATTTGTAATAAATAGACGTCAGATTATGTACACTAAAATATGCCAGAACATTAATGCAAATATGCACCGTATATGCTTATGCTCGCCGTAATGAACTTACGTATTTTTTAATTAATTCGCTTTATTTCACATTTAATTCAAATTAACTAATTTATATTATCTATATTTGCGGCACGTTTCAGAGTTGTAGATACTCTAAGTATCACCCTGGTAAAATATCACTATTTCGAATCAAAACGCCGCTTAAAATAGCTTCAGTCGTGTTTGGTGATTAAAACTGAATAGCCAGCTACTTCCCGACCCTTTCCTTTTTCCCTATCTCTTTCTCATCTTTTTCTCTACCCCGCTCTTTCAGCCTCACAACATACCCCAATCGGGGATGCTTTAATTTCACTGGCACCAAAAAGTTGGGACTCTTGTGAGGCATTTTTAAAAAATATATTTAACTCGATTCACAAGCAACGCCAAAAACTACATGCTTTAAATATATAATTAAAAGAGAAATGTTTATTTTTTCATATTCATCGGGGGTATAAAATAAAATTCGAAAGTTAGGTTTACAACTGAATTTTGAAGTTTTTCACATATCTGGGTATTTAGAAATAATAATTTCCGGCATTTCCATGACCGCAAAGTCATCGAAATTACGTGTTTAGCCTATTAAGATTTTAATGCGTTTTTAAACCGCAAAACCTAATGCATAATGCAAATTAACATTTATTCCATATCTAGTAATAATAACACAAAAACAATTTTATCTCATAAATATACATTAGTTTTATTGAAGTTCATATATACCCAGGGAGCATCTAAAATATTATTAAATAGTCTTGCTTAAACAAAGTTGGAGCTATTTATTTAAAATTTACTCTCACAGAATATCTGCATTTCAATAAAAAAAACACACGATTTTCACATTATTCTCAAAACTAAAAAGTTTAAAGCGCCGTTGAGGTGATATTTCACAAAAATGGCGCTATTTAAATTACCCAAGTATTATACCTACCTATTTATTTATCCAGACTACGAAGTAAGTGCATCAACTTGACATAACACAATTCTGCAAATGAAAAGCGATCTCTCGCTCCGCCACTGAAATTTAATACCCTAATTCGTGACGAATGGTTTTATTAGCCGTATAATCTACCCTTTGCCCAATCACCCACTTCCCCTTCCTAATATATCTCCCATTGTACCCTCCCCGATCCACCCCATTGTTAACAGTTGTAGGTAGCTACCCGCAGCGGAGGATCGAGTGCAATACTCAATTTATTATTGGCCACCATCCCTTATAGCCCCTAGCAGCGAAGGGGTGGTTTTGTGCGCGAACTTTTAAAGAGCATCAATCTAGGCAAGGGTAGATTATTTCCTCCCTCCATTTAAAATATGACAATTTATTACCCGTGAAAAATCATCGGAAAACTCGTTTTGTTATAATCTATATATATATATATATTTATATATTAATGATATTTAATTGTAAGATCTATAGTTTTTGATTGATGAATCAGATTACAATGCAAGTCAATTTACGTCCCCTGATTTTTCACGGGTATCAACTGGTTTACCTTAAAAAATAAGGGTTTTATTTTGATTTTCCAGAAAATGGTGACCTATGTAGTCTGAAAGTATTTTTTTATCGTAGAATTCTACAATACACATTTCTCACAATTTGAAAAAAAAATGTGTTCCTGCATTCTGTTATAAATAAGTATGGAAACGAAATTCCAGATTTTCCTCATTTTCTTGTACAAAATGTCTAAAACTTGCATGTACTTAAATGGACGAAGAACCTTGTCTTTCTATAGGTATGGAAAAGTTGTGCGAATTTCGTGACGCCAAATATCACCGTTTTTAACCTAATTTAACCTGATCTAACCTAACCCTACCTAACCTAAGATATAATTGGGCGGAAGGGTTATTTTATTTCCAATTTTTTTTTAAAATTATTTTTAAAGAAAGACAAACATTCCCGGGTTATGAATAACTTGACAATATTTGAAAAACTCCTCCTGCCATCATTATAAGCGGAAAATGTTGCTTTTGCAATGACGGAGGACTTAGCTAGCAGAGAAATTGAACCCACGACGCCCGGATGGGAATTCGACGCGTTTGCGCACTCAGCTACTAATCGGTCATATTTTCAACGTTCCAATCCTGAGCTTATATTTATATTGTTTTGAAATTCATAATTTTCAACCAAATATATTTACAGATTGACACGCTTAACTTTGCAGTTGGGGGCGTCGCCACTATAAATATTTTAGAAACAACAAAAAAATTGATTGAAAAAATAATCATTGCTTTCGTTAAATCCCGAAAATTGAAGTGCTTCAAGATATACTAACTGACATAATAAAATGCAGGATTATTACCCGTGAAAAATCATCGGAAAACTCGTTTTGTTATAATCCTGCATTTTATTTGCACGGACGTACGTACTCACAAAGAAAATTATTCACAGTTAATTGTAACTACCAGTCAATTCATTCCACCTAAGTGGCGCGAAAAACTCTACGAACGCAGGGGGTATCCTTCACCCCTCTCACTCTGTTGACGTAAATTGCGATAATATCCCCCCCTGGTGCAAGTGGGACGACAATATTTTCGCAGCAAAGTGCCCAGAGAGAGTTTCCACTGTGAATGTTTTCCTTTGTAAATGGTTGTTTGCTTTGCTAAAAGCGAGGGGATGGAGAACCTCCAGTTATGGAATTTAAAATGTTATATACATGTATATTAATAATACTGTTAAATATTATAAAACACTAAATAATTTGATCGATTAGATAGTGAAATGCAGAAAGTAATACGCTTCCATTAATAATAGTACCTACATATCAGAGGAAATATATGAATGTGAATGTTGCAAATAAATAATGCAAATCTGTGTACCTTCCCATCACATCTGCCTACTCCTGCGGACAAAGGGCGTAAATCTTTTGAGTGATTTTAGTAACAACATAAAGTGGATGTTGTAAATATGGCGATGATGGTTTCATGCCTTTTCCATATTTTTTAATTGTGTAGTTTTATTGCGTTATGGTTAGGAATTTTTGAGTAACAATAAATGATAATAACTTAATTTTATTTGAAACACTAAAACTCTGTAGTTGGTAACAATAGTGAACCATATAAAAATATTATTAAAAACTGCTAATAAAATCGCACGATAAACTAAAGAGGTTAAGCGCACAACAGTTAACTATTTAAACAGCTAGTTAAATATTGTATTAGAAAAGATACCATTCATTCGGAAATCATCCATTCTAGTTCTTAATTTTTTAAAACTGACTTAATTTCAATTTTAAACCTGCCTGTGATAAAATTTATTTACCTATGGACTTAATTTATATTTAACAGTTATTTCATTGCTTAAACGAAGAAGATTGCTTACGTTTTATGAATAGCGTAAAGCTTAATCAATTCATAAAGGCCTATTCATTAAATATTTAAATCAGTTGCGAAGTTTAATTTTATTTATTATAAGCTCGACAATAACAGCGTCAAAAATGACCACATTAAAGTTGTTTTCGTGTTCTTTCAATGAGTCCAAGTCGTCTTGTCAATCGGATATCGTAATTGGTTTTCGATAACAAATCAACTCGTGATTGTGTAACGGAGGTAACCTAAAAACATGTTTTCGTTGATTAAATTTCAGTCAACAGGCCTTGATTAAAAGAGTTCTAATATACTGATATCTATATTTGGAGAGTGAATATTTTAATTGAGATATGTTTTCAATTAAGATTCAAGACAATATTACAAATGCGTAGTGCGCACGTGGAATTTTTTAGAAACGGCGTTAATTTATGCTTCAGTTGATGGTACCTACTATTTATTTTGATACATTTAAATAAATAAAAAAGGTCACTATATTTGTATTTTGATTACTGAAAGAATATTGAAACCATTCAAAGAATAAAATGATAGAAAAGACACAGAAAATAAAAATATTATGTTATGACCGAGACATATATCGTCACCGAAAGGCGAAAGGTCTGAAGCGCCATTTTGCAAGGTTTACACCAGAGCACTTTAAATTTTTTGTTTGTTTGATTTTGAAAAAAGTAAACTAAGGTAATTCAATGCCCTCAGTGAGTTGCCTGAAGCGACAAAAAGCTGTGTCGAGTCAACAAACCTTCTTCAAAATAGTAAATATATTTTTGAGATGGCTGAAAGGTCAAAAAGGTCTTCACAATTAAACGAGAGTCTGAGCATTCGATGCAGAAAAAATGATCAAAACTGCATAATTTTCTCATTTTTGACCAGTGTCGCTTAAGCCCTTTCCAACAACGATATATTTTCCTTTATGTCAATCTTCATCCAAACCCATCTTATCTATCCATGTCGCTTAAGTGTCGCTTAAGCCTTGTTAATTAAATATTGTAAATAACCTTTCAATCATAAATATTTCGATGAATTTATCACATAAGCGGTGCTTACAAATTATCAAAATATTATGAATACTTATTAAAAATTATACATTACATGCATGAGTTTCAAATACCTGTATTTGACATTAAGCTAACAAAAAATTATAAAAAGGATAAGAAACAAATCACAGGTTAACTAATTGCTAGCAATAACAATATTGGTATATTAACCCCAAGAGTTACTAAAAACTCATAAATTATGTATACAGCTAATTTAAAATACCTACCCACATCAATTACGAAGAAGAAAATAGTTTTTTCCAAACAATATATCGGGTTTATAAATAAAATTATAGGGTTTTTGAAAATAGATTCCGATTAAATATATATATATCTTCTACCTTTGTGTATTAATTTCGCTATAGGGTGCAATCTAGGTAGAATCAAGTAGGTATTTCAATGCCTTAGATCTAATAAGGCTGTTTCTAAATTGAATTATATTGAAGAACACGGGAAGTTCTTTTGTGTACATTATTTATGTGAGTTTTAGTCGTTCACATATCTCAAAATAAATGGTTTCTAACCTCTGATTGTATATTTATGAAATGGATGTTATTGCAACGGAAACACACCATTGGATCAAATAATAATGTAGCAGGGGTTGATATAATAGAGAGAGGGTATCGTCCGCCAAATACCAAGAACCCCATACAAGATTTAAACGCGAGGGGTTGAAAAGAGACTGATCTCTTTGCGAGGGGTGAATACGAGAGTAGTCGATATATAATTTACATCATTTAATTTTGAAAATGTATGATGTTTCTTAGTATGTATAACTATTTGTATATACAGCTACAAAAGCGTTTAAAGCTTAAACAATATGAATACAAAGTTTTTCAAGAATATTTTCGAGTTTCCAAGCGCTTGTATTTTGTGAAATATGATTTAAAAACGTTTATAATTGATTATATTCAAGAAGTTACTTAACAACCGGCTTTGACCGAGTTTTAACATGATATTATTCTCACTCAAAAAGCTGAAACAAATAATGTGGAGTTTTTTCTCAATTTCTTTCGTAATGAAAATATCAATTTAATAGAAATGATGTTGCGACTACAAAATAGTTGCGTTGACCTGAAAATGTTGTCCAAATTTCATGATGCCAGAGCTTAAATTTCGAGAGTTTTTACTGCTTCAGTGTAGAGATTTTCCGCTATACCTAAAGGTAAGATTTTAAATATCGCCATTTTATAGCAAAGATTCCTCTCCTAACATAGGTATACGTCCTGTTGGATTAAACACATTTTACATTTTAGCTCTTATTTTAGTTTTATTATTTATTTATTTTCGCCCGGTAAAGGTTTTTACACAAACATTTACATATACGAGTAAAAAAAATACTCAAAAGCAGTATAAACATCAACATACAAAGATCAATTTGAAAATAAATAAATAAAAATAGTTGTCAGTCTTGATTTATAGTCTAAATATATTGAAACTACGTCTACGGTGCATTATTTATACACCATCAAAATGCACAATAAGAAAGTAAACGCAATTATCAAAATTATAATTATTTTACGGCGGGAAAAGGTTTGATTTCTCGTTAGACAAGTTTTGTACCCCTGAAATGGAAGATTTACTACCTCACAACTTCTCTGCCAGTTAGCGTATATAATATCAATTAATATGATTTCACCCCACGAATCAACTCTTACTGCTTATGAAGCCCGTATTCACTGTGTGACAACCATACATGTATATAATACACACCATCCGCCGGGGTAAGCAGATACTTCCATTGTGAAACTTGTGTTAAATGATCAATCATGCGTGTGATTATTATTAATTGTATTGTAATGCTGATTTGTAACTGCGATTCATATTTATTTTTCGTTATCCGCCATTTGTAATTTTGTGAATATAATAGAGCTGGCTTATCATGCCAGTTTTCGGTTCCATTGTTAATATAAGCGATGCTATTCAGCTTAAGTTATGTATAACCTAAAACTTGTCATATTCTCATGATTTATGGCTTATATAATATTTCGAGTTCGCAATAAAAAGCACTCAATCAGAAAATACACGCAAATGTAATTTCAACACATTTTTTACATAAAAAAAACATAATAAAAGAATTTGAGAATTTTGTATTTTCTTAGATTCACGATTAACTCTTTTATCTTTTGATAGTCCTGACTGATTCTAAGAAATGTCTCCACTCCTGCTGGTCTTTCTCCTTCCATTCTCTTTACCTTTAGTATTTACTCCATAAAGGCACATTAGCACTACCTACCCTGCCGTACTCTTATAAAAATATTTACAATTTTCGACTAAATAATATCTATTAAATGATTACAAAACATAAATCCATACTTTAAAAATATGGGCGAAGTTTAGCTGATCGCACCGCTGCGAGCGCCCCACCGACTGTCTTATTATAACGTGTCAAAAGCAGTAACTAAATATTCCCAAACGCCACCAACTTCCGAGTGGATTATTCTATGTTCACTAGACTACACAAAATATGTATGCTGTAAGCTGTTGCGTGTTAAAGTGGCTCGTTTGTGTTAGTATCTTTGTTAGTGTCTAAGGCAGCGCTTTTACAGAACAAATCCAATAGCAATTAGTGACATATGTTGGTACCTATCTATATTATCAATTGATCCCCTGTTTTTTCCACTTCCTTAATTAAAAACTCTGTGCACGCCACTGCCTGACCCTTAAATATCCATGGTCTCATACCATTTGTTAGTTTCTTTCTATAAACATTTTAGATGGCTGAAAGGCCACAAAAGTCTTCAGAATCAAACGAGAATCAGAGCTTTCGATGCAGTAAAAAAAAAACTGATAAAAACTACATATTTGACTCATTTTTGACTGAATTGTCGCTTAAGCCCTGTTTGCCTTTCCAGCGGTGATATGTTTTCACCTTTATTGATGGCATTTAATGCTTCTCCAAGGGCAGGTTCTGAAATGGCTACAAAGTAAACTAAATATAGGTGACCATACATTTTATAGACCCACATGTATTGAAGATCATATCGTGAGACTTGTATAACAGACCTTCAATAAATCGCTATATACAGAACAATTTTATATAAATCAGGGTAATGTTGTTATTTATGAAAACATCCCAGCGTTTTATTTTATTTGTATGGACGTTTTACCTGTTAATATGAATTATAACGATGCCTTAAATATTATGTTAATGTAAGCAAGGAGATATTATTTCTGTACATTTACAATGTGAAATATCGAGCACCATGTTGCGCTAAGTAAGAGGTCAAGTCGTTTTTCATCGGTAATTATTCAAAATTAAATATGCAAAAGTAAACATGACATTAAACCCGTAATAATTGGATTGCGAGGAAAGCGACTGTTTATTTATTCGAGTAGTGGACGCATAATAAACACATAAAGTAATGATAAAGGTGGCCGTAATGCGTTAGCATTGAAAGGAAAAATATTAAAACATTCCCGAGCTTTGCGCAATCATTTTTATTGGTACCAATCGAATTATTTTTTTTGCAATCACAGGACTGGATTTCAGATAATTTCGATATTAGTTTACCTTATTCTTGACGATACGATCTAAATTACCTGCTTTATCACTAGTTACTGTTTATATTATTAGTAGTATGTTTACGAGAGACGGAAAGGCTGATAAGGATATTGAAAGAAGGGTGAATGCAGGAAACTCCATTAATGAAGGACCGAACGCTGTTGGCGCAAATAAAAAAAAGTGTCCAAAGAAGCGAAGCTAGCAGACCACAATGGAGTGCTTATACCAACCCTGATGTATGGCAGTGAGGCATGGAATTGGCAGAGGAAGAATGAAAGTAAACTGAATGCTGTAGAAATAAGATCCTTGAGACGAATGTGCGGCAAAACTATGTATGACCGTATTAAAAATGTGGATATCCGGAAAGAATGCAAAGCTGATGTGAGCGTAATGAATAGGATCAAGAAAGGGACGCTTATTTGGTTTGGGCATGTAGAGCGAATGAACGAAGAAAGGAGTGTGAAACAAATATACCATGCGAAAGTGAATGGAAGAAGAAGTCGAGGACGCCCGAGAAAGACATGGAACGATCAAGTAAATCAAATACTCGATTCGGGTCATGTGAAGAGTCAGAATGACAGTAGAGTATGTATGAGACGATGTGTGAATGTGAATGAAGCAAGGAGTGTGCGCCAAGACAGAGTTATATGGCGGTCCGTCCTCTCTGCCTACCCCTGCGGAGAAACGGCGTAATGGTTAGTAAGTTAATAGGTATGTTATCTATATGTTTAACCGCCATAATACGAACACGCCGCCTAGTTTGGTGGGCCTTAATATACGTATGTATATTTTTCGTGAAAAGCAATCACTTTGTGGTTTGACATATTTAATGAAAATGAAATAATAATTTTGTACAAGACCACGTTCTCAGTTGACGTTTTGCTTCTTTAATTTCATATTATCTCATTCTCTCTGTTCCTTTGTTATGATTTGAATGTTATTCTTTTGTTTTCTTACTGTCCTCTTATTTTATTTTATATTGTGTTCTCCCTCTGTATGTATGAGTATGCACGCAGAGGGAGAACACAGTTTAGTTTATGTTTGTACCCTGATGATGCCTTAGGCGAAGCGAAACCGGTCGGTCATAAATATTGAAATTAAATCTGTTGTCCATTACTAAGTAACTATTTCGTTTTTATTGAATATGTTTATGAATACACATTGACCGGTCAGAAGCTGAGTGGACAAACGCGATAGATTCCCACCCGGGCATCGTGGGTTCAATTCCTGTGCTGGCTAAGTCCTTGATCATTCCACAAGCAACATATTTTGCTTTTTATGATGGCAGTAGGAGTTTTTCAAATATTTTCAGGTTATTCGTAACCAGTGGCGGCTCGTGACTTTTAAGTGTGCTAGAGTGGTAAGATTGAAAAAAAACGTCATTATTGATGTTTGTTGTTGAGTAAAATTTTTTTTTTTTCGTCAAATTTTTTAATTTATTGTAAGAAGATTTTGCACCACCAAAACTGAAAAGTCCTGAAAATCTTCATAAAATATTATTTTTCTAGAAAAAAAATCGTTTCCGCCTACAACAACACTATCAATGTTGTATTTTTTTATCTTAGCACTCTAGCATACTAAAAACTCATGAGCCGCCTCTGTTCGTGACCAGGGAATATTTGTCTTTCTTTTTGAGATAACAATATTAACCGTGTTGTTAAACTATGAAATTAATTCTCAAATCTCAAACTGTAAAATAATACTGACCGAAGTTTGTAAATTAGAAATAGTTCCAAGAATCACGTTTGATATAAACCAAACATGTTTCAGAAATAACATATTAAAATACCAATTTAGTCCATTCGTTATTTTCAAGAGTATCTACGATGGATTTTTTTATACTATTGTATAACAGATGACGAAATTTATATTCAAATTCAGATTCATTCATAATACCTAGAATAGAATACTTATCATTGTAAATTTTAGGAATTTCCATTTGGTAACCACAAATGGTGGTTAAAAAATTGAATTATAAAATCCAAAGATTAATTTGCGGTATCGGATTAACTGGTCGGATATTGAATCATACTTTTTACCACAACACTCATTCATATTATTTATTTCGTTGGTGATTTTCCTCTTATTTAATCATTTCATATTATGTTAATTGAATTAGCTCCCAATTTTACTATAATATTTCGTTCGATTCAATCTATAACATTTTTAGATGACTAAAAGTTTCTCTCCGACTTTGCCTTATTTAACACGTTCATTGCTGACACCGCGCGTCGCGCTTTGACAGGCATGTGACCGGTATGCGCACAACGCGCCACGCGCGTTTTGCCGCCTCTTCGCTTTGAACCGATCTAAAACAGACGCAGTCGTTCCACAGGGCACAGGGAAACCCATCACTGATCGTCAGATTGAATTGATCCGTCATTAATATGTACAAATTTTAGTAAGCAATGAACGTGCCTATTTTTTCAAAATAATAATTTTTGACCATATATTGTATTGTAGAAATTTCGAACAGTGCTAGGAAAATTTGACCCTCTTTCTGTGTAAACTGTGGTTAGAGGTGCATTTAAAGAGAAAATCTTTTCTACCCGGTGAGCGTTGAGTGGGCTGCCTTTTACTGATGTAGGCCTTTTTAGTAGTAATTTTTTGTAGACTGTGTTTTGTATGTTTAAAGCAATATTTTTAGTTAAACCCAATCACTAAGGTTAGGAAGAAAGAAAAGAAAGAAAGAAAAAAAGCCAGAAAGGAGTGTGAAACGAATATATGATGCGAAGGTGGATGAAAGAAGAAGTCGGGGACGCCTGAGAAAGACACGGCACGATCAAGTAAATCAAATACTTGAATCGGGTCATGTGAAGAGTCAAAATAACAGAAGAGTATGTATGAGACGATGTATGAATCTGAATTAAGCAAGGAGGGTTTGCCAAGACAGAGTTATATGGCGGTCCGTCCTCTCTGCCTACCCCTGTGGGGAAACGGCGTGATGGTTAGTTAGTTATTTACTAAGGTTAGGGAAAGAGTAAGATTGAAACAATAATTCTTATTGAAAATCGAAATTTTTTGAACAGACATATAACATATTACCTTTTGCAGTAAAATGAATATTTTAAAGTTTTATAGCTCCTGAAATAAATGACTGAGCATAGTTATGTTTGATAAAAAACTTCTGCCAGAAGATGCTCTGCAAATTTCATGGGGCCAGAACTCGACACCGTTCGAAGGTTTTATGATTTATAGTTGAGATGGCCATACCAATCTGGCTACTTTGATGTGCTGCGTTTTGCGTATTTCTCTAATCAATAAATTATTCGATTGTTTTTTTACGAAAACTCAAAAAAATCTGCCTTTCAAACGAACGAAGGTAAAAAAAAACAAGCAAATAAATTATTATTTACATACCAAATCCACCCCAAACTAATAAAACAATTATTCCCTGTCGACTCCGATAAATACGCTTTAATATATACAATTCGTTTACATTTAATGATGCGTGAAGTTGCTCGCATTTCCCTATTTCAACATGTACTCCTATAATGTGTATCCAATGCCACGGATAATATCCAACAGCCATAACTGCTACGTAGTACGTATATCCAGTATTCACACTGAATATAATATGATGTTCTGGATATTATTGGATATTCCTTACAATAAGTATTTGCAAGGAAATAAAAACGTTAGCAGCGCATTTCACATGCCATTTGGCTCCTGATAAATTGTTGCGAACTCGCCAGCTACACACACAGAGGAAGCTACTAAGCACTCATATAAGCACTGAGACAGGGTCGAAGTAGGAACATAAACAGATACACCGTTGAACTAGGCATCGTAATTCTTACAGTAATTATGTTTTTGTTCATACGAAATCAAGAGTTTATAAAATAGATTAAAATACTTTTTTAAATGAAAATATCTTAGTCAAATTAAATATCGTAGATGTGACAAAACCATATCAGTAGAGATAGAATCTTTTTTAAATCACTCGGAAGTTATAACCAATTATTAACTTAAAATAATACGTAAAAATGTGAACTTGTTAAAAACTGAAGTTGATTGAAATTATAAAAATAATGTTTACAAATCCCCACCTACTTAATAAAGTACCTACCTATATTGCATTTAAGAAGACATTATTCTATATTTAAAATGAGTAGATTTTTTTCCATTTTTTTTTTTTTTTTTTCAAAAGGAAGATAGATATAGAATAATCTGATAATATTTGAAAATTTCTTACTGCCATCGTAATTAGCGGAAGATGTTGCTTGTGCAATGTTTGAAGACTTAGTTAGTAGAGGGGTTAAACCCACGACGTCCAGATGGGAATCCGGCGCATTTGTTCACTCAGCTACTAATCGGTCAAACGATCGTACAATTGTGAACTTTTTAAATTTGGAACTGATGTCAATTTAAATTACATTATTATAAAAATAATCTTTTCAAATCCAACCTACCTAAAAATGTACTTACCTATAATGCATTTCAGAAGATATGTTACATCCCGTGATTTTTCACGGGCAATAAATAGAAGATTTAAAAAAAAGGTTAAAAAAAAAAAATCCAGCAACACATGGGTATTTCAAAAAACATATAATACCTACTAGTATATTATTATTAAAAAAAAACCTTTCATGTAATTATTTCGTTCTCTGAGACAAATCTGGAAAATACAATTATCTATTTTCCAGATTTACCTGTTTATGTTGGAAAGAATTACATTTATATATATTTATCTGTAAATACATAAATAGGTACCAAGTTTTAAAAGATGATTTAATGAGCTATATGTGATCAAATGACAGAGTAAAGATACCACCTAAATATTTTTCAGATTATTAGCGATTAAATCGCACAAGACGCAAGATCGCAAGATCGCATGCCATAAATATGTTTAAGGCAAAATATTTGTTTTATAAGCGAGTCCGCCTCTTGAGCGAGTAGGTACCTCCGCCGACTTTTGCCGCGGTTTTATTTCTCGCGGGAAAGCTGGAATCAAAATGGCTGCCGCCGGAATGCATCCGTGCAATGGAAGCCAACACAACCAGCTACATCTATCCGCCGGGTTGCGAAGTGCGAACCAGTTGTATGCAATAATATTGCCAGCGCTCGAAGTTATTGATATTTATTTAATTTATGTCGAGGCCTTGCGTTGTTGTGATATGCTCTTTTTAATGGGAGTCGGATGTTTATGTGCGGAAGAGCTGAACGATAAAACGTAGCCATTTTCTACAAATTAAATTGTAATATTAAAACGGACAGATAGCTTGAAAATCCACTGCAGGTTGAGAATACAGAAAAAAAACTGTACAATTAGGTTGGTACCTAACTGTTTAGATTTTTTTTCATCATTTACATAAGAATGTAAATACATTATATTATTACCTTTTACAACTAACACTAGAACCATCCACAATCTTTTATATTTATTTTGCCTTCCAGTCAATACATTATTTTGTTTATGTTAGTAATTTGTGTTTGTATTGATAAATTCATATCTTGCATGGAACCTTTGCAATATACATATTATATTCACAATACAATTAAAATATGTAAATAACCTTGGCATTCCAAGAAAAACTTATTATTTTTTTTATATCATCGTATAAATAATAATGTTCTAAGTTATAAAGGGGTTGGGAAACATAAAATAGAATTAAAGATTGAAAAACCATAATGCAAAATTGAATAGTAATGATTTTAATTATACCAAGTTTTTAACTTAATTCCACTATTTTTTTTAATTTTGAACTTTTTTCAATAATTTGTGAAATAGTTCCCTCGTTTCTACCGGTCGACGATGGTTAAATAAAAAATAAATAAAAAAAACACACCGGCTTAGTAACTATAAAGCGGCAGAATTCAAACATTTTTATACTTATTTTATAAAACATGTTGTATAAAATATTAATATCATAGAAGGATGCTGATAAACCCATAAATTTTACATAATAATATAAATTGGAACTAAAGCACCACAAAGAGAAAAGCAATTGAATTCAAGATTGTGATGTCTACAAACAAAAACCTAACTAATTATCTTATTTTATTTGTTACAGGTGAAAGTATGGTTCCAGAACAGAAGGACGAAACATAAAAGGATGCAACAAGAAGAAGAAGCCAAATCCTCGCAATCAGGACAGTCCAAAGGAGGATCAGGAGCTAAATCCAGCACAGACGATGATGGAACACAAAGATACGACAGTCAAGGATACGACGAGGAAGAAGAAGAATTGATAGACATGGAAATGGACGATGAATGCCTCACAGAAAGTGAAAACGAAGGTTGAAGAAGACAGCTATATGACTAGAACTTAAAAGTGATGAATATGTAAAAATAATTGATGGGTTTTGCAATAATAAGTTGGAATTTAAATGGTTTGGATCTTTATTAAAATTTAACAAAGATTCACAAAACAAATTTCATGAAGAAGAATTCAATGGAATTGAAAATTTGTTATTTTCATTATTTTTATTTGAACTTACTGAGTAGAAATTGTTTTCTGGAAAGGAAATCAAATCAAAATAGTTGGGATCACCAAAAAGTTAAATAAACTAATAAAAATGCTGCTGATTCAACGAAATCGAAATCGAAATGATGGGATCATTTATCAGATTTAGAATTGATAAAGTGAGATCTTCGAGAATGTAAATTGATCAAATCTTAATGCCTTTCATCAAACTAAATCTATATGGTCGGATCAATTGATAATCTACGAAGTTTAATGGCTTTTTGCAAAGTGAAATTGCAATATTTCAAGAGAAAAGATTCAGAAAACCACAGTGAAACAAAACCATAAAAAAACCAGTGATATTTTAGTTTATTTGCAAAACAGTTGATAAACAATACTGACGCTTGTTAAAGTGAAACCGTGATTAACGAACATTCGTTGTGGAATGTTTGTTAAACAGTAATTAAAAAGTAAATAATTTATTTAAACGTGTATTATATTAATTTTAATTGATTGAGGATATTATGTTGTAGACATTTTTTATGTTCTTCTGTTAGTTCCTAAGGATGCTAAATTGTAACATTTTAACAGAGCTTGTTTTAAATTATGTAAGATATTTCAGGCTGTATTGGATTCTTAACTTTTAAAAGAAAGTAATATTTTTCTCATATAATAGAAACATTAGTAGGCACAGTAAGAATGCTATAAAGTTGAGTCCTGTGAAACTAAACTAAAGTGCGATGATTATCTATATTTTAATCCTATTCGTGTTCAAAAGAGATTTCAGACCTTGTCGATACAGAAAACTTAAGTTATTCAAATAGCGTTTTGATTCTGAATAGTTTTATTAATGAGAATGTCTTCGAACTATGGAATGATCTGCATATAAACTTTAATTAAAAAAAATCTGAAATAAAACATAGGCTTAATATATTTAAATGCCACGTCGGGTTTTGAATTAACAACCCCAAGATCCAAAGCCAAGAAGCTTACCACTCTTTCCAAGGAGATCATAAAAAACTAACTAACCAACCATCACGCCATTTCTCCGCAAGGGTAGGCAGAAAGGACGGGCCGCCATACAAACTCTGTCTTGGCACACACTCCTTGCTTCATTCACATTCGTGCATCGTCTCATACATACTCTGTTATTCTGACTTTTCACGTGGCCCGATTTAAGCGTTTGATTCACTTGATCGTGCCGTGTCTTCCTCGGGCATCCCCGACTTATTCTTCCATTCACTTTCGCATCATATATTATTTTTACACTTCTTTGTTCATTCGCTCTACATGCGAAAAAATCAAATCAAGTCATCAAAAATCACTGTTATATTTCGTTGCTATTAGTTATTTTCACGCTATCTCAAAATATTGTACAACATAACGTAACATCTATAATACAATAACTAAAAATCATTCTCGAAAATATTTGACTATAAAAAATAGTTGGTGTTTATGTGATCCGATTTTGGCACCCTTTCAAATATCGCGCCCGGGGCACAGCTCTTATTGCCATAATCTTGTCTCGATCCTGCTTTCGGGCTCATTGGAATCAATCAATAACATCGTGGAATATATTGCCAATTCTCATGGTTAAACGAGTTTTTTTCAATTAATTTTGTGATAAATGAGGCTATTTGTATAAATAGCAGGATCCATTAGTAAATTAACACTGATCCATTGGTTTTTATTGGTCGAAAAGATCCCAGCTTTTTTACATTCAAAAGAATGATCATGTTTTTCCATTCAAAATATCCAACTAATGGTCTCATAATCGTCAGCTCCATAATAAAACTAATTAATTAACGAAGTTAAAATTATTTATGATTGTCCAAGAATGAATGTACTGTTGCAATATCTCAAATTGTTAATCAAATTTTAATTACTGGATTACCGAGTCTTCAACATTATAAAGAGGTTTGTTTTTTTTTATTCCTTTTTTGAAAAAAGTGAATAGACCACAATTAATTTAACTTCTAGGTATTGTGAAAATGTTTTTTTATAAGAAAGGACTCATCATTACTATTAGGAAATAAGTCAGTGCCAAATAATGTTAGGACATTTCTGTAAATACTCTGCGTTATAGATATTATTTTGTAATATATTTAAGTCTTTAGATAGAAGATGTGTACTTACTTAATGAATAAAGAATTTTAAGTGTGAATTTGAATTCCCAGTGATTATTAATTGTTGCAAATGGATGTTAAAAACGTATGGAATTTTTGTTTTTTTTTTATAAATTGCCAATTAAAACTCTTGCAAAAAACATATAAATTGCGCCCTTCTTGCCAGAAATATCGTTAATTTTAATTATTTCACTCATAAAATTGAGTTAAAAAACATGTTTTATGTTTTTTACACTTACATGTTGATGGTCAACTTTTCATATCTATTCATCTTATAATCAAATGTTGAATATACGTATTGGTTAATCACAGCGGGTCTACAGGTTATCTTGACATCTCAGTCGTTTAAAGATCAACCTTTTTTTCTAATCCCGGTGTCGGAAAAAACCTGAATTTAATTTTGAACATCAAAACTTTTTTTTTTAGCATCCATTACAACAATTTAGGAAAATTATTATGTGAAAATACCTAAATTAAATGTATTTCAAGGAAATGATAAAATTTATAATACTGTATATACGAAATAATTACGTCACGTAAAACATAATTTATGAAAAATGTAAATAATTGACAAATTAATTATAAATATTACAATAATCGTGAAAGTAAACAATTGGTTCTTTGTAAAATCGATTTTTGTCTTTTCAGTAAATGTATCAATTTATCAATAGCCATATCTTGTAAATGTAATATTACTATCAAAAGCATGATTTACCGTTGAAAAGTGAATTTCAAAAAAATATTCAGTTCAAAAAGTTACTTCATTGATCTTGAATACATTATGTGAACCATCGTACAATGCTGCTAGGTACCTAACTAAAGAGCGAGTAGAAATAAGCATTACGTTCACTGTTTCCAATCTTTCTATAGCCGCGGCTAAGTTAAGATATTTGATTTTATCAAACATTCTTTCACTGCATGTATGATTGGGAACAAAAACAGTAAAATAAATATTTTAGCGCAGGTTCTAGTTTTGGGTTTAAGATTGGATCATTTTTGTAGCAGTCATTCCACTCCCGTGTATTCAAAATCTTTGTTCAGTTCAAAAGAGAGGTACCTACCTAGTCGATGTTGAAGATAATGTTTTGGTCGACTAAGGTTGACCTCTCAGTAACTGAAGTGACTTGTTAAAAATGTTTTTTATGTGTTTGATAAACTGCTGTGCATATTATGGTAGTTCTGATGATATTTTGAAGGTAAAATGGACTGTTGAGACATCAAAAACAAAATAAAAAACATGTCTTGTCAAATAAATTATGGTTTTTCATTTACCTATTTTTCCTAATTTAACCGCAGTTTTGGGTGTAGTTATAATTTAATTTGATTCCCGGCTGTCCGGAACCTGTGTGACCCCAAAGCAATAATATACAAGAGAGAGCGCTGTAAAGAGACTGGTAGTCAGTTCATACGAGGTTTGCCGGACTCGGCTAGATCTGGGCGTGGCTAGGACTAGGGTTAAGGTATTTATACATCCATTCATAGCACATGTCAACATAATGTTTTTGTTTATTGGTATAACTACTTTTTCACAGCATTGTTTAAAAAATATATAGCATGTAACCTAATAAACCGTTGAGTTATCTCAATTTATTTCGCGTAACATAACATGTGGGCGGATTCAACACAGACGCAGGACAAGAATAACATTCTTACAGTACTTTGAAGCGGTGTGATAATTTGGGAAAATTTGTTGTCTCTTTCTTTCTTATGGTGTACGACGTAAAAACCCGGAGAAAGTTATAAATCTCAAACCTGTATAGGTTGGGTAAGAAGAATTAGCTCTTTGTAGATATATTTTACTTCAAGTGTGTGACTGACATCCCCGATAGAAACAGGTGTGTTGTGATACTGAAGGCAAGGATATCAAGAAAAGGATGTTTGGTAAATACATGGCTATTCTAATTTGGTCACCAAACACCACTAAAGCCATTTCAAGTAAAGTTTTCAATCTGAATGGTGGTCTTTTGCTAGAACGAGTTTTGATGGGATCTACCACTATATGAGAAATAACACAAAGTAAATAAATGAAGGATATGACCCCGCGTCCTCTGTATTCGTAGTTTAGTATCTTAACCGCTCGACCACGGAGATTATTACCAGATTTATAAACATTCCTGATGCGATTTCTTTAGGCATCTTACGTTGGATGTGATGATTGAGGGTTCGATTCCCACCAAAATTCATTCGAAAAATATTGTGTATTTGGGTGAAGCCAGTTGTTAATTATTTTTTATGATTTAATAAAACAAATTTATAACTTTTCTTGCATTCCCGGTTGAACCGTAGATGTTGTGAAGCCATTCGACAGTTGTTAATTGTTAGGTTTTCTTTGAGCCTTACTAAATGGGCTTTAGAACTGCCATGGGAAGCATTGGTAATCATTTTCCATTAATTTCAGATTTGAATTAGAATCAATTTAAATTAAAATCATTCATGATAATACGAAGGTGTTTTCAATTGATTAATTGGGGGGTAAAACAATACCTGCCTATGACGATGAAATGCAGACTTCTTAATAAATACCCCTTCCTCGCTTCATCCTCATTTATACATACTCGAATACACATTTGACTCACTTGATCATTTCATATCTTCCTGGAAAGTCAAATTAAGTGCATTTTAGTACTAAATAATTTACTTAATTGCATTTATAATTAAAATTTCTAACAGCAATTACATACGTGGTACGTAAAATTTTACTAAAATGCTTTTAAAATCTTTGAAAAGGCAAAAAGCCCAATAATTTTATAATTCTAAGCAACACTCGACACATTCAAAACACAAAAAGCGTTGTGGATTTTTAAATCCACAATAAACTTCAATCACACTACTACATTCTACTCATAAACTATTTGATATGATTTTTATTACATGTGCATTTTTTACTTTCTTTTAAATAATCTTGTTTTATTCCCTTAATATGATTAATCGTTCTTACTAATAAACATAATATGTCCTAATTTTGTAATTTACATCTAACTGAACCGTTATTTTCGTTCACCATAAAACAGGGATATTCCTAGCATGGCGGGAGAGAAAATATTTAAACAAAACCTTATTTTTCGCGTAAAAAAATCAGTGTTGCGTAATATCAATAAACGCTAAACTTATCATGTAACATGAACGGTCGAATTTATTATAGATACATATTGTGAATTATTATAATATTTATACTTTTCTTGTGCGTTTTTCTAAACACTAGCACACAAAATTTGATGATTATGTATACATGACAGCCTGTATGGTCGAGTGGAAAGACGCTTGACTACGAATTCAAAGGTCGCGGGCTTAAACCCGGCGTGCGAAAATAAATTCATTGAATTGATATGTGTCATGAAACACTTAATTCACATAAAATAATATATAGTATATTTGCGGCACGTTCCAGTGTGGTAGACACTTTCAAGTATCGCCCTGGTGAATGACCAGCATTCGGAATCGAAAGGTTGCTTGAAATGGTCTTAGCAGTGTTTGGTGACTAGATCTGAAAATAGCCAGATACTTTCCAACTTTCCTCTTACTTATCTCCTTCCCTTCCGACTAAGTTTAACCTCACACAAAGACGGTTGGGAGCATTTGGGATTCTTGTGTGGTATTCAATATAATTTATTTTTTCCAAAAAACACTCTAAAGTTAATGTACCTGTTGTTATTTTTAAGACAGGTTTTATGAGTGGTCTACTAATGTTATAATACATAGTCATGATAACAGAACAAAGAAACAAATATCAAGAGGCAAGCTGTACAGTCACAATTACAAACTTTTGAATAGGCTGTAAAAGAGACATACTTTTCTTCGTCCTTTTACTGCACGTGACCAAACCACCTGAGCGATCCACCAATACCATTCTTATTTATAGCGCTTCCACCGACCAGAGGTATTTTACACAAAGAAACAATGTAAGTTATGTTGAAGACGTTATAAATATACAAATGTCTTCACAAGTAAATGGAAAGGTGCTTTGAATGGCGCTGATCGAATCAATGTTTGTTTTCATGTGAGCATGAACAAATTACGACAGATCTAAAGTAAAAGGTAAGGTCTATAAATTAACACGTTAAAAACACAAAAGCCAATCAACAATTTTGTATCAGAAAGTACCAAATTATCTGAAAGCAAATCGTGAAAAAACATAATATTGAATGTTGGGTCGATAAATTTAGGAAAGTATGAAAGAAGTCTGATATTTGAAATAAGGTTAAATGTTATGAATGTTTTTGTATTTTTAATATTTAGTTTTCTACGAAATGTTTCGGTGGTAACTCTCAGACAGGTAAAAATGAGATCGTGCTATTTAAGTTCATAAAATAGTTTAATCGTTTCTAAGAATTAACAAAAAAATAAGAAAAGTCAGTACATTATTCATATTTAGTAAGAATAAATACCAGGTTACTTGGCTATTTTTTCCTAATTATTATGGTGCAATATATTTATGTGAAATATAATTTCAATGGTCATGTGAAGAGTCAGAATAACAGAACAGTATGTATGAGACAATGTATGAATGTGAATGAAGCAAGGAGTGTGTGCCAAGACAGAGTTATATGGCGGTCCGTCCTCTCTGCCTACCCCTGCAGATAACGGTGTGATGGTTAGTTAGTTTTTTTTTTAATTTCAAGAGCTATAATAAAATATATTTTCGTAGAAAGCAATTATTTTGGGGCTTGATATATTTTATATATTAAAAAAAATAAGAAGAAACTTAGTATGAGACCACGGATATTATTTTATTTTTAATGACCAACCGGTTTCGCTTAGCCTAATCATCATCAGGGTACACAATTAAAATAAACAAAAAAAAAACAAAGCGTGCGGTTTTCTATACATACAGAAGGACCAAATAGAGCAGTTTTGTTTAGTCACATGAAAAATCATCAATACTTCGTTGCTGGAAAGGCGAAAGGGCTTAAGCGACACTTTGGTTAAGAATGAGTTGAATATACAGTCTTGAACAATTTTTTTTTCTGCATCTAAAGCTCGACTCTAGAATGTATTTACCATTTAAGACAAGGCTTGACTCAAGCGACACAAGCTTGGGACTTTTTGTCGCTTCGGGTAACTCAGTGAGAGCATTGAGTACACAGGTACTGAAGATTTGAAAAAACTCTAAAGTCCTCTGGTGTAAACTTCCCAAAATGGCGCTTCAGCCTTTCTGCCTTTTCGGTGACGATCTACATTTTTTATTATGAGAAAGTTCTGATTTTTATAAAAGGATTTGTTTGTATTAGGTTGTGGCTATTTACCACTGAAAAAAAGATCCCTAGAAATGTGAACTATAGAGATTTTAAGGAAAATGGTTGAGGTCAATTTACATAAGACCTTTTGATTCCCAGCCCCAGTTTGAAATAGATTATCTGCTCGAGACAGAATATCAATATGATAAAATAGAATATCAATTGATCAATTCCACCAGAAGTAAGGAGAAAATGAACTTACTTCGGGAATTCAGACACGCCCCTTATACGCGTCTACCGATTTATCTCTCGAGTTGTGTTGCTATAAAAATTAAAATTTTAATCAAAATTAACTTTAATTCGCGAACACTGAAAAATAATGATCTGGTGTTTCTCGTATCACTGGCTAAGCTAAGAGCGCGCCATTAATTACCGTAAAACGGAGTCTAATAACTCAAAACGACTATTAACATTTCCCAAAAGTCATTAATTACGCACGAGTTCGTGTTTATCGAAGGCTCTTTATTAATATGAAATATAACCTAAAACCAGTTCAATTATTAACTATATTATTTTAAACGCGGCAATTATGTGTTATTTGTGTTGTTATCAATGAGGAAAAAGTAATAGAGGATAATAGTGAAGGCAGCGAATTTATTTAGCGCAGTTTTGTGACCTCCTTAATTACCTAACCTAATAAACCAATGAGGAAATAATTTGGAAAAAACAGATATGTATGCAAATTAAGACTATCTAAAATCATGATCGCTTTTATAAATAATGAAGAGATTTTTTTAATAATTTAAATTTAATATTATTTAGTTGTGCTATTTTTGGTGACAGCTGTTTGAGTATATAAAAGCCATAATCAAACTGTTAAAGGAAATGAACATATTAGAACTGAATAATAATAATAATATTTTCAAAGATATCGGATTCCTTTGTGGTTTGAGATATTTAATGAAAATGAAATAATAAATATGTACAAGACCACAGTTTTTTTTATTACAGAGTGGTTTCGCTTTGCCTAAGCATTATCTCCCTCTGTATCTATGTATAATCGCACAATTAGTATTTTTTGTTTGGTTTAATTTTGAACCATGATGGTGCTTAGGCCAAGCGAAACCAGTCGGTCATAAAAATTAAAATTAAAAATCTGATCTTACACAAAGATATTTTTAAAATTTTATTACTCATCATATTAAATTTTATTCAATTAAATTATTAAAAAAAGTAAAGGTGGAGTTCTCCAAATAGAACACAAAAACCATAAATATCATAAAAATATGTTCAGATTTGAGTACCAGTGCTTGTGTACATCAAAAGATTAAAAAACAAAATACTAGAAACCAAGGGTGGGAAAAATCCAGACGAAAAGGTAATAATAATGTCAAAATGTGAAGAAAAAAAATCTAATTTTGAAACTGCTAATTCGTGGTGGAATTCCATTTCAATGATTTCATAATACCAAGTTTTTAAGTTTATTACCCTATTTTTTACTAAGATCTTATAACGGGCATTAATTAGTCTGTCGAATAATGGTACAAATTTGGTATAATTAAATCATCGGAAAAAATGGCAAAGGCAAAGAAAAGGTAATATTATTGAAAATCAATATTAGTCAATGTTTCTAAAAATAAAAACAGTGTGAAAATAACAAACAATAAAATTAAAATAAAGTATTTAGTAACAAGGACACAAAGGCATTTAATTTTAGCTATACGTACATGAAATTATGTTTTATTTGTTGGATTATTAAAACTCATTTTTTAAATGAAACAAAATTTTATAAGAAATTTTGTTTGATTTTAAAAAAAGAGTGAAGGAGAATCCTCTAAGTATTGTTACCTAGATAACTTATTTCATAGAATACACTTGAATCACCTGCTTGCGATTTCAAGAAGGCCGTAATTTTATTATCGATGTCGTCGTATCCACGAATCTTTCACACTAACCTAATCCTCGCATTATTATCTTTCAACAGACGCTCACGACTTGAGTTCAGACAATAAAGAATAGGAAATTTAATTAATCAAAAAAAGTAATCATCTGTAACCTCGCTGCTAAGCGTGGTGGAGATTAATTAGTGTTTATGTAAGGCACCCCATCCGTCCACTTATTATTGATGGGCCTACCTCCTCGAAATTCTTACACTGGATCAGGTTTTAATGAAAGATTAGGTAGTTTTATCAGGGAGCATGTTTTTTTTATAATATCTTAAGAAAACTGAAAGTTCCAACTGCTTTCAACCGTCTGGAGCCAGTGGGACTATGGTATCCACAATTGGGGTATGTTGTGATGCCGAAGGTAGCAGGGATAGGAAGGAGATGGGGAAGAGAAAGGTTGGAAAATTACCTACCTAGCTATTCAGATATGGTCCCCAAACGCTGGTCTAATAAATGACAGCCTCAGCGGCCGAGCGGTAAGACGCTCGACTACGAATCCAGAGGTCACGGTTTCAAACCCGGCGTGTACAAATAAAATGTATTCAATAAATATGTGTCGTAACACATGACATTCAAATTAAATATCACATAGTATATTTGCGGCACGTTCCAGAGTGGTATGTACTCTTAGTTTAGCCCTGATGAAAGACCACCATTCAGAATCTAAACGTTGTTTGAAATAGCTTTAACCGCGTATGGTGACCAGATCTGAATAGCCAGGTACTTTTCATTTTTCTTCTTCCTTTATCTCCTTCTTCTCCCCACTACTCTCAATATACCCCAATTGGGGAAGACATAGTCTCACTGGCTTCAAACTCTTACGAACAGTTGGGACTCTTGTGCGGTATTCACTTAAAAAAATATTAAAAAAAGATTCAGATCTAGTCACTAAATACGGCTATAACCATTTCGAGTAACGCTTAGATTCTGAATGGTGGTCTTTCACCAGGGCTATCTACCATTCTGGAACGTGTCGCAAATTAACTATATATTATTTCAATTAAATCAATGGTGAAATAACGTAAATTAATTGAAGATTTTTTTGCGCATATTTCGATTTAAACCCCAAGGGCGCATAAATAATTATACCAAAGGATATTACGCTGTCATTGATTTCATCATAAGTTTATTGATAGTAGTGGCGTGCATGCGTAATGCAGTTTGATTTGATTAACTATGCATATAAAGTAGGTTTTTATGTTATGCAATAATAATAAAAAATATTTGGTTATAATTACAGCAATCTCATTTAAAATTATTTTATTGTTGAATTTTGCGCAATGGCTGCATGCTGGTAATGTTCGTTGTTTTTTATGTATATTTAATTGAATTGTAAAAAATGTTTTGTCAGATGTATACTTATCCTACTTTAATTGCTGTTTTATTAGTGTTTTAAACTTTTTGTTTAATACGAAAGTAGTATCGTCGCTAAGCGCGTAATTCCTCCAATTTCATTTCTTAAAAATTTACATGAGTGTAAAAAGAAACATTTTAAGCAGAAAAGCAGAGTGACACTCCCAAATATTATTTATTAATTTTCACAATTAAAATAAAATTGAGTTTTCCTTCATTTTCCTGCTTTAAAATTAGTTTTTCGATTTCCTATAACACTGTTACACTGCTTCAAACCGTATCGAGCTTATGATACTATACTACCCAATCGGGAAGAGAAGTTAAAGAGATGGAAAAGAAGAAGGTCCTGAATTATCTGGCTTTTTTATTTCTTATAGCGAATTTTTTTTATTTTTTTTATTATTTTTTATTTTATATTTTCGTAAAAAGCATTAACTTTGTGGCTTGCCATATTTATAAATAGAACACATACACTTTGTTTTTAACCACTTTTTATAAAAAGTGGTTAAAAACAAAGTGTTTGTGTTCCATTTATATATTTTTTATTTTTTTATTTAGGAAACAAACAGTCATATAATTTTAAATATAGTTACAATTATACATATTTTCGAACAATCAAGTTCCATTAATAAGTACATTTAGGTTATATTAACAAGTGAAGATTTAGGTATAAGCATAACATGTTAAATTAAGTACAGTAGATAGATAACAGTAGAATTAGTATCTATACTGCACAAGAGTCTCAACTTCTTCCAACCGTCTAGATCCAGTGAGACTATGGCGTCCCAAATTGGGGTTTGTTGTGAGGCTGAAGGTAGTGGTAAGGGGAAAGAGATGGGAAAGAGGAAGGTTGAGAAGAACCTGGCTCTTCAGATCTGGTCACCAAGCACGGCTAAAGCAATTTCAAACAGCTTTTTGAATCTGAGTGGTGGTTTTCACTAGGGCGATACTAAGAATATCCACTACTCTAGAACGTGTCGAAAATATACTGTTGTATATTTTTTTGTACGACAAAAATACGGAAAATTATTTGCGCACGCCGGGATTTTAACCCGCAACCTTTGGATGCGCAGTCGAGCGTCCTAATCACTCGACCACGGAAGCCGTCAATTGTTGTTGTCTTATGTATATTAACCGTAGTATGTTTTAACCTGAACATGGCTTCCACATGCAACTTTAAAAAAAGATCGTTTGTATGAAATGCGAACCCTTGCTTCTACATTATTTGCTCAATGTACGCCTTGAGGTGAAATAAATAAAATGATAATAATTCCGGCTGTCCTCTTCCTCTCATTTTTATATCCGTTGAATTACCGTCATTACATAATTTCCATAACAACTTACTCTAACATCTAACCAGTTTCTAGCCCTTCTTTAATAACACTCATTTAGCCGTCAATAACTTACCTGTCAAACATTACACTTTTCTTCTATTCAGTGTGTACACTCTATCCCTTCCGCACCTTCCGGCTTACAGTCAGATACATAGACCACTGCGCCATAGAGGTTGCCAGATAATGATGTACATTATTGCTAAAAATCAATCGATTCGCAATTAAAAAGACAAACGCTTATGAGTGGTATTTTATTCTATTTAAATCATATTATCTGAAATTCGCGTGTCCTTTTTAATATCCGCAGGTCTGAAACTCGAGTAAAAATTTATAACCTACCTTTGAAACTCGTATGACCTTAATTTCTAAGCCTCTGAAACCCTTTTACGTGAATATAGCCAAAGAGTCCCAAATGCCCGGAGCCAGTGGGACTATGGTATCCCTAATCGGAGTATGTTGTTAGTTTGAAAGGAATGGGGAAGAAAAGATGAGGAAGAGGAAGGTTGGGAAGTACCAAAGTATTCAGGTCTGGTCACCAAACTTGGCTAAAGCCATTTCAAGCAAGTTTTCGATTCTAAATAGTGGTCTTTCACCAGGGCGATACCTAAAGTAGCATCTACCACTCTAAAACGTGTCGCAAATACACTATACGTTATTTTATAAAAATAAAAAGAGATTTATATCACATATCAATTATTAGACTTTTTTTTACACGAAGATTTGAACCCGCTACCATTGGATTTGTGTTCGAGAATTTTAACTGTTCGACCACGGAGGTCGTCACTTACTAACTAACGTCAAACTAATGTGTTCTAAGGCTCTAAAATTTGGGTGTATTTACTTTTATATTCATGCTTTCAAGCTTGCATAAAAACTTAACTTTCAAATATATTTGCGTCCAAATTTTTAGTTTTGAAGCATTCGTGAACTTTATCCAAGTAAGCTTTCTGGTTTTACCTGCATATTCTTGTAAGTGACACTTTACATAAGTACAAGTAAGTTTCCTTCGTCCATAACTCGATGGATTGTAGCATTGTTATAAACAAAGACTTGTTTAAGTTCATTTCACTTGAGATTTATATGCTTATACAACAAATACATTCTCAATAAAAGAGATTAACTACCTCTCGTTACGTGGCTGCTTTATACAGCACCTAGCTATTATGAATACTTAAGTTACTAGTTGTGCCATAGTTACTATCATACGCAGTTAAGAGTAAATAGAGGCCGGTAGACGCTTCACTAACTAGCCATGACTCAATAAATTAAAAACAAATTATTATTTAAACTGCGTATTTTAGTCGATTTATTTAGTGCTTCGTGAAACATCATATTTTATAAAGTGGAGTCTTACCTGTTATGGATGTCAGAAGCCCACGCCTACATTTATCAATATTATTTTAAAGTTTTATCACAATTTATTCAAAGCAAGAGTAGTGAAAGAAGTTTATGAAAAATCAAACTGGCATACGCTCGATATTTATTTATGTATTAAGAATCACATAAGATACAAGGGTGTGTTATATTTAAGTTCGAATAATAGAAGGCCTCCGTGGTCGATTGGTAAGATGCTCGACTACGAATCCAGAGGTCGTGGGTTCAAGTCCGGTGTGCGCAAATACATTTTATTTATTTAATATGTGTCATAACACATTTAATTCATGTAAAATAATGAGTGGTATATTTGCGGCTCCTTCCAGAGTGGTAGATACTCTAAGTATCGCCCTGGTGAAAGACTCACCATCCAGAAACGAAATGTTGCTTGAAATGGCTATAGCCGTATTTGGTGACTAGATCTAAATAGACAAGTACTTTCGACCTTCATCTTTCCTCATCTTTTCCCCTTCCCAGGATAGTTAGCCTCACAATATAACCCAATTGGAGATGTCATAGTCCCACTGACTCTAGACGGTTGGGAGCAGTTGGGACTGTAAAATATAACAAATTATTGCTTCTCTAACTTCAAAGAGTCAAAAATGGTGTTATTTGGGTGAAGTCAAAAACAAACAAGACATTTTTTAAGGCTCTCAACTCACACTCCAAAACTGAAAACCTTTTTAAAGCTCTCAAACTCTCAATCACCCGCAAACCAAAAACCTTTTTAATGACTTTCAAACACCCAAACACACCTCAAAATCATACGCTTTTTTTAAGACAATAGAACTTTCGTACGGGTCCCAGTTTTTCAAAGGCTTTTGAGCACGTCGCAAAACGAAAAACCTCATTCAAGGCTATCGAAATTCCAGAACTTGTCGTAGAAAACAAAAAGATTTTCAAACAAAGGGCAATGAAACTCTCAAACACATTTCAAAACAAAAAGCCCTACTCATAGCGCTCGATCTTTCAATCACCCCAAAGATGATGAACGGTTAAAATTTTGAAATAATCGATTGATTGCGACATCAAAATGAGGTCTTTTCAAAGCCAACAGAGCTTACAAACTCTCGACACCCTTCCCAAAACTGTTAAGCCTTGATACGTAAATATATTATGCAAGTGATAGTGCTCAGTGTAGTGCACGTGATTTTTCTTGAATTGCTTAAAGCATGATTTTATACATCCAAGCCAAATTATGCCTTCACATTAGATAAATCCATTATAAATATAGAAACATTTACTAAATGCGCTACCATTATGTGTGAAGATTGTAGACGATTAAATACAAATTCAAAGTAAGTCATAAATCATTTTCTAATATTACAAATTTTATTTGTTCCTTTCGTCACGCCTACGCTCGCCATTTTAGATCCTTAAAAATATAGTGTGTGAAAATTAGCATGAACCATCATTAAAGCCTTAAAAATATCCAAATAGTAGAAAAACGAATCCAACCGAGTTATATTATTTTAACAACTGAACGTCGACAGGCCTCTTTCCAGTCGTAAATTACGGAAGAAAAAAACACCAAGAGAGTTGAAAAGAAGTTTGCTTAACCCGAGATTAGGGAGTACTGATAATTATACATAATAACCATATTGAGGGCATCCTGGAACCTGAAAGGACTCTGGAAGGCTTTAACGGTCGGCGGTTAGTGCCTTTTGGTCCGGGTGTATTAAACGCAGGCCTTAGCTCAAAAAACCTGTCTGAAAATGTAATTAATAACACTGTATAATGGTTTGGCATTCGTGGATGGTACAGTGATTCTAAAGGCGTTGTAATCATTATTATTGTTGTGAATTTAATGGTTTTTAAACCGCGGAAACAAGATAACTGATAAAAGAATATATAAAACGTAGTTTATTGTGTAATTGCGCCAAATATTATTACAAATATGGGAAAAATCGCTGCAAATTCTAAAAATGTCGTTCGAAGACAATCAGTAATTCCAATTTCTCAATTTCTATGGTTTACTTTTAATACCAATTTTTTTAAACGTATAATTTTTCCTCAATTCCTTATGCTAAGAGCTATAAATTTATAAGCGACTGGTTAGCAAAAAAATCGACCTTTCAATTTCAGTCTTAGGGTATCACAATTGACCAGTTTTTTAAAGGTATTTCAACACCCCGGGAAAATCTGCAGATTAACGTTATTAGTATATTTAATGTTATTTGTTTCACCATCGCTAAGTAACGCTACCCATCAAATAAATGCATGTTTTTATGTAAATCCTACGATTAAAGTAACTTGACGAATAGTTATAAAACGATTTCCTCAGAAGTGATAAAATATACCATAACTGTCGTAGCTAGTGGCATTTAGAACGATCGCTTCTTAGTTAGGCGGTGATAATAGATTTTTCATAAAACATGAAAATATTTAAATTGCCTTTACTCCCATTACAAAAAGCTGATTTTTTTGTTTATGCAATGAAAGAGGTGTTTAAAAGGTTTGAACCCGCAACACCTGGGTGCGAACCCGACGATTTGGAGTGGTCGATACTCTCAGTATCGCAATGCACAAAGGCCACCATTCAGAATCGAAACATTGCTTGAAATGGCACAAACCATGTTTGAGGTATGCCAGAATCTAACTTTACAACTCTTGTGTGATGTTCAGATTTTTTTCAACACGGTTGCTAATAGGTTTATACTCATAGACACTTAAAATTGAAAATTCATAATCGGTGTTTTTTCAACATGATTTTTTCACCAGTGTGTTAAAATCACATTATTTTTCATTGTAGGTACAGTGGATGAGCTTTCGCTGCATTTCTTGGATAATAATTTCAGCATTCAGCGAAAATATTTCTTTCCATTCCGCTTAGTATACCCCCTTGCCCCCCAGTCCCCAGGCCGCAGCCCCAGCCTCCTGCTCTCCGGGCGCCCCCCGGCGTCTCGTTAGTTAAATATCACCTCTTAGCAGTGGCGTTACTATAACACTACTAACTTATCGTACCACGTTATGGTCCCGGGCGAAAGACCTACCAACCAACTTGCCAGCCAACTAATATACGTTATGGTCCTTCGAGACGGATATTAACATTTCTATGGAAATGTATGGATGAACTTGCTGTGATTTGGCCTGATTGCTTTAATTGAGTGCCGGGCGTGGACACTTTTGTCGTAATTTTCTTTGGAATGATAGGGGGCCTGTGGTTTGCATCAGGTATTTCAAGGTTTCTTTTTCGCGCATGACGCCAGTGGTCTCAATCCATTAAAAGTTTCAGGTCCTCCTTCGGGCAAAATATCATTGTATAACCAACTGGTATGTCTTGAATATTTGGCCAATCATTTCACACAGTCATTAGTCATTATATACTCAATGGGGAGCTAGTAAAACTATTGAATGGACACTGCCATCTTGATACGTGAAGAAACTGTAAAAATATTAAAAAACACCCATTCTTCCATGGTGCCTATGTCTCCCCTTGATTGTAAAAAGATTCAGATACGTGAATAGTTGCTGTAAACCAATAAGACGTCATCAGGCACCCAATAACGTACCCGGTGAACTTTATTAAAGGGAGATAGCACAATTGGCCCATGGCCTTTTGACGGCCTCCGCGGTCAAGTGGTTAAGACGCTTAACTACGAATCCAGAAGTCACGGGCTGAAATCCCGGAGTGCGCAAATACATTTAATAAGAGAGTCTCTTTCTTTCTGTTCCTTTGTTATGATTTAAATGTTTTTCTTTTGTTTTCTTACTGTTCTCTCATTTTATTTTATATTGTGTTCTCCCTCTGCATGTAGGAGTACATGTGACCGCAAAGTCATTATTTAATTTTCATTAAATATATCAAACCTCAAAGTGATTGCTTTCTACCAAAATATAAATTTTATGTAATTAAAATGTGTTATTTCAAATTTAATTAAAATATAACTAGTATATTTGTGGTACTTTTCAGAGTGGTAGATATTCTCAGTATCGCCCTGGTGAAAGACAACCATTCAGCGTTACTTGAAATGGATTTAGCCGTGTTTGGTGACTAGATCTGAATAGCCAGGTACTTTCCAACCTTTCTCTTCCCTGTCTTCTTCCCCTCCCTACTCCCTTCAGCCTCACAACATACCCTAATTGGGGATGCCATAGTCCCACTGACTATAGGCGGTGGAAGTAGTGCGGTATTTACTAAATATTTGCTGGAAAGGCAAAAGAGCTGGAGCGCCATTTTGGGAAGTTCACACCAGAGCACTTCAAAGTATTTTGTTTGTTTTATAATAAAATTCATTAGTGTTCAGTACCTGGTTAGATTTAAAAAAAAAATTACTCGGGTTACTCAATGCTTTCTGAGTTAGCTGAAGCGACACAAAACTAAAAAAAGTCTCCAACTTGTGTCGCTTGAGTCAGGCCTTCTTCCAAATGGTAAATATATTTTAGATGGCTGAAGGGCCACAAAAGTCTTCAGGATCAAACAAGAGTCAGATCATTCAATGCAGAGAAAAGAACTGATCAAAACTGGATATTTAACTCATTTTTACCCAAGTGTCGCTTAAGCCCTTTTGGCTTTTCCTGCGACGGTATATATATATTTATATAAACATGGCCTGTTCAAAAGAAAATTGAGGGTCCTGGAGTTGTGGAAAAACAAATCATGGATTTTATTCTTTGATCCATTTTTTTCGTAAGTAAAAAATCGAAGAACACACAAAAACGTGACTAACCTTTCCATTTCTCAAAAACAAACCACTAATCCAAAATGGCTGATAATGCTAACATATGATAAACATATGTGTACCAACATAACAACAACAAAAAACGATAATCGAATGTACACAGCCCGCGAAAATTCAAAATTCACCTTTTCTTTTGAACAGGCTATGTATATATATATAATTTTTTTTTTAATGGTCTTACTGCTTGCGGAAACTAAAAAGATAATATTCATGTGCAAAAAATATTATCAAGTAGTTTTTTTTAATACAAACATGACAAACATATGTATGATACCTTCATATTTTGGTTAGCGCTCTATGACAACTCCATTTGTTCGTTCATCTTCTATGAACATTTGTATATCAGGGATTTTTTAAAAATAAGTTTATCAAAGTTTCACAATGATATTTGAACAGCCCTATTTATGTGAGAAGTCATTTTTTTCCTTTAAAACTAAACTCCTTTATACGTGAATCAATTTTCGCAAGTGAATATTTCATTGATTTCAATTTTTAATTGATTCAGGACCCTTTTGGATTGTTCCTAGGGCGTTAAGTTCCTTGCGCCGTCGATCGGCAAACAAATGTCGGCTGCGCCCTATCCGAGCGATCGAGAAACTGTAAATAAATAATATAAATCAAGATGTGTATCATTTAATTGCCAAGGCGAGGGCTTTCACGGCTCGAATGGTGAACAACCACTGGTTTTGCAGACGTGTTCAAGATATTATGAAGAAACTTAGAGTACATAGAGTAGTATCTATCCAAGGCAGTGAAGTCAGTTTTGGACTTGTTTTTGATGATTTTAACATGACTCGGCGCAGTTGGGCGTGGCTAAGACTAAGGCTACGGTATTTATACATCGATTCATATCACATATCGACATAATGTTTTTGTGTATTCGTATAGCCACTTTTTCACAGTATTTTTATCAAAAAAAATATAGCATATAACCTAAAAAACCGTTTAGTTGTGTCAAGTTTAGTGGCATAATAAAAAATGTGGGTGGAGTCCCGCCAGTGTTACTTCAAGAAACCAGCACCTTAAGATCATTATGACAGTATATAGAAGCGGGCTAAGAAATTTGTTGTCTCTTTTTCCGTTTGTGTAGGTTGGGTAAAAATAATTAGCTCTCCCTCCATATATTGTTACTTCAAGTGAAGAAAGTTTTTCGAAAAATATTTTAACAAAACATTTCTTTGAGGGCCTCCATGCTCCTGAGGGCTCAAATCCGGCGGGCACAAATAACTCGTATTTAACTAATATGTGACCAGATATGAATAGCCCGTTACTTCCCAACCTATTAGTATTATGTGAGTAATAAGTGAATAGTAAACATTGATGCATCATTATTTGATATTTTCATTTTTGCAAAACTTTCACTTTCCGCACAAGAGTTCCGACTGACCGAAGCCTGTGAAACCATGCCACCCTTCTTTCGGAAATTTTAACAGGTCGATGATGTAAAGAAAGGGAGGGGAGAAGTTAGAATCACATACCTATTCAGATCTGGTCTTCATTACAAGCAACGTTTCGATTCCATTGATGCTCTCTCACCAAGGAAAAATATTGAAGAATCTTTCACTCTGGACAGTGGCATAATAAATGTTGAAAGAATTTTGGCAAATATTCAAAAAATACGATAGTTGAAGCCGGCACAGAAAATAGTGACTTCCACGCTAGCCGGGAATGGCGTATCTACCAACTCTGCCATCCCGACCAATTCATTAAACGTCCCTTTTGACAATTACACACTTCTTGAAGAATATATATTTTTAAAATATCGGCATGATTTTGTCTTCCAAACTCATGCATAAGCACAAATCATATGTTGCATTGTAATCATAAATTTAATCAATGCCTCATAAGTGTTGGACGCCATAAAAAAACTTTTTAAGCACGTGTAAATTCCTGTCTGCGGCCCTTGTATTGACTTTTCCAGGTGTGATGGATGTGTAAAACGATCATTCGCTCCGTTAGCGAGCAAATATTTCTTTAACCAAACCAAAATGTCGGTTTAAGAAATCAATGGTCATTATTTCGCTATCCTTCCCTTTTTAAAATTACACAATGCGAGCCGTTGACTTGGGCAAGAAATGAAAAGTCGACTTCCACAGCCTCGTTCGACGATTTTACCGCCTTGTTACAGGAGCAGTTTAAATGAGGAACCTTCAAACATCATTTAAACAATTTAAAGTCGGATACCAAATCAAACCAGACACCACGCCCCATCTAGCGACGGAACGATAAACTAACTTCTCAACGAGATGTCTGACAGACCCAATAATACTAATTGACAGCTCCCATGGAGAAGGGTAATATGATTATTGTATACTGTTCATAATACTGAAGTTAACAACTGTATATAATTATTACTAATTAAAATTAAGTACGCAATTATTATTATTCAGACTAATTAGGTCTTAGTTGTACATGTATGTACATGCATTGTTTCTGGTACACGTTGCGAAATATTTAAATACCCAAAAGAGTCGTATAGGAGTGTGTTACAAGACAGAGTTGTATGGCGGTCCATCCTCTCTGCGGATCCCTGCAGCGAAACGGCGCAAAGGTTATTTAATTATTCAATGAGGTAATTTATTTTAATTTTTTGGAAAATTAACAGCAGATCAGTAATTGACATGTACATAATAATTATAATAAAGTTTTATTCCGGAAGGTATGCAGGAGTAGTGCAATGCAATACCTTCCATAATTGATATCAATACATAGTAATAATATTATTAACAAATAAGAATGAACAGAAATTCTTGAGATTTTTTTTTTATTTTTTAAATAATACAAGTAAAAAATATGAATGGAGGATATTAGGCCTCATTTCTGCAAAACGCCATCAAGAGCCATCAACTTCCATCATGGCAGCGTTAAGATTGATGTGGCCAATAATTTACTGCAATGCGCTTCTATGGTTGAATTCGGGATCTGACGGGATTCCATGATGAGGTCATTTCTGGAGTTGTTAATCCTTTCCCGCATTCCTGCTACCCTGGTTCTCATAAGGGCTGCAAATCCTGGAACTCGCCCCTCGGTGAACATACCGGAAGCACTGCAGTGCCTGGAAAGACTGAACATCATGCGGTAGGCGTTGTTGTACTGGACCCGAAGCCTTTCCATGCTACTCTTTTTAAAATTGGTCCAGAACTCGCACGTGTATAGGGTAGTACAGAACGCCAGGAAAAGTGTCCTTTTCACTGGTGGACTACAGAGCCGAAATCTTCTACTGAGCATGTTTGATTTCACACTGAGTGCTCGCCTTTGCCGGTCGATGTCGTCGTCATCCATTAGCTTGCTGGTGATGTGCCCAAGATATTTGGTTTCTTCTACCACCCGTAGAACCTCACCGTTCAAGATAAAAATAAAAATGACAAATTGTGCCAATTATAAATTTTCCACCGATGACAATGAAATGATTTAAGTAAAGTGTGACAATATACAGTTTTTTTTGGCTTAACTATTTGGGTAAAGGGGGAGGGTAACATAAGGTTATGATGAAGGTACAAAGGTTGGCAGTAGATGGAAAGGTAGTATCTAGTTTGGGAGTAGTCGTATAATAAATTTAGAGTTTAATTTAATATTTATCATTCAGATCTGTATTTATACTTGAGTTTTATTTTAAGTTTATATAAACATAGTTTGATATCTTAAATCAAATAGATAGTTGAATCATTCACCCGCATCTTTATTTTTATATTTTTTATAGTAAATTCGGCACGAGAGACCCAACTACTCTCAACCGTCTAGAGCTAGTGGGACTATGGCATTTCCAAGCGGGGCATTTTGTGAGGTTGAAGGTAGTGGGGAGAGGAAGGATATGTGGAAAAGGAAGGTTAGGAAGTATCTGGCTATTCAGATTTGGTCACCAAACACGGCTAAAGCCATTTCAAGCGACGTTTCGATTTCAAATGGTGGTCTATCCTCAGGGCGGTACTCAGAGTATCTACCACCCTGGAACGTGACGCAAATATACTATATGAAATTTAATTTGAATTACATAATATATGTTACGACGCATATTATTTAAATAAATTTTATTTGTACACGCCGGGTTTTAACCCGCGACCTCTAGATTCGTGAATGCCTTACCACTCGACCACAGAGACTGTCATTTGTTAGACCAGCGTTTGGGGACTAAATCTGGATAGCTAGGTAGGTACTTTTTCAACCTTCCTCTTCCCCATCTCCTTCCTATCCCCGCTACCTTCAGCATTGTGGATGCCAAAGTCTCACCGGTTCCAGACGGTTGTGCAGTTTTCACAAGACGTTTTTGCTGAAAAAGCGTTGTCGAGAGCGGGGTTTTCAATGTCTACTAATAATCGATGATCGAGTTTAAAATGTCGTCAACTGATAATAGGACTCCTTAGAAAGTTGAATCCATAAAAAATAACTAAAAAATATTTCACAGTTAATTCGTAGTATATTAAACAGATCAAAAGCGACTTTATTTCTGATTGTCAATGATTTTCTACAATCACTACAGTAAATCTTACAAATCAGAAGCTTTTCACATCCTGCGGCATTAATATACATGTAAACACCAATATTCGTAATTATCAACCTTTGTAAAGCGCTTTTAATGCGATTTTTCATTAAAATGGTGCTGTACAAATCAGGCAAGTATTTTACTACCATAATTAATAAATATAGTAAAGAAACGTTTTTGCATCATTATAAAATCAAATGACTTCCTCTTACTAACTTGCAATTGGCCTAAATATACTAACTAGCAATTAATAATGTGAAAACTTAATTATTGATCAGCAACGTGTAATAATTAAGTTAATTAATAATGTATGGCTGCAATTATTAATCAAATTATGACACTAGCCTTGTTCCTGTATGTTAAATTAATGATACACTCTTACCTGTGCTAATCAATAACAGCTGTATCGTTAATTAAAACTATCAATCGCGTGTTTAGGTAGGCGGAGAGGATGGAATGCTGCGAACTTTACCCTGACACAAATTTATTTGATTCATCCAAATAAGACGTACAAATATTAATTAATCATTTACGTAAATATTCAACGTCAAACAGTACCATAATATAGGAGTAGATATAATCATACTTGTAAAGATAGGTGGGTATTCAAATCACTTGATCACAAAATCTCTCCTTCAGAGACATCCCTGACTATGTTCATCCAAACTAATTCTAATTCTACTAATTTATAATTATATGCAGTAATAATAATGGTGCTACTTAATAATTTTATTTATTTGTATAATTTTTTTGTTTGTTTTAAAGTGGCTATATTTTGTTCCTATTTTGTTTTTATTATATTTTCTTTTCTTTCTTTTATATTTTCTTTTCTTTTATATGTCTTCTTTTGTATTTTCTTCTTCTACATTTTAATTTAATTCAATTTTCTTTCATATTTAAATTGTTTTATCATATAATTTGAAAAATGTCCTCCACATCACAGGTGAACTCCTACCGTGGAGGGCAATGTATATAAAATATTGTAAATAAACATAAAGTTAAGTAAATAAATAAAAATAAAAATAAAAAAAAGTGTGTTCTCTACTCGGAGCAAGAATAAATATAGAAGGAGAGCTAAATATTCTTACCCAACCTATATAAACTTGCGATAAATCACTTTCTCCGGGTTTTTACGTCGTATACAATGAGAGAGAAAGAGAAAAAAGTTTTAACATAATATTGCAGTACTTATAAGTATGTAAGTATGTTCTCCGTCCGCCCTAACTTCACATCATCGAATGGTATAACTTACGTCAACGGATTTTGAGGTTATTTTCTATATTTATGTTGATTAAAAAACTTGCAGTGGTTATACAAATAAATCGCACATGACGGTGATATGTGCCATGCGTGTATGTTCAAATAAGACAGAACAAACATTATAAAACATCACCTTTCATAGGTATTTAAACTGTTTTAAATATTTTAGACAAACTTTAAATTTTTACGTTTTTAATGATGTAGACATAAAATAAAAAAAAACGCTTCTATCATTATTTAGGCAAGCCTTCTGTTATTAGTTTTTGTGAGATATTTTGACTTCACAAATCATTTGAATGGTGTATTGATATTGTTTTGTTTAATGTGTTCGAATATGTTTATTAAAAATGTCTGAATTCCACGAGGGCGGTGACTAATAGGCTATCCGACATCCTTTAATATATCTTTGTCTCTTTCTATCGAGTCAGTATAAAATCAACAATACTGAGTACACCGTTTCGCAAAGGTTCTCTCCATGTATATTCTTACTCCAAGGTTCTCTACAAAAGGGTTAATTAAGAATTGTTTCTGACGATATTCGTGAGGTATTTTATCGCAAAACGGCGCTATACAAATTATCACAATATTTTTACTATCATAGCAGTGATACTTGGCTACGGGCCAAATTTTTGCTAATTCAAAACCAGAGAAAAAATATATTTACTAAATTTAGTTGAGTTTTATCACACATAGAATCTAACCATATTCAAATACTACGTATCTCCACATCGTGATCGTTCCAAAATTAAATCATTCTGAATCTAAAAGATCCTTCAGATGCTTTGAATAAATAAAATGTGAACGGCCAAGTCTTCCCCAGCATTTTCTTTTTTCCTCCCAATCTTTACAAATTTCTCATACGGGCATGCAAAAGCAACACTTACTCTGGTAATTAGGAATATGTTGTAGTGTGCCATTACAGACATTAAAATAAACTCGCATCTCTGTTTTTTGTCAATATTTTATCAAAATGTTGCGAATTTTAATTTGACTGAAAATAATTATCCGGGTGACAGAAATAATCAGTGATTGATTGATTTTTTGTACATTATCAAATACACCTACAAGGTGTCTGGTTTTAGCTGAGTAAACGATAAAAATACCATCACGCTCGACAAAATAAAGGATGCGGATAGCCTTTCGCTTACTGCGCAGCTTTGACGAAGCTGATCGAGAAGTAGACAACCCCCATTGCAGTTATTGGTGTTTTTTTTCCGGCTGACCTCGCCTCTTACCAAAATGCTCAGTCATCAGCCGTATTCTGCAAGAAACTTTTTTTCTTTTCAGTTGCAGTTTGCCTCAGTTACAATGGAGGTACCCAGAGCTTGGCGACTTGAATATGACGACTTCCGTGATCGAGCGAATAAGATCCTTGGCGGTGAACTTAGAGCTTCAGTTGAGTTTGAATTCCGGCGTAAGCAAATAAATTTAATTGTATTAAATTATTGTTATTTCACATTGCATTATTATTAGAAAATAAATATACCCAAAGTATATTTACGGCACGTTCCAGAGTAGTAGTTACTCTCAGTATCGCCCTGGTAAAAAAGCACTGTTTATAAATAAATCTTTGCTTGAAAAGAAAATTCCAGTGAAATTTCAAAGAGAAAGTTTTTTTGATTGTTAGCAACGCCGATTTAAAACGTATTCACTTGTCGTCCCCTTTTCGCTAATAACATTAAGTACGCTGTCGGAAGGGTTAATATACATATGCAACAATACAAACAATTCTAAAAATGTGTTATTCCGGTCAACCATAATCGTCCGATCTATAATTGTTGTATATTATTAAAAAAATCCCTAGTATGTATGACCGTGTTAAAAATGTGGATACCAAGAAAGAATACAAGACTGATGTAAGCGTAATGAAAAAGATTAAGAAAGAGACGCTTAGATGGTTTGGGCATGTAGTGCGGATGAACCAAGAAAGGAGTGTGAGAAAAAATATATGACGCGAAAGTGAATGGAAGAAGAAGCACGTCCAAGTAAATCAAATACTTGAGTCAAGAGTCGGAATAACAGAAGAGTATGTATGAGACGATGTATGAATGTGAATGAAGCAAAGAGTGTGTGCCTAGACAGAGTTGTATGGCGGTCCATTCTCTGCCTACCCCTGCGGTGGAAATGGCGTGATTAGTTTGTTAGTTAGAAAATAGATTGGTCCCTTCTTGTCGAGAATTCAATTCACAATGTGATATTGTAACACAAATGTACCTATGCATATTTGACTTGAGTTGAAAATTCAATTTGTTTAAAAAATGGATAATCAAATGATACAATTCCTTGAGAGATCAAAATAACATCTAATATGAAGACGAGAGATTAGTGTAACCGGACGCTCTGTATCGTTTTTATTATGTGTTTATAAATTATTACGACACGCGAATTGAATAATGTTTCAATTAATATTGTGTTTTCGTTTAAAATAAAAATAATCGACATTTCAGCTGCTCTATAGAAAGTGTTCGTTCGTTAATTGCATTTGAATTAATTATTTTCAACATCTATCTTGAAATAATTTCTCTGACACAGGTGGCGTTGATAGGATAATACTAATGATTGGAGATAAGTCCTTTCAATATTCTGGTGAAAATATTTTATCTCATAAGTATTACACAATCGTTATTTTGTTTGCAATCAGTCATTGACTGTAGTTATCTCCCTACACATAATAGAGCCATCAATATTGTGCTTCATTAACATTCTTCTTTTTTTTTTTAATTTAAAGTTTTTTCAATAGTAATAATGAGTGTGGTTTTGTGATAGTTCATCTCAAGTGCCCTTTACTATATATAACCTATCTTAAAAGGGAATAGAAGGCAAATTAAAAACCTTTAGTTTCATGATTTGTTCGAAGACCTTCATCTCTTTCGCTATAGCATCACAAGAGCGGTAGATTCTCTAAGGATCGCCGTAGTTAAAAACCTCTATTCAGAATCAGAACGTTGCTTGAAAAGGCTTTAGTCGTGTTTGGTGACCAGATCTGAACAGCCAGGTAATTTCTAACCTTCCTCCACTACATTCTCCTTTCCTTCCCACCACTTTCAGCCTAACAACATACCTCAATTGGGGATGCCATAGTCCCACTGGCTCCAGACGGTTGCACTAGGGACTCATGTGCGTTATTCACTTTAAAAAAAAACAAATAAAAACTTTTCCGATGTCATAATCCAGCATATTTCGAGCAGTTGGGACATACTATTTGCAATCATACGACATAAGCATTAACGACAAAGTGACAAAAAATGTTTCATCTACCGGTAACTCAATGTAAGGTGCATTGAACAATCACATGTCACACTCGGTAGAATGTAGTGTCAGCATTTATGTTATTTCCTCTCCGTCTACATAGGTCTATTCACAAGGGTCATACTGAGAGTATCTTCTACTGTAAGACGATGTGCAGGAGTACAAAATTTCTTATTAAAAAAAATCTGAACCTGTAGCAATGAATCTCAGACAAAATTAACATCTGTTTCTCTCACCGGATTTAAAACCTGCGACTTAGTCAGAGACGAGAAGCTTACTGTTTTCTCACGACGGTTTGTTAACCTTAGTAACTGAACTAATTTGGTTTAGTTCAAATATATGTTGTTTTGATTTGGATTTCAACCTCCCAACCGTCTAGATCCAGTAAGACTACGGTATACTCAATTGGGACATGTTGTGAGGCTGAAGGCAGTAGGTAGGGGAAGAATATGGGAATGAGAAAGATTGGGAAGTGCCTGGCTATTCAGTTCTGGTCACAAACGGCTAAATCCATTTCAATCAAGCAACGTTTCGATTTTAAATGGTGGTCTTTCACCTAGGCAATCTACCACTCTGGAACGTGCCGCAAATGCACTATATATATTTAGTATATTAAATAAATGTGTTATGACAAAAATTAATTAAAAAAGTTATTTGCGTACGCCGGAATTGAGTCCGCAACCTTTAAAGTCCTAGTCGGGCATCTTACCACTCGACCATGGAGGCCGTCAAATACACGTACAAACACCAAATAAAAAAAAACTTACTTAGAAGTATCTTTTTTCCTAAACCCTTCAAGCTTGGTAAGTCGGCAGTTTTTTAAAAACCTCTCATATTTCTTAGTAAATAACTGCAAATTTCATAACACGATCATAGGATAACAGTTCCTTAGTTCTGGTTAATAGAAGATTAGTTTACAAACCTAAGAACAAAAATCCGGCAAGTTAAAGATAATCCACAAAGAACCATTGAGAATATTAACAGTTTGCCGTCTAGAAAATTAGCAAATTTGAACTTATATATAATAAAATTATCATTACTAGGGACGGTCCCGCCTTTGTCGAGCTCTTTGTGCTAAAACCACTAAGCTTATTGTAAGGGTAACTGGCCGCTAGGGGAGGCTTTGTTTGTTACAAAAGGGGGATTTTTGTGCATCTCAATTACAAAGCTCGTTATGTGACTTTTGAGAAAAGCTTTATTCCTGTAGTTGGGTAGACACTTATAAGTTGAGTTAGGTGCAAGTATTTTTGTTAATTTCTGGTTATTTAATTTAATTTTACCGTTTAGTGGCTATGTTAACAAATTCGTCGGGTTCCCACCCAAACGTTGTGGGTTTAATTCGTCTGCTAGCTTAGTCCTCCATCATTGCACAGTTATCATTTTCATCTCATTATGTTATGTTATTTTTTATTTCTTAAAATGTTGTTAAAACAGATCGATAGGTAGTCTTTCAGTAACTTGGTTAGAGTCTTCTCACAACCGTTTCTTTATCAAACGAATAAATATCGAAATAATTTTGGACGAATTAAAAATGGAAAGCGGACCGATGGAGAAAGGAATGTCAAGAGAATATATGACGTGGAAGAGGATGGTAAAATAAGTCAGGAATGCACCAGGCAAACATGGCTCCACCATGGCAAGTGACAAATACTTGAGAGTAGTCATGAAAAGAATCACATTATACCTAACAGAAGAGTCTGCATGCCATGATGAATAATTGTGAATAAAGCAAAGAGCGGGATCTAATACAGCGCTGTGTGTTTTATTTTCTCTGCCTACCCTTACAGACACATGGCGTTATGTTTAGTGAGTTAGTTTAAAATTGAAATCCGTTTCAATAAATGTTTCATTAAATACTGGATTAAGTAAATTTCTTGGTGGCTTCTGTAGTCGAGTGGTTAAGACGCTCGACTACAAATCTAGATGTCACGGGTTCAAATCCCTCAGTATTGCCCTGGTGAAAGATCGTCTTCAGAATCGAAACGTTACATGAAATACCTTTAGTCGTGTTTGGTGACCAGATCTGAATAGCCAGGTACTTCCTAAACTTCCCTTTCCCCATATTTTACCCTCTCCACTACCTTCAGATTCACAACATACCCCGATTCGGAGATGTCGTAGTCCCACTGACTCCAGACGGTCAAGAGCCGTTGGGACTCTTGTACGGTATTTACAACAACAAAAAACATATATTTGCGCTTTCTGGGTTTTGAACTCGGAATCTCCTATGGAAACTTAGCAATAAATCTTAGCTTTGCAAAGAAGGTCAGCTTAACAGTGATTAAAATGGCAACCTATTTATGTTTTCTTAGAAAATTCAGTCAAATTGACAAAAAACAATCAATTATAATCGTTGCGAGCACCGTTAAATCACAAAAATGTCAATTTATTTATAAAACGGTAGATAAAGGGTGAGTAAGGTAATCGCGTATTGCATTTTAATAGGGCTGTTTGTAATGCAGTTCCTGCTCCCGCGATCAAAGCCGTCAAACGCGACCCCGTATGTTCTCGTATCACTTACAAATTGGCCTCAGAAAGTTTTATAACCCTAGTTCGACTCGACATCAACATTTATTTTTTTATGACAAAAAAATATTCTTCTTACCTACATCTATAAAAAGATTGAAGGTTGGATCCAAAGTTGTGATTAAACACCGAATTTGTCCTCAGCTTCAGTTGAATTTTGGACTGTAAAGCGATAAAACTACTTTATGGAAGTGTCTAATTATGGATGTGGAGAGATTATGGAGTGAAGGAAGTAAGGAAACCAATTCACTCACCGATGATGTTGATGTTTAAGTTCTTGATTCTTCTTACACAACGAATCACAACACTTTAACTCAATTTTACTTGAAGAACAATAACTAAACGACGACCAAGCGAGACACCAACGAACGAACAACGTTTTTTCACATAACTCTTCTGTTTCTTGATTGTCAACTGTTTTCGAACACAGCGTTGTTGAGTGAAGAAATCGAATGGCGAAATTGCGGGAAAGGTAGAAACTAGATGAAAAACACGAAATATCTCTCGTAATCCATACATAATTGTAGTAAAATACGATTCACTGGGATCATTAAAATGATAATAAACTTCGGAAAATGACAGTTTTACACACAAAATATTTGCCCAAAACCGCATAAGTGTAGTTATATTATATAAAAAAGCACCGCTGCTCATATTCTTCACAAAATGATCATGGCATTAGATTAAATAATTTAAAAGCACTAGAAACAAAGAAAGACATTAAAATGAATAGTCATATTCTTAATTATCAGGTAAATTTGTCCAGTAGTCCAATATTAGGTATATATCCTATAAACTCATAAAATTTCATTTTTTAATCTCCTTCTCAGTTGACATTTTGTCTCTTTCAATTAATATTATCTGTCTCTTTCTCTCTGTTCCTTTGCGAGAATTTAAATGTTATTCTATTGTTTTTTTCATTGTTCTGTTATTGTATGATGTGTTCTCCTTTTGTTTTTTTTTATAAATAACCACACACTTTGTATTTTTTGTTTAGTTTAATTTTTGCACCCTGATGGTGCTTGGGCTAAGCGAAACCAGTCGGATATAAAAATTTAAATAATTTTCGTGGTCTTATACAAAATTATTTTTTCATTTCTTCAAATATGTCAAACCACAAAGTGATTGCTTTCTACGTTTTTTTCTTAAATAATAATAATTATTATATTATCGTTATTAATTAAATTCTAAGAGATTTATTTAAAAAAAAAATTAAGGCAGTGAAATGTATCGAATATTTTTTGCAAAATTATTCTGGTCTCAAAAACCCCACTGTCCCTTTTCGGGTTGAGTCCTCGTTACCTCGCGTGAGATAAACCACAAAATAAGCTCAACAAGTCCTGGTGACAGGTGTATAATTGGTTTGGAGATTTGCGGCCGAGATAATCATCGTCCGGGTCTCGAGGAGACCGGGAGATGCGCGACGGTCATCATTATTGTTTGTTTGCCGAGCCTTCCGACTATTTGTTTATTGTTTTACAAATTATAATTAAATAATGCAAAAAGACTCACGGTCGATTGTACGATTTTTAATGGTTGGAAACTTTATTTGTACTCATTATTTACACTGCAGAGATACCAATAATTAAAATAATAAAAGTTTTATATTTTCGTTTAAAGTGATCACTTTTTGGTTTGCCATATTTAAGGGTCGACATCCAAAAGTACAATTTTTTTAGCTTTCTAGTAGAGGCAATACCGCAAATGATTCATCTGTTAATTCTATACAGGTGGTTAGAAAAATACTTAAGGTTTCCAGTGAATACAGTTCTGAAACAGTAATGTTTTAAATTCTCTATGGTATGCATACTAGAATTTTAGGTAAAAAGTTAAAAAATGCCTTTGCCGATTTTCAAACTGCACCTTCCACTGACATATTTTTCAAAGACTTTAATGGATTACATTATAAAAATATTATTCACTGGAAACCTCGGTCATCTTTCTAACTACCGATAGAAAATTAAAAGATAAATCATTTGTAGTATTGCTTGCACTAGAATGCTAGAAAGTTATTCTTAGCGTCATTCTTGAGTGCTGACCCTTAAGGAAAATGAAATAATAACTTTGTATAAGACCACAGATTTCTTTAATATTTTTATGACCGACTGGTTTCGCTTGGCCTAAGCGTCATCAGGGAAATAGTGTGTGGTTATATATACCCGTACATTCTGAGAAAGAACACAATATAAAAAAATAAAATAAGAGAACAGTAAGAATACAAAATAATAAATACTTGGCAATATGTGTAATTATAGGTAAATTGTTGGTTTATGCCATTGGGACGCAGAATAATCTACTCACAGTTATTTTTTAGGTATACAGAATGCCTTGAAAAATATTTTTTGGAGGTTGCGCTACAAAAGTTAACATACCTGCTCTTAAGGATATCACTCTTACCTGTCTTTTCATATCCTCAACTTCCTTTAGGTCTTATTCAATAATGGCCCTCAGCTAACGCTTCAAACAACGTCGATTTTTTCCATCTAGACACACTGACATTATTTACATTGATATTTGAAAACTATAACGATTGAATTACACGCATTATGTAAAAAGTAATTGTGTTTTGCAAAACGTTTACTGATACTGAGTACTTCAAAGCGCTAAATAATGGTTTTTCACTGTCGACCAGTTAAACCTTCAACGTCTTTTTAGTGTAAGTTATATCCTGTTATATTCTCAGCTATTTTATAGTCTCAGTTTTAAACAACGCTTTTTTCCATCTAGACACACTGACGAAACCATAGACGCATTATGTAAAAAGTGGTGGTGTTTTGCAGAAAGTTTACTGATACCACAAAGTGAGCAACCAGTTGACGCATTTTGTGAATACCGCACGATGGTCCCACCAACTGGTTCCAACTATCTGTAGCCAGTAGAACTATGGTATCCCCAATTGGGATATATTGTGAGGTTGAATGTAGTGACGAGGAAAAGGAGATGGGGAAGAGGAAGGTTGGAAAGAACCTGGCTATTCAGATCTGGTCACAAAACAGGCTAACGCTATTTCAAGCAACGTTTTCAATTCTGAATGGTGGTCGTTCACCAGGACGATACTTAGAGTATCTACCACTCTGGAATGTGACGCAAATATAGTAAATATTATTTTATATTTAATTAATTGTGAAATAAAAATATTATTAAATAATGTTTATTTGCTCACGGCGAAATTTGAACCCGCGAGTAGTATATCATATTATAATTTTGAGTAACTGCGTACAGTTAAAGCTAAATCTTCCGGCATTTGATTTTTCCGAGGGTAATAAATAACTTCACATCTCCGATATAACTATATAACCACCTGCTCACACTAAACACGGACGCCGCTCTAACACCACTAACGAAATCATCCCTTATCAATATACGGGCAGGTAGTAATGCGGTGTATCATGCAGCCCATTCCATATGCTCTCGTGAATAATATAATGACGGGCTCGCTGTGTAATTAGGCCGGTCCGACAAGTATGTGAACGGGGCTCGCTGCATCGGCTGAAGGCTAAACGATTAGGCCACAAACGACGCGGCGCTTAGGACCGTAAACGATCCTGGTAAGACAAAGAGTGGTGACCATTTGTTTGCATAAATGGATAAGGGATTATGCGATCCTCGTAACGAACGGAAAACACGTGATAATTCTTTTATACTATAGGAAACCAAAGTATAAAAACTGAGTCGTAAGTGGTAAAAATATTTTTTGAGTGAAAGGCAAAAGGGCTCAAGCGACACTTTGGTCAAAAATGAGTTGAATATTCAGTTTTGATCAGTTTTTTTTTCTGCATCGAATGTTCAGAATGTTTGATTCTGAAGACTTTTGTGGCCCTTCAGCTATCCAAAATATATTTACTATTTGGGAGAAGCCTTGACTCAAGCGACACAAGTTTTGCACTTTTTAAAGCTTTTCATCGGTTCAGGTAATTTAATAAGAGCATTTAGTTACCTGAGTTAATTTTTTCTTTCAAAATCCGACCAAGTACTGAAAACTTATAAATTTTATTGTAAAAAAAATAATTTTAATGCGCTCTGGCAAAACTTCCCAAAATGGCGCTTCAGCCTCTTTTTGACTTTCCGACGACAATGCCGTCAATAATAAGATCTAATAAGAAGATTCGTAAAAAACTCGGACAGCTGCGCTTGCAGGAAAGGATAAAGCTTCTTTACAATAAACCTGCACGACAAAGGAGTGTTGAGACAGATTCAATTAAATTGAATTAGTGCAATTCAATTCAGTTCAATTACTTATTACTTTTTCAATCATCACAAAACTCAAAATATTAAATCGTTTTCAAAGAAAACAAGAAACATTGTATAACAATGGTAAAGAAGACAAATAAATCAACAGGTGAAAGTATTCATTGGAATAAATGTAAAGACAGAAATAAAAACAATAAAAAAATTATATTTGCCTAAAATTGGTGAATAAAGAATAATTACAAAATTAGTAACTATGTTTGCTATTTGAATACAACCTCGTTGGTACAAACTATGTTAACATTCGAAGCGATTCAATTCAACAACTAACTTATTTGATCAACTGTTTACGATGAATACAGAAAATCAAGGTAAGGTCGTCAACAAAGCCCTAAATTCTAAAAATACTGCTCCTTTAATGAATTGTTTACTTTTTTGTGGTCTACATGACCATCTTAGAATATATGACGCAGCCCTTGAATACTTTAACATTAATTCACTAAAAACTAGAAGGAAAATAACTGATTTAATATTTTTACATTAAATAATTCATGGTCTTCTCGATAATACAGTATGTCTTAGCAGTATTGAAAAAAAATGTATATAATTCTTATTGTTTCAGATTCCATATCGTATTTCACCTGAGTGCATTCAAAAATAACATTGCCTACTTTAGCCCTCTGTCTCAAATGTGTCGAGCATATAATAAGAAATAGTGTAATAATGTAGAAAATTTTGACAATAATTTTGATAAATATGTAAGTTATTCAACAAACAGACTTTATTAAATAGTCTAGACTTAGTAAAGGCAGCCTTTTTTATATGTATATGACTTAGGCTTTATAGTTTTACCTATTTTCTAGTTTTGTTAAGCGCCTTCGCGCTATGAACATTATGCAAGTAATATAAGTATTATCTATAATGAGGAGTTAAATGTTAGTGTAAAATATACGGTATCATTATCAAGCGTGGTTCATCCTACTCTATCGATGTGAATTTTGAGTTTAAATATCTTGGATCCATGTTAAGAACTCTGCCAAAAAAAGAGTGAGATTATTAAATAGTTGATCAAATAAGCTAGTTGACTGGATCTATTTTCACTGCTGGTCATCATTATATTCATCAAGCAAAAATCAAGTTAATAAAAAACCAACGAAATCGATCAATAAGAACATAACTATTTAGATGTGATGCTATCAATCCATCACCACTTGAAACAATAATAATATTTGCATGGTGTTGTGTATTTTGATAGCGGGCAATCAGATCACAATCGTAGGAGTATCAGATCTGATCCCGTTCGGTCGGAAGAATGTGCTCACCCCAGGGCTGGGATAGGGGAGGGGCTGTGGTAATTTAAATTCTTTAGAATCCATTTAATTTTCAGGTTTGGGGCAGTAATGACTTATAAGTGGTCGGTCTGTTTGGTAACGCCCATCTCGCTAAGGATGTGCAGGGCCGGCTCGGGCAACGCATGTAGTGGGTTAGAATATAAATCTCTAAAGACTGTAGGATTATTGCACACTTAATATTGTTGGTCAATGACTGTTTTAGAGCTAGAGACAAAAAGACATAAAGAAACAAATGTTCAAAATACGATTTCAATAAGCCGAAATAATGTTTTTTCATATTTTCAGAAATTAGGTTCAATTCTACAAATTCCAAAAAATACGTTAACATGAGAATTGAAGATTGGCAAACTCAAAGTTAACTTTTTTTCCAACATTTTATTTTTCAGCGAAAATCTTTTATCCTTTTTCTAGTTTTTTTTCCCATACAAAAGGTTAGAAAAAAACCTCGTTCCGCCTATTAAATACCAACATATCCAGATTGGTAAACAATTATATCTAGACGGTTAAAAGCAGTTGGGACTCTTGTGCGGTATTCAGTGTAAAAAAACACAAAAAATTATTCTAGTAAAAAATAGGAAAATCGAAAAAAATATCATTCGGCGAAAAAAGTTAAAAATTAGAGTCGAAGGATTACTGTCTTACCTACTGTTAAAAACTAATGCTTTCAAGTGTTGAAAGTAATATTGTATAAAAAAATAATTGCATTTTTTAATGCTTGAGGTATAATTCAAATCTGTGTATTTTCTCAGCTAATTATGCGCCTAATTAACCTCCCCAATCCACCCCTGTTTAAACGTTTTTCAGCAGCCTCCTGTCAAGGCTGTATACCTCTCCACGTTGCCTCTATACCTCTATAGTCTAAAGTACGCTAGAGTCTATACCCTTGTCTATATTTAGTTAGCTAAGGTAGAATCAAACATTATTTCCCAAACGGTTGTTAATAATTACCATTCTACATACATTAATCTCAACTTAATTGCTACCACCTTTAGAGTTCTGTGTACAAAGGGAAAATAAGACTTATTACTTAAGTATTTAGATACCAGGGTGCCTCTGAAAAATTTAAAATTTCTCTAATTTATTTATTTTCTGCTTTATGAGAAAAAAACATAGATTTTTTTCCCTAATTTATTTTAAGGGATATTGAAATTTGAAATAATTAGAATGTAATTTTTTTTTCAAACATTTTATTTACTAATGATTCTGGTAACTCTTTGGTGTAGGGAAATTTAAAGTGTTTTTTTTCACCATCATTTGGTGAATCTGCTATTCTTTGATTGGGTATTATTTGTTAAATGCATTCATAAGTGCAACCTTTCGCTCCTCTCACAACCCTCAGAAAATTGAAAACTTCTTTGTTTTTTGTATTATATTCATGGTTATCGAGTTTTAACAGTCTTTTTCTGACCTAGGTAAGCTTAGGTACCGACCTACCTTTTCAGAAAGTAAATATTAAAAAAAATTCAAACTTGAATGGTTTTTCATAAAATATTTATCTAATAATAATAAATCTACATAATCGTCTAGTAGAAGCGCCTATCGTGTACTCAGATTTGTTTTACGACAGCTGTTAAGTCATTTTTGTATGTTCCAACATGCCCAACAATCAACACCCAGACTGTCTGCGCCCATCTGATATTAATTATTTCGTAGATTGCCTGGAGGCTAGAATACCAAATTTACTCAGAGATATTGACGTGTTTATCAATCTGGTGTAGGCTTGTCAAGGTGATGGGTTTTTAGCTCTTAAAATAAAATGGTATTTTAATAATGTTTCTTGTAAATAAACCACTGAGCTAAGCGGATTAGTATAACAAGTTGTTGGGTTGATGAATTAGTTAAGTTTATAGTTCGATAATTTATAACCCTTTTTTCCCTAGCAAACAAACGAATCCTCATGTAAAAGCTGGTGTCCATCTACGTAAAATAACTTTATGCAGGTGGGAGCCTAGCACAACCACAAACAGATCGACAAATAAGTTAAATCAATACGACAAACTAAACTGTCGACGTTCTTTACCCAACATTTCTAAAGCCAATAATATATCGATAATTTTATCAAATCGGTATTTGAGACTATGGTATCTCCCATTGGTGTGTTTTTGTGAGGCTGAAGGGGGTTGAGAGAAAACCTCGCTATTCAGATCTAGCCACGATAAAGCCATTTCAAGAAAAGTTTTGGTTCTGAACTGTGGTCTTTCATCAGGACGAGACGGCCTCCATAGTCGAGTGGTAAGACGCTCGACTACGAATCCGGAGGTCGCGGGTTCAAACCCGGCGTGCGCAAATAACATTTATTTAAATAATATGTGTCAAAACACACTTTAATTCATATTAAATACTATGTATATATATAATAGTATAAGCGCCTTTGAGGTGATTTTCCCACAAAAACGGCGCTATAAAAGTTATCCATTTATTATTTGCGGCAAGTTCCAGAGTGGTAGATACCCTTAATATCGTCCTGGTAAAATACCACCATTCAGAATCAAAACATTGCTTGAAATGGCTTTAGGCGTGTTTAGTGACCAGACCTGAATAGCCAGGTAATTTTAAGCCTTCCTCTTCTCCATCTCTTTCACTTCCCCACTACATTCAGCCTCACAACATGCCCCAATCTAAGATGCCATAGTATCACTGGCTCTAGACGGTTGGGAGCAGTTGAGACTTAAAAGTAATAAAAAAAACTATAGGAAGCTACAAAAAATACGGTATATATTATTTTCACTTGATTTTTTAATGAAGTAACACAAATAAAATAAATAAAAATTATTTGCGGACGTTGGGCATCGAACCTCCGACCGTTGATAATAGAACACCAAGAAATTTGACGTGGAGTTCAAATTCTAATCAACCGTAGAAAAAGATTATGATAAAAAAAATCTAAGTGGCAGTATTTTTTTTTTATTATTCATTGTCAGAAACCACGTTAGATATTTCAAAGCGTCACACATTTAATTTATGTGGCAGACTATTATCTTAATTGATATATTCAAAATTGGGATCGTTATTAGAATTTTAATCAACTGCTTGGTGTCACAAGACACGTCATTAACATAACAAGAATGTGTTTGAAATTTATAATGGGATTCGCCTCCGTTTTGTTTGGGTTCAGGGTATAATAATTTAATGCTTGTTTGTTATAGGAGCGTGGAAAGAATGTATTAGTAACTGCCTTGAGAAGAAAATACTAAAAATAATATCATCGCCGGAAAGGCAAAAAGGGCTGAAGCGCCATTTTTGAAAGTTTACACCAGGGCACTTTAAAGTTTTTTTTTGTTTTACAATAAAATTCACAAGTCTTCAGTAACTGGTTGGATTTTGAAGAAAAAAGTGAATAATACTTTAACGCTCTCATTGAGTTAAAAAAAAGCTTTGAAAAAAGCTCAGAGCTTGTGGTCGCTTGAATCAAGCTTCTCCCTCAAATGATAATTATATTTTAGATGACCTAAGCGTCTCAAAAGTCTTCAGAATCAAACAAGAGTCGAAACTTTCGGATACAGAAAAAATAAAACTGATCCAAACTGCATATTTAACTTATTTTTTACCAAAGTGTCGCTTAGGCTTTTTTTCCTTTCCAACGACGATTTGAACAAGGATACTCATTTGTAAATTATATGACACCCCGTTTCCCACCCAGAATTAATGCCACCCTTGGAACTTTTATCAATTCATTTGTTTTAACAGTACAAAATACGTAAAAGTAGGTACCACTAAAATTTGAGAAAAAAATAGCATACCAGAAAATTAATTATAAAAAAATAGGATTAATACATGATACCATTTTTTTTAGATAACAAGAGTGAATTTCTATAGCGCAGTTTTGTGATAGTTCACCTCAAGGGCGCTTTACACTAAATTACCTAACCCAATGTATTACCAACGAGAAGATAATGTTAAACAAATATGTATGCAAATTAAAACTATCTAGAATTTCGATCGTCATCATAAATCATAACATGTTTTACTAATAAGAATTCTAGCAGTTTAATTGAATTTCCCCAGTTGTTTCATGGTGAAGTTTGTTCTGATGATAGCCAGCCTTCCATGGAACGGAGCACCGAAAGAAAAAAAAAAACAATTATAATATTATGTAGTGCTGTACCTACGTAATATTTAAATACTAGAGAAGGAATTAGTTAATTAATTCACCATTGAAATGTGTGAACGCAATATTGAAAGTAGTAAAATACGAATACGCAATATAAACCTCAGATGTGGAAGAAATATATATATTATTTTTTTAAACAGGTTAAAGAGGATCTTAAATGTATGTTAGAAATGGTTTTCACTCGCGTGTTCAGTTTAAGAGGTGAATACAAAAGGCGCAAGTGGACGGGAGGAGAAGTTGTTGACGACCTAGGAGGACGTGGCTCGTTTATGTCAATCAAATACATAAGTCGAATAACGAATAGAATCGTTACACCAGTTGAGTCGAGTTTTTTTTATTTATTTTAAACACAAACATTTCCGGGTTACGAATAATCTAACAACATTAGAAAAACACCTACTTCCATCATAACAAGCGAAAGTAAAGACGGAGGACTTAAGCTAGCTGAGGAATTGAACCCACGAAACCCGGGTGGGAATCTGACACGTTTGTCCACTCAGCTACTAACCGGTCATGTAAGAAAACATCAACAAAATGATAAAATACCATAGAAATCAATCGGTTAAGTTTTCAAATATGGTTTAGCTATCTTTAGTGACTTGATCTAAATACCCAAGTACTTCCCAACCTTTCTCTTACCCATCTACTTCCCCTCCCCACTACCTTCAGCCTCACAACATATCCCAATTAGAGATGCCATAGTCTCACTGGCTCTAGACGGTTGGGAGCAGTTGGGACTCTTGTTATTAATTCACTTTTAAAACAAGGGAAGTAACAAATTCATTCCAAAGAAACAAAGAATCTGGTCCTTACAGCGCATGTTGTTGCTGAAAAACGATTTAGAAATGTTGAAAATCACGGTAAGAATGTGAACGGTAAGGGTGAGTTTTTTATAAATCTATAATATAAATCACTTACATCTTGAGTGCATCCATTGAAAACATTAGATATTATGGTTAAAGATTCACCACGTTTAATTCAAATGTGAATACAGCGCAAACCCCCGTTTTTGGAGATATGTCTTCTTAATGTGGATGAAGCAAGGAGTGTGTGAGAGTTGCGTGGCGTTTGGACCTCGCTGCCTACCTCTGCGAGCTTGAATTTGAGTTTAAATATAATTATTATCTATTGATCATTGCCTGAATAATTCGACTACAATTTTTTTTGTTTTTAAAGAAAGACAACATTTCCAGCTAACGAATAACCTGACAATATTTGAAGAACTCTTACTGCCATCATAATAAGCGAAAAATGTTGCTTGTGCAATGATGGAGGACTAACCAACAGAAGAATTGAACCCACGACGTCTGGGTGGGAATCCGAAGCGTTCTTCCACTCAGCTACCGACCGGTCTGAATTTGGTTGAATACAAAATAAACGAACTCCAGTGAGTAAACTGTTTCAATGTAATTAGTAATTCCGAGCGATATCAAAATACTACAAAAAACTAGAATACCCAGTTAACCTAGTACAGGGGTCGGCAGGAAGCGGCTCTTTACATAGACGTTTGCGGCTCTTCGGACATAAACTCCAATTTCACCTCATCTCATGCAGCCTTTTCACTTGCGATAAGGCTGCGATAGAGCTGCCGAATAAACTTCAACTCGTACGGCATACTCTCTACCACTCTTAAGCCCTGTGGAGCAACACATTCACAGATCTGACTAGTCGTTTGGAAGAACTCGAAAGAGAGAAATCTAATTTAATTTCTCAGCACAAGTGGACAGCTATAAAACAACTGCCTAAAGTAAAAACAAAAATATTTGATCCATGGAATAGTTCGCCTGACACATTTGACGCTTTAAAAAAACCAGCTTTTGGTATTGTCACAATCTTTGGCTCTACATATACATAGCCTGTTCAAAAGAAAAGGTGAATTTTGAATTTTCGCGGGCTGTGTACATTCGATTATCGTTTTTTTTTTGTTATGTTGGTACACATATGTTTATCATAAGTTAGCATTATCAGCCAAAGAATAAAATCCATGATTTGTTTTTCCACAACTCCAGGACGCTCATCGTCATTAACATCTTCTCGGCCTTCTGTAAAGCGCTTGTACCACTTATAAACACTTTTTTGAGATAAAGTAGACTCGCCGAATGCCACAGTCAACATTTAAGTGCGTTGGAGCACTTTATTCCATTTTTAACGCAAAATTTAAAACATATTCTTTAATCCATTTTTTTCAAAAGTAAAAAGTCGAAGAACACACAAAAACGTGACTAACCTTTCCAGTTGTCAAAAACAAACCACTAATCCAAGATGGCTGATAATGCTAACATATGATAAACATACGTGTACCAACATAACAAAAAAAACGTTAATCAAATGTACACAGCACGCGAAAATTCAAAATTCACCTTTTCTTTTGAACAGGCTTCGTATATGCGAGCAAACAATATCAACTATGAACCAAATAAAAATAAACTTAGAAGTAAAATAACGAATGAAAATTAACAATCGTGTATTCAATTAAAAATATTTACCTGATTAGTAAAGTTATCAAAAGCAATGCATGGACACCTTTCTAATTATTTTTTTAAGTTAAACATCTCGATTTTTTCCCCCTAAAAATCCATATCCTTCACATATGTACTCGTATATTACATATATGTGGCTCTCTAGTACCTTTGTTATTTTGTTTCTATGGCAATTTAGCTTTTCTTTCTTGACAAACTGCCGACCCCTGACCAAATACACCTTCAAGACATCATTTTTTTTTGTGTGTGATTTACATAATTTAATTAAAAATCCAAATGTTTATTTGAAAAAAACTCTTTAATAAGATTAGACCCTCTAATATATTATTTATGGTTCCTCTCCAACAATATTGATCTAATGCGCCTTAAACATAACGAAACGTTAATTTCGTTAAACGATATTTCGTTATTTCGTCGGAGGCGTTGCCGTAACAACTCTTCAAACAGTTTAACGGATGGGCCGATCAAAACCCTAACATCTCGGATTAGAGAAAATAATGGATGCGTTTACTCGTTAATTTGGTAAGGAAACTGTGTTTCTTTTCGGACTAATTCTAACACAGGAGATTTGTAGTTGAACGTCATTCTTTTTTTCATATATTAAGAACCACAGCGAACCACAACCTGCTAGGCCTCCCTGATTAATAACAGCCCACTTTTTACCATTGACACTAAATTTATAGAGAGCAATAAACATTTTTTAATTAGACATAGATATGCAGAAAGCGTCCACCATAGAGTTTGCCCAAAATGGAGTATAACATGTTTTCTTATATATAAATACGAGATATATATCTGCTAAAAACATACAAGGTCCAAATGCAATAGATTTTTGGTAATTCATTTTTTTTACTACCGCACATCGCAGATATTATATTAGACCAAAATAAAAGCTTAAAAATATAAGATAACATAAGAAATACATTTTTGAACACATTAATAGATTATAAATTGCTTATTTATAATAATGTTCATAATTATGCATATTAATACTTTTTACAGTCATATTTTCAAACGCTTTTTTCTCAGTTTCATATTTTTAGAGTTGGATACTTTCTGCATAACTACGTCCAATTATGCTTGTACATATTTTTAAAATATTATTTCTGTTGAATATAGGACAAGCATAATGGGGTCTCATTTTATTTGTGTTCATAGTTGTATAAATATTTTACTGCTCTACAGCGAATTGTGGAAAAAAACTTTTCAAGCTTACGGAGAAACTTGCATTTACCTTAAAATTACAAGCAGATAAACTGTGCGAATTTCGTGACGCCAGAGCTCACCAGTTGATAGTGTTAAAGAGATACTTAAACAGATTTTTCCGCTCTTAAAATGGATATCGTCTTATGAGACTGGAAAAATACATGTATTTGTAACCTATTTAATGGCAATTAACACTTCGGTTGTCGGGAATGAAATCAATGAAAAGTAAACTCTAATATAATAGGTACGATATGTGGATTTCCGAAAATAATGCAAGGCTGATGTGAGCGTACTTAATAGGATCGAAAAAGGGACGCTCAGATGATTTAGGCATGTAGAGCGAATGAACGAAAAACGAGTGTGAAAAAAATATATGATGCGAAAATAAAAGAAAGAAGAAGTCGAGAACGCCCGAGGAAGACATGGCACGATCCAGTAAATCAAATACTTGAATCGGGTCATGTGAAGAGTCAGAATAACAGAATATTATGTATGAGACGTTGTATGAATGTGAATGAAGCAAGGATTGTGTGCCAAGACAGAGTTATATGGCGGTCCGTCCTCTCTGCCTACCCCTGTGGGGAAACGGTGTGATGGTTAGTTAGTTAGTAAGTAGGAACGATAATTTCTATTTGTATTCAATGCTTGATATGAACATCTTGTAAACGGATTAATGACCTAACTTTTTATTTTGCTTATGTCAATATATATATATATATATATACAAAATAAAAAGTTAGGTCATTAATCCATATATATATACGTTATTGATCTATTCCATTTTCTTATTGATAATAAATAAATAAAGAGTGATGTTTTTTACCTAACTTGCAAGTATGTGGGACTTACACGAGATATGGATTTAATATATTTTTAAATAGACAATTTTTTTAAAACGAAAGATCCCAAAACATTATTTATTCAATATTTCATTTATTTTATATAAAAGCAAAACGGAGAGGTTTCGTAACATTTTTTTTTATTTCTCATGTAATTATTATTTGAAAAATACCATTTTCTCCTCCGCACAAAAATAACCAATTTTAACAGAATACATAGGTACATACGAGTATACAAATAGTAAAATTCTAAGCCCAGCGACCTCCAAAATATCAATTCTCCTTCCTAATAAGCTACAGGCATTAAAGGTTCTATTTCGTTATTAAAAGCCTCGAAAAACAAATGATTAATAACAGGTTCTTATTTATTATTATACCTGGAAGAAGGTAAGAAAAAAATTATACACCTTTAAGAAGTATCAACATTCTTAATTTAAAATTTGAATTTCAAAAGGTGTTCCTAATTACGTATTTTTAACCCGTTTTAACCACATAAAAATACATACCTACTTGTTTTCCCAGTAATATCTTTAAAAGCTTATGAGATGAAATAAAAAAATGAAAACATTTAAATATCACATTAGCTGTGTCAAGATTCTTTGATGACTAGATATGAATAGCCCTAAACCTTCTAGCATGTGAGTTCTCAATTAAATTGTTGTAACCTTCATTGAAATTGCAAAGTTCTTACTGGGGTGAAATTAATGTCAAGCCGATCTAATACATAATAAAAAACAATAATATTTAGATAATTTTTAAAGCGCCTTTATTGTGAAAAATTTCCTGAAGGGCGCTGTGAACGTAATGAACAAAAATAATGAAACGTAATAAAAAAAGAGCAATGAACAAGATTAAGAAAGGGACGCTATGAATGAAGATGGAGGAATAATTCGAAGAAAAAGCACGATCTTGAGTATTAAATATTGTTGTTAAAATTGTGTCGAGGACTAAAATATCTATGATTCGATGTATGAACGTTGATAACGCAAGTGCGGAACAGAACGTATGTGAGTGTCGTTCCATTACCTTACTCTTTAACTCTTGCGTTCAAGTCACAGTATGCTTTAAATACTTTTGTATAATCTAAGAGATAGCTTATTATATTCGTTACTTATCGACTGTGTAAAAGTTCAGCTGGGCGTAGAATAAAACACTGGCAATTAAACTGTTATGTGGTATTTACAAAATCTGCAATTAAGGCTTTCGTCGCTTCAGGGTTAAGCCTACCGGATCCCAAAATTACCAGTACGCAGGTCCTTTGTATTCCGTCACACAGGACGTGAGCAAAATTAATTTCGACAATTGTGTCATAAACAACGACTCCACCCGGTGGAAATCCTCCCGGCTCTCCCCCACCCAGGCACGCCTCCGTAGAAACCGGGAACGCGTCTCATACTAATCCGTACGAGACAATGTGGGGGGGCGGATCTCCTGGGGCAAATTGTTAATTTTAAATACACAAAATTACAATAATAATAATAAGCTCATTGTTCGAGCGTGACAGTAATAGCGATTTGGTGGAGTTGTTTTTGTATATCGCTGTCGGTGGGAATGACGTCAGCCCGCGCCATTTTGTAGTTTTTTTTTCACACGGTAATATGACTTGATTGCTTGTTGCTGTTGAGACATGTGTGGTAATTGATGTAAATCGGTTTTTTAGAGGGACTGTTAGCGCCGGACTAAGAAGCAAAAGATTTTTTGTGGTATTAACAAATTGTTCAACCAATTGTTAGTGATGGCATAATCATATCGATATTTTATATTTAGCGATACTAGCAGTTCGCAATTGTGCGCTGATACCAACCCTGATGTGATAGGGAGACTGGAACTGGCAGAGGAAGGACGAAAATAGACTGAACGCTGAAGAAATGAGATCCCTGAGGCGTAAGTGTGATAAAACAAAATATGACCACGTTACAGACGTAAATATTTGGAAAGAATGCTACGCTGAGGTAAGCGAAATAAATAATACTAAGAAGTGTACGCTTAGATGGTTTGGATAAGTGATAAGAGAGAACAAAGAAATAAGTGTAAGGAGAATATGAAGCGAAAGTGAATGGTAGAAGAAGTCGGGTCATTTCTTTAAAGACATGGTACATTTAAAGAAATCAAATACTTGAGTCGGGTCACGTCAAGAGTCAGAATAACGCATGTGAATGAAGCAATGAACCCGACGCTTTGGACCGTTCGACCAACTTTGGTATGCATTTGACGGCCTCCGTTTGAGTGGCAAGACGCTCGACTATGAATCCAAAGGTCGCGGGTTCAAACCCGACGTGCGCCGATAACTTTTATTTTATCAATATGTGTCATAACACATTTAATTCGTATAAAAATAATATTAAGTATATTTGCGGCACGTTCTAGAGTGGTAGATACTTAAACTATCACCCTGGTGAAAGACCACCATTCAGAATCGAAACGTTGCTTGAAATGACTTTAGCCGTATTTGATGACTAGATCTGAATAGCCAGGTACTTTCCAACCTTCCTCTTCCCCATCTTCTTTTCTCCCCACTGCCTTCAGCCTCACAACATACCCCAATTGGAGATGCCATAGTCCCACTGACTCTAGACGGTTGGGAGCAGTTGGGACTATTATGCGGTGTTCACTATAAAAAATAAAAATAAAAATATGGGGAAGTGAATGGTAGAAGAAGCCGGGAACACCCGGAAAAGACATGGCTCAATCAAAGAAATTAAATAGAAAATAAAGTATGGTCATGTCAAGAGTCAGAAATAACGCATGCGAATGAAGCTATGAGAACCCGACGCTTTAAACCGTTCGACCAACTTTGGGTAGGCATATTTTATTATGTTGTCATGGTAGGTACAAACTGATTTTGTTATTCTACATGCGTCCGATCGAGACGGCGCTTAAACCAGAGTAATTTTATTCTTATTACTTACCATATTAATCTTGAAGTAATAATATATGGAGAGAGAGCTTATTCTTTTTACCCAACCCATACAGATTTGGGATAAATCACTTTCTCCGGGTTTTTACGTCGTACACCATGAGAAAGAAAGAGACGACAAAATTTCCCGAATTATCACACCGCTTTAAAGTATTGTTAGAATGTTCTTCGTGTCCAGCGTCTCCGTTGAATCCGCCCACACGTTATGATACGCGAAGTAAATTGAGACAACTCAGCGGTTACCATGAGAAAGAAAGAGACGAAAAATTTTCCCGAATTATCACACCGCTTTAAAGTATTGTAAGAATGTTCTTCGTGTCCAGCGTCTCCGTTGAATCCACCCACACGTTATGATACGCGAAGTAAATTGAGACAACTCAGCGGTTTACTAGGTTACATGTTAAATATATTTTTTAAGCAATACTGTGAAAAAGTGGCTGTACAAATAAACAAAAACATTATGTCGACATGTGATATGAATGGATGTATAAATAACCTACCCTAGTCCTAGTCACGCCCAGGTTTAGTTGAGTTCGGCAAACTTCTTATAAACCCACTACAGCTCTCTCTACAGCGCTCCTTTTGAATATTATTGCTCTGAGATATTAATATTCATGGCCTGTTCAAAAGAAAAGGTGAATTTTGAATTTTCGAGGTCTGTGTACATTAGATTATCGATTTTTTTTTTGTTATGTTGGTACACAAATGTTTATCATATGTTAGCATTATCAGCCATTTTAGATTAGTGGTTTGTTTTTGACAATTGGAAAGGTTAGTCACGTTTTTGTGTGTTCTTCGATTTTTTACTTTTGAAAAAATGGATCAAAGAATAAAATCCATGATTTGTTTTTCCACAACTCCAGGACGCTCATCGTCATTAACATCTTCTCGGCCTTCTGTAAAGCGCTTGTACAACTTATAAACACTTTTTTGAGACAAAGTAGACTTGCCGAATACTACAGTCAACATTTTAAGTGCGTTGGAGTACTTTATTCCATTTTTAACGCAAAATTTAATACATATTCTTTGATGCATTTTTTTCAAAAGTAAAAAATCGAAGAACCCACCAAAACGTGACTTACCTTTCCAAAGTGGCTGATAATGCTAACATATGATAAACATATGTGTACCAACATAACAAAACAAAAAAAATCAATAATCGAATGTACACAGCCTGCGAAAATTCAAAATTCACCTTTTCTTTTGAACAGGCATATTTTTTAAACAATACTGTGAAAGAGTGGTTATACGAATATACAAAAACATTATGTCGACATGTGCTATGAATGGATTTATAAATACCCTACCCCTAGTCCTAGTCATGCCCAGGTCTAGCCGAGTCCTTACTACAGCTCTCTCTACAGCGCTCCCTTTTATATATTATTGAACTGAGATATTAATATATACCTTTGTGATTGTAATAATTAGCTACCTAGACCAGAGGTTCCCAAACTTTTTGTCCCGTAGACCACTTGCCGATTTTTTTCTGTTTTGTGTAGACCCCTGCTTTCCTAATATTGTTTTTTTTAGCGTTGGGGAAAAACTTCAAAGTTTTGTGAACGCTTCAGGAACTGTTAGTTCTTTGAAATAAACCCTTCGCGATGAACACTTCAATTGAAGTCAAACTCGCCAAAAATAGTACTAGTCGGTAGAGGTCTCAAATCGAAAAGTACTAGCAAATCGACAAAGTAACCTCCCCAAAAAGTGCTAGCAAATCAACAAAATTTACCCTCCGAAAAAAAGCACTAGTCGGTAGATATTTGAAATCGAAAACTACTAGCAAATCGACAAAAAATTATTAGACTTAAAATAATTTGGGAATTAATGTCTATTATAAGAGAATATGCCACTGAAATATTTCATTCATTCGTCAAATTAATGTTTTCGTCATGAATTTTCCCGCATAAGTAAACCTAACCTAAGTAACATACGTGACAAATGTGTCAACATCAATTATCCGGCGCCATATTGGATCGTTAGCTTTTCAATTTCGTCACGTCCAATCGCCAGCGATGAATTTAGCATCGTTCGTTTATTGAGACGGCAATCTCAGTAGCTGATTGGCCAAAATTCACACGGGTCTCCGTATATTAAATTATGTTCCCGCCACAAAGTTTTATGACAGCTTAATTCCGAACTTGAGACGTGATGATTTTTAAAAAACTTAATTATGCAAATGAAGGAGAATAGGAATCAGTAAATGGAATACACGCTAAGGCTACTTTATTATTTATTTAGATTAACTGGGTTGTTCGTAAACTTGTTGAAATGTCATGGAAAAGGCTGACAACACAGCCTAATAAATATGTTAACCTTATATTATATTTTTCATCTAATTAAAAATATAGGTGTTGAATTAATGCAATTGCCTTATGAAATAAAATAAAACAGGAAGAAATAAGGCATTTTCCAATAAATAGATACCTTAGAATTACAGTTCTTTATTTATGGTTTTAAAGTTTATTTTGTAGAACTCCATTTTAATTCTTAGGGTTTTTTAAATTTTTTTTAAACAATAATTATTATTATTTATATGAAAAAAAAAACAATTTTTAGTTAAAAGTTCTGCTAGGTAATTATTTTTACGCGTGACAGCTGTTTTGCCTTCTGAGGGCATTATCAAACTGATAAATGCAGATGAAATTTAAAATAATAATAATTATTGTTTAAATAAAACTAAAAAATTACAGTTCTAACCAGTGAATTCAACCCAAGCTAGTCAAAATCAAAAGTCTATAGACGCAGTTATTTTTAATTTTTTTTCGAACGTTATAAATTTAAATGTCATTATTTAAAAAAAATAATAAGGTCCCGTTAAACTTCTACAATATCAGTTTGTCAACAGGTTCTATAATTAACCATCTTATGTAATTATATTTTACAAAAGGACTATTTTTTTATATTAGTTTCTCTTTTCTTATAACTAACATAATACATATTTTATTAAATATGAATATGTGTATTTTTATAACATTATAAGAAAAACAAACGTGCCATTTGATTCATGACCTGGGCTATTTATATTGCGATGTATTGTTGGATAAAGATGTAAGAGTTATTATCTGCATTTTATGAGATAGCGTAACGTGTTTTTTTTGTAATATGAATCATTATTTATAATGGATACCACTGAACAGAAAATTCCTAGAAGTGTGACCTATATCGATTTGAAAGCAAACTCATGTCGCATTTTACATAAGACTTTTAGACTCCAAAGCCCTAGACAAACCGAGGAATTTGATTATTTGTCCAAGAAATAATTCCGATTTATGAAAAAGAGTTTGATCAATTTACCCGAAGTAGGGGAAAATTTACCTTGTTTTGGACACAAGAGACACGCCCACCACCAGTTTACTCACTTGATCGTGACATGTCTTCCTTGTGCGTCTCCAACTTCTTCTACCATTCAACTTCGCGTCATATTTTCTCCTTAGAATATTTTTTTCGTTCACCCACTTTACATGTCTAAGCAATTTAGGCGTCCCCTTCTTAATCTTATTCATTACGTTTATATCAGCCTAGGAATCTATTAAGTACATATACATAACTTAAGTTTTTTAAATGTCTACATTTTACTGTCGAAGTGTACATTCCAACACGTTTTCGTGATTTGAATGAATTTCATATTAAGAAAGACGGCCTGCGTGGTCGAGTGATTAAGACGCTCGACTAAGGATCCAGAGATCACGGGTGTAAATCCCGGCGCGCATTTATTTTATTAATACGTGGTATTTCACATCGAAGTAGTATAAAATCATATAAAGTATATTGTTGGCACGTTCCAGAGTGGTAAATACTTATAGATCGCCTTGGTGAAAGACCACCATTCACAATCAAAACGCTGCTTGAAACCGCTTTGACCATGTTTGGTGATCAGATTAGAATAAGAAGGTTCTTCCCACTTTTCCTCTCTTCACTACCTTCAACCTCACAACATACCCCGATTAGGAATTCCATAGTCCTTCTAGCTCTAGACGGTTGGGAGCAGTTGGGACTTTTGTGCGGTATTCACTATTGAACGCGCGCACAGCTCACAGCATACATATTTTGTGTAGTCTAGTCCTAGTGAACATTTAATAATCTACTGTGACGTTGGCAGCGTTTGGGCATATGTAGTTTGTGCTTTTGACACGTTAGAGTAAAATATCGCTGGGGCGCTCGCGGCGCTGTGATTAGCTGAACTTACGTATTTTTGAAATTGTAAATTTACTTTTTGCAATAATTTCATATTATTTATTTCAATATTATATGTAGGGTAGGCAGTGCTTATGTGCCTTTATGGAGTGCACGCCTCTGCTTATGAGTTAAGTCTCTACATGGTATACTATGCTAAACTATGTTAAACCCACCTAGTAAGCTGAAACCTGACAGGTTTACAAACACATAACTTAGTCTAATCAATCAACATAATTACTCGTTCGTATGTATGTACGGACGCACTTTAGGTACAAATAGACGGAATTTCTACCCCTTGTGAAAAAAACAATGAGTGATTATTATTGGAGCCTTACCTCATTCTGAAATCCTTATTGACACTTTGGTTTATGGAAACTTTTGACGTGTGTTTTGAATACTTAAAGCACACCGGATCTAAGTATATGTATGCGACTCATACATGTGCCATTAATCTATGTCGCTGCCTGGATATACAGAAAATACTCGGATGCATAAGCACCGTCACTTCTCGTTACCAGTTTTAGTTATTTTTTCTATAAATTCCAATATTTACAAATAAAATGAGTTGAATCGACAACTTTTCAATCTATTAACACCATAAAAATAAATCGATTCATTTGAGTTTATCAATCATCATTTAAGAGTTTAAAATATCATATGGTATCTGTCATCTGTCATCTGTCATCTGTCATCTGTCATCTGTCATCTGTCATCTGTCATCTGTCATCTGTCATCTGTCATCTGTCATCTGTCATCTGTCATCTGTCATCTGTCATCTGTCATCTGCCATCTGTCATATGTCATCTGTCATCTGTCATCCATCATCCATCATCCGTCATCTGGTACCTGTCATATGTTATCTGTCATCGGGCATATGTCATCGGGCATTTGTCATCTGCCATCTGTCACCTGTCATCTGCCATCTGTCATCTGTCATCTGTCATCAGTCATCTGTCATCTGCCATCTGTCACCTGTCATCTGTCATCTGTCATCTGTCATCTGTCATCTGGCATCTGGCATCGGTCATCGGTCATCTTTCTTCTGTCATCTCCTCTACCTCATTTCCCTCCCTTATTAAAAAAGTGACTACATTTTCCTTTCATGAAAAGAAAAAAAAAAAATTCTTGCAAGTATTGAAATTGGCTTATCTTTCTGACTCTCCTTTTCCTTTTCGCCTTTTTCTTTATATTTATTGATATACTCGTATGTTGTGTTTCTTTGTATACCCTTTGTATCTATTTTGCATCTATGTTATATTGAGTATCTTTACACTGGGCTTTTGTAATTGAATTTTTCTCATTCACGTGTGAATAAACTATAAAAAAACAGTATAGTAAAATAAAAACTGCAACTTTCGCACTCAACTCAGATATTTGAACTATAACCCACTTTTTAACAATTTGGCGGGTTTGCGTAACCTTCCGTCCCAAATATGAAAATTTCTGCAATCGCTTGTTAAATTAAAATTTAAAATAATACACTTTCGCTAGCCAATAATGCTTTTTTAGGTTGAGTGCGGAATGCGTTGGAAGGTTTTTTTGTCAAGAGAAACCGGTTATTTCTAACGTTTTATGACATCACTGCAGACATGCTTTCTCGCGATCGCCCCCTGCTAAGTGTAGGAGTATTATTTTAATCGTTACTTCCTAATGCAATGATTGATAGTCAAAATATGCCAAGCTTAAAATAACACGATAATATATTTATGCTATTTGTGTTCACTTTGTAGAAATTCATTTAACATCTTTTTATCAAGAGTCCCAACTGCTCCCAGCCGTCGTGAGTCAGTGAGACTACGGCATCCCTAATTTGAGTATGCTGTAAGGATGAAGGTAGTAGTGAGGAGAAGGATATGGGTAAGAGGAAGGTTGCAAAGTACCTGGCTATTCAAATCTGGGCACAAAACACGACTAAAGCCATTTTAACCAACGTTTCGATTTTGAATGAAAGTTTTTCACCAGGGGGATACTTATCTACGTACTTACTCTATTATACGTATCTGTGGTTAGGCCACATATAAGAAGATGACTTATTTATAAGAATCCAATAACATTTACCTCCTTTTGTAATGTATAATTATTTATTTCGGTATAACGCAATAATAGTAAAGATAGATTTATATTGTACTGTACTACATGTTTAGTTATTTCGGGCTGCGGTCTATAGGGTAGAAACTTTCCTGATAATAACTATTTTCTGAAAGGACAGTGCCTCGAAAGAAGAAAAAAGTATCGCATTTTTCGTTTTGTATAAAGAAAACTGAAGTTCCTACGTAAAATATAGTACAAAATTAAACCTTCAAATGAGATCAAGTCAAGTAAGCAATTGATTTTATGTACATAATTCCCGTTTTAACTAAATACGTACGTGCATGAGAGATAACTTTAAATTTAGAACTGTAAGATGCTTTCATAAAGTTATCAAAATTTCAAAAGAGTCTTTTCAAAGCCCCATCTACCTAATAAATTACTTACCTATATTGTGTTTAACAGACATAAACAAAGTTTTTAATATAATTTTCATTACCTTATACTTTATTTAAAAAGCTTTCATATTTCGTTTATTTAATATTTTTACTGAGAGTAATGGTTAAAAACTTTTAACATATATTTTTAGGTCGATTTGAAAAATATATTAAGTCATATAAAAGCTCATTTCAGCAGCATACCTGTACGAACAACATTAAAAAAAAGTATTTGGTAGGTATTCACGAGCTAACTGCATACGTTATAAAAAGCACAGTTTTTAGTTTTTCAGAGTTCCGTTACCCCAAAACTGTTTAAATCCCATCACATTATTAAATTAATACGGTAGAAAATTTAATGGTGTAAGATTTCCGTGTTAGATTTAAAACACTAAAGAAACACCGGCCGTTTAGGAAAGCTGTTATTAATTTTAATGAAATTATTAAAAGATGCATCGCCTGTCTCTTAACGCTCGTCGACATGTGTACCGCTATAATTCATCCCCTACGTGAAGAAATTAGGGGTGGATTCCGAGAAACTAAATAACTTCCCATTAAAGCATATCACGGGTTCGCGGAGGGCTCAGAGTTTCACAAACGTTAAAGTATTTTATTTTGAAAATTAATTAAACCAAAAATACTACACTGTTTTGTAAATTAGTGACTATGTGGTGGTATACATAAGTAACTCTATTTGTTTTATAAATCAATTTACCTAAATGTTAAGCCAGAGAATAAACAGGTGAGTAGTTACAATTTGTTAAATCAGTTTTTTACTCGCTTTTAAGGAATTGGAAAGTTATCGGTTAAAATTAATTAATTATAGTTTTTTAAAGCTGAAATAGATAAAGCTTGATTCAATTTATTTTGTTTCTAAGGTGTTTTTTGGGGGTAAATTGACTGAGTTTAAAGCGCTTTTGGGAGAACTTTTCACAAAAACATAATTTTATCATGATAACCAATTTTTTAAATCATCATTTTCGTACACAATCACACCTTATTTATCAAAATTGAATTAAGGAAAATAAACCTATTATATTACCTCCACGTTTCCACTCTGTTGGATAAAACTAGTGATGTATTAATTACAATATACTGATTTGAACTTTGATAAAATATTTAAAATGCAATTTAATTTAATCCAATGTCATTTGATTTCAGTATTTACATTGTGACGCTATATCACCCCAAATACGTATAAATATGTTATGAAAATAGTTCAATAATTTGAATTTAAGTGGTGCTTCCAAATAAGTTTTTTTTTTTTATTTAATAAAAATTGTTTTAGATTGAAATCAGCCGGTTTTATGAACAATTGTGCCTTCTTCAGTGCAATTTTTGGCCTTTCGATGAAATAACTCATATTTTAAGGAATTACTCGTAGGTAGTATTAAATTTGTCGTAGGTAGTATTTAAACTAACCACCATGGCGTTTCTCCGCAGGGGTAGGCAGAGAAGACGGACCGCCATACAACTCTGTCTTGGCACACACTCCTTACATCATTCGCATTCATACATCGTCTCACACATACTCTTCTGTTATTTTGACTCTTTACATGGCCTAAGTTCGAGTATTTGATTCACTTGATAGTGCCATGTCTCCCTCGGGCGTCCCCGACTTCTTCTTCCATTCACTTTCATTCGCTATATATGCCATCTAAGCGTCCTTTTTCTTGATCCTATTCACTACGCTTACATGAGCCTGGCATTCTTGCCGGATATCCACGCTTTAACATGGTTTTACCGCACATACGCCTTAGGGATCTAATTTCCACAGCACTAAGTCTACTTTCGTCCTTCTCCTGCCAGTTCTATGCCTCATTGCCATACATCAGGGTCGGTATAAGCTTTGCATTGTGGACTGCTATCTTTGCTTTTTGGCTATTTTCAGTACAGGAACTAAAAACTGGTCCTATTGTTAAATTCAATGATGGCAGATAAAATTTTAGGAAGCTAGAATAATCGTTGGTAAGTTAATCAAAATTAAAGTCTGTCTACATTGAAGAATGGTATCAAAAAATACTAACGAAGTTTTAGTATCTCAAGGACTTGATTTTTTGCTTTCATCCGTTGTTTCCTTGTTAGGGATGCTTTCCACCGTATCTGCAGGTGATAACTTAACAAGGGTTCCTATATTTATAGCTGTTGCTCATAATGAGGCTGATCGATTTGTTTCGCTTACCCATCGACACGCAGAGATAGTCATCTCCTAAATAACCTCAAAACTAATGTCGACAAGTTGGCGTGTTGGGTTTATATAATATTTTGTATTTCGAGTGACTCATCACGTGCTTAGGCGACATCTGGTTTTCAAGTTGGATATTATAGTAGTACCGATTGTTAACCGGGAAAATAAAGGTATTTAACTTGACTCTCCAAGAAAAAATATTAGCAGCTTTAATCCACCCATTTCATTTTATTTTTATTTTTATGACTGACCGCCTTCACTTAGCTTAGGCATCATCGGGGCATAGACATAAAATACAAAACACGTCATATTCATCGAAATATTACAAAAATGTAGCACTACTAATGTTGCACCCCTAAATGTTTCACCCGCGTATGAAAAGGATGGTTATTCAAAAAATATGTGTGTGCGGAAGGGATAGCTATATGAAGCGTGTTTCGAAGGTATGTCTCGTTGACTTGGTTTAGTTCAACCGAGCGCGTTGTCTCAGTAACGTATCTACATTATTTAATTCACCTAAGCAGCAGGGTTCACAATTAAACTGAAAAAAAAATACAAAATGTGCGGTTATATACACATACAGAGGAGGGAGAACACAATAAAAATAAAATAAAATAACAAAAAAATTATATTTAAATTAAGACAAAAGATCAGAGATAAAGAGACAGATAATATTAATTGAAAGAGGCAAAACGTCTGCAAGGAAGGGATTAAGGAATAATGAAAAATCGTATTTTAGTTAAAATATTATCACAAAAGCTTAAAACTTCCAAAATATTAGCTGAAGCCTAATATTTAATACTCATAGATTTATAAACACTCATTTAAATTAATTAAATATATTTTAAACCTTATTCAATTGTAATATATTTAGAGAAACTTCAGTAAATATAGTTTGAAAAAAAACACGATCTTTGGTTTGTCTTTCAGTTTGAATAAAATCAATAACAAATAATATATAAATCAAGTATCATGTATCGTATATTATGTAGACACCAATACAAAAGAAAAAATATTTTAAATAAAAGTAACTTTATTTTGACACCACTTTATTGTTTTGACACTTTTATTTAAAATTTAATTATGTCTTTCCACAAAGTGAGTGCTTCATGTCAAAGTTTAAAAAATATTTTAAAAGAGCACCCTTGAAAATAGTATCTGGATTGTATATTTGCATGATATGTTATTATGTTCATAATTTAAGTAAATTTAAAAATACCTTCCAAGCATTATCCAAGCAAAGTTCTAATAACATTTAATTTTCTTTTAGAACCACCAATAATGAATAAATAATATAAACAATTATAATACTCTCGGAATCTCCGAACAATAAACAACTTGTGCACTGGCAAACGGCAATAAATATTCGGAAGAATATTTGCTCACTCGATGCAGCAATTATTTATTTGGAAGGAATGTAAATTGCTCCGCGAGTAACGTCTCCCCAGCGGACAGATTTTGACGCTGGGATAAATAAATATTATACTCCCATACGCATGAAAATTCTGATATTTACGAGGAAAGAGACATCATACATAGTTTGGGTTAAATAAAATAAAAATCTGTTGAGTGGAGTAATGCCTGAAAAGGCAGCTTCTAAACTTGTATGCGTAGTTACTAATCACAGCCTTCAATAGGTAAGCTGTTATTTTTTTTAAATAATAGTTACGTTCAAAAGAGAAAAATTTCATCACAATTTTCAACAAATACACCGTGTTTTACGCTCATACCGCGAAATTATGAGGGGTGATTTTTAATGAATATCTAAGGAATAAGTTTTCATTTTTTTTTTCATGGAAATCACTCGGGGCCTGTTTCGTACGAAAATTTGTTTTGTATTTACAGCTAAACTACCTGACCGTTCTAGATATGTCATATTTTGCTTAGTGGGAAGAATATGTCTCTGTTTGTTTTATTTAGATTTTCACGAATAATCTCCCCAAGAATTTGGAGTGCTAAACACGTTGTACGTTATTGGTAATAATACGAAAATTGTGGCGTGAAGTTAACTTGGAGTATATTATTGACGAGCTCTGTGGCATAGCAGTAAGGCTCTGGACCCAGAGACCGCTATTTTGAATTCATCGCGATTAAATAATAAAAAAAATTGTTTTTGAAACTCTTGCGCGGCATCACATTATTAAAATATAAAATTTAAGAATTATCTTCACGTTTTTAAACATTTTTATATGTTTATGTCGAATGCAATTTGTTAAAGGTATTTCAAAAAACGATGTAATGGCGAGTCATACGATTTATTCAAAGATAACGAGCTAAAAAATCAATACAGTTCATAAGGTATATATCTACAAAACTACCTATAAACAACTTAAATTCTACAAAAAATCATAAAACTGATATATTCCGACCGAAAATATTTAATATTGTCATTAATCTTGTGCTGAGATATGACCCCCATTATATAAAAATATTTTATGCCTATTGATATTGCAATAAATACACGTTTAGTTTATTTCTTCAAATATTTATTTTTGCTTTCCGTTTCCAGAAACGATCCCTTGTTAACGAGTAAATTGATTGCACGTCAACGAATCGCCAACGAATTAGCATAAGTGCGAATGGGATAGACAGAAAAGGAGTCTCATAGTAACGCCCGAGTGGGAAGGAGACCAATAGACATTTGTGTACTCCATGAAAGGGGTAATATAATGAGAGGAAAAGAGCTTTAACAAAAGCTCACGCATACAGTTAGTTAAATTGAGAACGACACAAAAAATATTTTTATAATTCAGTTTATTTCATTCTAATTTTATGAGATGGAATGAATATTCTTTTCATAAAAACATTAATAATTTGATATAACTAAATGGAATGAGAACTTTTGTAAAACAAACAATTTTTTTTTAAAGGATGTCAACATTCCCGGGTTACGAATAACCTGACAATATTTGAAAAACTCCTACCGCCATCATAATAAGCGGAAGATGATGCTTGTGCGATTTTGGAGGACTTAGCTGGCAGAAGAATTGAACCCACGACGCACGAGTGGGAATCCAACGAGTTTGTCCACTCAGCTACTAACCGGTCGACTCTATACTTGAAAGTGTTCCAAACTGTAAAAATAAACCTAATGATCCATGGATAAAATTATGGAAGACGAAGTAGACGGATACCGCTACGACAGATTGAAGTGAAAAAATAATTATTTGAAAATTGTGAAGCAATTTTGTGTCAGTAATAAAAAAAAACATAAAAAGTTTAAAAAATATTTTTTATGAAAAACTTAGATAAAACTCAAATTTGGAACGCAGCGCAAACTTTTCAAAATTGTATTTCATTTGATCAAACTATCGTTAAAGAGTGCTTTATAAAATTCATGAAGTGTTCACTTTTCTATTTTTTTTCTGCGTGTTTGACAACACGCCCCCATTTCCCCTACAAATAATTTTAAAATATCCACTAAAAAAACTGTAAACAAATATCTCTCTTCCTTTTCACATCAATAAACACGGAGATATTTTAATATCATCCAAAATAATATCCTGAATGGTTCATTAAAGTCAGAGATTCGGGTTTTTATTGGGTTTTAGCTGATTTTATGTCTTTGTCATGGCCTTTGCCATTCTATTCTGTGCGCACTATAACCTGAGCAACTTTATAGCGGGTTTAATTCTAAGTATGTTTAAAGGAGTCAAACAAATCGATTATTAATTCAGAATGGTTGACTCGTTAAAAATAAATATTTAAAGTATTCTTAGGTTGAACGTATTTTATAACATAATATTTAATAAGGCTAGGCATCTAATGTACATACAACACTTTAAAAAAAAATCAAAAACGTTGTAGTTTGACGTTATTGTTTAAATGAAAATTTTCATTTAAACTACTTTATTGTTATATATACTACCTAAAAGTCCTAATTGTAAATCACTAATTGAAAATATTAGTTGTAAGACATCACAGTACCAGGGGTGTTAGTTGAAGTTTGCCGGTTTTTTCAAAAAAGAAAACGCTTAATTCTCCAGGGAATTTCAAAATTTTTTTATTCAAAGTATTGACCATCGGATTTTATACATTTTACCCATCTTTGAGGCAAATCATGGATACCATTCCGAAAAAAAATTTTCTCTTTCGAGTAAACCATTCGACGAGCCATTTTTCGACTTTTTCAAAATTGGCGAAGCGCTGTTCTGCGAGTGAGTTTCCCATCGATGCGAAAAGGTGATAGTCGGACGGGGCAAGGTCTGAAGAGTACGGCGGGTGAGAATGTAACTTGTGTATTTTAAAGGTTAATGTCCATAGAAAAATATGAAATAGATGCCAAATCATAGAAATATATACACATCTCTAGCGACATCTATGAGTAAAACCGGCAAACTTCAACTAACACCCCTGGTAATAAATCTTAACTGTAAGCTATTAGTTATAAGTTTAAGTGATAAGTGATAAGATTGGATAATTTAATTTGTAAAGCGCCCTTGAGATAATTTTCTCACGAAAACGTCGCAATAAAAGTTATCCATTTATTATTATTATTATTAAGTGTGAACTAGTATCGATTAAAATACTAACCTTCTTCAGAGAAATATTAAATAAACTTAATAGGTTAGTGTTGTAAAATTGTCCAAAGAAGCGAAGCTAGTAGTCCACAATGGAGTGCTTATACCAACCTTGATGTATGGCAGTGAGGCATGAAACTGGCAGAGGAAGGATAAAAGTAGACTGAATACTGTGGAAATGAGATCGCTGAGGCGTATGTTTGTTAAAACCATGTATGACCGTCTTCAAAATGGGGATATCCAAAAAAATGCAAGGCTGGTGTAAGCGTAATGAACAGGATCAAGAAAGGGACGCTTTGATGGTTTGGGGATGTAGAAAGAATGAATGAAGAAGGGAGTGTGAAAATAATATTTGACGCGAAAGTGGATGGAAGAAGAAGTCGGGGTCGCCCGAGAATAACATGGCACGATTGAGTGAATCAAATACTTGAATCGGGCCATGTGGAGAGTCAGAAAAACAGAAGAGGATGTATGAGACGATGTATGAATGTGAATGAAGCGAGGAGTGTGTGCCAAGACAGAGTTATATGGCGGTCTGGCCTCTCTGCCTACCCCTGCGGGGAAACGGCGTGATGGTTACTTAGTCATTTAGGTTAGTGTTTTAACCGTAACTAGTTGACACATTTATACCACTAATTAAATTACATACTAAATATTACTTCCTTCGTAATTCGAGTAGCTATGAAGTGATTGTTAGAAGGTTTATCAAATATTTCAAACAACATTATGAAAACTTGATTCGTTCGCCATAAATGTTGAAAAAATCTGGCGAGTCTGGAAGTTGCCCAATTAGTTCAGTGGTTAGAGCACCGCTCGATTAGAAGAAGTGCGGAAAGATCTCGGTGCACAAATAACTTTGTTATCGTGTAGTTTTTGAATGCGTGTTATTTACAGTAAAAGGATGATAATAGGCTGAATGCAATAAAAATTAGATACCCGTGGTTTATGTACTTCAAAGTGATGCTGTATAACCTTATTCTTAGGCCTCCATGGTCGAGTGGTACACGTAATCGACTACGAATACAAAGGTCGCGGGTTAAAACTCGGCGTGGGCCAATAACTTTTATTTAATTAATGTGTGTCATAACACATTTAATTCATATTAAATAACAAAAAGTTTATTTGTGGCACGTTCCAGAGTGGTAGATACTTTAAGTTATGGCCCGGTAAAAGACCAACATTCAGATTCGAAACGTTGCTTGAGATGGCCTTCGCCGTGTTTGGTGTCCAGATCTGAATAGCCAGGTACTTACCAACCTTCCTATTCCCCATCTCCTTCCCCTCTCCACTACCTTCAACCTCACAACATACTCCAATTGGCGAAACCATAGTCTCATTGGCTCTAGACGATGGGGAGAAGTTGGGACTCTTGTGCGGTATTAACTTTAAAATAATAAAAAACTTATTCTGAATGAGTAAATTCTAAAAGATTTGAAATTATTTATTAAAAAAGATAGGTGGTTTTTTCCTAAATGGTGCTTTACAAATTATTTGAATATCATTTTTATTTTTATAAACCGATTAGTATAGAAAGAAGTGTCAAAAAAAAGGTTTAAAAAAAATGAAATAAAAAGACTAAGAGGCCCCAGAAAGATGTGACACGATCGAGTGAATCAAATATTTAAACGTGATGAATGCGGATAAAGCTCGAGAAACTCGGAAAGTTGTCATCCAATTATTGTTTGTTTGCACTGCCCACTCGCGCAAGGCGAGAGTTATTAGGTGAGCAGGTAAGTACTCTGCACGCAGCGCTATACGGACAGGCAGCGAGAAGGAAAAGGAAAGTACAGTTAGCGCAATTAGAGTTGTCCCAAACAACACACGCAACGTCACTGAGAAACAGCAGTATATCTTATTTACGCCTCCTTATTGATCTTTAGTGAGAAAAAGGACAATGCGCGTTTCAAAAGTTAACATTTAAAAAAAAATATTCGAAAAGATTTAGCATTTAAAAAAAAAAAAACAGTGCGTTCTTTTTAATATGTATTTATCAATCATAACTGGAATACTCTTTTGTGAAGTCGAATAACACGTTTGAATGACGTACGCAAGCAACGCATCTATTGAGTATTGTGTTCTGGTTAACTCTGTTTTCAATACCAATAATAAAAATAATAATTGGCTATTTTTATAGCGCCGTTTTCATCTTATCTATTTAAGGGCATGGAATGTAGATACAAGAAGACTATAACATCATATATCTTTAATCAAAAATATTAAAATGTATTTGAACGCTATTTTCTAATACTCTACAACTGTTCCTTATTTTATTTGTGCATATAATTCTCATTTTTTCACTGTAAAAACTGTCACTGTATACAATAAAATAAATAAAACATACATAATGTAAAATATTATGAAAACATCATTTATATTAGGAGTGGTGTAGTTTTTATAGTCACAAAGCCAAGAATGTTTTTAATAATGTATCCGTGTTTATCTCGAATAGAATCTTGTCACCGCTAGCAATCGAGAGTAAAAGAATTGTAGCGGATGTTTCGCGTTGGTCATAACTTTTTACCTCCAACGCTATTTCCTAAGGTCGTTAATTTTACAGGATGTGTCAAATCCTGACTTATTTATTTTAATTTCAGAAAATTACCTCAGTTGTAATATCTGCTTCTTCATGTTATTTTAATTTGATTTATTCCTATAAACATGGTAGCACGTACAAAAAAAAAATGTTTTGCGGTGCACGGTTGGCGTGTTGATGAATACATCGTAAACTAAATGTTTAATTAAGTCGTTAAGTTTTGTGAATTTTACTTTACTAGTGCCGTGGTGTGTAAGTATAATACTAAACCAATTTATATAGCGTACTTTTGTTAAATATATCACCTCAATGGAGCTATAGTTTGCATGTTAGAATTATGTGATTGTTACTGTATTTTTCTTGCATATTAAATGTTTTGGAGAAGAAATTTGTTCCAAATTATATTTTTTTTAACTTGTTAATCCAGAGTGGAAGACGCTCTTACCATCACCCATAATTCAGAATCAAGACTTTTCTTGAAATTGCTTTAGCCCCTTCCCATCTTCTTCCTCTTTCCAGTACCTTCAACCTCACAATTGCCACTGGTTCAAGACGGTTGGGAGCAGTTGGGATTAGAGCAGTGTGGTATTAACATTGAAAAATAAGCTTGAATAACCGTGAAAAAGATATTAATTTTGAAAATCATATACCTAAAAAAATGCTACAGTTTAAAAAAAAAAGTACTAATCTTCAGTTTCATTCCATCTATGAAACTCCAAAATTATATTGCATTCTTGTACATACCGATATTGCCAATTAATAACATTTTCAGCAAACTCAGTTTTTTAGAACTCAAATAAAATAAAATATCAGGTAAATTTTTTAGGTTTTTTAATTTTATTTAAACAATAATTATTATTATTTTAAATTAAAATAAAAAAAAAAAAACAATTTTTTAGGTAAAAGCTCTGAGATGTCATTATTTTTTACGCGTGACAGCTGTTTCGCCTTCTGAGGGCATTATCAAACTGCCCTCAGAAGGCGAAACAGCTGTCACGTGTAAAATAATTAAATCGCAGAGCTTTTAACTAAAATTGTTTCTTAAAATAATAATAATTATTGTTTAAATAAAATTGAAAAACATAAAAATTAAAATGGAGTTCTACAAAATAAACTTTAAAACCATAAATTTATATAAATAATAATAGGTACATACTATACACAGGTGCCTAGTGGTTTTTATTTTCTAACCCTTTATATTTCTCAAATAAATTGAGTAATATTTAAAAAAGCATATTAATGCGAAAATAAAAGAGAATAGTTTTTTTATTAATAAAGAGTGATATTATTTTACCCTTTTAGTTAATACAGCTTTGCAGCTGTCGTGGGTTTACGCTAGAAAATTGTATTGTTTGAATGTAGACCTACTAGTTAACAAACAATTTCATTAAAGCTAAGTTTAAAAAAATAAAGCATTTTGTTTTCTTGCTTATGGATTTCCATCCATATGATATAAACTGAAATTCTAAATTTTCTACGCGCATGGTTTTAAATTCCAATGACTAAATATGGGAAAATGAGTATGACTTAACATTATAAAGAGTTAGATATTATTTAATTCATTTCATTCATTTAGTCATGCTATTCATTTTGTTTTCGCGAAGGCGTCAACATCAATAATTATGTCTGATTAAAAAAAACGCCTACGAGAAAGTTAATAGTATCGTTACGATTAAATTAGAATATGATTATGTAAGGTATAGGTTTATAGCTTGAATTCAAGAAATACTGTGGATGTCTGCTTTAGGACATCATGTTGCTTTATGACATTGTCTATTTAAAAAGATATGTTTCAAGAAAACTATTTGACGATATAAATCAAGATTTCTGTGTTCAATATCTCTAAGCGTTATTAATATTGTGTATTTTTATAATTTTTGACACTTCACAATATATTGTCTTCCTATAACAGAATCATAATAGTTATAAAGTTTTTTACGGTCATTAAGCGATTTTAGCTAATTTTTAATCTTATCTGGGGATGTTTTCGTTTTAAATTTTCCATTAGACTTACCAGATAAATCTATAGTATAATAACAAGAAAATTCACTTTCCACTTACACGCACCACAAAGTATGGGATAAAATCTTTGAAATATATTGCCTACACATAGTGTAACTCATTTTCAGATAAATATAAAAACAGTCAACTTAATAAAAGTTTCAAAGTAGTGCTTTAAACAAATATTTTTTTCAATTTGAATGAAAATACGTAATAATCAGTTTTCTTTTTCCAGTATAGTAAAAACATCTTCATTCACTAAATTTCAATGTTTTTCTTCTGTTTGTTTCTACTAGTGTTTATTATTTAGTTGTATTTTCTACTAATACTAGTTGCCCTATTCTTTATACGGTATTTTTTATGTATTGTTTGATTTATTATGATTTATGTTTGTTTGATTAATTTGTATTTTTATATTTATTGTAACTCATGTGTTCTATAATTTCCTTTATCCCAAAGTGAATGTTTGCAACTCATCGGAATTTCTATGGATCTTAAGAAAATATTGAAAAAATAAATAATAATAAACATCCATAAATAATATACATCCTCTTTGGTACCAACGTTTCATTTTTAATTTTAAATTCATGTTTAAAATAATTGTAAACAAAACATAACGAAACAAATAAATCAACGAGAAGATTTTTTTACATTAGCAAGAAATAAAAAAAGGATTAAATTACTAACTAAGTACTTATAAATAGTAGATGATACAACAGAAATCCAAAAACCAACTTCATAATTTTAATAAAATATGTTAAAACTTTGGTATTAGTTTCATGATATAAACATACGTATCCATTGAATATCATTGATTATATTCATAAATATGAGACAGTTTAATCATCACGTATCTGTAGTCTATATGTTATGAGATTTAACGTATTACATTACGTATAAAAAAACAGATTTATTTTTACGTGATAGTACAATAACTATATAACCCCATTTTTTGTGAGAATACAGTGACGCTAAAGGATGTACAAGAAGGGAAGGAAAAGAGAAGTTAGAGAAGTACCTGGCTATTCGATAAACACAGCTAAAGCCATTTCATTTCAATTACCAAGTGTAGTATCTTGCTTAGGCTACACCTACATATTATTATTATTATATGACCCTGATAATTTTACGCGAGGCCGCCAATACATGCTTCTGTTTTTTCCCAGGTGCAGAACTAACTTACCAATGGTGATGGCTCTGGGAAGGCTTTCTAGGTCAATTACCTACCTTGCAGGAAATGTGGATATTTTTCACATGACTTACAAGTTTAAACAAGAACTAGCTATTCAGTTTTAACTTTATTATGTACTATTTTTACCTTTATCCTTGCATCATTATGTTCTTTATCGCTTTTGCAATTTTATTGGTATAATATTTTTTTTACAAAATAAAATAAATACTGAAAAATAATATCTTATTTTTGAACGCAGTGCAAATATACTACGATGGAAATCATGATGAAAAACTCATTTAAAAACAAATTATTTTTTATTGGATTATCATGGCATTTGAACCTGTGACCTTTGCCACGGAGGTCGTCGTTGATTATACATATCTTTATGTACATATCTAAATTACAATATTACGTCTTCTAAATGAGAAATAGATTTTGTTGAAGATAATAATATTGAAAATCAACAAGATCTTAAATACATGATTAAATCTTTAGAAAAAAATATTGAAGTTTATTCCATCCACGGCATTATAACTCCCCACTTAAAATAATGATGACGTTAAGTTTAGTTTCACTCTTAATGACCTAGCGTGATTGGTTTTACTTAAGAAATTCAACTTCGTGCTGTTGAAAATACTACCTACTCGAATTTAAATGGCTTAATTTCATGTACTAGAAAAAAGTACACACCAAAACTTTCACCATGGGTGACACCCTCGGCTAAACTCTTAATACGCAGTTTTAATTGAAATTAACATGAAATTTGTGATTTTCATCCCCTAATAGAGCGATTTTAAAAAGGTAGAGTTTGTAATTTCTAATAGCTGGCAAACTTCTATATGGCATTTATTTTTTTACGTCGGGTTGCAATCCTTATTCCCGCCACAAAAAACTGTTAACGTTTAGACAGCTTCCGCTTTGGTGGTCATGCTTGTCTAGGATCCGTTAGTATTTTTACTTTAACTAACTAACTAACCATCATGCCATTTATCCACAGGGATAGGCAGAGAAGACGGACCGCCGTACAACTTTGACTTGGCACACACTTCTTGCTTCATTCACATCCATACACCGTCTCATACATACTCTTCCGTTATTCTGACTCTTCTCATGGCCCGACTCAAGAATTTGATTCACTTCATCTTGCCATTTCTTTCTGGGGTGTTCCCGAATTTTTCTTCCATTCACTTTCGCGGCATACATTTATTAATAATTAATATAATAGTTTTGACATAATGTAATACTTGATAATTTATCATTATTCTTTAATCGTCTTCTCAGTTGACGTTTTGCCTCTTTCATTTCATATTATCTGTCTCTTTCTCTCTGTTCCTTAGCTATAATTTAAATTTTATTATTTTGTTTTCTTATTTTTTTGATATTTTATTTTAAATAATAACACCTTGTATTTTTTGTACCCTAATGATGCTTAGGCTAAGCAAAACCGGACGGTCATACAAATTAAAATAATATCCGTAGTCTTATACAAAGTTATTTTTTCATTTTTTTTCCCTTCGAATACGAGTATTTAGCCAAAATGGGCATGTTATAGTTCTACTAGCCTCGGGAAAATGAAACTATTCAGTAGTTAAAAAATACCATTATCTTTAATTATTCCCATAGTTAGGAACCAACCACCAATAATTTTTAATTGCTCACATTATTTTTCAATGTTCACCATTATTATAACAATTTCATAACCATCAATTTGCATAGAATTCTGTTTTTAATTCCCCCGTAACTGTGCCACGAATTCCCAAACTACGATTAAACGTTTCAATTAACAGCCCACGATTATTTTATCTCACACGAATAAAGCCCTTCAACCCTACGTAGTTTAGGCTCAGAATTGTGCGCATAAAAATAGAGACTTAAGACGTTTAGTAGAATGTTTTTGTGTTTTATTTAAAGAGATGCAATACAGTTTATCAGCAATCAAATGATCGGATTTCAAATGAAATTCTAACAAATCGTGCGAGGGAATGTGAACTTTCTTGGACGTGTATTTGTTAATTATGAAGGGTGAATTTCGGTTGAGCTTTTTTAGAATTTATTGTTTGAATGAGGGTATTTCAGATATATGCTCGCGGTGTGATAAACTATGTCTATTGAATTATTAATAACAGTTATTTGAATAAATTTGCATAGTTTTGTTTTTATTTACGGATAAAAGGTGCGGGTATTTGATTTTTAGGTATTTAGATCGTGGAGATTGTATTTAGGATTTGTGTTTTTGAAAATCATCGGTAATAATGGTGGTAGTAAAATGTTTTTATTGTGATAGGAAGCGTGTCAATAAATTCGGATTGAAAGATGTATAATTCAACTCAATATATATTTATGTAGGGAGACCTCATAGAAACTTTAATGTTTTTCATAAATAACTAGTAACTACCGCCTGAGCTGCAACGCCATTTTTTCTAATTGAACAATTTTTTTAAATGAATACCGCAAAAGAGTCTCAACTGATCCCAATTGTCTAAAGCCAGTGAGACTATGGCATCCCCAAATAGGGTATGTTGTGAGGCTGAAGGTTGTGGGGAGGGGAAGGAGATTGGGAAGAGGAAGGTTGGGAAGTACCTGGCTATTCAGATCTGGTCACCAAACACGGCCAAAGCCATTTCAAGCAACGTTTCGATTCTGAATGGTGGTCTTTCACCAGGGCGATACTTGGAGTATCTACCACTCTGGAACGTGCCGCATATATACTTTTTTACTATTATTTTTATATGAATTAAAAGTGTTGTGACACATATGTTTCTTACAACATGGTGTCTTGACTGTTTTTCGAAAGATAAATATTTGTTTCAATGTTCAATTCCCTCCCAATGAAAATGACATTGAAAAATGAACATAGTTGTATTGATCTTAAAAATCCAAGCTGATAATTTTTGTTAATTCCATAATGTCAGAGCTGTTTTCAATGTTCAATATTTTTTGCTATATTATGCACTGGCCGGTCGTATACTATGCTAAAGATAGTTTGAAATAAAATTATATATTTTGAATATGTTTATGTCAATACCGTATAAAAGTTCCAACTGCTCCCAACCGTCTAAAACCAATGGGACCATGGCATCCTAAGCAAGAGTATGTTGTGAGGCTGAAAGTAGTGGGTGGGGAAGAGGGACGTTGAAAAGTATCTGGTTATTCAGATCTGGTTACTAAACACGGCTAAAGCCATGTCAAGAGACGTTTCGATTCTGAATGGTGGTCTTTCATTAGGGCGATACTGAGATTATCTTTCACTCTAATACCTAAATTACTTTAAAAAACACATGAGAATTTTAGGCAATCTTTAGAAGTTAAATATATTTTTAATATTCTGGATATATTTTTAACCATTTACTGATAAATACTGAAACAATGATGAATGTCTAATGATTAATATATGTGTTAAAATACACAACAAAAGGTTACCACTAACCTAATCTAACCTAACTACTGAGCTATAGCATCAAATTCAGACCTACCGTGTTTCTTCAGTGAATACGTTATTTTTTTAAATTATCATTACCCGAATGAACGAAGAAAGGAGTGTAAAAAGAATATATGATGCAAAAGTGAATGGAAGAAGAAGTCGAGGACGCCCGAGAAAGACATGGCACGATCAAGTAAATCAAATACTTGAATCGGGTCATGTGAAGAGTCAGAATAACAGAAGAGTATGTATGAGACGATGAATGAATGTAAATGAAGCAAGAAGTGTGTGCCAAGACAGAGTTGTATGGCAGTCCGTCCTCTCTGCCTACCCCTGCGGGGAAACGGCGTGATGGTTAGTTAGTTATCATTACTCTTTCGAAGTTTTCAAGATACAGAACTTTTTTTTTACCAAATATCTTCTTTTTTTAAAAAAAAAAAAAACCAACATTTTCGTGTTACGAATAACCAGACTATATTTTAAAACTCCGATAACTGATTACTATTGTTGAGACGATGTATGAATTTGAATGGAGTAAGGAATGTATCCCAAGACAGAGTTGTATGGCGGTCCGTCCTCTCTGACTACCCATGTATTAGTTAGTTATCTACCATTAAAAGAAGCTGAAAATGTTGCTTGTTCAGTGATGAAAGTCTTAGCTAGCGGAGGAATTGAACCCACGGCGCCTTACCAACTTGTCTACTAATCGGACAAATATTTAATCTTGTCCCTTTGTCAATTGCAGTTTTTTTACTAAATATAAAAACAATTATGAATTCAATTTTATTTATTATGTTGTTTTTCGTGATAAATATAAAATCATTCATTCATACGTATTTATTAGACTATCGTCGCTGGAAAGGAAAAAGGACTTTAGCGACACTTTGGTCAAAAATGAATTAAATATGCAGATGCAATTGATAAGTTTTTTTTTTGGTCGCACGTTAACTGTCGTTTGATTCTGAAGTCTTGTGGCATTCAGCAATCTAAAATATATTTATCATTTGAGAGAAGGCTTGACTCAAGCGACACAAGTTTGGGACTTTTTTTTAGCTTTTTCTCACTTCAGGAAACTCAATTAGAGCATTAAGTTACACGAGTCAGCTATTTTTTTCAATATCCAACCAGGTTCTGAAGACTTTTGAATTTTATTGTACATCAAAAAAAAACTTTAAAGTGCTCTGGTGTAAACTTCCGTATATAGCGCTTCAGTCCTTTTGCCTTTCCGGCGACGATATATTTAGTCACGTCCTTTTTTAACCCTTATGTGACTGAAGAAAATTACACCTTTTTAAAATGGATATGAGGGTTTCTAGCTATATAATATATCATTAGCTGAAGTTTGCTTGACCACTTTAATGGCGTAATATATTTCGACTCAGTTCAATACTTGGGAAAGTGGATAGAAATTTCACCCAATATCATCTTTTCTTGGGGTTTTTAATCAAATAGGTGATTAAAAATAGTATAAAGGATACAGGCGATATACTTTGAACACAAAAGTACATCATATTTATTATTTAAAATAAGATAAAATGATTAATAAATACGGACAAGCTTTAAATTCCATATAAAACACATAAGGGTACCCGGGTACTATTTCAGTCATCAGAAGTTGTGAATTATACTTATTCGTATTCCGCTAACATACCACCCTCCACATACCCAACGGTTATGTTCAACTGTTCATTTTTACTATTGTGGAGAATTCAGGAAGTTTCAGCCGGTTAGACTTAGTAGAACATTAAAAAAAATCTATGTTGAGAACCGAAAAGGGTACCCGGGTACCCTTTCAGTCACATAAAGGTTGATTGCAATGTTTTTTTACTGAGTCTAAATAAAATCGTGCATTAAATTCGATTTATTACGCTGTTTTTTTTACCTATAACCTGAGCAAAAATATGAAATAATTAATTCATTCGTATTTATTAAACCGTCAAAGAAATATAATCTTACTAAAGTTCTACATACCAGCTTCACAGCAACGTGTTGGATATAATACTGTAAGCATGATCAAGCTAATACTCCAGAGGGCGCCCGTACCCCCGCATACAGACCTAGTCTTTATTATAATATTACGTCTGTGTTTATATTTACTGTGTCCGTACGAGATCGCGACAGAGAGTCGTGTCTCTATCTTAAATTTGTGACGTCTTCATAATGATTCGTGCTCGGTCGGTGATACGGTGTTGTATTGCCATAGCTGAATTTAGATAATTATCTGTTATCAAGAAGTATGACTTAATATTTTTTAAACGGAGTCATTTTGTCATAACTTTATTTTCTTAAATGAAAATTAAATAATACCAGTGTATAATACAACTGATTTCATTTTTATTTTTTTATGACCGACTGGTTCAGGGTACAAAATTAAACAATTCAATAAAAGCATCGGTGCTCATAATCTCCATAAAAATGGTCATGGCAATAGATTAAATAATTTAGAAGCAATAGAAATAAAAAAGTCATTAAAATTAATAGTCATATTCTTCATAATCAGTAAAATTTGTTCAGTAGTCTAGGTATATTTCCCGTAAACTCATAAATCTTCTAAGGCCACAGAGAAGAGAGGAAAAGATATTGTTTTTTTTATGTTATTAGTTCAAAAACGACGATTCAAGAAAAGAAGGCGGTGAAAATATTGTGAAAATATAAATTGACATTAAAAAATTATTATTAAAAATATCTATAGTTTAAGTTATGTAAGTACTTTTGGGTTATATTGACAAATACGTAGGGCTTGTGGTTTCTAAGGCAACAGAGAAGAGATGATATTTGAAAAAAATGTTTTTACTCCAAAAACGACGATCGATAATCTCAGTTATGAATAATTATTAAATGTTTACATGCATTTAGCGCAGTTTTTTTGTTGCTAAAAATAAATCACTACTAGGGCACTTTAAAACTTTTTTTATCTAACCTACAATTTATCAATGAGACTTAAAACCAGTGACTAACAGCTTTAGTTACATACGACTTAGACTTATAACTAGTCACTTAAAACATACAACTTAAGAACTACTGGCGCAGACAGATTTTATCTACGGATATAATTTTTTGACCGTTCGGGACTTATAACGAAAACTATAACTAGTGACTTATAACTAGTGACTTTCAACTTAAACTTATTTATAGTAACTTAAAACTTGAGACTTAAGAGCTAAGGAAGGACACAGATAAACTATTTAATAAGCAATAAGGTATATATTTTTTAAACATAATGTAGTATTAAGCAACAGTGAAACGAGCGTATAGTACAACTCTGTATACAGATTATATAAAAACAGAAGTAAATCTAGACGTTGATCGAATATTGTGAAATTGTCAAAAACGTAGGAACTGGGTGAAAAACATGAAGGTAAGAACCTATCAAATTATCACTTTAAAATCCAAAAATTTGGATTTGTCAAGTTTTTTTACTTGTTAAGCTTTGAATTAAAAAATATGAAATTATTTCACCGTTGTAACAGTCAGGTTCTAGGGGTGCATCCGTGATCCCAGATACGGAGAGATCGGACTCAGGGGCGTAGCGGGCCCAGGCGCAATTTAAAAACAAATAAAGGTGTCAGATGAGCTTCACAATACGTCCGCGGGGGGGCCGAGATCGTTTATACAAACGTCTTCTTCCTCTGCGTTCCTTTGTGTTGCATTATTGTTACCCACTCCTTGATATGATTGCCGTATACAGGGTGTGATAGTAAGAAAGATACGAAACGTTATTCCAATTGAATAGGAAGGTAGTATGAAAAAATGGTTTAAAAAAAAATATATATTACTGAATATACCAATTAGAGATTTTTTTTCGCGCCGCGAGCAAAATGTTTGTAATTTATTTTCTAATGACAAGCGGATATTTTTTCTAACTTAAACATGAGTGGCTGACAAGAAAATAGGTGCCATAGACAAAGTTGTTTCACGATTTATTCTCTTACTCAAATATAATATATACCACGTAAAGGTTTGTTTAGTGTATTTTTTGTGAAATTTTTCAGGAAGTTTTACTAAACTTAAAAATGACTTCAAGTCAACTTACCTTCCTGTCAAGAATGGAAGAATTCTAAATACATGAAGAAAGAAAGACAAACATTCCTGTGTTGCGAATAACCTGAAGATATTTTAAAAACTCCTACTACCATCGTATACGCGGAAAATGTTGATTGTGCAATGATGGAGGACTTAACTAGCAGAAGAATTGAACCTACGATGCGATGGAGGAATCGGACGCATTTATCAACTCAGCTACTAACCGCCATGCTGGTTAATGTGTAAGTATATTCCGTGCTTTATGGCCCAATATTTGAAAAGCACGATCTTTGAACATAGTATCTGTATTGTCTTTTCTTTCCTTCAACCATTCGATAAGTGTGATGTCACTGATTTAATATCAGAGCAAGAATATATATTATGGAGAGAGAGGTAAATATTTTTACCCAACCCATACAAATTTATGATAAATCACTTTCTCCGGTTTTTTTACGTCGTAAACCGTGAGAGAGAAAGATACAAGACAAGTTGTCACATAATATCGCAACACTTTTAGGTATGTAAGCATGTTTTCCGTCTCCGGCGACTCCGCTCGCTACATTTAGTTATTCGACATCACTCAACGGTTTTGAGGTTATATCCAATATTTTTGTTGATAACAATACTGCGAAAAAGCGGTTTTATAAATAAACAAACAGTATGTCGACATGTTCTATGAATGGATGTAAAAAGGTGTGTCCATGAAAACCCTAGCCACGCCCGAGTCAATCAACAATCCTGACTACACTGTTTCGTAAAGCTATCCCTCCTGGTATATTATTGCTCTGAGAATCCAATAACTGAATGATAGTAATTCGTTTATTGCCTCAAGTACCATCCAGAATGAGATTACATCTTGACATTCTATCTTTACATGCGGCCAAAAAAGGAACAACAGGTGGACACACACAACTCTGCAGCCACTGCCACTGTAGGTATAGGGAATACCAGTAAAAAATTAATCCCTGAATGTAAGTTTTATTTGTATCAAAATATATATAAAAATATATTTTTAATATTCTAATAAAATAGAAAAATATTGTTTTAGTGAATATTCTACAGTTTATAAATTGCACATCACTGGTAAAAAGCACAAGAGTTAGGTAAAATACAATTATCAATTTAAAATTATTATTTATTGTAATTACTTATACGAGTATATATTCCTTATACTTTACCCTTCTTTTACTGGCGGCAACCAGAATGATCGGGTATTTTAAAGATTTCCAAGTCCATGATTGCCAAAACTTTTTTTTTTAATATGCTTCGTGCATCACTTTTCATAGTATTTGTATTGCTTTATTCCATAATAACAAAAACACAGAAGAAACCCAAATGAACTTGTTTCGCATGGTCGATTGATAAAAAAAAAGATGGTTATATCCTATATTGGCTGCCGAAAAAGTTGACTATATCAAGCTGCACGTCAGCATCCCTTATTTATATTATATTCACATCCTACCTCAACGTAATCCTAGAGATTTTCAGGCCATATTTCAGAACTATCATTACTAAAATATAAATATAGCAAATAATAATGAATTTCAACGACATTGTATTAAATTAGCTAGTGTGACACCCCCTATAGTAGTCGAACCAAGCGTCGACCAACAATCAGCCCTCAGTGATAATCATTTGACATGGTATTGTACATTGTACAGCCATACTCACATTGAATCACAGGCCACAGCAGAACAGCTTGACAGGTGAGATTTACCTGCCTACCAGGTCGGATGCCATCCTTTCGATAATTTATTAACGGTACCTAGCGGGTCATTCATTTTCATTTCTTATTTATTTATTATTTTAAACGCTATAAAGGTATTCATATAAGGATAAATTATGTAAAATCCCTTACTTATAAAGGAAATGGAGGTTGTTTGTTAGTAAGATTGTTTATATTCAATATTGCCCATGTTTACTCGGTACATATATTCAGTTATTTATTTACGCCTGTTAAAGGCTTTTACACAAATATTTACATTAAAAAAATAATAAACTCATAAGCAGTGCAAACATATTGTACTTTTTTTTTAAATGTAGTGAATAGGAAGTACAGTCAAAGTTAAATGGTTTCATCAATAAATTATCTCTACTAGACGAAAAATTCTTTACTGAGGTATGCTTATATTGTGATATCGATCTACTAAATACGAGGCCTGTTCAAAAGAAAAGGTGAATTTGAAAGGCGATTTTTTACTTTTGAAAAAAAATGAATATAAGAATATGTATTAAATTTTGCGTTAAAAATGGAATAAAGTGCTCCAACCTTGAAGTAACAATATATGGAGGGAGGGGTAATTATTTTTACTCAACCTATACAAACTTGCGATAAATTACTTTCTCTGGGTTTTCACATCGTACACCATGAGAGAAAAAGAGACAACAAATATAATACACCGCTTCTACGTACTGTAACGATGATCTTGGTCTCCTGGGTCACCGCGGGACTCCACCCACATTTTTTTCTTATGTCACTAAACTTGACACAACCAAACGGTTTTTTAGGTTATATGCTTTATTTTTGTTGATAACAATATTGTGTAAAAGTGGTTATACGAATAAACAAAAACATTATGTCGAAATGTGATATAAATGGATGTATAAATACCCTAGCCTTAGTCTTAGCCACGCCCAGGTCTGCCGAGTCCGGTAAAAATCATCAAAAACTGACTACACTGCCTTGGATAGATACCACTCTATATACTCTAAGGCTCTAACGCACTTAAAATGTTGACTGTGGCATTCGGCGAGTCTACTTTGTCTCAAAAAAGTGTTTATAAGTGGTACAAGCGCTTTATAGAAAGCCGAGAAAATGTTAATGACGATGAGCATCTTGGAGTTGTGGAAAAACAAATCATGGATTTTATTCTTTGATCCATTTTTTTCAAAAGTAAAAAATCGAAGAACACACAAAAACGTGACTAACCTTTCCAGTTGTCAAAAACAAACCACTAATCCAAAATGGCTGATAATGCTTACATATGATAAACATATGTGTGCTAACATAACAATAAAAAAAACCGATAATCGAATGTACACAGCCCGAAAAAAATTCAAAATTTACCTATTCTTTTGAACAGGCCTATATCAACAACGTCGGAGTATTTGTTTCCCAGATGTTGAATTTGTCGCATAGGAGCACAATATTGTGAGGTTGGAGTAGAATTGTCACAATAATATGATTAGTACTGTATTGTAACTGTCGTATTAGGTACATGAAATACAATTAAATAAAATAATTCAGGGGTATAAAACATTGAATTACTAATTTTTAACAAGCACGTTGAATATGTTGAAACAATTTTATTAAATTTAATGAATACTGTAAGTAATCGTAATCTGGACATTCTATAGGATTACCGTTTTTTTTTACATTTAAATATCTTTAGAATTTATGTTGGATTCTTTCAATCGTGTTTAAATGGATATCATAATTTGGAGACCAAACTGTGGAATTGTACTCGAATATAGGATTATAATACATTTACTTACACTTTCGTTGTTGGGAAAAGTGAGGTATTGTTAAGAAAGACGTTTAATCTTTAGTCTTATGTTTTAATGTGTATTTCATTTAGCTTTAATAAAATAAATTATCATAGAAACCTATTTATAATAATGGTTTCATTTTGAACCCGAAAAACAACAGCATTTTATCATACACATGAGCTCTTAACGAATCCTTATATGGATCATTTGATTTCGGAAAAAATAATTAACTTATTAATGTATGAATTAAAAATCTGTAAGCATTTAAAAGATTTATTTGGACCAGGAAGTTCATCAAATACGCATCACAATCTAAAAGATTATAAATTATTATTTTTTATAGTTTATACCGCACAAGAGTCCCAACAGCTCCCAACTGTTAATAGCCAGTGAGAATATGGCATCCCCAATTGGGTTTGATGTTAAGCTTAAGGTAGTGGGGAAAGAAGGGAGATGGGGAAGAGGAAGGTTGGGACATGCCTGGTATTTCAGATCTGGTCACCAAACACGGCTAAAGTAGTAATTTTCGTAGAACGCAATCACTTTGTGGTTTGACATATGTAATGAAAATTAAATAATAACTTTGTATAAGACTACGGATGTTATTTTATTTTTTATGACACACTGGTTTCGCTTAACCTGAGCATCATCAGGAAGAATAAAAAGTTAGAATCAAAGAATATCTTCGATGTTTAAATAACCACGGTTTTCAGAATTTGTCAATCAACTTATTAATAAATATAAATTTAAATAAAAAATATTTTTGTTTTAAGCCACTTTATTTATACACATATTGTAATTCGACCGGTTTCGGTTAAACTAAACCTTCTTCAGGAATGTATATATATAAAATATATAAGTTTATATATATACGTTCCTGAAGAAGGTTAAGTTTAACCGAAACCGGTCGAATTGTTATATGTGTATAAATAAAGTGGCTTAAAACAAAATTATTTTTTATTTAAATTATAATGTCAAGCTACAAAGTGATTGCTTCCTTCGATAAATAAATATAAACCTTCAATAAAAGCACCGGTGCTCATATTCTCAATCAAAAAGGTCACGGCAACAGATTACACAATTTAGAAGCACTAGAAATAAAGAAAGCCATTTAAATTGTAGTAATATTCTAAATAATCAGTTGATTTTGTCCAGTAGTCCAATATTAGGTATATTTCCCGATAACTCATAAAATTTCTCATTATTCTTTTATTACATTCCTAGACGTTTCGCCTCTTTCATTTCGTATTATCTGTCTCTTTCTCTGTTTCTTTGTTATAATTTAAATGTTATTCATAAATAGAACATATATACTTTGTTTTTAACCACTTTTTTATTTAATATTTTTGTCTACCGGTTTCGGAAGTACCCTTCCATCATCAGGACAATATTAAATTAATCTTTTATCCGCTCTAGTGAGTACTAAATTTTCTTCATCTAAAACGATTCTACGAATGTTTTTATTGTCTCCAGATACTCCGCAAAACAACATTTTTCCATACAGAATTTATGACCTTTCCAGAAGAGATAATTTTTTGTTATTTGAATTATTTAATATTCAAACGATTTTCTGAATTAAAAATCCACTTTTATATTGAAATGTTTTAAGTATCTGGAGATGGTTAATACACATTCTCCAGATACTTCAAAACATACATTTTTGATCGTGTACAGAATTTTACCCTCAACATATGTTTCTTCCAGAAGAGATGAAGTTATTATCTAAAGGTTTGAAATATAACTTAAATTATAATAATAATAATATTCACAACGCTATTGAAAATGTGGTAAGGTAGATATTGAAAGTGCATTAACCAATCAACCTAAAACATTTCAATATAAAAAGTAAAGGGAAATCATTAAACATCAAATAACAAAAATTACAAAGGTCACTAATATGGAGAATATACACATTAAAAACATTCGTAGAATTTTAGATGAAGAAAATTTAGTACTCACTAGAGCGGATAAAGATTAATTTAATATTGTCCTGATGATGGAAGGGTACTTCCGAAACCGGTAGACAAAATATTAAATAAAAAAGTGGTTAAAAACAAAATATATATGTTCTATTTATAAATATGGCAAGCCACAAAGTTAATGCTTTTTACGAATATATAAATGTTATTCTTTTATTATCTGCACGTATGAGTATTTATAACCACACACTATGTATTTTTTGTTTAGCCTAATTTTGTACCCTGTAAACCGGTTAGTTATAAAAAATAAAATATAATCTTTGGTCTCTTACAAAGTTATAATTTCATTTCACTAAATATAATAAAATTACTTTCCTTATGTTTGATTAAATGTATCCTTTTCTAATAAATCTGACAGCAGTTTAATGATATTTCAATCAATTATCATAAATGATTTATATTGATTCAATAATGGCACAATCCGTTCTCAATGCATATCGTTAATATCTCATATTTCAAATAATAAACAATTATAATTGCATATCGGCTAGTGGTATGCAAATGCCTGCAGATATAATCTGTGAATCGATGTTAACTGTAGTTTTAATGCCAACGGACATAATAAGCGATTGGTATTGATTTAATGGGGAGTGTCTACGTCGTTTATTTATTGAAAATGGATTTATAAAAAACTGAATGTAACACAACTCAAACCTAACTTTTTAAATGGCAATTTGTAAGGAACACGCTTGCGTTAGAAATCGACAGAAATCGACGGAACGCGAATTCGGCGTGAAATAAATAAATTATGAGTGACGCCAAATACCATCAAAATGTATTCATTTTTTATAAATTTTTACTAAAGTCCAATTTTTAGAAATATGTTCCTGGTAGACATCACTGTTCCCCGCACACTCTTGACAAACCCATTCTAATTTTGCTATAATCATCGACACTTGATCATGAATACCTATATCTGTCCATATGTTCTTGGACGTATTTACGTTCTTAGACGTCCTTAAGTTCTTAGACGTATCTGTGTCCTTCGATGTACTGACGTCCTTAGACGCCTCACTTCCTTAGCGGGCATTACATACCTAGATGTCATTACGTCTTTAGACGTCCTTACGATATTAGTCGTGTTTACGTTTTCAGACGTATGTACGTCTTTAAACGTCTCTACGTTCATAGACGTATTTACGTTCTTATACGGCCTTGCGTTATTAGACGAATTTACGTTCTCTGGCGAATTTACGTCCTTAGACGTCTTACGTCTTTAGACGCCGTACGTTCTTATCCGAAATTACTTCTCTGGATGTTATAACGTCCCTAGACGTAGTTACGTCCCTGGACGTCATGACGTTCTAAGACGTCCTTGCGTCCTTTGACGTCCATACGTCCATAGACGTCTTTACGCAATTTGACGTCTTAACGCCCTTCATTTAAAATGTCAAAGTCATATTTTCATAAGTACTAATGGACGCTAGAATAAAAACTAATGTTTGTTGTGTATCTCAGCCGGCTGCCATCACGTCAATGCAATTTTTTCTTTACTAATATTAAAGTTTGTAGAATTTTAACTCCCTTTGCACGCAATTAGGTTCTTAGACGTTCATGGACATCCATACATGACATTTCATTTAAACACGTCTACTCATATTCTACTTAAAATAAATATCAATAGATGTTCAAATTCTAAGCCAATTTGTTCTATAGATTCCGTAAAGCTCACTGTAAATAAGGCTCTACACCGTTCTCACGACTATCTTATAAATTAATTAGGCGAGATTACAGTGTTATACATACTTCAGTGACCCTAGCTGAACCCGACCAGACTTACGGTCGGGCTCAATTTATCTGTAACCAGTTTCAAATTATATTATATCTTATACTTAACAATCATATTTATGTTTACACCGAGTTTTAAAATCCGGGGTCCTAGGCCTTCGGTTGTTGAATAATTATTTAAAAAAAAATAGAATATAATAGAGACTTTGTTTTAACACCACTTTATTGGATTCACACACCAACCGGTTTCAGCTCTACCTGAACCTTCTTCTTCATAAATATGAATTAAATTAAAACTGAATGACAATGGTTGGGAAAAGCATAAAATGAGCACATCAACTTAGGTGGGGATTAAGTACGGGAGGGGTGGTAAAAATAGAGGTAGGGGAGTGAAAGGGGAACAAATTTAAAATTAGGCTACTGGATCAATCTTATTGCTTTTTATGTAAGTTAATTTTATTAATTTTTAGTGTTTTTATTTTATTTCAAGGGCTTCTAAATTATTTAGGCGTAGACTTATTCCATTTCTATGAAGTACGTACACTTATTTTTACTTTAATCATCAACCACAGATTATATGGGTTATTAATACCATTCAAAAGTTAGCTGTGGCATCATGTTATTTAAATAGTTATTTCTGTTTGGGAATTCTAGGTTTTTATAATAATAAATTGTCGAATAACTCAATGCTCTCACTGAGTTACCTGCAGCGACGAAAAGCTAAAAAAAAATCCCAAGCTTGTTTTGCTTTACAAAAGTTTTCAGAATCAAACGAGAGTCGGAGTATTCGATGCAGAAATAAAAACCGATCAAAACTGCATATTTAACTCATTAAAACATATAAAATAGTATATTTGCCGCACGTTCCAGAGTGGTAGATACTCTAAGATCACCCTGGAAAAATACCACCATTCAGAATTGAAACGTTGCAAGCCTTTCACCAAATGGTGAATTTAGTTTAGATGGCTGAAGGGCCACAAAAGTCTTCAGAATCAAACGAGAGTCAGAGCATTCAATGTAAAAAAAGACTGATAAAAACTGCATATTTAACTCATTTTTTACCTAAGTGTCGTAAGCTTTTTTGCCTTTCCAGCGACGATATGTACTCTACAATACGCTATACAGTTCAGAAGTTGAAAGTTCATCATCAATTTAGAAGATTTTTTTTAATGCTAACATTTTAAACCTTTTCTTGAAATGGATTAAAAAAAAACTTTTTTAACGAAATTGGGTAGTGTACCTTAAAATAAGTTCCTCGGAAATCGTGTGAGGGTTGTCGACCGCTGCAGAAAGTTTAATAGCGTTTAATGATGCTCTTCAAACACCGGATTGTAAATTTGGATTTTATCGGATATTAATTCGAATGTCTTAATTTTTCGGTCTGAAATTTGATACGAGGTACATTAATGCTTGATCAAGCAATCTATACGTTTATTTAACGAGGCAATTCCAATATTTTGTGTACGAATTGGTCACTTGTTATCGTAATAATATACTGTTAAAATCATTAAGTTCTGTAAGTAATGTTATAAATTGTAAGAAATAAAATAATTTGGATAGATAGATACGCATTGGCCACTTCCTAAGGATATAAAATTAAGTCGAAATTATAATACTACTTAATTCTTGGTCTATGAAAAACTTCTAGGACCCAGACAAAAAATAGTCAATTTTGGTTTTTTTTTTAATATTCTTTTATAGGGAATACCGCACAAGAGTTCAAATTGCTCCCAACCGTCTGAAGCCAGTGATACTATGGCATCCCCAATTGGGGTATGTTGTGAGGCTGACGGTAGTGGGAAGGGGAAGGAGATGGGGAAGAGGAAGTTTGGGAAGTTCCTGTCTATTCAGATCGGGTCACCAAACACGGTTAAAGCTATATTAAGCAACGTTTCGATTCTGAATGGTGGTCTTTTACCAGGGCGATACTCAGATACAGAGAATCTACCACTCGCCGCAATAATACTTTTTACTATTTTATAAGATTTAAATGTGTTATAACACATATTAATTAAATAAAAGTTATTTGAGCTCGCCGGGTTTGAACCCGCAACCTTTGGATTCGCAGTCGTGCGTTTTATTACTCGACCATGGAGGCCGTCGGCTAGGAAAAGATTTAGCCATAATTGTGTGGAATGTTTAATTGCTACTTTTTATGAAATTGATTTGGATAGTCACTATCAAAGAAATAATATCGACTCATGAAAAAACGATGTAGGGAATATCAAAGAAAGCAGTTTTTTATGTCGCCTTTGGGTGACAATTGGTACGACACTGTTTCAAGCATAAACATGTGTGTGATATAACGCAAGAAAAACTCTAGAAAAGTGAGCTTTGGCATAACAAAATTTACGAAACTTTTTTTATGAACTTTCTAAAACCTCAGCACCATTTTCAACGCACGAAGTGATTTACATCATGAGCTATTGTACATTGAAAACACGTAAGACATGAAATTTTTTTAACAAGTGTACAATTTAACCGTGTCTGTCTCGATACAGGAATTTCTTAGTGAGGCAGATACGGAGCAATATTATAAACTTTTTATTTTCAAAGATGAAAAATACTTTCTTTTTTTTTAAACCTTGAAACATATTCCACGTCGAAATGAGGGAGACAATATTTAATTATGTATTTAAGTATGTGCTATGAGGAAGTTTTTAATAAATTGCAATTCAATTTAATCTTAATCTTTACTTAGGGATAATTATCATTTGCGTGCAATGAATAGTATACTACAAATATATGTCCAGCTTTGCGGTGCACCACCCAGTTTTGGATCCAAATATCCGAGTTCAAAACCATGCGTGTGCAAAAAAAAACAGCATTACTAAATTAGCAGAGGTTTTTCAAGACCCAGAAATAAAATAATTTTAAATGTTTTTAGGTAGGCACAACGATATATTTGCACCTTGTCTCAGATTGGAAGATCATCTCAGAATCTCCCTAGAGATAGACAAACATTCAGCGGGAAAAATTTGCTTGAAACGGCTTTAGTTATATATAGAACCTAGATTTTGAAAAGTCTAATTAAAACTTCCTTTTTCTCTTTGTATATCCAACCATGACGTTCTACAGCTCCTAACTTGTACGGAGATAGATTTTTTTTTACTGTGATTTTCTAGAAATAATATTTATCTATTTATAAACTAACGGACCAAAGTACAATTACAAAATGGTAAAACGAGCGACAAAGAAAGAACAGCGCATACATAGTATTAAATAAAGCAATTACAAAAATAACCCTCAAATCAAAGCCGAGGTCGAGTCAAAGTTTTGGTAGAGTCATAAAGAATGCCAAAAGTCATTTAGACTGCTACCAAAAATTTCAAGACTATGGCTTAAGTTAACAAGTCTCGACATTCTGGACAGTGAAGAATGATACCCATAATTAGTCGAGTGATGATTGAGGAACAGTAACTCATTTTTTCTGAGTCTACGGCAAGGTATGTTAAACTGGATAAGTTGCAACAGAGAAGGCGAGTCAATAATACAGTTTATAATTTTGAAAATGCAAATTAAATCAAATATAAAATATATTTTAGCACTACGCCACTGATTTTTTTCTAACATGTTTATCGGGATACTTAAACATTTTATACGTTTCTTCAGAATTGAAACGTATACTGTCCATGGGCGCAGCGTGCTCTGCGCCCAGAGGGACAGTGCCCCATGCCCGTGGTATATTAGTATTATTATGTTCACCATTATCTCGAACACCGATCGGCCGTGTTGTGCTTAAATCCCGGACGGATGGTTTCGGATTTCGTCCGAGGAATGTCCGATTCGAATGTCGCACCAATAGTGAGACATTGGCTGTTTGTAAGGTGGGGTTGACTTGAGACGAATAATTCAATTACCTTGAGATAAACTCTTGCGTTATTTTCAAGGGGAAGAATTTTTGAGTTTCGATCCAAAAAACCGGTTGGGATCAGGGGCGGCACGTGATTTTTTAGTGTGCTAGAGCGCTGAGATTGAAAAATACAACGTTTTTGATGTTGTAGACGAAAACGATATTTTTTTTTGTATAATGATTTTTTATATTTGGTCAAAAAAACTTCATACAAAAAAATGAAAAAGCAAAAAAACATTTTCGGCTACAACAACATCAATAACGTCGTATTTTTCAATCTCAGTGCTCTAGCACACTAAAAAGTCACGAGCCACCCCTGTTTGGGATGTTAATATGTAATTATAATGTCTTTCTTTGTCTTGTTTATGACATTATTTGAGTGTTTCGAGAATTGGGTTTTTTCTCATACCCGGGCGCATTGAGTTGACAATATTATTTGGACGTTATATCAGTGAAGCGACCTCGTTATAACCCCGAACCACTGTATGAAAATAAGCCCGAACCAACATATCATTGAGTAATTCCCCATTATAGCTGTGACCTCGCTATTACCGTGATCGTTATAACCAATTTCGACTGTAGTTTGAAAACCTATGTACTTTCGACAAATCCATATGATTTCAGAGTTTATTTTCATAACACATTCATAAGTGATTGACACTCTCAGTATCGCCCTAATGAAAGAACAACATTGAAAACCGAAACGTTGCTTGGAATGGCCTAAGCCGTGTTTCGTAACTGAATCTAGGTACTCATACAACCTTCCTCTCACCATTCCCATCCCCTTTCCATCCTATTAGGGATGCCATAGCATCACTGGCTTCGGGCAGTTGGGAGTATTGTGCGGTATTGAAAAAATTTAAAAAAAAAGTTATCAAATTGAATTTTGATTTTAACAGTTTCCAAGGTAGAACAGAACGATTCTTGAATCGAACACCAGGAAAGTGTAATTTTGCAATGTATAAAAAAAAGTATGACGTGTTTTCTAACAGGCCCCCAGAAAAGATTAACGAAAAAAACTCGGACTAAAAAATTTGTATTCTATTATTTTGGCCAGTTAAATTGATATTTCAAAATTGCATAGCTCATGATGACAATACCATAATATTTACCATGATATTATTTCATGTATATCCTTTTTAAACTGTACTCATGCACTTACTTATGTTATATTACTATGTAAAAGCCCATCAGGGCGTTAATAATAAATAAATAAATAATTTTGTGACGTCAAGGTTTACTATCAGAGAGTATTTGCCGCTTCAGTTATCATACAAGTAGATTTCTGCTTTTCAGTTAATCTTCTGTTTTGTACTTTTTTTATTTGACCTAAGTAAGTATCTACCCACTCAATGAAAGTAGCTATGTAGGAATTCTTTGCCAAGCATTAAAAATACAGAAGTAGGCATGGCATTATTAAGTGGGTACATTTTAACGTCTACCGTTAACATAAACAAAAACAAATAATGAAGACATCACATCCCACGTGACAAAATGAAAACTAATTTTGATATTGATATCAAAAGGCGTTCTAAGAAAAATCACAATAAAACATTTAGAAACCGTCTCTAATAAACCCCATTCAAAAAATTCCGTCATAAAACCGAAACACAACAAGTCGTAAAAAAAGACAAAACCAAAAAGTGGACAAATACATTTTTAAATGAGTATAAACATTCACCCACGGGTCATTTCTAACGACCGTCCGATTCATATAAGTCTATTTTACCTTTTGTGTCCAAATTTACGGCCGGTCTTCGGATTCTTCGGAACAGATCTTTTTACTGTTTTTTTTTAATTTACTTTTTATTTTTTCTTTTGTATTTTTTATGCGCTAAACACCCTCGGATGGCCGGGTAATGATGCTCACCAACAAGCCACATAAATTAGCCGTTAAAAATATAAATATTCGAGTGTCATACCGAACACCTCTTCGGAGATATGGTCACCTGTGGCGCTGTTATTTGTTATGCCTTGAGACAGGGGTGAGAAACTTTTTACAAAACGTAACTAAATGACTAACTATAACGCTATTTTCCACAGGGGTAGGCAGAGAGGGTGGACCGCCAAACGACTTTCTCTTGCCACACACTCCTTGTTCATTAAGATTCATACATCGTATCATACATACTCTTCTGTTATTCTGATTCTTGACATGGCTTGACCTAAATATTTATTTCACTTGATGGTGCCATCTCTTCCTTGGGCGTCCCCAATTTTTTCTACCATTTACTTTCACGTCATATATTCTTATCACACTCCTTTCTTTGTTTATCTGCCGTACGTGCAAAACTATAGAAGAATATTTCAAATATTGACACGAAAGATAGAAGCCTTTAAAATATGAATATACAGACGTATCCCCAGAGTGGTAGCTACTCCAAGTATCGCCCTGGTGAAAGACCACCATTCATAGTCAAAACTTTGCTCAAAATGGCTTCAGCCATGTTTGGTGACCAGATCTAAATAGCTAGCTACTTCCCAACTTTCCTCTTCTCCACCCCCATCTTTTCCGCACGAACCAGTTTCCAACCATTTGAAGCCAGTGGGATTAATGCACCCCCACTCATAGTATATTATGAGGCTGAAGAGAGTGAGAAAGGGAATGCAATGTGGAAGATGAAGGGTGAAAAAAACCTAGCTTTTTAGATCTAGTCACCAAACACGACTAAAGCAATTTCAAAAAATCTTTTGATTCTGAATGGTGATCTTTCACCAGAGAATACTGAGAGTATCTACCACTCTGATCACTATCTTAAATTATTGACTGAACTCAAATTCGCTTGAAATGCCGGAAATACACAATATATTATTTTACATGAATTAAATGTGAAATAATATATTTTATTTAAATTAAATTCGTAGTAGAGGATATTAACCGCTCACACACGGAGGTCATATAATACATGCAAATAGACATTTCAATAAATGACGTACATAACGTAGTCAGCTGTAAAAAGTTTCGTTAGCCTAGAAATTCTAGACAGAATTTTTTTTAGACGTTAAAGATCGCTGTTCCAAAGTTCTAAACTTCTTCGTGCAATTAGATTATTGGTTTATACATATAATATTTTAATTAAGTTCTGAGTATTTTTGTAGTAAGGTTTTAAAAAAGTTTGTCGAACCCTGGAGCTGTAGAATCCACAATCCACCTATTAGTTTTACGAGTCTGTTCTTTAATATCTATATTATGCTAGAATTAACGACCGCATGAAAAAATAACAAATATTTTGCGTTATGTTTTTATGTGCTAAATTATGCGCTTATCCAACTTATTGACAGAATCGCGGCAGGCGATTAGAAAATGAGCATTTTAATTTAAGCTTACATATCGTCAAAAATGTATAACTCGACATCTTGGGTATTTTGAGTTAGTGATGATTTTAATGTTTGTCTATTGAAAGCTAGGTCTGGAATAAGTTTATGTTCCTTTTTGTATTGTTAAGTAGGTTTTTAGACACTATTTTTTGTTGAAAAACTTTGTACGTTCATTTTATAAATATTAGAAAAATAACACATGTAAAAGCACTAACAAAAAAAAAGCTGGTGAAAGAATAAATAATTTCCAAGAGAATTTTTTTAAATAACGTTTTCTCAATTTCACAATTTTCCAATTATAAACATGTCTAATTTTGGATCTGGAAAGATTATTGGAATTAAGGGAAAATGGGAAACCATTCAGACACCGATTTAGTTAAATTGAAGTTCCTGATTCTTACACAGTTGCATTATTAACAAAATAAATCACAAAAAAACACCACACTTAATATTTGGAGAACAACAACAAACCGACGAACAGGCGAGAAACCAAATAACAACACGTTTTTTCACACAATACTTTTCTGTTTGATTGTCAATTGATTTTTTGCACGGTGTTGTTGAATATGTAACTCGAATATTTCGAAATAGTTGGAAAGGTAGGAACAGAATGAAAAACATGAAGGTAAAAACCTAACAAATTATCACTTTAAAATGCAACAGTCCCAAGTGCTCTCAACTGTCTGTGTTCAGTGTGACAATGGCATCCCAATTGGGGTATGTTGCGAAGTCGAAGATGGTGAGAAGGGAAAGGAGGTGAGGAAGAGGAAGCTTGGAAAGTACCTGGCTATTCAGATCTGGTCACCAAACACGGCTAAAGCCATTTCAAGCAAGGTTTCGATTCTGAAAGGTGTTCTTTCACCAGGGTGATACTTATACTGTTAATGAGAACGAGGAAGAAATTCAACGGGGCTATAATCGGTTTTCTTCTACTATCATACTATCCAGCATCTTTATAGATGAACCGCTGATAGTCCCGTTATAATGTTTCCTTTTTTTCATAAGCGATGCGTGTAATAGAAGCATTTGTTGCAACGGAGCTCTCAGCAGTAGCACTATAAAAATACCATCGAGGCGTGTCTCTGTAGCGGAAGGCGGAAACGATAAAGCTTAATATTTCTAGTTACAAGTATCAATTCACACAGTTTGTTCGAAAGGAAACAAGGCATATTGAAGGTTGTACATGTCTTAAGATTTGAAATTGTTGATTAAAATTGTTTTTTTTAGAATGGATCGATTTACTAAGGCCATACAACTTTTTTCATAGATGTTATACCGTTTAAATATATTTAAGTTAACCGGTAGTAAATCTGGTAAGTTAACACCCTAGTTACATCCAAATAAATATTATCTAATGTAGGTAGGTACATATTTCTTGTTAGAGTAATTTGAGAATTTACCAGATTCGTCTATGTTATCTCAATAACGCAATTAAACAATGAAAATCTTGTAAGCGTTACACGAGACTACAGAAGAGCTAAATTTGCTTTTACTAACCTTTTTCTGTACAGGCTATTAGCAAAAAGATATTGCTTACACCAGGGTATTGCCCAGAGTTTTTTGGCTAGGAAAATGTTCTAGGCCAAATATTCCTCTGTCCTTCTACTCTTTCGTGAGACATTTGGTGGAAAATTTACTTCCCGACCAATTTCTTGTATCAGAGTGGTGAACCTTATGAATTGCGTTGTTTACGTACCACCATTTAGAATCGAAACGTTGTTCAAAATGGCTTTAGCTATGCTTAGTAGCTAGATTTGAATAGCCAGGTACTTTCCAACTTTCATCATTCCATCTCTGTCTATCCATACCCCTTCAACCTAACAAGATACTCTAATCGACGACGCTATAGTTCTACTGACTTCAGAGAGGGAGTTTTTGGGACTCTTGTGCGGTATTCGCATTTTTTTAAATATTTTATTACCGTGATAAAATAATGATTTTTGAATGTTTTATGTCTTTAAGAAACATAAATAGGTGTATAGATTTTATTGGTTAAAGAAATCATATATATAAAAAAAAATGTCATAGTTTCACTGCCTCTGGGCAGCCGGGAATCTTGTGAGTTATTCACATTTAAAAAACTGCGCCCAACCATCTAGAGCCAGTGAGACTATGGCAGCATCAAATGGGTTATTTTGTGAGGCTAAAGGTAGTGGGCAGAGGAACAAGATGGGGTGATGAAGGTTGGGAAGTACCTTGCTATTCAGATCTGATCACCGAGGCTATAGCCATTTCAAGACACGTTTCGATTTTAAATTGTGGTCTTTCACCAGAGCAATGCTTAGAGTATCTGCCACTCTGAAACGTGCCGCAAATATATGTCACATTATATAATTTTACTTGAATTAAATTAATTAAATGTGTAGTTATTTGCACACGCCTGGTTTAAACCTGCGACCTCTAAATTTATAGTCGAGCGTCTTACCACTCGACTACAGAGGCCGTCAAAAGGCTGAGACTGTTAAGGTATACAATGTTTTTATCGTTACAAGATCAGTTTTAGATAACTCAATTATTTATCAAATATTTTGGCCATAGATCATTGATCCGCAAGTTTTCCATGTAAGTCTACCCCCTATCATGCAGCATCCAACAAGTCAATCAACCAATGTCCTACCTAATGGACCTCGCACCATTTTATTTCACACGATCCGAAGAATGGACAAAAAAAGCCCACCATTTAGAGACTCGCACTTCTGGGAAGCCTGTCCCATTGTGTTCAATGTATCACCATTAAATTATTATTGTATCTTCCAATTACAACAGTAAAAAACATAATGAATAGACGTCTTCATCAAACACACACCTTCTCGGTTGGTTTTAACCCCTTGCGCCGCGTGGGGTAACCGACGGGGTTGTTTTTGCCGAAGATTATCGTGAATCGAAGAATGCAGCAGAAAGATTACTCAAACATAAAAAAAATCTCATGGAAAATTTAATAAGATTCTTTTGTAACAAATCTAGAAAACTTACATTCCCTTTTAGTAGTTTGTGATATTAGTGAAATAATTCGGGTAAAATATTTTCAAAACAACACGCCAAACTTAACTATAAAGCATTTTTTGTTTTGTTTGAAATGACAAAACCTACAAACGCTGAGCTGGTCATGATTTTTTCAGACAGTGCGTCTGTTTTCGATGAGAATTTTTATTTTGTGCAACATAGCTTTGAAAGATCCATTGAATTGGAAAAAAGTAGCCAATTGAATGACATTATTAATTTCTTCAGTAGAAAACAAAATATAACAGGGTTGAAATCTACTAAGATGTAAAAGGAAAGAAATACCTAGTGAAAAATAAATAAGAAAAAAATCATATCAGGTTATTTGCAAATTTCATGACGCCAGAGCACACCGTTTCAGGGTTCTTTTTTGCTTTAGAACAAAGATTACCTTTCCCATTATATCCACGAGGTTCCAAAGATCTTCAAAATAAACTTGTTTTATGGTGAATACCGCACACAAGTGCCATTGTTCCCAATCGTCTAGAGCCAGTAAGACTATGGCATCCCCAATCAGGGCATGTTGTGAGGCTGAAGATAGTGAAAAAGGAAGGAGATGGGGAAGAGAAGGGTTAGGAAGTACCCGGCTATTCAGATCTAGTCACCAAACACGGCCAAAGCCATTTCAAGCAACGTTTCGTTTCTGAACGGGGCGATACTTAGGAGTATCTTCCACTCTAAATTTGGCTCCTTCTTTTGATGGCCTCCGTTAGTGTATGCAGTAGCTTACAAATAATATGAAAATATTTATATTAACAAATGTAACATATCCATTAAAATTTTCGTCATCATAAAATTCCTAAATTATATCTCCATCAAACACCTTTTTGTTAGTTTTAACCCTTCGCGCTACATGAAGCACCCGATCGGGGTAGTTTTTCCGCGTAGCAGGTCACCAGACGGGTCTACAGACCTGGAGACCTGGTAGACCTGGAAGGTGGTAGGTGGCTGGCTGTAGGTGAGGCTATACAGAAAATCCCGCTGGGAAGACCGTAATGTCTTTATTTACTGATCGGGAGATAGTGGCCGCAGGTGGGGGGGGGGGGGGGCAGAACCGCAAGGGGTTAGAAATAATAAACCCGAAAAATCAACATAACAATTTGAAAAAATCAAATATTAGTGACAAACAATATCTACTTTAAACATCTGCAGGAAATTTAACAGGAGACGAAATTTTTTAATGACTTTATTTATTTATTTTCATAATTATTAAATAAAAGCAAAATAAAGTTCCCTTATCTCACTAGGGTAGTCCTGTGTTGAGATGAGTAGCTTTACATTTAAAATGGCAATAAAGAAGGAAAAATACAGCAAAAAAAATTGTTTATTATAAAAATAAACATGACACCTGCATTATACAGTTAGGTATTAGTATATTTACAGTTGACAATAATAATATTTCCCTTCATACCTTAATATTTGATGCCATGGTCGCATTGGCTTCAGACGGTTGGAAGCAGTTGGGATTCTGGTGTGGTGTTCATTATAAAAAAAATAATAAAATAAAATTTGCTAAGGGTGGCCAAAACAACCCTTGTCTTATCTCAACTTCTCTGATCTAATTTGAGTTAGTATTTTTTTGCACCGAAGAAGAAACGGTAGTTCCGAAACCGGACGGTAATACAAAAATGAAGTGGTTCTAAACCAAGCATATTTGTTTTATGTGTTATAATGAATAATCATCAAGTGTTAGCTACATTTAACAGTAAATTATCTTTGTAATTACTTTATATCTTATCCCAAGTATAATATATAGAGTAGGCGTATTTTCCAAAGATATTCCTTTGACGCATATTTTTAGATCATACACAGTAAGGGCAAAATCAGACGGTTCACTCGAAAGAATGTTCACTCGAGTAAGCGTTCATTTTTATTTCATTCCGTGTTCATATAGCACAGACAGAATGATAGCAATGAACGTTCATTCGTTATTTCCCTCGACGATGTCGTTGAAAGAAGTCGTGCGTCTTGGGATTCGTTTGATTTGTGATCATTTGATTGAAGAATTGACAAAAAACAAAGAAAACGTAGATGGTGGTAGGTGCAACCATGGATTTTAAATTTAAATCTTGAATTGGTGATTTTACAGAATCTGCAAGTAACGATCTGTCTTTATATACATCCAGTTTATGATTCCAGAGACGTTAGTAATTCTTGAAATTCTCTATAAAGAACAGCGTATTTGAATCGCTCCACTTATAAATCATTTTGTTGCGTACGACGCGACGTCTTTCTGCTACAGGAAGCTAGACTGAATGACCAAACTCGAGTGAGATTTTTTTTTTAATTCTAAGTGCGAGTGAATAGAGCCAAAAGCCAACATAGTTTGATCGGTTCACTAATGAATTCATTCGGCATTTTTGCTTAATTTTGTATTTGGACGTTTTACTACAAGTAGAAGAAGCAAAATGAAAGACACAAATGAACGAAAAATGAACCGTCTAATTTCGCCTCCAAACACTAGAACATGATTTTGGTTTTATCAAAGTTCAGCTTTAATCCAATATCGCTATTAATATAAAGAGAAATAAATTTAGATTGTTTTATTAATTGTTGCATTATTGATATCACAATAGTAATTCCTCAAGTCCTCCCCTGCGTATCACACTTCAAGATACTCAGATACTGAATGAATAATAAAACTTATCGTAAGCCTGTACCTTACAATATAATATAATATCTCATGGCCAAGGAGAAGGCAGTCGATGGCAGAGAGAAAATAAATAATAACCAGTATGAGAGATAATATATTACGCTAAGAGAGACATCAGTGTGGCAACTTAACAAAAACATTACGATTGTATTTATTTAGTTAATCGCGTATGATTGACTGTCTGAGGAAGATTTTTCTCTACAATTATTTTGTGTTTTTTTTTATATGATACCAATCAAGAGACCGACTGCTGGAGTCGACTGTTTAATGTGAATGCCGCACAAGAGTGCCAACTGCCCCCAACCTTCTGGAGCCAGTGGGTCTATTGGGGTATGTTGTGAGGCTGAAAGTAGTTTGGAAGGGAAAGAGATGTGAAAGAGGAAGGTGGAGAAGTATCGGGCTATTTAGATTTGGTCACAAAAGCACGGCTAAATTCCAATTGCCATTTCAAGCAATGTTTCGATTCTGATACATAAACATCTTTTACCATGGTGATACATAGTGTATCTACCACTCTGAAACGTGCGACAAATATAATATGCATTATTTTATGTGAAATAAATGTGGAATAATAAACAACATTATTATTATATTTTATAAATATATTTTTAAATATATATATATATATATTTTTTTATTTTATTTAAACAATAATTGTTATTTTTTTAATTTTTTTTAAATACAATTTTTAGTTAAAAGCTCTGCGATGTAATTATTTTTACGCGTGACAGCTGTTTCGCCTTCTGAGGGTATTATCAAACTGTGTCACAGATTGATAATGCCCTCAGAAGGCGAAACAGCAGTCACGCGTAAAAATAATTACATTGCAGAGCTTTTAACTAAAAATTGTTTATAAAAAAATTTAAAATAATAATAATTTTTGTTTAAATAAAATTAAAAAACCTAAAAATTAAAATGGAGTTCTACAAAATAAACTTTAAAACCGTAAATATATATATATATATATATATATATTTAAACAGCCTTTGCGGACTGCCAGCTCCTCGTGAATACATGACTTTGTATTTCCTAATTCATTTATAGTATTATTTGTTTATTTTCAATTGTATATACATCAAATGATCTAATTATATGCTCCAAAACAATTCTGTTGATTTCTGGTAAGCTATTTTCTGGTTTTGAAAAACTCATGTGAGCAAACATTTTACGAAAATGGCGCTATGAAAATAACTTTGTATCATTTTTACTAATATCATCGCTTGATAACACCGGCGATAAATAATAATTTCTTCTTGCCATGCCAACATCTAGATTTAAAAGCATTCCATAGTAATTAGTCAATGTAATTTTTTAGACTACTTCGACTTTAACACAGTCTGACATACGATATTTTTCTTGCTTATAATATTTCTTATAAAAAAATCATTTCGTGATAATTTGATTACAGGTGTCTTTTTACTGAAAACTTTTAATGACGCTATATATCATTGAAATGTTTATTAACGGATTTGAAATATAATTCGGACAGAGGCTCGTTATGAAAAAACGATATGTGATACTTTGGTAAATTTGGACGACAGACAGCGTTATTAATTTATTATCAATCCTGAGACATGTTGGTATTTATAACGATTTTAATAAAAGATAACACTTTAAAGTATGAGAGAAAGGGGAATTATCCGATAATTTTAATAATTTTACTAAAAATCACCTCAGAGAAGCAATATTAAAACTAATGAAATACAATTGACACCGTTTTCATCTAAAATGTGTTTTATCTATGACTATTGAAAACCTACTAATACCCTAAACTAATAAAAATATATTTTAAGTCGAATTTAATTGCTTTTTTTAACTCACACATCAACAATTTCATATATCTACGCAAAATACAAATGTGAATATTTTTTGCAATAAGACACATAGTTGGATCCGAAGCTACGATTAAACACCGAATGTGTTTCCAGCTTCAGATACATTTGGAAAAATTGAACTGTAAATGATAAACTATAACACATGATGGAAGTGTCTAATCAAAGCTTGTGAAAATGATTATAGAATGAAGGAAAAATGGGAAACCATTCACTCACCGACAAAGTTGAAGTTTTTGATTCTTCTTACACAATTGTATTGAAGAAACGAATCACAAAAACACCACACTTAATTTAATTTTCTTTCGACATTTATTTTATATTTTTAGAAAATCAAACATCAAACCAACGAAGTAGCAAAACGAACGAGCAACCGCGTTTTTTCAAACAAAAACTCTTCTGTTCGATTGTCAATTGTTTCGAACACAGTGTTGTTGAAAACGGAATTCGATACGGTGAAATGGTTGGGTAGATAGGAACTTGGGTGAAAACATAAAGGTAAGTACCCAATAAATTATCACTTTAAAATCCAACACATATCTTATATCTATTACACGGGATGTAACTCAATTTTCCAAGAAAAAACTATTAGTTGCTTTGATCCATCAATTTTAAATATATAATGTTTGTCAACATACAGCGCCCTTGAGGTGATTTTTCACAAAAACGGCGCTATACAAATTATCCAAATATTATTATTATAGGTTGGTATTTTATTAGGTTGGTAGGAATTTAAAAAGATTATTTTTAAAATTTGATGATTTCAATTAATTTATCGAAGGAAGCAATCACTTTGTAGCTTGACATTATAATTTAAATAAAAAATATTTTTATTTTAAGCCACTTTATTTATACACATATAACAATTCGACCGGTTTCGGTTAAACTTAACCTTCTTCAGGAACGTATATATATAAACTGAAGAATATAAATAAACTGAACTCAGTTTATATATATACGTTCCTGAAGAAGGTTAAGTTTAACCGAAACCGGTCGAATTGTTATGTGTATAAATAAAGTGGCATAAAACAAAAATATTTTTTATTTAGATTTCAATTAACATCAGTTCCAAATTTGAAAAGTTCACACTCGCAGGTATGTACTCACAAAGGAAATTATTTATTGTTAATTACATGTATTGCATTTCTTTTTCGTTAGCTTCTTACATTGATGTCATTTGTCCAATTATTCCACCTCAGTTTGTGGACACACGGAATTAAAGAAAAAGACAAATTGCATATACTGAGAGAGGTGTATTGTTGTTTTTATATGCCCGAAAACCTACACACGATGTAATTGTGCGAACTAAAATTATCTTGGTGAGTGTTTGGTTTCCTTTTTTGCCTATTGCTTGTTTTATTTTAAATTCACTTTTACCCGATTTCGTCAAACATTATCGTCACTAAATTATATTTTTACAGTCCACTTAAATTCTACAGCTGTTCGACAGATTCGTTGTTTTGCATTCAGTTTTGAATTTAATAAAAGTAATTGGGATACACTGTGCAATACAAAAGCTTATCTATAAACGTTTTAAAACAATAAGAAAAATTTTAAACACAATTATTGAAGTCAAAAATTCGCAAAAAGCGGGAATAAACTAAACATTCCCTACAACAAAAAAGAGGTATTTGGGGGAGAAAACTTGAAAAAATATACAAAGTGTATGAGGGTAAAGTACAGTTACCTTGGTAGGTAATTTTACATCATAGAAAAATCATGATAAATAAATGACTTCATTAAAGTCAAAATTTTTAAGGTACTTAAGAAATTTTTGTGTGCGGTTACCATGGATACAGATGAGACTTAGAGGTTGACGTTGCTACACTCTACTCCCGGCTTATTTATCGGGCTATGTTTGACCTTGTACTTCAGATTTGAAATAGGAATTTTCAAATGGAAAATAAGGACTTTCAGATTAGGTTATTTGAGTTTTTAAACTAATATAGGAATCACCTCTCTACTACTATCAAAATCACCTCTCGGAGTTACAGCACTAATCCCGGAAATCTTATAGATAGTGAAAAACTCGATGGTTTGAGTAATCGCCAGTAGTAAAAGATTTATAAATATTAGATACCTACTAATGAATATTTTTTGGTACGATGTAGGGATGGTTGAAATAGGAAATTGGGGTGTCGCTACGGTTCCAGCTATCGGTGACTAGCGTGGAACCGGTTATTTATCCAATTATTTTTGGAACCGGTTCCGTGTCAGCAAAGTTCCACGAAGAAGATTATTACATTAAAAAGTTATGTTTAAATTATTAAGAAAGGATTCCTGTATTCGTTTTATTTCATGAGTGAAAGAGGGGGTTGCTTGCGATATTCTGAGAACAAAAAGCAGAGCACAGTATCGAGATGTAATGTTAAATAATTCATTATGATTCACAAGGAAATATGTAATATTTTAACCATCGTTAATCGTAATGAATTATATTGTTTTTCATTCTCATTTATATTTATCACAAATTGTGACTTATCAGTTTCCACACTATAAGCCTGAGCCGCTGCTATAAGCCAAGAAGTCAGTTGGCTGAAAAACAAATATTATATTGTGATACCTTGTTAGCAGCTTGAATCAGCAAGCCCGGCTCTCCGGGCACAGTCAGCAATAATAAAATTGCCCGCCTTTTTTTTGCTTTTATTGCTGCTGTTCGTTATTGTTATAATGGCGAGAAATAAGAAGTCAGAGGTTGCCAACTGAAAATTTGGGTGCCTATTATTTTATGGATATTCGTTCCTACCTTTCTATTGAAACATTGTTAAAATATTTAATGTTTTGCTACATAAGAAAATGAGGATACAGATCGACTCAATTAGCTTCGCAGTCGAGGGGAAAGACTCATTGTAGGGAGTTTGACAGCCTCCGTGGTCGAGCGGTAAGATGCTCGACTAGGAATCCAGAGGTCGCGGGTTCAAACCCGTGCGCAAATAACTTTTATTCAAAAAATATGTGCCATAATAAATTTTATTGAATATAAAATGAAATATAATCTATTTTCGATACATTCTAGAGTGGTAGATACTCTAAGTATTGCCCTGGTGAAAGACCACCATTTAGAATCGAAAAGTTGCTTGAAATGGATTTAACCTTGTTTGGTGACCAGATTGGAATAGCCAAGTACTTCTCAACCTTCCTCTTCATCATCTCCTTCCCCTCCCCACTACCTTCAGCCTTACAACATACCCCAATTGGGGATGCCATAGTCTCACTGCCTCTACATAGTTAGGACTCTTGAATATATACAACTACATTTCTATTAAAATTTCACACCCTATTTCACATTTTTTCTCGCTTATTATAAAATGTTGTTTTTACATTTAATGTGATTTCTCCAGATGGGTTTATTCATCGCCTCTTCTCTGTTTATTTATTCCTCATTTTATATTCACAGGGGTGCTATTATACGGCATTAGAGCATATTTTCCAGTGTGCGTGATGTCCGTGATAAGTAATGGCCAACGTTTACTGCCGCAAAAAACGAGTTATGCGAATCTAATTTATCAAAACACATCGGACGAGATTTGGGATGAAAAAAATCCGGGTTAAAGTTACCTGGCTTTTTAAGTTGAATATTGGTAAAACGAAAATAATGCGTAGTGGTAAATTGCCCATTAGAAGATTTCTAAAAATGAAGTATTATTATTTATTGTCTTTATATTTTTAAGTTTATCGATGTGATACATCTAAAGAATCCAGCATTAAGCATAATCATCAAGTAATTTTCATTTAAAATACAGTCGTCACCATTATATTAAAAAAAAGAAGGGATTTTCAAAACTAGAAGAGGCAGATTTCCAAACAATTGACCAAAATACTCTACATTTTCGTAGAAAGCAGTCACTTTGTAGTTTGACATATTAATTGAAAATTAAATAATCACTTTGCATAAGATAATTTGACCGGTCGGTAGCTGAGTGGAGAACGCGTCAGATTCCCACCAGGGCGTCGTGCGTTCAATTCCTCTGCTGGCTAAGTCCTCCATCATTGCGCAAGCAACATCTTCCACTGTTTATGATGGCAGTAAGAGTTTTTCAAATATTGTCAGGTTATTCGTGACCCGGGAATGTTTGTCTTACTTAAAAAAAAAAAAGACCACAGATTTAAAAAAAAAATTATGACCGACCGGCTTCGCTAAGCCTAAGTATCATCAGGGTATGAAATTAAACTTAACAAAAAATACGTAGTGTGTAGTTATATTTAATCGTTCATACAGAAGGAGAACACAATATAAAAAAAATAAGAGAACAGTAAGAAAACAAATGAATACTATTTCCAAAATTTCATACACTCGGCTTATGCTTGAAATCTGACCTAAGAAAAACAATGATTGAATAAAGTATTGGTCAAAAGATAACGGCAAAGATAATTTTTAAAGGGTTGTTTGATCAATTTCAAAGTTTAAGCACTTATCTTAGAAAGTTATTCGCTATCATGAGAATTAAGCCTGCTTGAAATACAAAAAAAAAAACAACCATAAATTTTGTTTTTAATTTTGTTTGTCCTATTAATAGTTTTATTCATCAAATATTATTTTCTACTTCTTTTTGTCTTAATTCCTCTTTAAAATAATTTTAAAAGACTTTCCTATAAACCATCAAATTGTGTATGAGAGAGTTGAAAAACTAATTTGACCGCTTCATGCCTTCTCAAACCCAATATCAGCCTAATATCCATGCGGGTGTTAATCAAACATCCTGTAGTTTTTTTCTTATAATATTTAAATGATTCAATAGATACCCACACATAGATCTATGACTGGCGAGAGTTTTGTTCATGGAAAGGATAGTGGTTCATACAGAATAATAATACCTTAAAAGATTTATAGCTATAAATAATATAATAAACCTAAAACGAACTAGATACCTATATCGAGAAAAGAAAAATTATATTTAATTAAATACTTCATTTAGTTTATGAGTTTAACACAAGTAACGTAAGAAGTATTTTACTATCAACGAAAAAAAAATTTGGCATTCCGCAACGTCTTTTAGTCGTTCTTCAAACGTCATATTACAGGCTCCTGTCTTCCAAAGCAAGTTGTAAAGGCTGCAGACTTCGGGCTAACAAGATCTCATTTTTTAATATGTTTTTGAAACTTCTGCCCATCATTCCCGTGATGGTTTCAAACGTCTTACTTCTACAAGCATTTTCTCCCCCGAAGAGAGGCTGGGCAGATCTGGAACCCGATTCGGTACATTTTAAATATAAGATATTTAACACGAATTTTATCGTGATTTCTTTCATTTATTGGCTGAATTAAGCAACACTCGTAAAGCACGTTCTGTCTTAAGGATTCAGAAGTGAATTTACTCATCATTGAGCTTCATATAAGTCGTATCTTAATATTTTTGAATGTTTAGGATCATATCGTCACTGGAAAGGCAAAAAAGCTCAAGTGACACTTTTGTCATACATGAGAATCATGAATCAAATAGTCAGTTTTTTTTCTGTATCGAATGTTCTGACTCTTGTTTGATTTATAAGACTTTTGTGGCCCTTCAGACATCTAAAATATATTCACCATTCGAGAGAAGGCTTGACTAAAGCGACACAAGTTTAGGACTTTTTAAGCTTTTTGTCGCTTTAGATAACTTAAAAAAGTTCAATTAGGTACTGAAGACTTGTGAATTGAATTGTAAAACAAAAAAAAAATTTTAAAGCGCTCTAGTATAAACTTAAAAAAATGAAGCTTCAGCCCTTTTGCCTTTCCAGCGATGATTTGGGCCCACTTTCACCTACTTCCACATAATATTTAGTTCTTGTAAAAAGAGATTTAAAAAAAAAATTCAAAGAAAAGGTAGAAAAATAAGGCAGTACAAGATAGCATATTCTATATAGCAATCATCAAATGTTGTCTAATTATTATTGTTTTCAAATATATCATGACAGCCTGATATTATGTACGATCGAAGGATTGTAATCATAAGATGCATAATAGATTCTGAGAGAAATACACATTACAGAGGAGTAAAATAAGAAAAATCTATGTTTATTTTTATCTTTATATTTAAAGAAGTTAACGAATTAGCATCCGGGAAGTATCTTGGATAGGAAAAAAAACAGTGCTCGCCTCTTGAGCGTTTATAAAACTTATTTGAATATTTAAATTTAGTTTAAATTATCTCGTTTGTCAGACGAATGTATGTGTAATTGATGGACATCTCCACACACATCTCCATTTGAACCGGAGGCTGTAACCGTGAAGATGAAATTGGGTTTAAATCACCAGAAATATTATGACGAAAAATCTACGAAGAAAATTTTAATTAATGATGGTTTTTGTCATAATTTAATTCCCACCTGGGATGGTTCGGTGCTTTATGGGGAACCCACTTGCACAGCGCGGGTATAAACTGTGCGCGAAAAAATTAATGTTAAAGTTTAGACGGAATTCAATACTTCGTTTGTGTGAAAGCACTACGAAACAATATATGTTTATTATAATTATTTCATCTTCTTTCCATCTTATTTAATATTCTTACGTCACAATATTTAAAGAAAGTTACACTTCTTCAGTTACACTGGCTTCGAGTTAGTAGTGGGAACTCTTGTCTAGTATAATTTTCTTTATTCTTCTTTTTTACCGAGTGCAAACTTACCATTTTCATAAATTTATTGGATAATATATAAAAAAAATAGTTTTGCCTTTTTTTTTTTTTTATAGTGAATACCGCACAAGAGTTTCAACTGTTTCCAACCGCCTGGAGCCAGTGAGACTATAGCAACCCCAATCGGGGTATGTTGTAAGGCTGAAAGTGGTGGAGAGGGGAAGAAAATGGGGAAGAAGATGGATGGGAAACACCTGGCTATTTAGATCTGGTCACCAAACACGGCTAATACCATTTCAAGCAATGTTTTGATTCTGAACGGTGGTCTTTCGCTAAAGCAATACTTATTGTAACTACCACTCTGGAACGTGCCACAAGTATGGAATATATTATTTATTTGAACTAAATGTGTAATGACACATATTAATTTAATGAAATTTATTTGCGCACGCCTGATTTGAACCCTCAACTTGTAAAAGTAGTTGAGCGTCTTACCACTTGACAACGGAGGCCGTCAAGAGAAGAACACGAGATAGAAAATAAATATTCATTTGAAAAGAATGAACAGAGAACATGAGGAATTGACATACGAGTGAAATGGATATGAACAAAACAAATCAAACACAAAACTATTTCGGTGTGATCTATAGAATTTGTCTACCTAAGTAATTCAAATATTATTTATATAATTTTTTTTTCATAGAAAGCAATCACTTTGTTGTTTAACATATTTAAAGAAATGAAAAAAGAATTTTTTTCTCATTGTTCTGTTATTTTGTTCTCCCTCTGTATGTATATACTGCCGCACACTTTGTATTTTTTATTTCGTTTAATTTTGTACCCTGATGATGCTTAGGCTAATCGAAACCGGTCGGTTATAAAAATAAAACTAAATATCCTTGGTGTAAGTATGGTTAAGTTATTTTTTCGTTTCTTTAAAAATATCTATTATATGACCATTATGACCAATGACAATGTTATATTTCTAGATTATTTATTTCTTCTTAGGTTCTTCTTCATTAAGTGTTTTTATTTTTTCTCAGTAATCATCAACATCAACCAACTGCTGGATGAAGGCCTCTCAAAACATCTCACGAACCATCACGGTGTCCTGTTTTTTTAGGGTTAACCATCCCAGAATAAGATAAATAGTGCCACTTATTCAGTGCTGCCACAGCTCCATTATTTCCTCGGTAAATTATTTATAATAATTACACGTTTCACGAGCCTTGTAAAGAAACAATATATCAACATTGATTGTTTAGACGTGGATAATGATTAGAATCGTTTAAGAAAGTTAATGTTCGGCCTGAACTCGCGTGGTATCCCGTTTCCACTAATAGGCAGATGAAAATAATTATTAAACAGGATGTTTGCGTGTTGATACACTATTTTTTTATAAAAAGAATATATTTTAATAATATTCTACCAATGCGTTGGAATAAACTAATTCTGGGAAGGACTACAGGTATATGATGAAAGTATTGATATTGCAAATAGAAACAACATGCATTGTATGGTATATAAACAGTTATATATTTAAACATAACAATGAAAAAAAAACTAAGGAAGAAAAGGAGTCACACTTTTATGAAAAGTTGAAAAAGTTGTTCACCAACATACGAGGCCTGTTCAAAAGAAAAAGTGAATTTTGAATTTTCGCGGGCTGTTTACATTCCATTATCGATTTTTTTGTTGCTGTTATGTTGGTACACATCTTTTTATCATATTTCAGCATTATCAGCCATTTTGGATTAGTGGTTTGTTTTTGAAAACTGGAAAGGTTAATCACGTTTTTGTGTGTTCTTCAATTTTTACTTTTGAAAAAAATTGTAATAAGTTTTATTGTATATAGTTGTAATGAGTTTTATTGTTATTTTGTTTAAATAGTGAAACTGCACAACTGAGTCCCAACTGCTCCTAATCGTCTGAAGCTAGTGGGACTATAGCATCCCTATCCGGGGTATGTTTTGAGGGTAAAGATAGTTGGCAGAGAAAAGAGATGGGAAAGAGGAAGATTGAGAAGTAACTGGGTAAATCATGTCTGGTCACTAAACATTGATAAAGCTATTTAAAGCAACGTTTCGATTCTGAATGGTGGTCTTTCACCAGCGCGAAACTTAGAGTATCTACCACTCTGGAACGTGCCGCAAATATACTTATATTATTTTATATGAATTAAAAGATAAATTTCTATGAAGGAAGTTATTAATATTTGACATAATCAAATTTAAAATCAGCTATCTCGAGGACTGTACATTGTGCCAAAAATATATTTGATTTTTTTTTTTATCTCCAACTGATCACCCTGACAATACCGGGCTTGATCAACAAGTAAGATCCTAATAATACAACAGACTAATAATGACGGAATAGCAGAAAATGGCCGACAATTTGAAGCAATACAGAAAGGCGGGGCTTGAACAAATAAACATTAATCTTTTTGTTTTAAACTGTACTATCTATGTGTGTATTATTGCAGCATTACAGATAGCTTCATTCGCTGGTGGATTGGTACTGAGGATGGAGAAAGGAGATGAAATAATTAAGGTAAAAGTTTTATAATTTAAATTATTTTTTATGAAGTTTTATTTTACACCAAGCGTGCCTTGAAAAAGCTAGAAAACAATGTCAAAACATAAATAAAACTATCAATAAAATGACAAATGATATTTACTAGTCAATTTATATGTGTTATTTCATATGTAATTAATATAAAATAATATGCAGTCCGTTTGCGTGTTCCAGAATGGTAGATATTGCCCTGGTGAAAGACCACTATTTAAAATCGAAACGTACGTTGCTTGAATGCTTTATCCCGTACTTGATGACTAGATCTGAACAGACAGGTAATTTCTAGTCTTTTTCGTCCCCATCTCCTTCCCGTCCCGTCTATTTTGATCACAATATACCCCTATTAGGGATGCAATAGTCTAACTGGCGGTCAGTCAGTATTCACATGGAAAAATATTGAAACTAGATTAAAAAATAAAGAGATATTTGTTGAAAAAGTGAGATAAATTATCAAGAGAGAGACAAATTTTGCATAAAAGGGCTTACATAATGCTATTTTGTGGTCCAAAGATATTAGTACCCAGTTCAAATAAACGGGACTATTTTAAAATAAGGATTTGACCCTATCTATCTACTGATTTATTGGGGATATGAATTTTTGAAGGAAAGGTAAGGTTTTTTTTAAATTTTTTTTTTTATATAATTCAATTGAATTAAATTTAATATTATTATTATTAAGTTCTGCTATTTTAAGTTTTTTTATTTTTGTTTTTAGTGACAGCTGTTTCGGCGTTAAAGGCCATTGTCAAACTGTGGTTAGGCCACATGGAAACGACTTACTAACTTATTAAATAAGTCGTTTCCATGTGGCCTAACCACAGTTTGACAATGGCCTTAAACGCCGAAACAGCTGTCACTAAAAAAAAAATAAAAAAAAACTTAAAATAGCAGAACTGAATGATAATAATATTAAATTTAATTCAATTGAATTATATAAAAATTAAAATGGAGTTCTACAAATTGAACACAAAAACTATAAATAAAGTAAGGTAAGGTTTTTAAGTTTCGAACTGCTTTCTGTTAAGTCTGTTATCCGTCCTACTTCACTTAACTACTTTTATATTTTTAGTAATCTTCGATGAATCTCTAGATTTTAATTTATTTTTTTATTAACTTTAGTAGTTTAATACCCGACCCTGCCAGAGACTAAGCAATCTTTTCGAAAAAGTAAAAACCTCAACTGAATATTTGTAAGATATTACGGCTACTTGTCATAATATGTTTAATTTTTAAATTAATATTAAATCTATTCTAGCAGAAATGGCATTTTTCAAGATTGAGGATCGTCGTAGAAAGAAATAAATGTGGAAAGAGGAAGAAAAAGGTTGGTTAGGAAAACCCGGTTAATAAAATCTAGATTCACAGATACAAGACACAATACATAATAAAAACAATTTCATTCAACGCTTCTAAACGTGAAATTATTAAACGTAAGAAATTGAGAAACGATATTATTAATTTTCAGTGAAGTATAAGATCGATTAAAATGACAGTTAATAATAATAAGGTCTGGATGGTTCAAATGGCAGAAGCATTATTCCGGATATAGTAGAGGTTCCGAGTTCGAGTCTCAGTCGTGACTGTTATTCTTTTATTTTCAGGCTTTTTCTGTTTCATAATTACGTTGAAGGTTATTGAATTTATTTCAATAATTAATAAATAAAATTATTCGTTTTATGTTTTGAAAGTCGACCCACCTATTGGAGTTAACTCTATCTCTTGTAGTTCTTTTACTCTATTTCCGTATTAGCAAAGACTAAATAAATGTTAATTGTAACGGTTCGTTCGATAAATCATCGCGTAGGTAATGATTGAGACATTCATAATATCAAATAACAAACTTTCAGATAAGAAAATAAATCAAATTATATTTGCTCTTTTGGGTGAGACAGCTGTGTGGCCTCAGGTTTAAAAAAAATAGGAACAATAGTTTCGCATTCAATAATGCATCAATCATGAAATAATGTTGACATTATGTTTGTGGTAACATTGCTCAAAATTCATAAATAAACCTTTTTAAGTAGACGGTAAATTATTTTTTAAATTAAAAAATAAAACTTTTTGATTTATTATTTATTATGCCTAGATACTTTCAGAATCGCATTGGTGAAAGACCACCATTCAGAAGCAAAACGTTGCTTAAAACGGCTATAATTTTGTACCCTGGTGATGCTTAGGCTAAACGAGACGGGTGGGTTAAAAAAATTGAAATAATATTCGTAGTTATATTATCCGTGTTGTACAATTTTAAAATATATATTTTCATTTATTTATTATATTCACTTAAAAAAAAAAAACAGATCTTTTTTTTTACAAGAGTATTGCTTTTACGTAACGAAATGAAACATCCAAAATGAAGTAGGAAACATTTTGTTCAAATAGCTTAACAACACTTCTAACAACAGCGTCCATGTCGTGAGATTAAGAGTGAGACGTGTTTATTTTCCCGTCGGGATGAGTGGTCCATGAGCACAGAGATCTGCGGGTCTGGAAGGCTGTCTACCGCGCTCGGGGTCAAATCAGGTCCCGACCAGAACAAAAGATGTGTAAGCGAAGGTCAACAGTTCTATGCAGACTGAAATGCAGGCAATTGATTTAATCTTTGATTTTTTTTTTTTTTTTGATTTTTTTGTTACATACATCAATTTGAAAAAAAGATTACAAAATAAGAACGTTAATTAAAAAAAAAATTAAAACATATTATAAAGCATAAAGAAAATAAAAAACAAAATAAGGAAAAACAATGTAGACATAACAAAAAATCCCACATAGGTAAAAGCCAGTGCGTGGGTATACTAATTCAAATCAATAGTAGGCTCTCTATAGCAATCGTATAAATAAATAAAGTATAAGTATATAATTACAATCAATAAAAAGGTTATATATTAAATCTTAATTTGAAACTGTTGTTAATTCATGGTGGAAATTCATTTTAATGATGTACAAAATACCATTTTTAAACTTTATTCCACTATTTGTAATAGTGGAATAAAGTAAAAGAATCGTATTATTAAAATCATTAAAATATTAAAGATAAGCTTTAGGTAAAACTTCCAAACAGTTCAAAATAGTAGTTTAAAATAGTAGAATTAAGTTTTTAAAAATTAAGTTATAGCTAAAATTGATTTATCCATGTGTTAAGGACGAAACAACTTAAATATGTAGAACTTTTGCATATCGACGCTGGTAAGGCAAAATGCCTTAAACGACACTTTGGTCAAAAATGAATTAAATATGCAGTTTTGAACAGTTTTTTTTTTCTGCGTTGAAAACTCTGACTGCCGTTTGATTCTGAAGACGTTTGTGGCCCTTCAGCCATATAAAATATATTTAAAATTTGGGAGAAGGCTTGTTTTAAGCAACACAAATTTGTGACTTTTTGTATAACTTTTTGTCGCTCCAGGTAACTCAGTGACAGCATTGAGTTACTTGAATTTTTTTTTCAACATCTAACCAGGAACTGAAGACTTAATAATTGAATTTTATTGTTAAACAAAAAAAACTTTAAAGTGCTTTGGTGTTAGCTTCCCAAAATGGCTCTTCAGCCCTTTTCGTTTTCCGTTGGCGATACAGGCGATATAACGTGAATTTTGCGGCCCAAAAAACTGAATAACAATAAAAATATGCAACTAAATTTCTAACAAAAGCTTAATGTGCTTCAAAATAGACAACTTTTTAGCAATAAAAAAAAAGGGTTTTTTTTTTTAAATTTTTTAATAACACCTATAATCAAATTGTATTTGCCATTTAAATGAGTAAAAATGTCGGAATAGCCAAATACTTCTCTAACGTTAACATCATTATTTTTTTTTTAATTTCCCCTGTGCTGTTTTTTTATCGCCTCACAAAGCGATAAGGTTAAGGTGTTACTATAGTCTCACCATCCCCATGCATTTAAACTCTTAAAAATAATCCAAATCCTACAATGCTTTACGACCTCCAATTGAAATTTGACACAAAATGCAATCTAAACTAAATTGAACTATAGAATAACCTTTTTTATAAAGTTTGTGTTGTAGTTATGTAAGTTACAAGTTGGCGATCTCTGTGTTTTAACATGGCAGTTAAACAGAGTTTTACGTTTTAACCTGAACTGCTTAAACACTTTTGAATTTTCAGAGATCAAACGTGTCAAATGGCTAACAAGGCGTTATTTGTAAAGAGATAAGAGATTGAACAGGTAATTAAAATAAATCATTTTGTTGTACGCATTAATTGACTGACAGGTGTATTTGTTCTCGAATGGGTAGTACTTAATTATACTAATTTGTAAAAGTGTTTTAATATCGTTCAGCTCTCTGGTTGCTTCTTAGTATTATATAATATAAATATTATTCGATTTAAAATATTTATATGACTGACGGAAGTAAATGTGACAGTTGTATTGTGATGCTGACAAGGGTGGTAGATACTTTAAGTATCGACCTGGTGAAAGACCACCATTCAGAATTGAAACGTTGCTTGGCATGGCTTTAGCCGTGTTTGGTAACCAGATCTGAATAGCCAGGTGTTTTCCAACCTTCCTCTTATCAATCTCCTTTCTCTCCCCAGTACCTTCAGCCTCACAGCATACCCTATTTGGGGATGCCATAGTCTCACTGGCTCTAGACGGTTGAGAGCAGTTGAGACTCTTGTGCGGTATTCATATAAAAAAAAAAGATCAGTGACTCAAGTTTCGCAGAGCATTTAGCATTGATATTCTGCCAAAATTAACATATTTCTGTAGGAAGGTAACATGATTGACGGCCTGCGTGGTCGAGTGGCAAGACGCTCAACTACGAATCCATGAATCACGGGTTTAATCCTGGCGTGCGCAAATAAATTATAGTTATTAAATATATGTCATACCACATTTGATTCACAAAACATTATATATAGTATATTTGCGGCACGTTCCAGAGTGGAAGATACTCATGGTATCGTCCTGGTGAAAGACCGCCATTCAGAATGTAAACGTTTTATGAAATGGCTTAAGCCGTGTTTGGTGACCGGATCTGAATAGCCAGGTACTTCTCAACCTTCCTCTTTCCCATCTCCTTCCCCTCCTCACTACCTTCAACCTCACAACACCCCAATTTAGAATGCGATAGTTTCACTGGCTCAAAACGGTTAGGAGCAGTTGGGACTCGTGTGCGATACTCACTATAATATATATATATATATATATATATATATATATATATATATATATATATATATATATATATATATATACTAGTCACTCAAAACTATTTTTGTTCTTAGATTTTTCCCCAGTGATCAATAATTATTGAAAAATATTGAAACAAACAGTATATTCTATTGTCATGAATAATATATATTCAATATCAATTGTGTTCTGTTTGTTGAAATAAGATAATCAATCAGACGGATTGATACATTTGTTAATTAAAGAGATAAGACGTCTGTAAATTGTTATCAGGTTTGTTGCTTGCCCCATCGTTTCGCGAATTCAGTACGCAGTAAATACTGTCGAGTGTTGTATCCAAATTAATATTTGTCCTTGGATACAATTTTAGGCCTAAGACACAAAATGAACCGGATTTGATTCAATTCATCCTATTCTGATATGGAAATCACAGTTATATATGATATTATTCCACGTGGGTCAACCCAATCGAAGCCATTACACGTGAAGAATGTTAACTAAGTGTCCGTGTTTACCTGTTACCTGTTGAACATTAGCGATAATTTATAGCAACGCTAAGTGCGTGGTAATTGTTGGTAGCATTCACAGGTGATCCATAACGGACCTTGGAGCCAATATACAATGTTCAACACGTATTAAGCACTTGTTAGAATCGTGAAGAAGCAATCATAGGAACTAGGAACCTTAATGGTTTCTAAAACAAAATACCTGCAATAAAAAGAAATTGACGTGTTTATTGCGCAATAATCCCAACTGACTGGAGCTAGTGGGATTATAGCATGCCCAATCTTGTGTATGTTATGAGGCTCATGGAAGTGGGCTGGGGAAGGTGATTGAGAAAAGGAAAAATTTAATAAGTTCAAGTGAAAATTCATTAAGGTTTTTTTTTGGAATGATAAAAATTCCCAGGCTACGAATAACCTGAAAACATCTGAAAAAATCTTTCTATTATCACAAGCAGAAAATGTTTTTGTGCAATGATGGAGGACTTAGCCAGTATAGGAAATGAACCCACGACACGCGAGTGGGAATCCGACGCGTTTGTCCACTCAGTTACCGACCGGTTAAATTGTTATTATTATTATCTGTCTCTTTCTTTCTGTTCCTTTTTTTTAATTTTAAATGTTATTCAATTATTTTTTCACCGTTTTCTTTTTTTATTTTATTTTGTGTTCTCCCTCTGTATTTATATATAATAACGGCATATATGTATAACCGCATACTTTGTATTTTTGCTTAGATTAATTTTGTGGCTGGCAAAAGAATTAAATCTACAATGCGAAATGAGAAAATTATATCAAATTCTTAAAATTAATATTATGATTTATCTTATTGGGTATATAACAGAAAATTTGAGATAAAAAAAACTCACGAATGGTGAGCTCATAAAATTTGCACAGATTTTTTGTCCTAAGAATGTAGGTAAACTTAGCATTTTTTTTTTAATTACTAGGTAAGTACGTCATTTAAACTATTGAGATTATGATAAATAAATAAACAAGGTATTAAGATTCGGAGCATCTATTTGCTTGTTAAAAATGACGCAATGCCTAAGTTTGTTACACATTCTTCGAGTATTATTCATCTAAAAAAATAAGTACTGAAACCTAGGTAAATCCGGGTAGTACCTACCTACTAGAATCCTTTAAATAAATATTATTTTACATTTAAAAAATCTACAAAAATAAATTGATAATTCATTGTGATAATAAAATATAAATGATTAAATTGGCATTTTTTATTATTGACTTTCACGAAACATTTCAATTCTAGTAGTTCACCGTCATGTTTTTTTCATCACTCAAACCCAAGCTGGCAGTTTATACCATAGACAACACATAGCTAAAACTAGAGGTTAAGGTTAATTGAAACTTTATAAATAAATGTTCAACCGTTTAACCCCAATCAGCAGTTTGACCCATGGCTATAGTACACCTCAAACCAAACGTTAAGGTTAATTTCGAGTTATTAATTCTGAGCGTTCAGTAAACAGAGCACGAATTGTTTATTTAATCGGTGGAACATTTATATCTGTACCCTGTCTCTTTCTTGATAACTGGTAATAAAGACGCGAATTGGAAAGAGTAGAATAATGGAAAGGTGAGGTGGTACTATGTAAGCAAGGACAAAAAATTAGGCCTTGTATGGTAAAAACGCTCTTTGAACAAGATGGGAGTTTTCAGTTTTTTGCGAAGTTGCTCTGTTCTGTCCTAAGGCGGGAAATATATTTTTATTCAGTGGTCATAAACGTTTGGCTTATATTTAAAAGAAAAAAAAATTTCTAGTTTGAATTTTTTTTTAAGATGTTTAAAAAACCACGGTTTTTCAGAGATTGGTCAATTCTTAAAAAGATCATACCTTCAATAAAAACACCGGTGCTTATACTCTCCATAAAAATTGTCGTGGTAACAGATTAAATAATTTAGAAGCACTAGGAATAAAGAATACCGTTTAAATTAAAAGCCATATTCTTAAAAATCAGTTAAATTTGTCCAGTAGTCCAATATTAGGTATATTTCCCTTAAACTCATAAAATTTCTCATTTTTCTTTAATCACCTTCTCAGTTGACGTTTCGCCTCTTTCATTTCATATTATCTGTCTCTTTTTCTCTGTTTCTTTGTTATAATTTGAAATGTCATTTTTTTTTTTTTCTTACTGTTCTTTTATTTTGTTTTATATTGTGTTCTCACTCTATATCTAGTATATATCACCGCAAGCTTTGTATTTTTTGTTTAAAATAATGTATAACAATACATTTAAATGCATCTAAATACAGAGCCGAAGATAGCAGACCCCTACCGTTGGATCCTATTCAGTCAGAACTGATATGACTCCTAATGAGGGGGTACTTAACAACAGACTGAATGACAAATGTAGAAATAATTTCAGAGGCTATTACACCAGGTAATAAAATAAAATACTGCCTGACGCGGTGCGCATACGGATGGAGGCTTTTACTTTGTATATTCAAGTTAAACTAAATAGATACCTAAATAAAAAAGGCATTATATTTTTTCTACAAGTAGGTAGGTGGTTCCATTTTTAAGATGCCTCTTTCTTAGTTCGCCATTGGCGTCCCGTGACTTATTTTTGGCTGATTTTTTTTTTTGATTACTTGTATATGAAAACTTTTTTATTATATTTGTTACTTGTACATCAAACTTTAAAAAAGTATCTAATTATTTTTTTTTACTCAATAATAATATTTAAACTTATTTAGTACTTAATATTGCTAGTGAATTTCAAAATGGTTCTTACAGGCTATTTTAAATTTATTACTTGGCATAATTTTGATGGTTTCTGGCAGAGCAATATAACATTTTATTCCTTTATAAAGTAAGCTATTTTGTGTTTTATTCTTTTTTGGTAGTCTGATTTTTTTGCATGTCTTTGTATTATGTTTGTGAATAACCACGTTGTAGATAATTTTGTCAGAAAAATATTTTTTAAACAAGTTGTTCTTCATTTTATGTGTTTAATGTTAGCATCTATTTGACTGTTAGCCAATTTAGTTCCTCTGACATTTTAGTTACTTTTGAGTCTCTATTTTACCTAAGTATAATTATCATTGTTCTATTTTAGAGAATTTGAAACTTTTTTGGTTCTCTGCCGTCACAAAGGAAAAAAATCGTTGTAAAATATAATTGTGGTTTTTATGGAACATTTTTGAATAAGTTTTTGTATTTTGATCACATCTATAGTGAAGGAAGACCATATGTTTTTTTAAAAAGAGAATACCTCACAGAGTCCCAACTGTTCTCAACCGTCTGGAGCCAGTAGGACTATGTTTAATAATGATTGTTTTTTTTTTGATAAAAACGAATTTTCAGTATAAAATGTTGCTTTTTATGAGAAAATTATCACATATCTTGTAAATCTACTGCTTATATAAGTGCTTATAGTTATATTTTTATTTATAAAATTTATTTCGGAAAGAGATAATATAAAACAATGTATATCGTTATGGCTCATTTTCATTGTTTCTCGAATTACGTTTGCATTGAAATTACAATGTATTGCATGACCGATATAAAACACACTAGATTGGTCTTACGCTTAGATGGTTTGGGCATGTAGAGCGGATGAACGAAGAAAGGATAGTAAAAATAATATATTACGCGAAAGTGAATGGAATAAGTCGGGAACGCCCGAAGAAGACATAGCACGATCAAGTGAATCAAATACTTGAGTCGGGTCTTGTGAAGAGTGAGAATAACAGAAGAATATGTGTGAATGTGAATGAAGCAAGGAGTGTGTGCCAAGAAAGAGTTGTATGGTGGTCCAAACTCTCTGCCTATTCCTGCGGAGAAACGGTGTAATGATTAGTTAGTTAAATTATCGAAGGAAGCAAACACTTTGTAGCTTGACATTATAATTTAAATAAAAAATAATTTTGTTTTAAGCCACTTTATTTATACACATATAACAATTCGACCGGTTTCGGTTAGACTTAACCTTCATCAGGAACGTATAAGTATAAACTGAATACTTATACGTTCCTGATGAAGGTTAAGTCTAACCGAAACCGGTCGAATTGTTATATGTGTATAAATAAAGTGGCTTAAAACAAAATTATTTTTTATTGAAATTATTAGTTAGTTACCTAAGATTTGACAAAATCGTCACATATTCACTTTCCTTTATCAAATGCTTCTGTATATTAACTATAAATACATATTAATATGCCATAGATTATAAATATTTAGATAATAATAATATGCAGCATATGAATTAGGAATTGTACAGAAACGGCGCCATACAAATTTTCCCAAAGTCGTCACACAAACACATTCCTTTCGCATATACTTATGTACGAGTATATTATGTCTTTAAATACAAATATTATTAAATACTGATATATGGTATGTAATTAATACATGAATTTTAGCGTTATGACCGCTCCGTAAGAACTACTTCATTAACTTTTTATTAAACAAATACTTCAACTGAAGTTAGATTACAAAGAACTACTTTATTTTGCGGCAGTTCAGTTGCGAAGTTGAACTTCAAAGCCTACAAAGAAGTACGAGTAGTACGTTTTTTTTCGGCGAGGAACCAGTTCCAGTTCTCTTCGTTTTCAAATCTCTACCGACTAGTACTTTTCGAAAAAATATTAAGGAACCGGTTCCAAAAAGAACCGGACAAAGAACTTGTTCCTCGTCAAATCAAATTCAAAACTCTTTTTGGCGAGTTCGACTTTAATTAAAGTGTTCACGGCAAAGGGTTCATTTTAAAGAACTAGCAGTTCGTGTAGCATTCACAAAAAACATTGAAGTTTTTCCCAACGCCAATTTAATTTAATTTTTAAATTTTATTTTATTAGGAACACAAACAAAATATTTACAAAAACATGTTTAAAGTATTATCAAATAAAAAGATGAGTGTAAATATTTCAAATTAATGTGATCACAGCATACATTATAATATTGTAATTAACAAAGTATAATACAGAAAGGCTGCACTACGCGCAACATTGTGCCTAGGTAATTGACACCTGATGCACACAACAATAATGATATGGTGGCCAAACAAATAAAATATAATTGTCCAAAACAATGTTGCAGGCAAATGACACAAAATTATTTTTAATTATGTTATATTTTTTTAAGTTAATCAATTTTACTATGCATATTATATTTATGTAAAAGAGTCATCTGATATAGCTGTTTGTATCATATTTTTAAAGGAATTGAGTGAATTTGAGAAGAAATCGATGTTGAGAAATTTGCCAATAACATTGTGTAAACGAGACGTTCTTGACACAAAATTAAAGTATCCCGTATTATTTACGTGTACATCTGTCCAAAATATATCGAAATTTCTTGTGCATCTGGGTCTGATGTGAAACATAAATTTACTCACTAAATCGCTATCAACAAGGTTATTAACAATTTTAAAAGACATAGTTAAGTCTATTACTTTTCTTCTTTTGTGCAAGCTATCAAATTGAAAAAAATGAGTCTCTGCTGATAGCTATTCAATAAAAGATGAACACCAGATCGATGGGACAAGATACGTAAGAATTTTTTCTGTATTGATTCAACTCTTGTTATATATGTCGTGTAATGCGGGTCCCAGACAATTACTCCATATTCTAAGACACTGCGAACAAGTGATTAATACAAAACAACAAGACCACTTGGATTTATGAAAAGCTTTGTTGCTCGTGTTATGAAACCTAGCATCTTGTTTGCCTTACTAACTGTTTTTTCAATGTGTTGGTTGAATGTTAATTTGCTGTCAAACAGAATCCCGAGGTTTTTAATTAACGATATTTTTTCTAGTTTAGTAGCACGTATATTGTAAAGGAAATCTACTTCTCGTTTATTGCGAGTGAAAATGAATTCATTACAAATGCTATTCTAACTCTCTACAGAGCTCACCTAACCAACTTAGTTTCGTCGAATCAATGGAGTAAGTACATTCGTAAACGCACTTGCGCAGTGGATAAATGCCATTCGTTTGGCTTGCAGCTTTAATCGTAGGGTTAAGCTGCGCAATGACGCCATGACCGAACCAACACCGTATCCCATATTCAGCGAGGCTGCCGTCTCGGAGCACTCTCTGAATACAGAGTGCGGCGAATGTCTAAAATCGGCGTCGGGCGTATTTAATAAAGTAAAGTGTTTAATTCAGGAATCAGAAAATATAACTTGATTTAAAGGCAAACAAACTGTCTAAATGTATCATGTTTTTTTTTCATTTTCTAGATTCTTATTTATCATTAAGTGATGAATCATTTAAAGCTACTGATTCTAACTCTTGTTCCTTGTACCAATAGAACGGCGCTATGCGTCTTACGTGACTATTGAATTTAAATTCACGAGTTTACGTAGGGAAAAAATATGTTTCTAAAAACCCTACAAAAATTGCATGATATTACCGACTGTGGGTTTCTTCTCCTTCATAACACAGCACTATGGCGTATAAACATAAGTCTGTTTGTGTTGAGTGGGGATGGGAAGGTGCTCGGTCATGGCCTATGTTTAAGAATTGCACCGCATTACTCGCGAATGGTGAGCTCTAGTGTCGTAAAATCTACATACCTTTATCGGTCATGAATTTTTGAGTTAACACTAGTTTTTAGCTCGTACAGTATTTTATGTGGCATTTAGGTGAAGAGGTATATGTTACAATTATCTAATTGTTTTGGAGAGGCAAAGTTAATTTTTCACTGCCTTTATTTCTTTAAATAAGTCTCTGCGTACTTTGTAAGTATACATTATAAATGCACAAAATGTAATGCCCGTGTTCTATCTCCTTACTCAACCTTCCTTAGATTTTTTTAAATTAGAACTGCATACTACTATAGTTTTTTGAATAATTATCACTGTTAGAATCCCACCTTATTATATCATTTGTGTACCCTGCGTCTGTCTCGATACTGGAATTTTCTAGCGAGACATATATTGAGCAATCCCTTAAATTTTGTTTTTACCAAGATGAATGGTAAAAAACAAAAAAAATCTCAACTAGAATTATTTTTGGATATTTTGTGACATAGACCTCTTCACTTAATTGCCACATATTTATGTCTTCAGTTATAGAGCCTTAAAATATATATTTACCACAATTAAAGATAAGACTCCATGTTATTAGTTTCGTAATTTTCAATTGTTGAAAAATAAAAAAAAGTATTACAAAAAAAACACACCTTTGTGGGTAGTAACTGTTAGTTAATTAAGTTTTGTTTGATTTACTATTTGGTTCGAGCCTGGCTATTTGTTTTTCTTTTAAATAAATATTATGTAGATTAGTAGATAGATACCTTGGATATTTGATTGTCCTATTCAGTAACTGGAAAATACTCTAGCCATTTGAAGTTTATGTTGAGCAATCGTTCTGCTGTGTATTTCTAAGTCGAATAAACTTCATTAAGTTCCTAAAGCCGTTTCCTTCGAAGAAACAACTAACCGTCAGAAAATTAAAAGAATTATTCAGTTAATATATTTAGATTTCACACTGCCAAGAGTGAAGCTTTCAAAACACCTACACATTTTCTCAAAACTTCGTCTATGATCAAGTGTTTAAAAATGCGCTATAACTAGGAACAAAACAAGGGCGTTACTGGGTACAAAGAAAGAAGAGCGAACACAATATGTTTACATCCCACTTATATTCTAAATCATACCTTACAGATCATGACCACACAAAGAAATCACAAACATCCATCAAGACTTAACTGAGTTTTTTTCAAGCAGTACGCAACTGAATATCGCATTACAATGATAATCAATCTCAAGCCGGGGGTAAATGGTACATTTGACGTACGGAGTGTAAGATTGATTCGTTCAACTGACGCGCTCCTAATTTCGTACCGGATCTATTAAACGAGTGAACGAACACTTGCGATGGGCCATCCAATAACAAATAACAGGAAAGTTTAATTAGAACTACACGACGACTTAATTGGTCTTTCAATAGGTTATCGATTTATTATACCTAAAATAAATAATTCTCGGAAAATTAATGGAACGCAATTTTTATAAGATATTACCTCAAAGGTGCTAAAAATATTTTGTAAAAAAAAAACAAACACTTTGCTTTCGGTGGCGGCTCGTGGGTTTTTAATGTGGTAGAGTGCTTAGATTGAAAAATACGAAATTATTAGTGTTGTTGTAGTCGAAAATATTTTTATTTTTTTTGTATAAAGATTTTCAGGATTTTTCAGTTTTGGTGGTGCACTGCACGGACTTCTAAAAATTTCATACAAAAAATTGAAATTTGAAAATAAAAATATATTGTTATCGGCCACAACAACATCAAAAATGTCGTTTTTTTTTCAATCTTACCACTCTAGCACGCTAAAAAGTCACGAGCTGCCACTATTGCTTTGTGTGTGTAGAATACAAACCTAAAATAAAATTTTAAGTTTTGGAAGAAATCACATTAAAATATTGGATCGATGTATTTTTAATGACATAAAAAGATTGTTATATCTCTTTAATGGAAAATTGAACACGGCTTAAGTTGGTGTAAAAATAATCAGGAATAACGTCCAGATGAAAAACTTCCAGAAGATACAAATGCTAATTTTTTTGAGAAGAGAATCATAAACTGATGATTCTCTCAGATTCTCCCTGATGAGATACCGTCAATCAGAAACGATAAGTTACTTGAAATGTATTTAACTGTTTTCAGTTATCGGATCTGGCTAATAAGATGCATTCCAACCTTCATCCTCCGCAATTGCTGTCCCTTACCAATCCCCCCAGCGTCAAAATATTCCTGAAATCGAATATGCCATTACACTAACAAAAATTCATGCACTGCTCAATGTTGATGTGAGTTGAAAAAATACGGAATATTCAGTCTTATGTATAAAGTGTACCAACTAATTTTAATAAAGTATTTAGAACTTTTTTTGCGGACGCGTTTATTGTTATTTGCAAATGAGGGGTATTTTACATACATAAAATAATGTAATTATCTATTTTATTTTGTTAATACTTAATATTCTAAAACCAATGGGTAATGGTTGCGGCTGCATATGATGATGATATATTATTGCTTCTAAACAAATTCTCTTCTGATATCGACATATTCTACGTCAGTAAGTAGAGATTCAGAAGGGAAATTCTCTCGATTCTTGAAAAGGCTACTCCTCATCGACGTGATTTTCACTACTGTCTGAAATTATTTCGTTTTTGTAAATTTATCTGATTTTTTGTTGTTGTGATTTTATATTCCTTAATTCTTAGTTATTTTACAAATATTATGAATAATTTATTATGTGTATTTAATAAACAGCATTTTTTTATTGCCCTGACAAAGCTTGACATAAGCGAAACCGGTTGGCGTTCAACATAATAAAATCGTAGTTTAAAACAAAGTGTTCTATAATTTAATAATTATTTTATTTTTTTATATGAATACCGCACAAGAGTTCCAACTGCTCTCAACCGTCTAGAGCCAGTGAGACTATGACGTCCCCAAATAGGGTATGTTGTGAGGCTGAAGGTACTGGGTAGGGGAAGGAGATTGCAAAGAAGAAGGTTGAGAAGTACCTGGCTATTCAGATCTGGTCATCAAACACGGCTAAAGCCATTTTAAGCAACGTTTCAATTCTGAATGGTGATATTTCACCAGGGCGATACTTAGAGTATCTACCACTCTGGAACGTGCCGCAAATATACTTTTTATTATAATTATATGAATTAAATGTGTTATGTCACATTGATTAAATTAAAGTTATTGGCGCACGCCGGGTTTGAACACGCGACCTTTGGATTCGTAGTCGAGCGTCTTACCACTCGACTATGGAGGGCGTCAGTTTGTAATGCAGGAATTTATTTAAATTCATTATTATGATTATCATAAAATGTGTTGATTGTATTAAGACTGTTTTTTTTTCTAAACGGTTAAACTTCTAAGATGAAATAATTACGTCGACTGCAAATTATTAAGTATGCATTAGACTATAGCCTCTGTTACAGCAAAGATACTCTGACTGACTGAAGACCGAAACCTTGCCCAAATTCAAATAGTCCAATAAAGTCAATTCTCCAGCATTCCTACTACCATCACCTTTGTCGTTGACAATACATTGTAACTCTAACAATAATACAATTTCCCACACGTCCTCCGGTACTCAAACGGTTGTTATTTTACCATTAAACGCAGTTAACAATAAACATCTGCCAATTGAACGACAGATTCGGCACTCGCTTCGCACACAGCGCCGTTCCAGCACCGTTTCCCGACAGGACCTTCGCAGCACTATTCAACGGACAGATCCTTTATTGTTGACTCTATTATTGGCACTATTGACTGCGTTATTACCGGCGACTCGGCCCTATTGTACAGAGTCAATAGGACGAAATGATTCTACTTTGTGACATAATGTAGCCTATTATCCTGCGTCGGTTTCGGTACATATTGATGCGGTATTGACACGAATGCGGAGGATTTAGTTGCTAGGTATTTCTAGGTTAATCGTTTAATGTAGTGATCGTCAAGCAAATTTTATTTGACGAAAGGAAAAAATAACTTGATTTAAGACCACGAACATTAATTGATTTTTTGTGACCGACTGGTTTCGCTTATCCTAAGCACAATCAGGGTACAAAATTAAACTAAATGAAAAACACAAAGTTTGCGGTTATGTATTCATACAGAGGGAGAACAAATTTTAAAATGAAATAACAAAACAATGAGAGAACAATAGTATAAAAAATTATTCGTAATAAAAAAAATATATTATTGAACCTAATCGCTTTGAATGTCAATATATTTGGCATAAATGAAGCTTCATTCTAACGAAAAGAATTTCTGGTATTTGTGTACATTATTAGATGTTTGTTTTTTTTACACCATCTTTTTCAAAATACTAATAAAATATGAGGAATATGCATAAATATAATACATTTTCACCATTATGTATACGAGGCCTGTTCAAAAGAAAAGGAATTTATTTTCGCGGGCTGTGTACATTCGATTATCGATTTCTTTTTTTTTGTTATGTTGGTATCCATATTTTTATCATATGTTAGCATTATCAGCCATTTTGGATCAGTGGTTTGTTTTTGACAACGGAAAAGGTTAGTCACGTTTTTGTGTGTTCTTCGATTTTTTGCTTTTGAAAAAAATGGATCAAAGAATAAAATCCACGATTTGTTTTTCAATAACTCCAGGACGCTCATTGTCATTAACATCTTCTCGGCCTTCTGTAAAGCGCTTGTACCACATATAAACACTTTTTTGAGACAAAGTAGACTTGCCGAATGCCACAGTCAACATTTTAAGTGCGTTGGAGCACTTTATTCCATTTTTAACGCAAAATTTATTACATATTCTTTGATACATTTTTTTCAAAAGTAAAAAATCGAAGAACACACAAAAACGTGACTAACCTTTCCAGTTGTCAAAAACAAACCACTCATCCAAAATGGCTGATAATGCTAACATATGAAATACATACGTGTACCAACATAACAAAAAAAAACGATAATCGAATGTACACAGCCCGCTAAAATTCAAAATTCACATTTTCTTTTGAACAGGCCATGCGTATGCACATTCCTCTTATTTCATTAGTATATTTTTAAGTCCCGATGAAGATTCTGCTGAATCGAAACTAGTTGACATATACCAAAATAAAAGTCGATTAAAAAAACGTGTGTTTTTATTAAATCAAAAGTAAATATTGAATTATTAACAATAAATTGATGAAATGATTCATAAAATTCATAATCTTCACTTTCCTTACACGATGGCTATTCAGTCTGCACCGAAGTCATGAAATACGATACAAAAATAAATTGTTTTTTTCCGAAATCGCTGATGTAAAAGTGTTGACGACCCATTTAAATTTTCTTCTGTAGATACCTCCAATGACGTATGACAACTACATCTCCTGCAAGCTGCGACTTTATTACATTTTAAGTGTGAATTTATGAGGAAGGGCGCTTTATAGGTTTCGAATTATGATTGTATTCTTTCCTTGTCGTTATTCGCCTTTGTCGAAATAAAGACGTCTGAAATAATTTTCTAAGGATTTTTTGTCATGTTGTTTTCTTTTTGTTAAGTGCATATACGCGTGAAATTTATATTTTGAAATATAGAAATGATTTATAGCATCTATGTTAATTGATTTCGAATGACATTAGAAAATAAAAATGACAAAATATGTCGTTTAAATTAGTATAACGCTGGTTAAGAAAAAATCATCGATTTGTTACGAATTGTTCATTGTTTTGTTAAAGTAAGTTATTATTTGTCGAAGCACACGATGTTAGCATTCTACAATGTAATTCTAATACAATCGAATTTTGAACGAATAGTTAGTTAGCGTTTTCAATAAGATTAAGAAAAGGACGTTTGAAAGATGAAATTGGGTATACCCGAGAATGACATAAATTTTGCTGGAAAATCTTGAGACAAACACTTGAGTCAGATCATATAAAGATTCAGAATTACAGAAGGGAGTGTTTGCAGCGATGTATGAATGTAGTTGAAACCTATCGGTAGCTGAGTAAACAAACGCGTCGGATTCCCACCCGGGCGTCGTGCGTTCAATTCCTCTGCTGGCTAAGTCCTCCATCATTGCACAAGCAACATCTTCCGCTTATTATGATGACAGTAGGAGTTTTTCAAATATTGTCAGGTTATTTGTGACCCGGTTTTTTTTAAACTTTTTCTTTAAAAAAAAAAAAAAGAAAAAAGTGTTCAAAGATAAAGTTCGACGTTCTAGAGTTTTAATTGCTTCATACAGGAAGATTTAAGAATATTTTTGAACAAACATGTGTAACACTACATCTTCTTTGTATATCCTCAGTGGGACACAGAATGGTTGTATGAAATTATTTTTCTAAATTCTACGAAAACATAACCGAAAAATAAAGATCATACTATTATTATCAAAATTGATTTGGTGACATCAAAGGGATTCTTAATGACACAATTCCCAAGAAAATCAAGATAGCATCAAAAAATAATATCACACCCAAGACCCAAAGCACATTGAATAGGCAGAATCAAAAAGGTGCCTAATAATGTCTTTCTTCGCGAACAATAAAACCTTGTTTTTATAAATAATGGGGAAAAGGATCATATCTAAGGACGTTCCACATATACGAAGCAGGAGTCCACAACTCTCGTGTTTTAGTGAAAAAAAAATTGTTCATACCATTTGTAGTAGCTAGGTAGTGGAATATGTTTACTAAAATTACAATGATTCGTTTGTCTGTGCAGAAACAATTGGTCCATTTGATAGATTCTCCTATCTTAAAAAACGGATTGCAATCATAGGAGCACAGATGTCAGGTGGGAATGCTATCCTTGCTCTACCGGTATTTCAATGGAAGATGCTCCAAGGAACTTGCACCATTGATCCCGTCCACATCGGTGCATAGCCGAGAAACTCGCTAAACGCGCGATTGACATTTATGCATGGTTGACATTTAAAACATGAGAACGGGTCGCTTTTACGACTCGTTCTTGTGTTCAACAGTTCAGCTGTGGAATCATTTGCCAGCCTCTGTGCTTCTTTCCTACTAAAAATGGGACTCTTCAAGACTCAAGTTTACTCCTTCCTCTTCTCAAAAAGACCCTTGAGGTCTCTTGCGTGAAGCTAATGTAAAATAAATGGTATCCATCCCTGAGTAACAGGAAAAAACATGCAACGTTACGATTTTTTAAAGTTTTTAATGTATTTATGATCGTTTGTTCTACTTTCGATATTTCCAAATATGACCTTATAAAAACACTACCAACCAAATAAGTTTTTTCAATTATATTTCAGGTCAAAAGTATTATTATTAAAAAAAAAACAGGAATACCGTTTTTTACAATTCTTGAAAAAAATGATTTTCAAGAATATTTAGTGTATGAAAATGTGTTCTTAAAAAAATGGATTTTCAAATATATTCAATCCTGGGAAATAAAAATTATCATGCACACCTTAACAAAAAAATATATATACAGGCGGATAGATTTGAGCTCATTGAGAAAAAAATAATTGCAAATACATTTTGCGTAAGAAATTTTCTCCACAAAAATTAGGATATTTAAACATGTTTCGCACAAAAATGCTTTACTGGGAAATTGTAATTTTTTTAAGTTAGAGCATATGAACTTTACGAAATTGAATTTACATCCCACTAACAAACATATTAACCAATGAAATCGTTAATTCGTCTCTTTTAAAAGATAAAGGACTTCTAAATAAAATATTGGGGATGTTATCTATCGGGTTGGTGGACCCTGCCCCATACAGAGTGATTCAAAGAATCAGTCTCATTGTTAGTGAAGTGTTTTTCATATATATTTCACAGTCTTGGAGCGTGAAAGGGGCGTTAATAACGCGGCCATTATGTCCTTTATCCCCGTGGCAGGATCCTTCGAGGGAAATTGATTTTATGCCACTTTATGATGTTGAAATAAGATATTGATCAGGTATAGTGTGGTCGAAAAAAAAATTAGATACAATTTTTAATAGTTCAAATATGACAACTTATTTCAATACATTTGTAAAATTGAAAAAAAAAATCATATTTCTGAAACTTTTTTATCAATTTTATTGCTATTGTATAACACTCAATTGTTATGCATTTACAATTTTCTCACAGTTATCTTGATTGAGTTAGTAAATTTATGATATTTTTCTTCCTCTCATATGAATTACACTTAAATAACACGAATTACATTCTTTCTAAAACTTTTGTTGCAACTTATCCAGTTCAACATTTCTTGCCGTAGACTTAGAAACAATGGATTGCTGTTCCTCAGTCATCACTCTACTAATTAAGGGTATAATTCTCAACTGTCCAGAATGTCGAGACTTGTTAACTCAAGCCATGGTCTTGAAATTTTTGGTACCAGTCTAAATATTTTTTGTCACTCTTTACGACCATATCAAAACCTTGGCTTGAATGTTCTATCAAATGTATATTTTTGTCATTGCTTTAATTAAATATATGCTGTTCTATCTCTGTTGCTGTTTTTTTCTCATTTCGTGTTAAGTAATTTTTTTGTAATTGGACAATAGTCCGTTAGTATATAAATATTAGTACACGACCTCAAACCAATGTAAATTTTTCCTCCAACCCCATTTTTCGTTACTAATTTACTCTAAAAAAAAAAAATTCTAAATGATCTACTGAAAATGTTGTATTTATTGAAGATATCTTACTGATGAGAACTTGCAATTTTGAATAGAAACATTGCTACAAATGACTATAGCTATGAGGTTTGATCTAAATGACCAGATACTTCCTAACCTTCCTCTTCACTTCTTCGTCCCCTTTTACATATTTTAGCCTCATCACATTCTTCAAATAAGGATTCCGCAAATTTCGGCCATGAAATATAATATTATTGTATCACTCTCAAATCCGACAAAAATATATTGTGGTTTTTATTTTATTTTTATCGATTTGTATTTTCTTCATAAACCCCCAGTATTTCGCAGTAAAGACATCTTAACACCGTTTATTGATTCCAAACCGAAAATAAATAAGTTGCATTGTCCCATTATCCTCGCGTATTACATTTCATTTGAGCAAATGGCCGACAAATAGTATAATACCTGGCTGCCAAACACAAAGGTGTCAATAATAATAGTCAAACACAACAATAAATGCACCCTTGGCGGGACAATGCGCGGTTCCAGGGGTGTATTATATCGTATAATGCAAGGATATTAGAATACAGGGGTGTAATTGAAGAATAATAGACTACGAATAGATAGGCGGGGTTTCGGGGTGACCAAGATTTTTTAGATATATAATAATATTCTTTGTTGAATTACCAAATTAAAACAACAACAAAAAAAACATTAAAAATATAGAATAAAAATTGTTATTTTGTAAAATATGTGTGTTGTATGTAAGTAATTTATCGCTTGTTTGAAAATAAAAAGATTTTTCTTATAATTTTCTCAATATATCCATATGTTTTTTATTTCGATAAACTCACTTTAATACGTGCGAACTCAAAAGGAAATTACGTGTTTTATTTAAAGTTTTTGTGTTCAATTTGTGGAACATCTTTTTGATTTTTTTATAATTCAATTGAGTTAATTTTAATATTATTATTTAGTTCTGTTAGATTCAGTTTTTATTTTTAGTTACAGCTGTTTTGGCGTTTAAGGCCACTATCAACTTAACCGAAACAGCTGTCACTAAAAATAAAAACTTTAACAAGCACAACTAAATAATAATATTATTAAATTTAATTTAATTGAATTATTTAAAAAAATATGTGGTTGATCGGAAATTTTTTTGTGACCTTTCGTCCAATAATAACCTAAGAACGTTGATTAATTATCATCAAAGTAACTAGTATTTGCAGATTTTGGGAGCTATGAAATGGTTTAGATTTATTGGATAACCTGTAAAAAAGTCACGTAAGTTTAAATTTGCACAATAGCGCATAATAAAATTTGGAACTTACCATTTGTTACTGCGCTCGGGCTACTGGCTAGCTCTGAAACAAGATAAATATAATTAATAAGAGTAGTTTTTATTCCGTAGTAGTAAGAGTAGTTTTACATGAGTAGTTTTACATAAGTATTACAGGAGTTTTGAAGTAAAATAAAACATGTATTAGTATTACATCACAAAAATAAATATTAAAAGAAAATAAAATAAATCAATATAATAATAAAATATAATCCATGACTCGGCTGCACCGACACTAGATCACTGAAACTAACCTTCCAACTGTTCCTGTCCTTCTTCCCTCCATCCCATTTGCATGTTTCTTTCTACTTTCTTCTCCCCCCACGAACTTAAAAAAAAAATATATATATATATGAATACCGCACAAGAGTCTCAACTGCTCTCAACCATCTAGAGCCAGTGAGACTATGGCATCCCCAAATAGGATATGTTGTGAGGCTGAAGGTAGTGGAGAGAATAGAAGGAGATGGCGAAGAGGAAGGTTGGGAAGTACCTGGCTATTCAAATCTGGTCACCAAACACGGCTAAAGCCATTTCAAGCAACTTTTCGATTCTGAATGGTGGTCTTTCACCAGGTCGATTCTTAGAGTATCTACCACTCTGGAACGTGCCGTAAATACACGTTTTATTATTTTTATATGAATTAAATGTTTTATGACACATACTAATTAAATAAAAGTTATTGGCGCCCGCCGGGTTCGAACCCACGATCTTTGGATTCGTCGTCAAGCGTCTTACCACTCGACCATGGAGGCCGTCGAACTTAGTTAGGTTACTAAATTAAAACTGTATATTGTCACACTTTATTTATAATATTCATCATCAGCAGAGGAAAAATTGTAATTGCCATGATTTGTAATTTTTATTATTATATATGTATATAATAAATAAAATTAAAAAAATAAATGCGAAGAATAAAATAATAAAAATCGAGTGAAACTCAATAATCATTTTTGCAAAAGTGATTATTGAGTTTCACTCGGCTTGGGTTCATTGTTAAAATATGCATATTCTTTATTTATTTTGTTTAACATTACATATTTTTAATTTTACTGGTATTAAGTTTGTGATGAGTGGTGACATTTTTATATTAATAATGTTGTAAATTTAATGCTATCTTACTTATGGGATGTATCATTCATCTCTTAAATTATATTTGTTTCTTGGTAGCTAATTGTATACGTGCTTAGATATATAATGGGGCATATTTAGACTTTATTAGGAATATTTTCGGAGCAATATGGTATAGTTAAAAAGTTTAAGTTAAATGATCAATAATAAAGACAATTTATTAATAAATTATTTTGGTCACCCTACAAAACTGCCAGAAAATTGTATCCACAATACGTTATACACAAAACACAAAGCCTGTAAAGTTGAGAGGTACAATAGAAAGACGAGTGGTCATCCAACTGCAGCAGTATAATACCTGATAAAGGCCACGAGGTAAGAAAGTAGATGAAGCAAGAAGTCGGAGTTGTCCGTCAAGCTGGACAGAATGGAAATATGATTGACGACTGACTGCTAACGTCTCAATGATCTCGAATTTTGACAATTCGAAGTGCATTTTGTATGCAGCAGAAAACTTTGGACCGTGAGCTTTAGGATCATAACATATTCGCAGAATTTTTGCATCGAATTTCTAGTCTAACTATTTTCAGTTTGCAACGCAATTTCCATCACGAGCCCTTGACCCATGGACCATAACTAATTTTTTGATGGATGTAAAGTTTTACAAGAAATTTAAGAAAAAGCACGATTAAATATTTTATTTTTTTAATATTTTTTTTAACAATGAAATCCGCACAAGAGTCTCAACTGCTCCCAACCGTCTAGAGCCAGTGAGACTATGGCATCCCCAACTCGGGTATGTTGTGAGGCTGAAGGGAGTGGGCAGAGGAAGAGGAAAGTTGGGAAGTACCTGGCTATTCAGATCTGGTCACCAAACAAAGTTAAAGCCATTTCAAGCAACCTTTTGATTCAGAATGGTGGTTTACCACTATGGAATGGGTTGCAAATATACTATATATTGTTTTACATCCGTTAAAGGCTGATTCACACCAATGTCCGGTTCCGCTCAGTGCCGATATTGTTCCGCAAGAGAGCTTATTGATATGCTATGAATATCAATCAAGGAGTATGTGCCAAGACAAAGTTGTATGGCAGTATATCCTTCTGCTCACCCTTGTGATATTCTAAAAATCAAAAACCATTTTTTTATCACTAAATAATATTTTTATTAATTATTAATTATAAAAAGTATTGTTTAGTGGTTAAAAAAATAAAATAATCTGCGTTGTCAGTATTTTTACACTTCAAAATAATTATTTAACTAAATAAGTAGTTAAATATCACAAGGGTGGGCAGAAGGATATACTGCCACACAACTTTGTCTTGGCACATACTCCTTGATCGATATTCATACCATATCAATAAGCTCTCTTGCGGAACAATATCGGCACTGAGCGGAACCGGACGTTGGTGTAAATCAGCCTTAAGCGTCTTAACCAATCGACAACGTAATCTGTCATATTTTAATTTTTTTTTTAATTTTGAATCTATAAATTGCTGTAATTTACAATTAAGCCCAATTATGTGTTCTTTATTCGTACAAATCATTATTGCTCGCTCAGAACGAGTAGCATTGAAAATTATTGACAAAGGTGGTAAAAACAAATTTAAATGTGTTTAAAATCGTATTACATTATCGACTTAAAAAACGATTGAATTCTAACAAAAGCGTGTGCCAACAAAACGTTTCACTGTCGGGAAACAAATTTTAATGATGCATCTTTTCATGAAGTGTATGGCGCCTTGTACTGTGTATTGTGTTCAATTTACCGAGAAACTGAACGCAAAATACTTATCCCCAAGGATAAAGGTGTCCGATTTTTTTTTAAATCGACCATACACTCTGTCCTCTTACTTTTGAATTGATTTGACGTCAAGCATCAAAGGTTATCTTCGCAATTTAGTCGTAAGACTTGACTGTTAATAATCATGACAATTAGTAAGTGCCTTTTATTGAAAATATGGTTTAGGGACGAAAATATTTAATTTTGTTTTTATTTATTTTTTTATAGTAAATACCGAGTTCCAACTGGTTCCAACCGTTTGGAACCAGTGAGACTATGGCATTTCCTATTGGGATATGTAATGAGGCAGAAGGTAATGGGAAAACAAAAGAGATGGGGAAGAGGAAGATGAGAAAGTATCTGGCTATTCCGATCTGGTCACCAAACAGGGGTAAAGCCGTTTTAGATTAAATAATTTAGAAGCACTAGAAATAAAGAAAGCCATTAAAATTAACGGTCATATTCCTAGAAACCAGGTTAACTTGTACAGTAGCTCAATATTAGGTATATTTCCTGTCAACTCATAAAATTTATCATTATTATTTAATTGCCTTCTCAGTTGACGTTTTGTCTCTTTCAATGCATATTATCTTTCTCTTTCTCTCTGTTCCTGTGTTAAAATTTTAATGTTATTCTATTGTTTTCTCACTGTTCTGTTCTTTATTTCATATTTTGTTCTCCCTCTGTATGTATATATAACCGCGCACTTGGTATTTTTTGTTTAATTTAATTTTGTACCCTGATGATGCTTAGGCTAAGCGAAACCGCTCGGTCATAAAAATTAAAATAATATTCGTGGTCTTATAAAAAGTTATTTTTTCTTTTCTTCAAATATGTTAAAACACAAAACAATTGCTTTCTACGAAAATACAAAGTTATTAGCCAGATTAAAAGATTTTTACAGAATAAAAGCCTAATTTTTTTCTAGTAGGTTATAAATGATTGAATTGGTTAGCTTCTAACGCTGTCTATAAGTAATATTAACGAAAAATATTGAAATGTGTAGGCATAAAGTAATATTAAGAATAGAACAATACTGTACAATCGCTTCGAAAGAGTCAAACTTGTCGACCAACTCATCGTCCGACAAGTAGTTCGACAAGTCGCTCGACAGATAACCAGATGAACGGCCGTCTTTCTACCTGCGAGAATAATGCAAACACAATAACAATATAATAACCATGGCTAAGCCGAACTGATGTGTTTACGAAAATGTTTTTAATAAAGTGTTGCCAGCGAAGCGAGAATATCCCATTGATCTGTTATTGGAAAATACGGGGATATCTGACAGCCGGGCTGATTGTAATTGATTACGGTTAAGTACTCTGCAGGGAACCGAGTAAGGAACCTATTTCATTTCTAAAAACAAGGTTAAAGTAAGATGACGAGAATACTTAACATCTAAACGAAGGTTTTTCGTTTGATATTCCACTGTCATGTGTCATTAACTGAACCGAAGCTATGAAGGTTACGTACTTATTTTCATAAATTAAATAATTGTTAGTAAATTACTATATCTTCGTCTTTATTTTTTATATGAATTATTTCTAAAACGTCCTCTTTTTTACTGTTTTTAAATAAAAAAAAAGCAATTTACTTAGAAAAACCATACTTTAATTATTACTAGCATGTACGTGTTACAGCATTAGTTTCTTGACAAACCGTTTTAGACCAAAGTTTTTAGCACTTTTTGCTATATTTAAAAAATAAAAATGTTAAAGCACAGCACCCAAAAATGGCGCTAAATGGCTCTTTGTGGCATTCTTATACAAGCAACACTACAAATGATTTATCTAAAAATTCTACATGTGCAGTTAGGAAAATGTCAAAGGTTTCCAGTGAATAAAAAAATTATGCTGTTATCTTTTAAATTCCATAAAAACATGCTTCAATTTCAGTCAAAAGTGCAATTTTATAACCAGCGCAGCCATTTTCGAACGTTTGACCTAAAATTCCAGTGTGTATTTCATAAATAATTTAAGAGATTAAAGTTTAAGAATTGTATTCACTGGAAACCTCAGACATTTTTCTAACTACCCGTATAAAATTAGCCAATAAATCATTTATAGTATTTCCTGTATAAGAAAGCAAAAAAATGATTATTTTTGGGTGCTGATCCTTAAGGCACCTTTTTATTGTTTGATAAGAGTTTTTTTTAAAGTAAAATGAAAATTACAAATAACCATAGTTTACTTGTCTTTGTCACTTAAAAATACAGACATAAATCAATGTAGATTTAATGACGCCAGAAATCACCCACGGACATCGTACAACAGAGTATTTTGAAAGATTTATATTTGTTTATTTTTTTATTTTATATAGTAATAAGCCACAATTGTATCCGAAATCGGTTAGTTTCAATCCTAAATAAATTGACAGAAATGAAAAAAAATATATAATAGCTGTTTTCTTGACTCTTTGTCTTTACAGTTTGGCTACGTTTTAGTCATGGTCAAAATATATCTCAATCACAGATTGCAAGTAGCGTCAGCTTACTCGGACTCCCATTCGGAACTAACAAATCCACCTACTAGTATAAACGCAGGTAGGTATACATTATTTATGAAGATAACTAATCATATTGATTAATAATATTCAATATATTTATACAATCCCATCTGAGTGACCGTCGTCTGTTAAAGATTGAGAAGTATGCTTTAACTGATAGATTTCTCTTAACTCTAAACGGTTTGTATTTTGCATTGTGGAGATCGCTTGTAAGAAAATGTAACGAAATAGTTTGTTTTTCCAGAGCTGAATAGTTATATTTGCTGTTTAAAACTTTGTGACTTGTAACTAATAATAGTAACTGTTGGATTTCAAAGTGATAATTTACTAAGTTCTTGTCTTGATGTTTTTCACCCAAGTTTTCTACCTATCCAACCATTTTTCTATATCGAATTCCGTGTTCAACAACACCATGTTTGAAACAATTGAATATCAAACAGAGGAGTTTTGGTGTAAAAAACCATAGACATAAAATACAAGACACGTCATATTCATAAAAATCTGAATCAAAAAAATGTAGCACCACTAATGTTGCACCACTAAATGTTTCACCCACGTATGAAAAGGATGGCCATTCGTGTGTGGAAGAGAATAGCTATATGAAGTGTATTTCGAAGGTATGTCTCAGTAACGTATCTACATTATTTAATTCATCTAAGGAAAAAAACGTGTTGTTTGTTCGTTTTTGCTATTTTGTCGGTTTGTTGTTTGATATCCAAAAAATATAAAATAAATGTGGAGTTTTATAAATAAGAAGAATAAAAATAAGTGTGGTGTTTTTGTGTGTGTTTTTTTTTTGTTAATACAATTCTGTAAGAAGTAATTCATGAACTAGAACTACATCGGTGAGTGAATGGTTTTCCATTTTATCTTCATTCCATACTCTTTACGCAAGTTAAAATTAGACACTTTCATCAAGTAGTAAAGTTCATCGTTTACAGTCCAATATTTTCCAAATTCGTCTGAAGCTGGAAACACATTCGGTGTTTGATGGCAGTTACGGATCCAACAGTAACCTTTGACTAACCAGTTATCCTTCACACAATTTCTTCCCAGGAGTAGAAATAAACGATTGAATGCGACACATCTTTGTTTTGGCGCACACTCGCTTCACTTATACATACTATTTTGTTATGTTCATTTATTTTTAGAGCATACCTGATTTTTTCTCTCAATATGTGAATCATAATAATAATATGTGCAAATAAGTGGGTAATTCTTTCGCTGAAATAGTAGATACATTCAACTGCACTGAATCTAGTTACAAGAAAGCTATAATGGCATACCTCTTTCAAAAATATTACTTTTTTTTACGTGAATACCGCACAAGAGGCTCGACTGCTCCCAACCGTCTAGAGCCTGAAGTGAGGCTGAAGGTAGTGGGGAAAGGAAAGAGATGAGGAAGGGAAAGGTTGGGAAGTATCTAGCTATTAAGATCTAGTCACCAAACACGGCTAAAGCCATTTCAAGCAACGTTTCAATTCTGAATGGTGGTCTTTCATCAGGGCGGTACTTTGAGTATCTACTACTCTGGAACACATTTAATTATGTATTAATTAAATGTGTTTCGTCACATATTAATCAAATAAAATTTATTTTCGCACGCCGGGTTCAAACCCGCGACCTCTAGATTCGTAGTCGAGCGTCTTACCACTCGACCATGCAGGCCATCAAGTAATTATCAATATTACTGATAATTTAAAGCATTATAATATTTCTGTTAACTTACTTACGTTTTTGGGTGCTAATCATTTACTCCATGTTAATTTTATGTTACTATTATTTTATATTAAGTATTACACAGTTATGTAAAAAGCCCATATGGGTGAATATAATTAAATAAATAAATAATAAACACCTGGTACTCATTTATTTACATTTTTAAATAAAAACAAACATTTCGGGATACAAATAACTTGACAATATTTTTAAAACTCTTACTGCGTTCATAATAAAATTAAAATATTGCTTGTGCAATGATGGAGGACTTATCTAGCAGAGGAATTGAACCCGCGACGCCTAGGCGTTTTAACTCAGTTACTAACTGGTCATATTTACGTTGATGCATTCATTTTAAAATCCTTTAAGCATCCTGTTTTTACTTATTATTTTGTTTTAAAATTCACCGCAAAACAATTGAAGATGACTAATTGAAAACAAGAATTTGACAATGTAACCAAAGACATTTTTTAGATTTTTACAACGCCATTGGGGAGATATTTCACAATAAGACTTTAAACTGGTCATAGAAGAAGATTACTAAAGACGGGGTTTTTTTTTTTTTTACATGAATACCGCACAAGAGTCTCAATCAAGTGAGACTATGGCATAATAAAAAATAGTGAAGAGGAAGGTTTAGTGTTATTCAGATCTGGTCACCAAACACGGCTTAAGCTTTCAAGCAACGTTTCGATTCTGAATGGTGGTCTTTCACCAGGGCGATACTTAGAGTATCTACCACTCTGGAACGTGCCGCAAATATACTTGTTATTATTTTTTATATGAATTAAATGTGTTATGACACATATTAATTAAATAAAAGTTATTGGCGCACGCCGGGTTTGAACCCGCGACCTTTGGATTCGTAGTCGAGCGTCTTACCACTCTTGGGGCCCTGACGGGTGACTGGTACGAGAGCAGTTCGCCAAATTGTTTACTGGGCTGTAGCCTGTAGGGTGAAGAATGCTATAATGATAGCCAACTAAAAGTTTAGCCATGTTTAAAAAACTTATTAATTTAAAAATGTTAAATTTACAAAAACAACATATTTATAAATATTTTTTTTCTTTAATTTTAACGAAAGACAAACATTCCCGGGTTACGAATAACCTGACAATATTTTAGAAAACCTCCTACTACCATCATAAGAAGCAGGAAGATGTTTCTTCTTGTGCAATGATGGAGGACTTAGCCAGCAGAAGAATCGAACGCACGACGCCCGGGTGGGAATCCGACGCGTTTGTCCACTCAGCTACCGACCAGTCGAATATATTCAAAGTTCTTCATTTATACTGTAACTGGACATAATATCTGTTGTACAGTAATAAAAAAAGCTTAAAAACATTTTTAGATTTTTTTTTAAATTTAGAAAAAAAAACATATGAATATACGAGTATATATTTATTTTTTAAATTTTCGTTAGAACAGAGCACATAAAGATGAAGAAATTATTATTCAAACAATTTGCCGCGTTCATTTACATTTAAAATTAACCTATACGAGTACATCAAGGCAAAAAGAATGCATACCAACGATTATGAGATATTTCTAATAGAAGCAATCATCTAAACTACTTTGAAGCCAATTTTCTAGATAAATGAACTCCCCCTAAAAGTATCTGCTAGGGGTGTAGGGTGTAAGGCAGTTGTTTGCTAGGGTAGTTTTCCTGGTAAACACACCCCCCGCTGACAAGTTAGGGGTTGTTCCTTGTAGGCTGTCAAGGTGTCCATCTTACAAGGATTCCATTATTACGGATAAGTATGTTCAATTTCTAATATTTTTACAGTGACTGCATGTGGAGAGATATTTTTTACATTTAAAGTTTTGCGCCCTTACTGTAAACTTTTAAATTTTATCGCTATTCTTTAATCACCTTCTTAGTTGACGTTTTGTCTGTTTCAATTAATATTATCTGTATCTTTCTCTCTGTTCCTTTCTTTTAATTTAAATTTTATTCTATTGCTTTCTCATTGTTCTTTTATTTTATTTAATATACTTTTTCTCCCTCTGTATGTTTATTGAATCGCAAGCTTTGTACTTTTTGTTGAGTTTGATTTTGTACCCTGATCATGCTTAGGCTTAGCGAAAACGGTTGGTTATAAAAATTAAAATATATCCGTGGTAAACATTTTTTTTTTCTTTCCTATAAATAAATCAGTATGCTTTTAAAATAGCCACCACTGTATTAATTATCCTTAAGAGCATCCGTGTCATTATAACAAGCATTGTATCTGTTATTTACCCACCTTCTGGTGAAACAGATGTCAGCCGATTTCTTACCTGGCGCTGGTAGACATGGGGCGAATAAGAAGGTCGGGATAGAACCCTCGGCTTCACGGAATCTTCCCAACCACTGTGCCATTATCCGGCACAATGGGATAATAATGGGAGCTAATTTTTGATGGATCATGTGTGAAATTGGCTTGGCAAAATAATAAATAGTGATTTTTGGTTGCCGAAATTTTTGGTAGGGATAATTGAATTACATAATTTAATTCTATAAGCGACTAATCGAGAGTAAAAGGAAGAGAGAAAAACAAGTACTGGATATAAGAAGTACCTACATACTTTTTGAAAGTGAACCTTGGTCTTGAACAGGCCCATGTTGAAGGAAGAAGGAAACACAGAGGCTGGAAAAATCGTTCCAAAAACGAACTGTTGAACATAAGAACGAGTCGTAAAAGCGACTTGTTCTCATGTATCGTATGTCAACCGTGTATATATGTTAGGCGTGCGTTTGGCGAGTTTCCCGACTATGCACCGGTGCCGAAGGAATCAATGACGGAAACTCCTCGGAGCATCTTTCATTGAAATACCGGTAGAACAAAGACAGAATTCCCACCTGTCTGTACTCCAAAGATTACAATCCGTTTGTTAACCCTAGAAAGATAATCTACGTCCGCGAGACGTACAGCGCGACAAAATAGTGTTGTCTCTTTTTCACTATACGCCGCAGCGAGTTGTCTGTTTCAACCAACTCAGTTGACGACCAGAGCTCACACGGGATGGCTGTGCCGCAAAGGTGAGTACCCATAATAACTACAAATGACTATATGACTATTATTGACGTACGTCCGAGAGACGTATGCGATTATCTTTTATGAAACTTTTGTGACATATTTGTTGACATCGTTTATATGTATTAAAAGTAACTCTCTATCTGTCTGATGTATTAAAATGAACTTCTTATTATTTTCAGTTACTTACTATCAATATGACAAACGGAAGCAAGAAGAAGCAAGAAGAAGCGAGAGATTCCAGAACAAATGAAAAATACTAGATCGCGAGCTGTGGGCACATCAATGTTTTGTTATGACAGTCCTTTGACTCTCGTATCATATAAACCAAAACCATCGAAAATGGTTTATTTGTTGTCATCTTGTGATTAGGACGGTACAATAAATCAAACAACTGGAAAAGCTCAGATGATCATGTATTATAACCAGAAAAAGGGAGGTGTCGACACATTCGACCAAATGTGTTTGTCAATGTCTTGCTCTAGAAAGACAAACAGATGGCCAATGGACGGTTCATTTCTGCCCAGAGTCAAGGGTTTTAAGGTATTTAAGGGCTCCAGACCAGAGGTGGCTACCAAATTCGACAAAGGGGCGCAGTTGCGATTTGTACAAGGTCAGCAGTTGTGGGCTATTGAAGTATCTGCGGGCCTTGTACAGTACGCCCAACTTTTGAGAGGCTAACTTTACTCTGACTTCGATGGAGCCCCCGTGCCTCAGCTGGTCACTTAAAGTTACACTTAGCATGTCAATGGAAGGCTTGTTGGGAAAATTACTTCCGTTGAAGGAGACTTAATTGATTCGCTTACTATAATAAATGTTTCGTTTTTTTTTCAGATATAGATTTTCTCCGCATCACTAAATGAATGCCTCACTTACGTGTTTTACAGTTAACCAAATTCATTAATAAATACCTTTCAACGTCTACTTTACACTAAACACCCCAAACTTGGGGGTGAAAAAATCATTTAACAAGGAAGACCGAAGGAATTATGATAGCTTAAAACTGTTTTAGGAAGAGATAGGTCGGTCGTTTATAACAAATCTCTTGTGATTATATAATGATATGATGGCATTCAGAATTCAGGAAATGTCTAAAATCCGTAAAAAGGCAAATCCGCATGAAAATTTTGCTAAAATCATATGAGGTAGGTTTCGTTCAAATATAAATAATTCCATTATATTATAGGTATGGTGAAAATAAAATAATAACTTTGTATAAGACCACAGATTTTATTTAAAAATATTATAACCGACCGGTGTCGCTTAGCCTAAGCATCATGAGGGTACAAAATTAAACTTAACAAAAAATGCACAGTGTTTGGTTAGATATACTCGTACATACAGAGGGAGAACACAATTTAAAAAATATAAAAATAAAAGAACAGTAAGAAAACAAAAGAATAACATTTTTAATTATATTAAAGGAATAAAGAGAAAGAGACAGAATATATAAAATGAAAGAGGCAAAACGTCAACTGAGAAAGTGATTAAAGAATAATGTGAAATGATATGATTTAATGGTAAATTTACCAAATATAATATAAGGATAAACATGAGAAACTATGTCACTCGGGAATTCATAAATTGGATTGTAGTGATTATTTTGCATTTTATATTGGTAAAACAAAATATAATTTTCATTGAATATGTCAAACCACAAAGTGATTGCTCTCTACGAAAAAAAAAAAATTCCATTATATGTTTTATATCCGATTGACCACAAAGTCTTTCAAAACTTATAATATATTCTAATTTTGAAACTGTTAATTCGTGGTGGAACTCCATTTTAATGATTTTAATAATACCTTCTCATTTTTTTTTATTTAAGACCTGACCGGTTTCACTTTATGACGGACATCTTCAGACTGGTTCAATTTTAAGTAAGTCTATGGAATATATACTATTATGTCCGGAAGGTGGATATTGATATTCATAGTGAATCATCTGACTTAAGCATTTTAGTTTTATGACGTTTTACTTAAATTAATCTTTTATATGGTATTATTAAATAGAATCAAGAAAGGGACACTTAGATGGTTTGGACATGTAGAGCAAATGAACGAAATAAGGAGTGTGAAAATTATAAATGATGCGAAAGTGAATGGAAGAAGAAGTCGAGGACACCCGAGAAAGACATGGCACGATCAAGTAAATCAAATACTTGAATCGGGTCGGGTGAAGAGTCAGAATAACAGAAGAGCATATATAAGACGGTGTATGAATTTGAATGAAGCAAGGAGTGTGTGCCAAGACAGAGTTGTATGGCGGTCCGTCCTTTCTGCCCACCCCTGCGGGGAAACGGCGTGATGGTTAATTCGTTATGAAAATTCATATAAAAGATTAATTTTAGTGATTTCAGTTTAATTTTGTACCATGATGATGCTTAGGCTAAGCGAAACCGGTCGGTAGTAAAAAAATAAAATAATATTCCTGGTCTTATAGAAAGTTATTTTTTAAATTTCTTTAAATACATCAAACCACAAAGTAATTGCTTTCTACGAAAATATGTGAAAGATTTTTCAACAAATCTAACATACTTTTCTTTCCTTTCTCGTCATACTTTGCTTCATTCGTATTCACATCTTTTTCTATTCTTAACTACCCTTTATTCTTTCTCATTCTCTACGTAGTCAAACGTAGTCCATGTAGTAAAAACACCGTTTAACACAAGATAAATGTATGACGCCACACAATGTCTATAGTAAATAAACACAGCATTCCTACCTTCAATGAAGCTTGTGTACAGCTGATTACTTGATTACTATGGCTTCTGATTACCATACGATTACCACATTTTCACCGAGTCATGGGAGGTCCCCATCATTGAAAATTCAAGGCAACACCCACAGGACAAAATTATTACCTATTTCTATTATCTACATGAGTACAACAGTTCTGAAACACTGTGTTGATCCATTCTTATTTCCCCCAGTTTGACAATAAAATATGACGTGTTGTTTTTGATAGCCCTACGTTTTGATGGTCACATAGACACATTTTGGATATTTTCTTTACTCAGAATTTACTTATAGAACGATGGAAAAATAAAGGACGCATGCTATATGCCTTTTTTAATAATTATAACAACGAATTAATAAAGGGCCGTATTTAAAGAATTTCGATATTTTAAAGCACCATAGCAAAGCAATCTGACAGGAGCCACATATGAAATTAAGAAAATTCATACTATAAGCAATTGCATGATAACTCCTTAACTCAATCATAATTCAACGGCCTCCGTGGTCGAGTGGTAAAATGCTCGACTACGAATCCAGAGGTCACGGGTTCAAACTCGGGGTGTGCAAAAAAATTGATTTAAATAATTTGTCTCATAACACATTTAATTAATATAAAATAATATGTTAAATATTTGCGGCACGTTCCAGAGTAGTAGATACTTTAAGTATCGCTCTGGTGAAAGACCACCATTTAGAAGCAAAACGTTTTTGAAATGGCTTTAGCCGTATTAGGTGACCAGATCTGAATAGCCAGGTACTTCCCGATCTTCCTCTTCCTTATCTGCTTCCCTCCCCACTACCTTCAACATCACAACATACCCCAATTGGTAATGCCATAGTCTCACTGGTTTAAGACGGTTGGGAGCAGTTGGGACTGTGCGGTATTCACTTCAAAACAATATTTTAAAAACTAGTTTTCCAATAAAAAAGTAAATTAATTTTAATGATTTTTGTTTTGTTGGAACCTTGTAACCATGCGCATCGTAATTTTGATGTTATTTACGACACTATTTTATGAATGCATCCTTTATGAGATTTCTATAGCAGTAAAATGACAACGGAATATAAATTCTTTTAGTTACGTGACTGGATAACAGATTCATCACCAGGTGCATTCAAAATTTACCAAATAGTTTTTCGTCATAGTATAACTCCTCACACAGTCCACTTATTTTATTGTGGTATCATCATATTCATCATCATCTTCTCCTTCCGTATGTTTAAAGGGGTGTTTCACCAGCTCTGAGTAAACTGTTGAGTAGGTAACTACTCGTTAATTACCTTAACGTGGTGGAAGGTCGTCTACCGTTTTCAATTCAATTTTTTATTCATTTTAAAAACATTACAAAATAAAATTTTAAGGTGTTCTTAAAGATATAAAGAAAAATTTAAATGGGGTGTACCTTAGAGTATATAGAGTGGTATCAATCCAAGGCAGTGTAGTCAGTTTTTGATGATTTTCACCAGACTAGGCAGACCTGGGCGTGGCTAAGACCAAGGCTAGGGTATTTATACATTAATTCATATCACATATCGACATAATGTTTTTGTTTATTCGTATAACCACTTTTTCACAGTATTGATGTTAAAAAAAAATATAGCATCTAACCTTAAAAACCGTTTAGTTGTGTCAAGTTTAGTGGCATAATAAAAAATGTTGGCGGAGTCCCGCCGTGACCCAGGAGCCCAAAAGATCACATTGACAGTACGTAGAAGCGGAGTATTATATTTGCTGTCTCTTTCTCTTTTATGATGTACGACGTACAAACCCGGAGAAAGTGATTTATCGCAAGTTTGTATCGGTTGGGTAAAAATAATAAGCTCTCTCTCCAAACATTGTTTCTCCAAGGGGTGAACAAAAAATAGAGTATAGAACAAATTGAATATACACTAAGACAAGTTTTTGTCATTAGTTATGAAAAGGATATGCAATTTCTAAGATTTGATAACTAAATAAATAGTGAAATAATATAAAGGAGTTAAGCAAGCAGTAATTAAGCTTTCTGTTTAAATTCAGTTTCACTGACGCAAAAAATGTCGATATCCAAAGCGATTTGATTCAACAGCGAGAGTGCCCTCCCCACCGGCATGACCATTGGCAAGTTACTTGCAGGCCGGGAGATAAAACAATCTAAACTGCCGATGACGGCGATAACCATCGGAAACATAAAAGTTTATGCTCTCCATGATAGCCAAGTTTTCGAAACATCCATGTATTAATTTGAAGAAATGAGTGACGACTGGGTGTTTTATCACCCTCAAGTAGCTTCTAGATAAATAATCATGGTGAAAAAGTCACAAAGTCAAAAGTTATTGATGTATAGAGCAATAAAGATATTTGACGAATTACTAAATGAAATTAAATTAGAAGAAAATATTTAAAAAAAGTGAAGAAAATACGCAATGAATTTATGCTGAGGAATATTCATTTAAGGGTAGTATTAGAACATAGAATGTATTATTATTTATGTACGATCTTTAAAAAAAATAAGGAAAAAACTTTTTTGAAAGCGAATACCATATAATAATGTATTTTAAAGTAGAATCTCAATTGCTCCCAATCGTATGAAGCCAGTGGGCATCCCCAATCGGGGAATGTTGCATACCTTAAGATGGTGGAGGGAAAAGAGATGGAGAAGAGGAAGGTTAGGAATTAATGCGATGCCGAAAACCTTAAAAGGGAAACCCATCAGTAAATTCAAAAAGGGCTGCCAGATCTCTTAGTTAAGCTCAAAGAAATTAATTTATAATATTATGTAATGTAAGTTTTTGACAAGCTTATTGTATTATTAAGTTTTTTTAAATTACGAAAAATTTAAATACACATCGAAATACTGCAGTAAAATGTGACGATGTTAAAACGTAATTACGAAATACACTAATTTTAGTTTTCTCAAAATTTTCTAAAAACACGTGTAAAAGTATGCAAACAATCATATCGTTATAATTTAAATCTAATTTGTGTTGTGAACCAAATTATTTCGCCTTCTAATGTAAAATGAATGCCTTTTTTCAAATTATTTTGATAACTACCATTTAGTAAATCTTGTAATGACTTCTTTCTGACATCATCCACATAATTTTAACGTATCTTGGATTATTTAACTGGGGTTGCAGCTACGCTATGAATAAAAGTTAAAATTACTGTAAAAAATCTTAGAAAGGTATAAATAAATAATATATACAACATTTATAAATAAACCAATCTAGTTGATATTTTACTTTAACAGATTATCGATGAAGCAGTTAATAGTTAACATGATTCAAATACTAATACTTAGAGAAAAATATAGTTGATGTAAAATAAATATTGTTATTATTATCATCGTGTTTTTTCTCATGCAAGCTGAAATTTGTTTTTTTTTTCTTATGGTCTCAATAACAGCATCATAAATAAAATGACAAAGCAATAATTAATGCAGAGATGAATAATAGTAAAAGTGAATTTATATAGCGCAGTTTTGTAATACTTCAACTATGGTTTAAACTAAATAGCCTTTTTAATAATATTTTTCGTAGTGAATGCCGAGTCCCACCTGTTCCTAGCTGTTTGGAGCCAGCGGAACTATGGCATCCCCAATTGGGGTATGTAGTGGCGTGTAAGATTGTGGGGAGGGGAAGAATATGGGGAAGAAGAAGATTAGGAATTCCCGGCTATTCAGATCTGGTCAGAAAACACGGCTAAAGTAATTTCAAGCAACGTTTTGACTTTGAATGGTGGTGCTTTACCAGGGCGATACTTAAAGTATCTATCAATCTGGAACCTAACATAAAACAACAAGGAGAAAATACTACATAGAAGATATGAATGCATAATCTATAATCATGATGAAAAAATGTTTACCTATAGGTAAAACAGTACACGTGTAAATCAACAGATTGAAAAATAATTTCTCTAAGCCAACGGTGTAAAAAACCCAGATTTAAGGTGTTTATAAATATGAAAAAAATGACAATATTTTGTTACCTGAGAACATAAAAATCTAAATAATATGAGGCAATGGTTCTGAAATTCTAACAGTGTTAGTAAAAAACTGTTTTTTTTTTTCAATTACCTGTTTAATTTTGTACCCTGATGATGCTTAGACTAAGCGAAACCGGTGGGTCATAAAAAATATAATAAAATATGTGGTCTGATACAAAATTATCATTTCATTTCCATTAAATATGTCAAACCCCAAAGTGATGGCTTCCTAGAAAAAATACAAAATGTATACGGTTCTCAGTAGACAGTAAAGACACTGAATAACATTGATACAAGTCAGGAAATAACATATCTTCTGAGATTCTCTGCCAACCCATCATGTTTAACGTGGCCCACCAATTACGTAGGTACGTGTTTACGCTGTGATGATTACTCCGTCAATTCGTGCTTAATTCATTATTAATACGAAATTAATTGACCTTTATATTATATATGGCAGACGCAGAAGGTTTAAAGCAATGGTCAACAAGCTTTGTGGGATACGTTACAATTTCTCCATTAGCTGTTTATTCTTTAACTTGATACTAAGATCTGTACACGAGGAGTAACAAACAAATATTAACCATTAACAAAGTGTGGATATAGGAGAAGATCTTATTTTGAAACTGTTAATTCATGGTGTAATTTTATTTTAATGATCTTATATAACAAAAATTTAAGTTTTTGTTCACTGCCCATTACTAGATCAAGTCGGTGACAAACTGTTATGATCATCTTCAGACTAAAACCAGGGCCAACTGACGGCCTCCATGGTCGAATGGTTAGACGGTAGACTATGAATCCAGAGGTCGCGGATTTAAGCCTGGGGGACGCAACAAAATTTAATTTATAAATAGAACACATACACTTTGTTTATAACCACTTTATTATTCAATATTATGTCTAAATCCGGTTTCGAGGAAGTACCCTTCCATCATCAGGACAATATTAAATTGGCCTTTATCCGCCCTGGTGAGCACTAAATTTTCTTCATCTATATGTGTCATGACACATTCAATTCATATAAAATAATATACAGTATATTTAATAAACTTTTCAGAGTGGTATAAAATAATAAGTATCGCCCCAGTAAAAGACCATCATTCAGATTCAAACGTTGCTCGAAATGGCTCCAGCCTTGTTTGGTGACCAGATCTGAATGGCCAGGTACTTCTCAACCTTCCTCTTCTCCATCTTGTTCCCCACCCCATTACCTTAAGCCTCACAACATACCCTTAATGGGAATGCCATGGTCTCACTGGCTCTAGAAATTTGAGACTCTTGTTGGTATTCACTATAAAAAGGATATTTATTTATTTAATTTTATACGCCCTCATGGGCTTTTACATAAAATATGATATAAAACATAAAATAACAGTGACATAAAAAATAACAATGATTATCACCCAAAAACATGATCAAGTTAATAGTACAGTACAGTTGAATATATCTACTATTTCAGCGATAGAATTACTCACTGCATGCAATCTAGGTACAAGCGAGTATTTATATTCATACATAATTGGGTTTCAGGGGTGGATAACAGTGAGTTTACGTTATTTTATTACTATTGCTGTATCATGATTGTATATGCTGTTGAGATTAAGATATTTTTAATTTCCTTATAATATAGCTTATGTATCTATCTAGTGTAAAAAATCTATGTCATCGCTAGAAATGCACAAGGACACTTTGGTCAAAAATGAATAAAATATGCAGTTTGATGATTTTTTTTTATTTCTGCATCGAATGCTCTGACTCTCGTTTGATTTTGAAGACTTTTGTGGCCCTTCAAACATCTAAAATATATTTGCCATTTGGGAGAAGGCTTGACTTAACCGATTCAAGTTAGGATTTTTTTTCTTTTTGTCGCTTCAGGTAACTCGGTGAGAGCACTGAGTTATATGAGTTAACATTTTTTCCAAAATCCTACCAGGTATTGAAGATTTATGAATTTTATTATAAAAAAAGCTTTTAAGTGCACCGGTGTAAGCTTTCAAATTGCGCTTTAACCCTTTTACCTTTCGGCGACGATATAAGGCGGGTTACATGTAAATTAAAACTTGTTTTATAAAACTAGGGGAAGATTGGTGAGAGACGTAGTAAAGTGATTGTTTTAATGATAGTCATACTCGGGGGTAAGGCATGGCACCAGAGAAGAAAGATGGTACTGAGATGGTTTCAGTACAATTTTATCATATCACATTCGCCTTTAGAACAATTTAAAATGAAATGAAAACCAAAGTTTTCAAATCAAACTAGCTAATCAATGTCTCGTACTTTGTATTAAAAATAACATTAATGGCACCCCTAAAAAGTACATTTTTCTCTCAAAATATTGATGATTAATTAATATAAATGACTCGAAGACAGAAGCTTTTGGAATATGATAGGCTCATCCTTAAAATTCTTGGAAAAAAATATTTAGAAGGCTCAAATTTCATTCTGTTCAATGACATAAAATTGAGAAATTATACTTGATATGAAAATAAGGACCAACTAGCTACTATTTTTTGGTTAAATGATGATAAGCGATAATTTAAAAAATACATAATTGATGTTACAGTGAAAGATTTGGGCAAGACAGCAGAAGATGTCGCGACTAACAGTTTCCGGTTGCAGCCCGCTATGTGAAGATTACGTTGATGATAACCTTAGAGTAGATAGAGAAGTATCAATCCTAGGCAGTGTAGTCAGTTTTTGATGATTTTTACCTGACTCGGCGGACCTAGGCGTGGCTAAGACTAAGGCTAGGGTATTTATACATCCATTCACATCACATATCGACATAATGTTTTTGTATATTCGTAAAACCACTTTTTCACAGTATTGATATTTACAAAAATATAGCATCTAACCTAAAAAACCGTTAAATTGTGTCAAGTTTAGTGGCATAATAAAAAAATGTGGGCGGAATCTCGCGGTGACCCAGGAGCCCAAGATCATTATGACAGTACATAGAAGCGGAGTATTATATTTGTTGTCTCTTCCTCTCTCATAGTGTACGACGTAAAAACCAGGAGAAAGTTATTTATCGCAAGTTTGTATCGGTTGGGTAAAAATAATTAGCTTTCTCTCCATACATTGTTTCTCCACCAGCAGAAGAAGAAATGAAATTCTATAAAGATACTTCTATTTGTATTATCATATTTTCAAATCTGTGTGGTCGTAATAGTTACATAAGTATGGTTTTGCCATATAAAAAGAATATAGCTACCACAAATGTAACTGTTCCCTATTATTGTCTTGGCAGTACCTACCGAACGTTTCGTGAGACCGAGTGCTCAAACGTGACTCTTCAGGAGCGGAGGCTGGTACTCATTTCACGCTTGCGAATTATTTATGGTCCGGCTCAAATGGACCATGTTTTAACGCAGCTTTTCAGAATCTGAGGCAGTTACCCCTACCGGAAGGTTGGAAGCAAAGCACCCTATTGATGCTTTTTATTACAGAAGCAAATGCAGAAGCTTTTTGATTGGGTAGAAACTTTAGTTTTATTCGAGAGATAAATTTGATAAATCAAAGTTAACAAAACACGTTGACATTATAATATGTCTAATGAACATAATATAATAACAATAAATATAACACATACACTTTGTTTTTAACCACTTTTTTATTTAATATTTTGTCTACCGGTTTCGGAAGTACCCTTCCATCATCAGGACAATATTAAATTAATCTGAAATACAAAATATTGAGATATATATACATATTTAGGAGTTGGAAGGAGAAGGAGTAATTGAGGAGATTATGGGAATAACCGAGCGGTTTATTGGAAAAATATTTAGGATAGGACTATAAGATAAATTAATTTGATTGTTTAAAATGTTGCATTAACTGTTTAATGATTTTCTAATTTTATCCCTTTATTGCAAAGTGGTTAAAAAAGTGGTTAAAAACAAAGTGTATGTGTTCTATTTATAAATATGGCAAGCCACAAAGTTAATGCTTTTTACGAATATATAAAATAATAACTTTGTATGAGACCGCAGCTTTTTTTCACGACCGGCCGGTTTCGCTTAGCCTAGACGGGCCAACACGGGCTGAGAATCGGTGGTAAGCGGGGGCGATTATTCAAAATGGTAACAGTAAAAAGATCATAACTTTTTTTTCAAAGAAAGACAAACATTTCCGAGATACGAAAAACCTGACAATATTTGAACAACTCCTACTACCATCGTAATAAGCGGAAAATGTTGCTTGTGCAATGATGGATGACTTAGCCAGTAGAGGAATTGAATTCACGACGACCGGGTGAGAATCCGACGCGTTTGTCCACTCAGCTGCCGGCCGGTCATAATGGCGCTAATCATTGATTTGCGACGATGTAAAAAGTGACAGTCGTTCAAACTGCTGGGCCCAAGTTAACTTTTTAAAAATGTGGAATAACGCTTTTCACCAAAACCACATTCGATATAAAATTATCCGGAAAAATATGGTAAAGTTCAATAACAAGAAAAAAATTGGGATTAACAGTAGGCTAGTTAGTCCAGGAATGGTGGACATAATATCGTCGCTGGAAAGGAAAAAAGACTTAAGCGACACTTCGGTCAAAAAGAGTACAATATACAATTTTGTTCAGTTATTTTTTCTGCATCGAATGCTCTGACTTTCGTTTGATTCTGAAGACTTTCGTGGCCCTTCAGCCACCTAAAAGTTATTTACCATTTGGAAGAAGGCTTTGCTGAAGCGACACAAGCTTGGGACTTTTTTAGCGTGATGTCGCTTCAGGTAACTCAGTGAGAGCATTGAATTACCTTGGTTAACTCTTTTTTTTCAAAATCCAGCTAGGTACAGAAGACTTTGTAAAAACTTTTATTGATATAAAAAGCTTTAAAACGCTCTAGTGTAAGCTTCCCGAAATGACGAAGAATCCAAATACTAGGCTTATCTAAGAAGAATTCTCTTCGCATAAAACATCCTTAAAGCTCTCAATCAACGGCTTTCAGTAACATGAGGTATTTTCTACCGGGCTGGCTGCTAGAGAAGCATGATGCATGGTGCGAAATGCTCCCACCCTCAGAGCAATAATATACAAGAGAGAGCGCTGCTGTAGTCAGTTTTGATGAGCTTTGCCGGACTTGGCAATACCTGGGCGTAGCTAGGACTGGGGCTAAGGTATTTATACATCCATTCATAGCACATGTCGACATAATGTTGTATTGTTATTAACAAAAATTTAGCATGTAACCTAAAAATCCATTGAGTTGTGTCAATTTATGTCGAATATCAAAACGTGTGGGCGGAGCCAACGGTGACGCGGGACACGAAGAACACTCTTTCAATACTTCAAAGTAGTGTGATGATTTGGGAAATTTCTGGTCTCTTTATTTCTCATGGTGTACGACGTAAAAACTCGAAGAAAGTGATTAGTCCCAAGTTTGTATAGGTTGGGTAAAAAGAATTAGCTCTCTATCCATATATTGTTGCTCCAAGCTCTCACCGCTTCATCCTCTTCAGTGCGAGTATAAGATATGGTTTAAATGACTATATTTAGTTCATGACTTGATTCCTGTTGCTAATATTGCAGTGTTTAGCTGGTTATAACAAACATGTGCGCAGTGCACGCGAGAGTCGCGCTCGTGAGAATGGAAGTTTAGGGATAATTGCTGTAAGCTATTTATTACGTATTCTTATTAGTCATTAGGTACCTGCCTACCTACCTCGAACCAGTGACGCGCCGTTACATTAATATTGTTTTAATTGAGGTAACGCACGAAGTAATTTGTTTTTCTTTTTATTTTTGAGCACAACCTCTTAATAATAATAATATTTGGATAATTTGTAAAGCGCCGTTTTTCTGAAAAATCACCTCAAGGGCGCAGTACAAATTTTAATTTCTACTTAATATTAATTCCTAGTTTTTATAAATATACAGCAACATACTAACCTGGCAGGTCACTTCTGGCTGGACACAATCATTATATCATAGTAACTTAAAATTTAGATGTATTTTTTACATATATTCTTATTTTTATTATACTTAAGGTATTTTTAAATTTTTCGTAGTGAGGAACAGATTTTGATGAAAATCTTCTAATGAACTTAAGGAATGAGAGTCTGAAAAGTTTTCTTGGTTTGAACAGAGATTCTATTGGGCTTGTTACATCTTGATTATGGGTATGATTTTCAGAAAAAAATGGGTTTTGAGTTTGGCTCTGAGGTCTGTCGAGTCTTTTATTACTGTCAGATCATGTGGTAGTCTATTCCAGGCTTTAGAACTTGACACTCTGAAGGCGCACTCTCCAAACTTAGTGTCTGGTATGCGCTTTGGTTCCTTTAACCTTCCACCTAAACAATATCCATAAAATGTAACCTCCATGTAATAACTTTTTTCTAATATTCATTTAATTACACTTTCTCTTATTCTTTTTCCTTTTACTTTTTTATTACATTTTATTTTAATTAATATTTACATTTAATATGATATCATTTATGTACACTGTGTCTGTCTCGACCCTGGAACCTCCTAGTAAGGCAGACCCATGTTTTATATTTCAACAAGATAAATAAAAATAAATAAAATAAAACAGTGGAGATAAGACAGTTTCGAACTAGTCTTAAAAATATATGTGAGCCAGTGAGACTATGAAATTCCCAAGATAGTGGGTAGGGGAAGATGGGGAAGAGGAAGATTGGGCAGTACCTGGCTTTTAAGATATGGTCACCAAACACGATTAAAGTCATTTCAAGCAACGTTTCGATTCTGAATCGTACTCTCTCACCAGGGCGATATTTAAAGCATCTACCACTCTGGAACGTGCCGCAAATATAGTATATTTTATTTCATATTTATCAAATGTATTGTAGCACATATTAAATTAATAAAGTGTATTTGAACACGCCGGTTTAGGACCCACGACCTTTGTATTCGTAGACGAGTGTCTTACCACTCGACCATGGAGGCCGTCAGAGATAAGACAGTTCTAACTGTTGTTAAGTATTTATGTGAATACCGCACGATAGTCAACTAATCCCGGCTGTCAGGAGCCAATCGGGCTACGGAATCCTCTAGTAGGGTATGTTGTGAGGCTTAAGGGAGCGGGGAGGGAAAAGAGATGGGGAAGAAGAAGGTTCGGAAATACATGGTCACCAAACACAGTTAATACAATTTTAAGCAACGTTTCGATTCTGAAGGGTGGTCTTTTCACCAGGGCGATACTGTGAGTATCTACAACTCTGGATTTTAAATACTTGCTTATTTACGCATATATTTATTAAATTTTGTGACGACAGCTATGAAGTCATTAAAGTAGAACGAGGCCCTTATCGCAAGCAAGACAGCATATCGCCAACGGGCAGGACAGCTGTCCAAGCCGATCAAATACGTTTAATTCGGAAGATGCGAGCTATTTTTTTGTCCTTTGGCGATCTGCAGTCGTGCTCGGGAACGATGAAAAATAACCAACACTATCGATGTGCTTATACTAGGGCCCAGACTTGACAATCAATGTTACAACTTCAGAGCAATAATATACCAGGAGGGATAGCGTTGTCAGAAAACAGTGTAGACCAGGATCGTTGATTTTTTCCTGACTAGGGCGTGGCTAGGGTTAGGGCTAGGGTATTTATCATGCATCCATTTATGTCGACATAGTGTTATGTTAATTTGTATAAAAACTTTTTCACAATATTTTATCAACAAAAATATAGGATATAACCTCAAAAACCGTTGAGTTACGTCCTGTTATGTCGCATAACAAAACGTAGTGGGCGGAGTCGCCGGAGATTCGGGAGACGGAAAAAACGCTTACATACCGAAAAGTGGTGCTATACTATGTGAAAACTTGACTTATCTCTTTCTCTCCCACGGTTTACGATGTGAAAACCGGAGAAAGTGATTTATCGTTAATTTGTATAGGTTGGGTAAAAATATTTAGCTCTCTCTCCATATATATTCTTACTCCAAGGTTACAACACTCAGACATACTGTTTTCATATATTGTATGTTAACGTTGCAGGACGATTAGACCCGCAAACCACAGAAAAAAATTCAAATAAATAAAGAATTGCGCTTGCTGGCTTTTGTGACAGAGCAGTAAGCTCTTTGGCTCTCGACTCAAAAGCCACAAGTTCAAAAATAGACTCATTAAAAAATATGTATGAAATGAAGTGTTTTTCTCAACAGGTGAGCCCCTGAATTTGCGATGAGAATCCAACTCCTAGTTTAAAATAAAAATAAAACTTTAAAAAATGATGCTCCTTAATTAGTCATAATTAGGCGAGTATGCACCATTAACTTGTGCTCTATCGCCATTCCTCGCCCTTTAGGAATGTGGCAGACGCTGTAGCAGGTAGAGGTATTCTGGGAAACGGGGTTAATAATATATTTTATAACACATGAATCACCGGACTCGCTGTACGTATTATGTATCATCACTCATTACTTATAGAAGGTGAGTTCAAGATGAACACCGGATAAGATTCATAATCAGTTCGATATGCGTTTGATATGAATTTGATCAAAATCTAAAATATGTTTAGAATTGGCGTTTAACTGGGACCATTCAAATGTTAAAAAAAACGAAATTACGCAAATCGACGAATTGTGGCAATGTCGAATGTGACAAAAATTAGAAACACCTTAGTCTCTGAAATGGCTTAAAGTTTGAATTTTTAGGAAAATTTGCATGTTTTTATTGCTTGGAACATATAATTTATTTTGCAAAAAACAATGTTAGTTAAATGTTACTTCACTTCACCCGTCGATATATGTAAATAGAATTTATCGATGACTTCATTCTGATTTACCCTTGGAGTAACAATGTATGGAGAGAAAGAGACCTAATTCTTTTTTTACCTAACCTATACAAACTTGCGATAAATCACTTTCTCCTGGTTTTCGCGTCGTACATCATGAGAGAGAAAGATAAAACAAATATAATAAACCACTTCTATGTACTGTCGCGATGATCTCGGGCTCCTGGGTCACCGCGGGACTCTGCCTACATTTTTTATTGTGCCACTTAACGGTTTTTTAGATTATATGCTATATTTTTGTTGATAACAATACTGTGAAAAAGTGGTTATAACTAAAAACTTTATGTCGAAATGTGCTATGAATGGATGTATAAATACCCTAGCCTTAGTCTTAGCCACGCCCAGGTCCGTCGAGTCCGGTAAAAATCATTAAAAACTTACTATACTGCCTTGGATAGATACCACTCTATATACTCTAAGGATTTACCCATAGTTTTTTTTGTTTGTTTAGTGTGAATACAGCACATGAGTCACTGCTCCCAACCGTCTGAAGCCAGTAGGAATATGCATCCCTAATTGAAGTATGTTTTAAGGCTGGAGGGCGTGGGGATGGAAGGAAATAGGAACGAGGAAGGTCAGCTATTCAGATCTGGTCACCGAAACATGGCTAGAGCTATTTAAGGTAATGTTTCAATTTGGAGAGTAGGTATTTTACAAGGTCTATACTGAGTATCTACCACTCTGGAACGTGCTGCAAGTATACAATGTATTTTTTATTATATGCCCCAAATAGGGCATGTTGTGAGGCTGAAGGTAGTGTGGAGGGAAGGAGATTGGGAAGAAAAGGTTGGGAAGTATCTGACTATTCAGATCTGGTCACCAAACACGGCTAAAGCCATTTCAAGCAACGTTTCGATTCTGAATGGTGGTCTTTCACCAGGGCGAAACTTAGAGTGTCTACCATACACTCTGGAACGTGCCGCAAGTATACTTTTTATTATTTTTATCTGAATTAAATGTGTTATGACACATATTAATTGAATAAAAGTTATTGGCGTACGCCGGGCTTGAACCCGCGACTTTTGGATTCGTAGTCGAGCGTCTTACCACTCGACTATGGAGGCCGTCAAACTACGATTTAAAACCGCAAATTTTCAAAATAAAACTAAATGTAGATACATAAAAAAAAATTATATGCATACTAACTTTGTTTTAAAGACTAACAGAAACGCTCAAATCCCAAATGAAAAATTATATTCCAATATTTGTATGAATACTTAAACCCCCCTGGCATTTAGTCGGTGAGAAGAATTATCCACATTTGAGTGCAGAGTGTGCTGTGCACTGTGCACTGTGTACCTCAGTTCGGACTTGGCTGCAAATGCAGGTTCGATTCCCTGAAGGAAGACTGTAAATTATACCCTCTGACAGGGCGAGAGAAATAAACCAGATAAATAATTACAAACAGGGCTGGCACCGTGATTATTTAAACCAATAAAAAAAACTATTCGTTATTCGCGTCATTCAGAAAATTACGTTTAAGTAGCGAAAGGCGAACTAACGAATGAACTCACTCTTTATGAAATTCATTATTTTTTTGTATGTGTAATAGGGACGCTACCGAAAACAAAGTTATGTTCGTGAGTCTGTAAGATCAATGATTGAATGTTTTTGTAAAAAGCATTCACTTTGTTTAACACCATTTAAAATAATGTCATTTTACACTTTCCTGCTTTTACCAACGTTTAACCAGAATACTATGTTGACAACTTACGGTTATTGCATTTTTTTAAACCACCTACTCCTATCATTAATAACAGAAATTATTACTCGAACATACTTGAACACTTTGAAACTAGTAGCGTCTGTGACTTTTTAGTGTGCAAGAGCGAAAAATACGGCGTTATTGTTGTAGCCAAAAATGTTTATGTGGATTAATTTTTTTTCAAGATTTTTTCAGTTTTGATGATGCACTTCGTCAAAAAATCATCAATAATGTCATTTTTATCAATCTTAGCATTCTAGCACAATAAAATAGTCGCGAACCGTCACTGGTTGAAACCGATTCGGTCTAAAAATTAACAGTGGAAAAAAAAATGATTTTTTAATTTAATAAATCATAAAAAATAATAATGAATTTAGAATTTTTAACTGTTTTGACAACCCTGCCCATGGCCCGCTAAGGTGTAATATATGTGTTTAAAATATATTCCAAACATTGTTAGTAACCTGTCGATTTTGGCACTCCCACTGAAACGTTATGGGCGCTGCGTACAAAAGCACAAAAAATAACTGCATTTATTCACATACGTATATGCAAGCAAACCAAACTATGCTCATATTTCGTATGATATAACACGATATATTATAAATGTAATATAGGCGTACCTATAATCATTGGCGGCTCGTGAGTTTTTAGAGTGCTTGAAGAGATTGAAAAATACGACATTTTTAGTGTTGTTGTAGCTGAAAATATTTTTTTTTTTTGTTTTTCGAGGTTATTTTTTTTGTGTGAAGATTTTCAGGATTTTTCAGTTTTGGTGGTGCACTGCACAGATTTCTGAAAAATTTTCTTACAATTTTTTTAATAAAAAAATAAAATTGCTCTCAGCTACAACAACATCAATAATGACATTTTTTTCAATCTTACCGCTCTAGCACGCTAAAAAGTCACGAACCGCCAATGCCTACAATATGAACGTATGTTGTGCACAGCATACGGTCTCCGCAAAGTAATGTTCTACGTATTTTACTTGGTTTGATTTCCTTGAAAGAATAAGTTGTGTTAAAAGTAACACAAATTTGGTTGGATAAAATGTTGAATTAAAATTAAAACAAACTCGTATGTTACAAAATAAATACGTGGAAACAATTTTTTTTTTGAGCACCAATTCGAAAAAGCCTGAAAATAAAATTGAATGAAAATATTGAAAAACTTTGTTAGACTATCGATAGATTGGAGAGGGAGAATATTAATCTTTCCAATAGGGGATTCTCATATCACCTCGAACTGAGTTGTGTGCGATATCTTTGATTTTGAATATATTAATATATAAAAATTTTAGAAATATTATGAATGTTTTAATTCTCACTAAGTATTACCAAAAACAAATTGCCTAAGATCATGTCATGAAAAGGCTTTAATAAGCAAGGTCAAACGGGATAACTAAGTCATCCCCCTTTAAATAGTTCGTTTGATTTTTACTTTCAGGTATGGAAAGATTAAAATGGCTTGAACACACATTTCAGAGATCTAAAATCAATGTATAGTGTTTGTGTTTAATTTGTAGAACTCCATTTTTGCAATCAAATTTCATCATATTTAATATTATTATCACTACGTTCTAGGATTTATAGTGACAGCTGTTTCGGGGTTAAAGACCATCAAACTGTGATCAGGCCACATAGAAACGATTTATGATTATGATTCTCGGTTTAATTACTAATTCGCTAAAAACCAGAATTATTTTGACTTTTTATTCTATGAGGTAGGTACTTTAACTTTGAAATCTATTTTCCCCTATTTAATTATTACCAACTATTATCACTTTCCCAAAGAGAGGTTTTTCTTAATTGCTTTATAATGTAATGTGCCATTAGTTTTTCCCCCATCTATGAAAAGGAATTTTTATATTAATAGCTAATATTGAAAGAAGGCAAGGCGGATGTAAGCGTAATGAATAGGAGCAAGAAGGGAACGCTTAAATGGTTTGGGCATGTAGAGCGAATGAACAAAAAAAGCAGTGTGAAAAGAATATATGATGCGAAAGTGAATGGAGGAAGAAGTCGAGGACGCCCGAGAAAGACATGACACGATCAAGTAAATCAAATACTTGAATCAGGTCATGTGAAGAGTCAGAATAACATAAGAGTATATGTGAGAAGATGTATGAATGTGAATGAAGCAAGGAGTGTGTGCCAAGAAAAATTTGTATGGCGGTCCGTCCTTTCTGCCTACCCCTTCGGGGAAACGGCGTGATGGTTAGTTAGTTAGTTTATATTGTTTAGCGTTTTTTATAGGTAGCGTAATTAAATAAAGACATAAATATTTTAATTTTAAAATAAAAAATATTTTAGTTTTAAGCCACTTTATTTATACACATATAACAATTCGACCGGTTTCGGTTAAACTTAACCTTCATCAGGAACGTGTAAATATAAACTGTTTATATTTATACGTTCCTGATGAAGGTTAGTTTAACCGAAACCGGTCGAATTGTTTAGCGTTTTTTAAAACAAAATTAGCTTTATTTAAATTAAATTAAATAAAAGTGTTTGCTTCCTTCGATAAATAAATATTTTAATTTTGTCTCCTTCAATTCATATTATCTGTCAATTTATCTCGGTTTCTTTGTTATAATTTATAAGTTTTTCTGCTATTTTCTTATTGTTCTGTTATTTTATTTTTAAATTTTGTTCTCCCCTCTGTATGTATTTTTTTTTTTTCATATGAATACCACACAAGACAACAGCTTTGTCTATTTTTTGTTTAGTTTAATTGAAGGTAGTGGAGATGATGGAGATTAGTTTGCTATTCAGTAGACCGGCTAAAGCCATTTCAAGCAACGTCATTCTTAAAAAAACGATACTTAGAATTAAATATATCCGTTTTTGTTCAGTTTAATTATACCTGATGATGCTTATTTAAAGTGAGTAAAAAAAAAATATATATATATATCCGTGGTCTTTTACAGAGTTTTTTTTTCTAATTATCATAATTTATGGGTATAATTCTCCAATGTCCAGAATGTCAAGACTTGTTAACACTCAAGCCATGGTCTTGAAATTTTTGGTAGCAGTCTAAATATTTTTTGTCATTCTTTACGACTCTACCAAAACTTTAACTAGAGCATGGCTTGAATGTTCTCTTTAATTAATTTTGTCCTATTTTGTTATCGCTTCATTTATTATTATGTATATGCTATTCCTTCTCTGTTGCTCTTTTTTCCATCTCGTGTTTTATGTCTTTTTTTTGTAATTGGACATTAATCCGTTAATTTATAAATAAATAAATATCAATAAATCTGAAAAAATTAAATTGTAATAATCTATAACTAAGACACTATGAACGCCAAATCCAATCACCTCTAATAATAAAAATATGACTGAGTAGGTAGCCTTGAGTTACTTATCGATAAGTGTGGTGCATATAAGAAGGTGTACCCATTATATAAACCCACTGGCCACTGGCCACTGAGCGACTGTCGAGATTAATTAGCCCAGCATCCCGGGCAGGATCACAATATTGAGATGTCTGCGTCGTTTGTTCAGCCGTAACGAGGCGAAGATGCGGAGGCTGCGAGAGTGGAGACCTTCGGCCATTGTCGTGGTTTATTTTCATCTGCCGAGATCGACAGTTACAAATTCCGGCGTGTCAGCGAACTCAAATAATTACCAATCTCGGAATATAAATTATTTACTCACTCGCCGGGCTGCAAGCGGAGTAAAGTGAAAAGGTTCTCGTTTCGTATTTTATAGTTAAGTTCGGATTATGTTTCCGAAAAGACCGAGACTGCGGGTTTTCGCCATTTTAAAAGTCGCGGGTTCAAACCCGGCGTGCACAAATACATTTTATTTAATTAGTATGCGTCATAAAAAAAATACTATTTATTAAAAAAATATGGTATATTTGCAGCACGTTCTAGAGTGGAAAATATTCTAAATATCACGTTAGTGAATAATAATAATAACAGTGAACTTATATAGTGCAGTTTTGTGATATTTCACCTCAAGTGCGCTTTATGCTAAATTAATTATGCTAATAAGATTAACTAACAAGGAGAAAATAATACATAATATGTATACAAATTAAAACTATCTAAAATAATTATCGTTATCATAAATCACGAGAGAAAAGGTTCAGATATGGGTATAACAGTGTATGTGTACATCATCAGATTAAAAAACAATTTACCAGGAGCTAAGGGTATAAAAATTTAGATGAAACATAGACCACATTTGTCAAAATATGATTGAGGACAGTTAATATGTTGGCACTTAAAACATTAATATTCAGGTATTATAAGTATTTGAACAGTGTAAATATAGCAAGTAACAAAAAGAAAATGAATATTTCATGACAATAAGTATAGTTTTCAGATATGAGGACATTGAGTTATAATGATAGAAGAAAGGAGAATACCGAAACAAAGCAAATTAGGGACGTTTTCTAAGAAATTAAATTTTAATAAGTTACGTTTTGTATGTGGGATTTTTTAAACAATTTGGTTTTTAAGACTCGTTTGAACTCTGCGTTCTGTATGTTGGCAAGTTTTGTGGGAAGCTTATTCCAGATAACTGGACCAGATACACCAAAAGCGCGATCATAGTAAACAGGTTTATTTGATCGAGATGGTTCAATTAATCGAACAGCAGTATCTACGTTTGCTGACCTCAAAGTAAGTTGTCTACTATTTAAGGCTTGTCGACACAATATATAGGCTGGTGCCATTCCCTTTAAAAATTGTAAGGCAAATCTTAAACTCTATTAAAAATCACCAGAATAGCCAGGTGCAATTGAAGATCTCGTAGTCTTACTGACTCTAGACGGTTGGGAGCAGTTGGGACGGTTGTGTGAATAACTAAATGAAATAATATATAGTAAATAATAATATATAATAAAAAAAGTAACTCGTAATACAATAAAATATGTATTGATCTCTAACAAAGGAAATATAATATGTTGGTTTCTTTGAACATTCAAGTTTAGAAGTAGCTAATTAATTTAATTTATTTTTGACTTTATAATATTTCAACTTGTATACTACGCCACGAAGGTCGCTGTGAATCTCGATTCATTTATAACAACCAGGCTGAGCATAAGTTTATATGAAATAGAAATGCGACAAAGTTTTTTTCTTTAAATTATGATTAAAGTAAATCTTTATTTTTGTATTTATTTTCATTTACACTATTTGAAAAAAAAAGGTCACTTTGACCATTAATTAAGTATTATGATTGATTTGACATCCAATTACTAACTGTGTGATACTAAATGTAGGTTGTCTTCTGATGACCATAGCCTGCTAAAGGGAATTGTTGGATCGAAATGGACCCTAGTTCAACTTTTTTATTATTCTATTTCCGATACTTAAAACCGAAATGATATTTTTTTTGTAAACACTATTTCAAATAACTGAAAAATCTATTACTGTTTGATTCAGTCTTTCATTTTAGTCCCTTGCAAAGAATGTAATAAAATAATACGATATAAAATTTTGATATTAACTTTGTGATCATAGATTTATATTGAAAACCTAATTACTGTGAGTGCATGAACTTTTTCATGTTTTTTTTATTAATATTGTGTTTTCAATAATATATAGGTTAAAATATTATTTGAATCGAGCAGCGACTTTTAATCGCTGTTAAATTATTTATTATTAAAACTTGCTTAAGCGAAACATTCTAAGTGTATTTTTTAATGAAATTTATTTTCTCAGTCGAGTCCCTCTTCGATAAATTGTGAGCGTTGACTGTAATGGGATAAAAAATAGGTAGATCCAATAGGAGATAATGAAGACGTTAGAAGAACGATCTGTTGTAACTATAACGAACAGGAACTCTATTAATTATACATGTTAAATAAATACTAATAAGTAGGTGCGTGACACTGTGTAGGGTGACCATTATTACCAATGAATATTTTATAATTTTCGTAATAACTTCTTCAGACATTAATTTGAATGTTTTTAATTAATACGAACATTATGTTATTTCCATTGTATCGATATCGAGAGCAAATTAATTCATTATTGTACACCTTTATAACTTTATATCGTTGCTGGAAAGGCAAAAGGGCTAAGCGACACTTTGTTCAAAAAATTAGTTAAATATGTTTTTTTCTTTCTGAATCGAATGCTCTGACTCTCGTTTTATTATGGAGACTTTTGTGGCCCTTCAGCCATCTAAAATAAATTCACCATTTGGGAGAAGGCTTGACTCAAGTGACACAAGGTTTGGGACTTTTTAGCTTTTTGTCGCTTCAGGTAACTCAGTGAGAGCACTGAAATTATCTTAGTTAACTTTTTTTAAGAATCCAATCCGAAGACTTATGAATTTTATTGTAGTACAATTTTTTTTTTCAAAGTGCTCTGCTGTAAAGTTCCCAATATGGCACTTCAGCCCTTTCGCCTTTCCGGCAGCGATATGTTTTGAGTTATTCTTGCAAACCACATTTTAATAAAGATCATTATAATTATTATTGTATTAATAAAGCTGGATTTCTGTTTTCAATATTTATATCAAATTTCTTATTAACACATAGAAAACGTAACACGACTTATAACCAAAAATCAATTGACATAATACGTATAATATATTTTAGCCGTGAAAATCTTAAAATATATGTTTTTTATTTAGTTCCTCCATTTTGTCACTGAATTCACAAATAAACGATGGACTAGGTATGCTTCACTATCGAAGGCATTTTCTTTGTTTCACCCATCAAGTGTTTTTATGTCACACTTTGGTCATGCAGATTAATATTTAAATCTTTCTCCTAAATACTCTTCATCTTTGTTTGAATTGTAAGGCCAAATTTACCCAATAAATTTGACGGGAGTGAAGAGTTGCATCATTGCACATCTATTTCTGATATGTATCCATGGAAACCGCTGACAAAAAATTCCTTAATTACCTTAGATGGTATAGTTCCACTAATTTGAGCAGTTCAAACACTCGAGTGGATCACATAAAAAATATGATTAAAAAATACCTGGTAACTTTTCCTGTATTTCCAATTCGGTCCGCTCGAGCCACAATGTTTCAAAATCATTTTGATTTCATTTCTCTTCTCCTGCCACGGACTCATCTAAAAAAGAAAAGGAAAAACAATTTGAAATCGAGAATTGAAAAAATAAATATGATAAGAACTTTTTTTTTGCAGCAAATTTCATCGTATTTTTTTAAAATTATGTATTTATTTTTTATTATTTTATGCTTATGTTTCTTATGATGTAATATATTCAGCCATCCTAATTTTAAAAAAAAAAATTGTTGATTACAAGAACCTGTTGACAAACTGCTATGTAACAGTTTAACGAGACTTAATTTTTATGTACGAGTATATTATGTAACTTTTGAAATAATAAAAAACCCTTTAAAATATGTTAACAAATGAAAAAATACTCTTTATAAGACCTCGAATCTTATTTTTATTTTTTATGACCGACCGGTGTCGCTTAGCCTAAGCATCAACGGGGTACAAAATTAACCTATGATGGCACCTACTGTCATGTAGAATCACTTCTCAAAGTAACTACACTATACCCCTGAAAAACCTGTATAAATAAACGAGAATTAAGCCTTAATTAATCATTGTTGCAGCTATGCTCATTTGTTTTTTGCATTACAAGTTTGACTGCTATTATTTACATTGAGATCAAATAAACCTGTCTACTATGATCGCGCTTTTGGTGTATCTGGTCCAGTCATCTAGAATAAGCTTCCTCCAAAACTTGCCAACATAAAGAACCTAGCAGAGTTCAAACGGGTCTTAAAAACCAAATTGTTTAAAAATCCTCCACACAAAACGTAACTTATTAAAATTTAATTTCTTCAAAAACGTCCCTAATTTGCTTTGTTTCGTTTTTCTCTTTACTTCTATCATTACAACTCAATTTCCTCACTATCTACTGAAAACCATATACTCATTGTCATAAAATATTTATTGTTCTTTTGTTACTTGTTATATTTACACTGTTTGCATTTTTAGAATCGTTTAAGGATAATACTTGAATATTAATGCTTTAAGTACCAACATATTAACTGTCTTCAATCTGATTTCCTTTTCTTTGATTTAACAAACATGTTAATATGAATTCAAACGTTTCATCTGAATTGTTATACCCTTAGCTTCTGGTAAATTGTAGTTTTAATCTGTCGATGTACACATGCACTGTTATACCCATATCTGAACCTTTTTCTCTCATGATTTATGGATAACGATCATGATTTTAGATAGTTTTAATTTTTATACATATTATATAATATTTTCTCCTTGTTAGTTAGTCTTATTATCATAATTAATTTAGTATGAAGCACACTTGAAGTGAAATATCACAAAAGATGCGCTAAATAAGTTCACTGTTATTATTATTGCAACGGAAAAAACTATAGATCAATTAACTTAAATTATTCACTCTGATCATGGTCACCCTATGCAACAAAACGTCTCCCCATTATTATGAACAAATTGTTCCGTTGTTCTTTGCCTATTAATTATTATTTTCGTAATAAGGCAATATTTTACACAGAGCCTGCAGCTTAAAGTTTATCTTATTAAACATATCTATTGTACTTATTCATATTTTTATATGCGATGTTGATCGCTAACTTAATACCAATGGAGATCATTAAATAAGATATCAATTAAGTTTATTTATTTAATGCGCTATATAATTATATTAGACGGGTCGAAGGAATCTTATAATACATGCTGATTTAAATCATTTAAGAACAACTTTTTGTACGTTATAATAATAATAAAAATATTGTACATCCTTTATTTTATACTGCTCTTATTTTTAATGTTTTTTTCCATTCAATATAATAGACGGTTTTGCTTGTGATTATTATTTTTCTTACGTTGAGTTAATTGGTATTAACTTTATTCTGCTCTGAAATAGACAGGTACAGGGTATTTACAATTGTATTTCAGAAGTAATGACGAATAATCACTTATATACATGAACAATATTTAACCTAATGAATGTTCTTACCTAAATAATATTACATATTTTCTCATGACATGCAAGATCAGTCAACGTTTAATTGCCTTACTGCTCCCATTTACTGTGATATTTTACATGGCGACCTGTTAGATATAGCGATGGTAATACATGAGTAATTAGAACTAGACTTTATAAATTAATTTCTAAGTATTAAATAGAATATCCACAAATAAAAAGGTACATAGTAAAGAGGTCAACTTTATTGAATTATTTTTTTTATAATATAATAACTAAAACTACATGTATTATAAATTGAAGAAAAAAAATTGCACAGAAATAGTAAATGTCGCAAAGAAAATTGAAGTGGAACCATAAACCTAAACAGTATACCAGTTAGTAGCCAAGTTGACAAATGCGTCGAGTTCCCACCTAAGCTTCGTGGATTAAATTTCTTTGTTAACTAGAGCTCCCATCATTGCAAAAGCAACATTCTTCGCTTATTATAATGGTAGTCGGGGATTTTAAAATATTGTCAGGTTATTCGTAACCCGGAATAGAAAAACATGTCTAATAATTTTTTGACACACTAAACAGTTGATCACGTGTCTTCAAAACCTAGGTGACCGTTGAGATTAAGACCTCACTGAGTTGTTTCGGGCTGTGGGGTGAATATTTCATCGGTGACAGTCAACCTCCGATAGGAAAGAGCACCAGAAGAAGAAACAGTTGAAAAAGTGTTGATGGATTATTTTAAAAAATGCGTATGTTAAAATAACTATAAAGTACAAAAATAAACATTTCTTGATAAAGTATTCCCAGGGAGTTAAAAAAAACTCATTCTGGGAAGGAAAAAAAATAAAATAAAAAGGAGTAATATGTTTACAAAGAATACAAATTTGGGGAGAAGGGATTATGACAGAAAAGGCAAAAAGCAAATAAATAGATTGAAAAGAGACTCATAGGAGTAGAGATTGATTACATAAACGTAAATACAATAAGTAATATATTCACACGCAGAGGTTTTACAGATGGGATATATCACTTGATTAATAAAATTGTCGAGAAAATATTTAGAAACACGTTTTATATTTTCACCTGTAGGTTGTATAATGTAACAACTTGTTTGATTTGTTGATAGCTGTCAACAACTTTTCAATTACAAATTAATAGTGTTAAACGAGTCAGGTACCTACGCATACAATATAGTTAAGATAAAACCATTAAACCTTAAGTGAACACAGAACGTAGTACTTATATATTTTAAATTCTTATAAAAGTTAGCTAATAAGGCAAAGTATCTTACCGATGGCGAAGCATTCGATAGACTTGCCAAGTAATGACGAGAAATAAGTCGAAGTTACGAGCGTAATCGACGCTCATAGATAAATAGTCAATTATGATTTTAAACGGGCTTTCGCGGTGCTAGGTCTTATGATTTATTCAGGGGCTTAGCAAATATAATTGAAACAAATCAAACCAATTTATCAATAAAATATTACAAAATAAATTACAGAAACGAAGAATTTTTGAAAAAATAAATAATTATTAATTAAATAAAAACACACTTTGTTAATAAAACAACGTGTGTTTTATTTAATTAATCATGCCAATCGACAAAGTGTTTACTTATTCTGATAATAAACAATTATTAGTGTAAATAAAGCAGGTCTGCTGCATTCTGTTTTTTTTTTTTTTTTTTTTTTGAGAAGTCCAAAATTTAATTATTTGAAAAAATATATATATTTGTACCGTTGTGCTGCTTTTTGTACATGTTTGAAATCATAGTAGTTATTATATATTCAAATAATAATAACACTTTGTTTTAACGACGTTTTGTTTAAAAGCCGACCGGTTTCGGAACAGGCGTCCCTTCATCGTGGCAAAATATAAACTATATATTTTTCCATGGCAAAGGAACGGTTGTTCCGAAACTGGTCGGCTTTTAAATAAATAAAAAGTGGCTAAAACAAAGTGCTATTGTTTTATTTAATTATAATGGATAGTCACAAAGTGATAGCTTCTTACAATAGTATGATGTATGGCAGTGAGGCATGGAACTGGCAGAGAAGGATGAAAATAGACTGAATACTGTGAAAATGAGATCCCTGAGGCGTACGTGCTGTAAAACCATTTATGACTGTGTTAAAAATGTGAATATCTGAAAGAATGCAAGATTGATGTAAGCGTAATGAATAGGATCAAGAAAGAAACGCTTAGGTGGTTTTGGGCATGTAGAGCGATTGAACGAATAAAGCAGTGTGAAAAGAATATAATGCTGCAAAAGTGAATAGAAGAAGAAGCAGAGGACGCCTGAGGAAGACATGGGACGATCGAGTGAATCAAATACTTGAATCGGGCCATGTGAAGAGTCAGAATAACAGAAGAGTATGTATGAATGTGAATGAAGTCGGAGTGTGTGCCAAGACAAAGTTGTATGGCGGTTCATTCTCTCTGCCTACTCCTGCGTGGAAACGGCGTGATGGCAGTTAGTTAGTTATAACATTGCTTCACCACGCTACAGCTGATAAATTACTTGCAAGTAAGTAAAGTACAAATAATAACATTGTTTGAGAAAAATTTAATCAAAAGGAGTAAAAAGCTTATGGCAGCCATATTTATAAATAGAACATATACTTTGTTTTTAACCACTTTTTTATTTAATATTTTGTCTACCGGTTTCGGAAGTACCCTTCATCAGGACAATATTAAATTATTCTATTTATAAATATGGCAAGCCACAAAGTTACTATATAATATCGGCGAGTACGGCCAACAAAGCAAAATTATATATTTCAGATTAATTTAATATTGTCCTGATGATGGAAGGGTACTTCCGAAACCGGTAGACAAAATTTAAATTGGTTAAAAACAAAGTATATATGTTCTATTTATAAAAAGATATGTATTTTTCTTACTAAAAATATCATTGATATGATACATATATATATATATATATATATATATATATATATATATATATATATATTTATTTATTTTCTTAATGATTTTACTTAAACATACATTTTTTTTATTTGTTGGTAAATTGCCCATCCCACTATAAGCCTGTGTTGGGATTGCAATTTGCAAAAGTATTTTTTTTAGCTACATAGTAACATGTTAATATCGAAAATATAGTACATACATAATAAAAATAATAAAAGTAAATGACAAATTTGAAGATATAGAATCTGCATATTAAAAACTAAATTAAACATGGCTTTTTGAGGTGAGTAATGATATTGCTTTTAAAGGAGCTTTTGGTTTGTATGTTTCTGATGGTGCTGGGCAGATAATTGAATTGCTGAGTGGCGTTGTACTCAAAACTTTTTATGAATGATTTATTTATAGGTAAGAAATCCTTTAAAATACAAGAGAAAGTAAGCTTCTCACTTAAAATGTGTATTTTAACAAAATCGTTTTTGATTTCATATTACGTTCATCGGTTTTGTTAACCCTACTAGACTAATCTAACGACTCGCATACGAGTTTAGTATAATCAACACAACCATTACTGAGTTACCCACTCCTTACAAAACTAGGCTATTAGAGACTTGTTCTCATATTAATGGGATTAACGGATAAACACTAAATTAATAACATCTGCGACGGAACCGGTTCGGAGTTAACTCAAAATCGATTTATTTAGACGTGTTCACCATGAGCCGACTTGTAGGTTTATGACCGAAGCGTATTAAATACGATGTATCTTACGCTAAAATAAATTTAAAACCGGGTTGATAACTTAATGTATCGGTTATTCACGGTGGGTTTGTAGGTTGCCTTGTGAACTCGCGACAGTTAACAATATTTCAGAATCAATTTGTTAATTGGTGCTAGAAATGGTTTTTCGCACAATCTACATCCAACTAATCAAGTATTTGACCGTTATTGAAATAAAATCAAAATCTCCAACGCAAATATGAAACGGAAAAGGCCAGAAATTCAAAAAAAATAACGATCGCGACCGAGACTCGAACTCGGAACCTCTACTCTATCTCTGCCAATTGAGCTACCGATATCTTCTATTAGAAACCGGCATTTTCATGGGTCTCATACTTTATTGAAAATTATTAAATTTATTTTTCCAATTTCTTCCGACATAGACTGCCATCTTTGTGATGGTATACAAAGCTCTACCCGATCACATATTGTATACCTTAGAAACAAAATGATATTGGAATTCCAATGGTCATTTATTTTATTGAATTTGAATTATCATAAATTAATAAGCCAAATCAACATTATTATATTCAGACTAAATGCATGTCAGCTTCTAAACTCAAGTTCTCTTACCACAAGATCAATCAGCCATTTCTTATATTATCGGTTTAATTTTTTAAATTAACACCATGAAACAGGGTATTTGTCTTCAACGTTTGCTCGCAAGAAGTGTAGCTGTAAAAATAATCTTTACATGCTCCTAACAAACTGTTCTAATCTAATTAGTCGATTAAATGGGCTCCATTAATGTGCCTGTGAAAGGAGCAACTAGGGATGGTAAACCCAACCGATATTTTAGGTGTGTCAAAAAATCGATATTTTTCTTCATATAAGCGAGTTTTTTAGTACCGTAAATATTTCTAAGAAAGCTTTAATACTGTAAGGTTGTTTATTATAATGGCAACATATGAGGGGCTTAGAAGCAAAGGCACCAATCTCCAAAAACGGTTCTGTAGCATTGTCAATTTTTTGAATGATTATTATAAAGAAATGGAGAATGAAGTGTATAAAAATGTTAGTAATAACTAGGAACAATTTGAAACAATTACATCTAAATTTATCAACATATTCACAAAAGAAAAGTGCATTAAACGTTAAATCAACTTTCCAAGAAATAATTTAAAATGAAGGAGATTGCTGCCTTTGCTTCTAAGCCCCTCATATGATTCCTCACCTTATTTCGTGAGTGTTGACTGAGAGTAAAACCTTTTAAAAAACGTGAAAGATAGTGAGGATATATCATGCCCATAATATTTTATTTATTTATTTACGACTTGGTGGGCTTAAACATATTAAATTAACAAAGTAAGAACATGTGTACAGAGAATAAAAAATAAATATCTCTTACATGAAAGAAATGAAGCGATTTTTACAAAAGCCAAAAATTCTAATTTAAATAACGAACGAAAATTAAAGTACTGGTTCCTATATAATCTTTGCTACATTATTAAGAAATAAATGGATCACTTTTTACATGAAAAATGCCAATACGGTGTATGTAGGTGAGGAATTGGTGTATGCATGTGGTAGTTTTTTGGAAATTATTGTTGGAGAATAATACGTTTTGCCGAGTTTCCCATTTACATTAAGCGTATAAAACTTGGTAAAAACGCAATTTCTGGAATCATAGAATTTTAACAGCTTTTTCTGTCTATACTGTTCAAGCTAATACTATCTTTTACTTGATTCAGCTCTTCTGCTTTGTTTCAAATCGCTTATTCGTGTCCATCATGATATAGGGAGCCTTGAAATATCCATTTAACTGTCAACAAGTTACAGAAAGCGTTATTTTGTTGAAAAAAAACGGTGATAAAGATTAAAAAATATATTCTCCCCATCCCTATGCTCGTCCCCGTAAAGAGTAATTAAAACAAATCGGTCAATTAAATGCAATTTTGTTTGTTGTTGCCTCGCTGGCCAACAAAGGGAGATTACAGAACCTGTTTCCTACCGTCGCGTCACCGCCCGCCGCGCCCCGTCTCCATACAGACCTGCTAATTAACTGTATCGAAGACTAATTTCCATGTCCACGACGCGGCTGGAAGCGGTTTCGTAATTGCGGGATCCAATATCAATCAGGATTATAAGTAGGGTACGAGAATAATAATGGTGGGTACTTTGCATGTTAAAATATTTTCACCAGTCATTTTTTGTCTTTGTTATATTTTACTCAGAAGAACATGTTTGTTAAAATTGTTCATCTCATTATCCGTTGTTAGCACTTGTGGCCTGATTCCAAAAAGTTAATATTGGTATTTTGTTTAAGACATCTTTATGATCAAATCAAATCAGAAGTCAACGTCTTTTCATATTTTTCTCACTGCCAAGGCGTCATATTATAAAAAAATAGCAAAAATATTTTTAAGAAATTAAAAAATAACTTTGTAAAAAACAATGGATATATTTTTTATGACATACCGGTTTCGCTTAGCCTGAGCATCATCAGGGTACAAATTTTAACTAAACAATAACACAAAGTGTGCGGTAATATATATTTTAGTGGTCTTAAACAAAGTTTTTTTTTTTCATTTCTTTTAATATGTCAAACCACAAAGTGATTGACATATTAAAAGAAATTTAACTTTCTACGAAAATAAAAAATATGTTTTTAATTTTAAATAAATGCAAAAGTTTTCTGTTCTTCAACGTGTCGCCCACGCGTCACGTTGTGTAACTGCTCTTTTAGAAAGCAAAAAAACGAAAAATTTAAAAAACATTTCCGTGCCTAAAGGTAGAAATCTACAGTACGATCCGAAGAGGAGTGACGTAGTTACTCCATTATTCTTACTTATAAACCGTTTTCACGATATATTCTTAAATAATTTGTTATTGGTAATAGAGAGAAATATTTTCAAATATTTTTCCGTTAAATTTATCTAAAGATATTGCACAAAACTCTCCCCGTTCGGGGTTACATTAATACCCCCATTTGGAACGGGAGTGTTAATCATGGTAATGTATTGTGGCAAATTTAACCTATTTGTGAAAGCGTTGAGAAAAAATTGGCACCAAAATATATCATCTTAGATCCACTTTTATCAATAAGATTGGGGTATACTCTGGACACTTATTCACGTGAGTTATTCTGTGAGAAAGTGTTTTGCTACTCGCTCACATCACAAACTGAACAGAGGTAAAAATTAAATAGTATTTTGGCTTATAGTAAATATACAATGAAAATAATTAACAGTCCGTAACATCACATATACTAGAAGTTTGGGGTCTCACGCTTAAGTTTTTTGCTTTAGTTTAGTGCACCGAGTGAACCACTTTTAGACTGAGTCAGACCAGCTTCTTGGAGATGAATTGAAAAATCATCCAAAAATTTTTTTTTCGATTTTCATTTATTTTCTCGCCTACTAACGTTGTAAATGCCTCAAGTAAATATTACGAGTAGGACACATCTTGGCCATATTTTTAATTTGTCTTCTTTTTAGTGAATCGTTTTATAAACGTAGTTAAAAATAAAGCTTCCAGCCTGTAAATATAACTTTTACTTTTAAACCGGTTATTCAATTTAGTTTTATTGCTTAATGTGGCAAAATAAAATCTTTAGAGTATGACATCACAAAATAAACATGCTTTTTGGCAATTTTAACTAACGTAAATCAAAACAGGCGACCGACGTTTTTTATAATTATATTAAATAAGTAACTATGTACTCCTTTTGTGTTGTTTTGCGAAATCGTGTATCAATTTCAAAATTGTCAGTTATATTTCGAATGGAAACATTTCAATTTGATTTGCATGTAATTAATTAAACGAAAATGAAATAATGAATTTCTGTAAGACCATAGATTTTATTTTCATAACCGCCCGGTTTCGCTTAGCCTAAGCATCATCGGGGTACACAATTAATTTACCCCGGTCATGCTTGGGCTAAAAAAAACCGGTCGGACATATAATTTTTTTTATTTTTAAATTGTCTTAAACAAAGTTATTATTTCATTTTCATTAAATATGTCAAACCACAAAGTGACTGCTTTCTAGGAAAGAAACAAATAATAATAATAATTGAATACTCGAAAAGGTATTCATTATAACGCATTAATGTGATTAGAATAAAAAAAAAATTATCGCATTCAAATGATGTTCGAACGATTAAATAAAATTCGACCAAGATAAGACAGAAATAAAATATAACCTACGTAGTACATCGGTAAAACCTTAATTCTAAACCTAGAAGTTATGGGTTTAAATCTGGGGCATAGACAAATAATTTTTTTCTTTATTCAATCAGTTAAATTGTAAAAATTAGTGAATTTGAACGTAAATGAAAAATGCCCAATATGTGAATACCGCGCAAGAGTCCCAGCTGGCAACTATGGCATCCCAAATCGGGGTATATTGTGAGGCTGAAGGTAGTGAGGAGGGTAAGAAGAAGGTTAGAAAGTACCTGGCTATTCAGATGTGGTCACCAAACATGGCTAAAGCTTTTTCAATCAACGTTTTGATTATCGATTCTTAATAGTGATATTTCACCAGGGTAATACTGCGAGTATTTGTCACTGGAACATGTCGCAAATATACTACAAATTATTTTAAATGAATTATATTCGAAACAAGAAATACTAATTTAGTAAAAATTATTTGCGCACGCTGGGATTTGAGCCCGCGACCTCTGGATTCGTTTTAACAAGACGACCACGGAGGCCTTCGTAAAGAATAAACCACCGTTCTACTGGCTCCGAGGTGTTTGAACTGTTGTGCAATACCTAAAAAATATATATTTTTTCAATTTAATTTTTATTCATTTTAAAAACATCACAAAAATTAAGGCGTTCTTAAAGATGTATTGAAAAATATACATGGGGTGCACAAAAAACAAAGTACAATGAATATAAACTAAGACGAGATTTCATAACTAAACAAGATAGATAAATAATTTGTAGAAGTTAAGCAAGCAAGGAGGACGGCCTCCATGGTCGAGTGGTAAGACGCTCGACTACGAATCCAAAGGTCGCGGGTTCAAATCCGGCGTGCGCCAATAACTTTTGTTTAATTAATATGTGTCATAAGACATTTAATTTATACAAAAATAATAAAAAAAATATATGTGCGGCACGTTCCAGAGTGGTAGATACTCTAAGTATCGCCCTGGTGAAAGACAACCATTCAGAATCGAAACGTTGCTTGAAATGGCTTTAGCCGTGTTTGGTGACCAGATCTGAATAGCCAGGTACTTCCCAACCTTCCTCTTCCATATCTCCTTCCCTTCCCCACTACCTTCAGCCTCACAACATACCCTATTTCGGGATGCCATAGGCTCACTGGCTCTAGACGGTTGGGAGCAGTTGAGACTCTGTGCTGTATTCATATAAAAAATAATAAAAATCATATAAGCAGAAAATACTAAAATAATAAAACTCTAACAATGTGGCAGCCCTGCTTCTCAGACCTCAAATCAGGCTATTTGAGTTTTGCCTTGTTAACTGATCGTTAGTCGACCCTAATATGTGTCTAAGCCCAACAAATTTACCTTTTTCCTTTGGACGTGCTATGTTTTTTTACATCTTTTTTAGGGCACCCAATACCTCGTCCCAACGAGGTGGTTATTTATTGGACATAATTTACAATAGCTATTTTATTTATTGTGTACGAGATTGGACCATATTATTGTGAGGCTGTGTCTTGTTTGTCGATTTCTGTTATGCCCGTCGCTGCCTTCTCGACTGGAGTGAAAAAAATATTAACCACACAGTAAACATTTTTATGATACGACAGACCTTTCCTACCCGGCGTCGCCCGCGTTGTGATCTCAGTTATGTCGTATCCCTCAACACTAGATCATCAATGTTCAAATTGATTATTATCATCTGCCAGCACATTGTGACGTTAAATTTACAGCAAGAAACACTTTATTTCTCATTTTCCTGAGCGAATATCGTTGTCGACTACCTTTACAATTGCCATAAAAATCCAACCACGTGACACATTTTCAAATAAATTTATTGGAACGATGTTTTTCAATTATGAACATTGTGAAATTTGAAATGCACTCTCTAAAAATGTTTTTTTATGATCTTGCTTACCTAGTTGTAATATTAATTGGACATTTCAAAGGGTTGTAGCTCTATTTGACCATTGTTTAACTAGTCGAAAATCTTATTTTCACACTTTTTCCAGCACCTTTTGTCACGTGACTTTTCCCTAACTAAATCTTTTCGTATTTTTTTTAACTGCTTTCAAATTTTTCGAAGTGTAGTTTTTTTTAGTTTATTTTTTGTTTATAGTGAATACCGCACAAGATTCCCAACTGCTCCCAACCGTCTAGAGCCAGTGAGACCATGGCATCCCCAATTGAGGTATGTTGTTGTGAGGCGGACGGTAGTAAGGAGGAGAAGGAGATGGGGAATAGAAAGGTTGAGAAGTACCTGGCTATTCAGATATGATCACCAAACACGGCTAAAGCCATTTCAAGCAACGTTTCGATTCTGAATGGTGGTATTTCACCAGGGCGATACTGATAGTACCTACCACTCTGGAACGTGTTATGGTCGAGTGGTAAGACGCTCGACCACCAATCCAAAGGTTGTGGGTTCAAGCCCGGCGTGCGAAAAAATGTTGTTTAATGAATACGTTTTATAACACCCTGAATTCATATTGAATAATATAAAGTATATTTGCGGCACGTTCTAGAGTGGTAGATACTATCAGTATCACCCTGATGAAAGACCACCATTCAGAACCGACCCGTTGCTTGATTGAAATGGTTTTAGCCATTTGTGACCAGATCTGAATAACCAGGTACTTCCCAACCTTCCTCTTCCCCATCTCCTCCCCCTCCTCACTACCGTCAGCGTCACAGCATACCCCAATTGGGGACGCCACAGTTCCACTGGCTCTAGACGGTTGAGAGCAGTTACAACTCTTGTGCGGTATTCACTATAAAAATTAAAAAAAACTTGTACTTCTTACAAATTTTCGGGTTATTTCGAGCTCTTGGTAGAGTTTCCTTTTTTAATGCGAAACCAAACAAAAAGTTCAACTCCATAGAGCGAGCAGAACTAGGGCATTCCGATTTAAGGAAGTTTGGGGAGACTATAAAAAATAAAAATAAAGTTGCAACAAAGAAGGTGAGTTTATAATACAATTAATAACTAAATTTTAAATAAAAGTAACTTTTTTTTGACACACTTTACTAGATACATATACCAACCGGTTTCGGCTCTACCTGAACCTTTTTCAGGGTTGAACAAATATGAATTAGAATATAACAATTAATTACTTTGAAAATGCAGTCTTTCCTACGCATTTCTAATGAAGAAATCTTTAATGCTTCACAATTATTTTATTGTCTGTTCTGAATTGTCGTAGCAAAACGTAGAATTGAGAAAGGACTTCTTCGGAGCGACGCACTATGAAGGCGTATAAAATAACCTTGTTTTGTCCGTCTGTTAACAAATTACTTGCAATCTTTGTCGTTTATTTACACGACACATTCCGAACAAGGATCGCCAGAGGAATGGCCGGCATTAAGCGAGAACAAGGCTTTCGTGTGAAATGATCCTTGCGGAGGTTGGTCCGCCAAACATAAGTAAAAAGAGTAATATATTCTAGAAAATATCGTGTCTTCTAGTGAGAGGATCGTCATAAAAATAAAACGTACAACATCTAGCTCTGCGTGGTGCTTATTAAAGCGTTTGAATATATGCACAGGATATACGAAGGTGCGAAGATCAACCTCTGCGAGGTCGGTATTACATGAATTATTATATTTTCATAGAAAGCACTCATTTTGTGTTAATTCTAATTTTGAAACTGTTAATTCATGGTGGAATCTTCAAACTGGTCCAGTAAGAAGATGCCTTCCATAAGGTGAAACCGGCCAGGTCTTAAATAAAAAAAAATAGTGGAAAAAAGTTTTAAAAAATGATATTAAAATCAATCACTTTGTGGTTCGACATATTTAAAAAAATTAAAACTAACTTTGAATAAGACCACGGATATTATTTTAATTTAAATAACCGACCGGTTTCGCGTAGCCTAATCATCATCAGCAATTTATCTATAATCATCTTCTCAGATGACGTTTTGTCTCTCTCAATTCCTATTATCTGTCTCCTTTCTCTCTGTTCCTTTGTTATGATTTAAATGTTATTCTATTGTTTTCTCAATGTTATTTTATTCTATATTTTGTTCTCCCTCTGTATGCATACATAACTGCACACTTTGTATTTTTTTTTTAGTTTTATTTTGTACCCTGATGATGCTTAGGCTAAGCGCAACCGGTTGGTCATAGAATATAGAATAATATCCGTGGTCTTATACAAAGTTATTTTTACATTTCTTCACAAGAATTATTACACTATACGAACACGATATGGTATTTGCTTTTAATACGGTGTTAATATACGGCAAGGAAATACGCCTAACGTAATGCGAAGTTTTCATTGTATTTACAAAAAGTTTCAATTCATAAGTTGCCTTCCTTATAATATTAATAAAATACAATCACGTGGCTTTAACTATAGACTTTGTCGACAGTTAATATAACTGTGGATAAACATTTTTTCAACCCGAAAAAACAACATATGCAAAGGTATTTATGTAAATCCTCGGCTGCAAATCCAGAGGTCGTCGGTTTCAGACCCGACGTGCACCAATACATTCAATTTAATTTATGTTTGTTATTCAACACATTATTTGTAAAATTCTAGGATGAAAGATTCTCAAAGTATAAAAAAGGCCATTATTCAGAATCGAAACATTACTTAAATTGGTAATAGTCGTGTTAAGTGACCAAATCTGAGTAGCCAGGTACTTTTCAACCTTCTGTTTTTCCATCTTATTTCCCGCCCACTCCTGTCAGCCTCACAACATATCCCCCAATTGAGGTTGCCATAGTTCAACTGGTATCGAATAGTTTGAACTCTCTTATGGTGTTCACTTTAAAAAATAATTCCATCCCATATATAATATGAAATAAAACAACATAACGCCACATGCATATGTTTCAAAAGGGTTTTAAATATTTGCATAAAACAGACTTGCTTCATTATTCAAGTCAGGTTCACATATAATAATATCTGCACATGTTTTTACAATACAAAGTGAATGGATAAAGACGGGACCTCACACCTTTAGCTGGCTGTACGAATGAAGCACATCAAGAAAAGTGACATATCGCATCAATGAAAGGTGGAAATTAATTTAATTGCACACGATATAAGGATATAAGAGGGACGCATGTTTTAATCTTTTGTCAGTTTTTTTTGTTTTTTGTTTTAGACGGTACAACGACACCTTTAATACAGGCTTATGATTTCGTTTTGAGCATAAAAACCATACAATTAAAATGATAAAAAACTTTTAAAATAAATGAATAATTAAGTGTTATTGAGTTGCTTTTTAATTTTTGTTTATAGATACCAACTTCACATACTTATATTTGATGATGCTATGTGCAGTGGCTTGCACACAGTTTTGATCAGGGTAGGCAGTAGGAAAAACAGCAAATTAATTGATAATAGAAATGGGTACCAAAAGATGTTACTGTTTGCCATTGCATTCGTTCTGTAAAAGCACTGCCTAGACACTAACAAAAATAGTAACACAAACGAGTCACTTGAATGAGTCCACAGACCACAGCTTAAATGCATACCAATTTTGTGTAGTTTGGTGAACATGCAATAATCTACTCTGACGTTGACGGTGTTTGTGGGCATATTTAGTTACTGCTTTTGACACGTTATAGTCAGGCGGTTTTATGTGGCGAATGTCTATCATGTACAATCATAAAGTGTTTCCTGGCTGTGCACCGGTGCCCAAGAGATCAATGACGCTAGTTCATCGGAGCATCTTCCATCGAAATACTGATAGAACAAAGACAGCACCCCACCTGACGCCTGTGCTCCAAACAAAGATATGGAAATCTATCAAACAAAAGTTGAGAGTATTCGGTTGGTAAAAGTGGTAGATACTCTCAGTATGGCCCTGGTAAAAGAGCACCATTCAGATTTGAAATGTTACTTAAAATGGCTTTAACTGTGTTTGGTGGTCAGATTTGAATTGACATGTAATTCCCAAGCTTCCTCTTCTCCATCTCTTTTCCTTTTCCACTCCCTTCAACTTTACAATATATCCAAATCGGGGATGCCATAGTCTCACTAGCTTTGGACAGTTGAAAGTAGTTGAAACTCTTGTGCGGTATTCACAGTTATTTATTATAGAATAATATATAGTGCATTTGCGGCACGTTCTAGGGTGGTAGATAAGCTAAGTATCTCTCTGGTAAAAAGCCACCATCCAGAATCGAAACGTTGCTTAAAATGGCTTTAACCGTGTTAGGTGACCGGATTTGAATAATCCAGTACTTCCCAACCTTTCTCTTCCCCTCCCCAGTACTTTCAGCCGGACAGCATATTAAAATTACAGCTGCTATAGTTCCACTGGCTTCAGACGGTTGAGAGCAGTTTGGATTCGTTTGCGGTATTCACTAAAAAATAAAATAATATTTCGTACGCCGGTATTTGAACCCGTGACGCATACGTCATATGAATACAACCACACAGTAGTTGGTAATTACAATATAACGTAATAAACTACCCTCGAAGAAATAATATTTATGGAGGGAGAGCTAAATATTTTACCCAACCTATACAAATTTACGATAAATTGCTTTCTCCGAGTTTTTACGTCGTAAACTGTGAGAGAAAAAGAGATAAAACAAGTTCTCACATAATATAGCATTACTTTTTGGTATGTAAGTATGTTTTTCGTCTTTTGCACTTCCGGTGACTTCGCCCACTACGTTTTGTTATGCGACATAACAGGACATAGGTCAACAGTTTTTTAGGGTTATTCCTTTTATTTTTGTTTATAACAGTACTGTGAAAAAGTGGTTACACAAATAAATAAAAACATTGTGTCGACATGTGCTATCAATGAATATATAAATACCCTAGCCCTAGCCTTAGCCACGCCCGAATCAGGAAAAAATCAACAATCCTGACTACACAAACTATCCCTTTCTTGTATATTATTACTCTGCGATGCTACCCTTAAATATTTACTTGACCTTACTCATATTATATTCATCTCCAGTATTCAGGGAGTCTGGTAGAGTAGATACGGCGTCTGTCCGCGGGTAGTGCATAACCATTAATTATTGAATACATCATGTATCGGGCTGTTTGCTGATGCACCCAGCTGCCACACTTCAATGCAGCAAAACTATACGAGCTGTTTATGCTGCTTAACACCAAACGACTAAGCTTTTTTTAATTTATTGATTTGGAAATGGATGACGGAAAATACCCACAATTTTGCATTTTTACAATTCCTTTTGCGGATGCATTTTACGAAAGGAATTTTTCAGTCAGTCCTCGAAAAACAGTTTTATTTAGTTTCCAACGTTAAAAGTCACGTAACAAAAGCAAAAAAACAAAGTTTACAATAAAAAAAGTACTTCATAGCAAAGTAACTAAAAAAAAAACAATATACAAAAATAACTCAAAACTCTATCCTAAATTCGCAGGGGCGGCTCGTTTCTTTTTAGTGTGCTGAGATTAAAAAATACGACGTTATTGGTGTTTTGGTTGCCGAAAATGATTTTTATTAAAAAAAAAAAAGAAAATATTTTTACAAAAAAAAAAAACGTTTTTGTCTACAACAACATCAATTGACGTTTTTTTCTAATCTTAGCACTCTGGTACAATAAAAAGTCACGAGCCGCCCCAATTTAGTAAATTGTATCTATTTTAAAATGGATTTATAATTTTTTACAATTAAAAATTCTCTCCTGAAAACAACAAAATTCGCTAAATAATGCAATTACAATATCTTAAAAGAAAACGTGGTATTTTTATAAATACGTTAACTTGTTGAAATTTGTTAGATTTGAGTATAACAACGTTTTACTGTGGGTCGTTACTGATTTAAATTCGCGACAAAGTTTTGAAACATGTAAATTATCAAAGAATACTAATGCATAATTTTACATTTGATAATATTAAGATGGAGTTTATTTAAAGTAAGCCATTCAAATAACTTATTCATATAATCTTGTAATATAAAGCAGTCGTTGATATTAATAGTTTCCTTATTAGTTTTAATGTCATAAACAAACAATGATATACCTACATCATAAAATATTTTAACTATGTCGTTTATAAATAATAGAAACAAGATTGGTCGCAAGTGAGAACCTCGTGGAATTATTTAACTATCAATTCTAACATATTTGCTAAAATCAAATTCTAACAAATATGCGAGAATTTGATCTGGGTATTGTGGATGAGCAGCATGCAGAATGAATGACTGAAGTAGGAAAAGAGATCTTCTAAACCCTTTGGTCTTTTCAGGGTTTCCCCTGAGGCAAGTGACGCCCACCTCTTAAATCTCTACAGATATGTCTGGAGCCTCTCTCTCACACGCATCATCTCCTCTCGTACCTTTCCTCCCTTGCCTCTTCCACACCTAAATATTGCAGACCCATCGTCTGGCACTATAGACAGGGCTGTCAGAACGATATGTTTAGAGTAACAAATATTTATAGCGCTTTTTAATTATTTTTTTAAATACGTCAAAGCACCAAAGAAGCTCACAATTTCGTTTCAGCAACATCATTCTAAGCCTATTTTTTGCTCAATCAACAGTATTAAATAGTAGATTAACTCCGCTCGTATAAAAAAAAATTACATATTATTTGAATACCGCACAAGAGTCCTAACTGCCTGGAGTCAGTGAGACTATAGCAACCCCATTTTAGATTTGTGGTAAAGTTAAAGAAATTGGAGAGGGATAGAAGAAGGTTTTGAAATACCTGAATATTCAGATCCAGTCACTGAAGACAAATAAAGCTATTTCAAGCAACGTTTCGATTCTGAATGGTCACAAGAGTCATTCACCAGGTTTTACTGAAAGTATCTACCGCTCACAAAATTCTAGTATAATATAAAGTCTGTGCAATTTTTTTGTTAATATCCAAGGAACCCAGAGAATACTGAAAGCCTTCAAATTTAAAAATGTTTAATGAAAGCAATTGTACGTAAAATACCGTCGTGAAAAATCATTTTACATCAGTGCTGCACATTATATTTACTTGAATACAATCTTTTATAATAATTAGCCTACTTAATTAAATGAAAATGTTTTCTTCAAGTTTATTTAGGTAATTGCACATATTTTATTAATAAACACCCTTTGATTAACGAAAAATATTTCAAAAGCTAGAATAACTAAAAATTGTTTCTCTGCCGAAATCACGATGCACCCAAGGGTTTATTAGGTCAATTTACTAGCAGCAAAGGGTTTATTGCAGATAATTTTATACATTTATATGAGAATCTAACATGGTGGTGTTAAACAATTTTCTTCTCACCTTAAAGACATGGGCAGGTCGTACTGCATCAATCGGTGTAAATTTTATGATTATTTTGTGATAATTGCATAATTTTAAACCTTATGTGTTGATTTACCAAAGAAATAGTGTACGAGTATCTACCATAAAATGATAAAAAAATTTGCAATACGGAGTGTAAAAAAGATTACCGGGAACCCGATTATCGATAAAAAAATAAGAGATAATTATGTATATATTTTTGTATATTATTATATTATATATTATTATAACCACAAAGCAAAATATTTGGTTTCTTACAGCAGCGAAAACACTTGAGGGATGAGATTTGGCATCGTGAAACTTGTACAGATTTTTTGTCTGGAATTTATGGGTTAAGATAACTTTTTCCAGTTCGTTACCTCATTGTACATAAGCCATGGAGCTTTTAAGTAAACACTTATATTTTTCATACATAAATGTTTAAATATAATACAAGACACCATTATCGTCGCCGGAAAGGCAAAAATGCTGAAACGCCATTTTGGAAAGTTGACCCCAGAGCACTTAAAAGTTTTTTTTTTTTTTAAAATAAAATTTGTAAGTCTTCAGTACCTGGTTGAATTTTGAAAAATCTAGTTAACTCAATGTTCTCACTTAGTTACCTTAAGCGATAAAAAGCAAAACAAAGACTCGAACTTGTGTCGTTTGAGTCAAGCCTTCTCCCAAATGGGACACATATTTTAGACATCTGCAGGGCTACAAAAGTCTTCAGAATCAAACAAGAGTCAAAGCATTCAAAAGAACTGATCTGAAATTGCATATTTAACTATTTTTCGGCCAAGTGGCTGTGATATATGTGATTCAAAGGTACCTGTACCGTAAACAACCAATTATTTCTAAAGTTTTTTTTCTGTAGAAAATGAAAAAAAATATGAAAAAACAGTAACTACGTTTGAACATCTCGTTTATGTACATTTTTGATAATTTTCACCACTTTTCACTAGGGTAAAAACAAGTTTTTCTCCAATTTTTAATTCGATTTTGAAAAATTGAAAACATGGAACTTACGAATCCCTAAAATCACTTATTTAGTACCAGATTTAAGGAGCATTGTTTACTAAGATACGAAATAGTCGCAGCTCACCACAATATTTTTAGTATGTATATATTGCTCCTTCAGGCCGGGCGGTAAAATGGCATCGTTAAACTATAAACACGGCCCTCAATAGCATATTCCACCGGAGCAGTTGTTCAGCGAATCGCAGACTATTATCACCATTACTGTGAGATATTACGAGAGGGTTGGTCGATTAGTCTTGTGGACATGGCCTCGTTATATTTTATGGGGGTTACTATATAATTTGTGCCATTAGTTTAAAGACAATGTGGAAAATGTGGAGGAAACGGAGGAGAGGGAGGTGAGATTCATAGCTCCGATCTCACAGATTGCGGGTTCGAAAACCGGCGAGTAATAAAAAAAAATGGATTGAAAAATTGTTTTGTTTTTACGATGGGTGTGTTACAAAGAAAAAAAACTGTCTTTTGATTGTTTTGGAAAAACCTGTTTTATAGGCAAAATAAAACACAAAATTTGACTTGACAATTACAATTCAATCTCTTCTCGAAAAGACTTCATCCGTCGACCTTGCAAATTTTAACTTCCCCATCTTCTTCCCATCCCCTTTTTCATCAGTCTCAGAATATTCCGCGAATCAGGGATAAAGTAATCCTACGTGCTTTAACTAGTGATGTATAGAAAAAAATCGCCCATCGAAAACTGTTGAATGGTGGGATCTGGCGGAGTGAAATTTTTACAGATTTTTTCGTCTTTTTTTTTATAAAGACGAAAACTGCTCCCAACCATTTAGAGCTAGTGGGACTATGGCATCCTCAATCGGGGTATGTTGTGAGGCTGAACTTAGTGCAAAGTGGAAGGAAATGGGGAAGAGGAATCTTGGAAAGTACCTGGCTATTCAGGTCTTGTCACCAAACACGGCTAAAGCCATTTCAAGTAACGTTTCGATTTTGAATGGTGGTATTTCACCAGGGCGATGCTTAAAGTATCTACTTCTCTAACGCATTATGAAGAGTGTTAAAATTTGGGCCGAGTCAGTTAGTAAGGCTAGCCGTATTAAACAAAACAAACATTCATTCAAAATTTATAAGTGCTAAAAATAAAAAACAATATTATTTGTGCAAATCAGAGAGGCAGAAAGAGATCTCACCCGTCCGAGGGCCTGCGAAGCTCATTTCACGGGTAGATGACCACAGCCTTAAAGTTAAACCCCGAACCTGAGAGTTGTGGCTGTCACCAAGCCAATGAGAAGTTTTTTTTCAAAAATATTTTGATGTAATAATAATAGAAATATTATAAGTTATTAGATTTTTATGTATTATTTCAGGGTGAAGCCATACAAAAAATCAATTTACCTACCGAATTTGCGTTTTTAACAGTTCGGTACGGTGTTGGGTAAAACTTGGTTACCTATCTGTAGATTTGGTATTTTTTTAAGTAGCAATTCTGTTCTATACCTATATAGTTTTATCTGATGTGTTAACAATCAACGACTCAAATTAAAATTTCGCCTTACCATACAGACGTGTTGTCATTTTTATAGATTTGGGTACGTTTACCACTGACTAATCACTTCTGCACTGACGCGATGAATGAATGTGGATACAACAAGTAGTGTGTACTAAAACAAAGTCGTGTATAATAAATAAAAGTATTCGAAAAATTTATATAGCACCGTTTTTTTATGAAAAATCACGTCAAAGGCTCTGCACAAATATGAATTCCAAATAAAAATGAAATTATAACTTTGCTTAAAACCACAGATTTTATTTTATTTTGAATAACCGATTGGTTTTGCATAGCCTATACATCATCAGGGTACAAAATTAAATTAAACAAAAAATACAAAGTGTATAAAAATGTAAAAATAAAATAAGAGAGCAGTGAGAAAACAATAGAATAATATTTCAAATCACAACAAAGTAACAGAGAGAAAGATACAGATCAAATGAAAAAGGCAAAACGTCAACTGAGAACGTGATAAAAGAATAATGAGAAATTTTATGAGTTTACGAGAAATTTTCCTAATATTGGACTACTGAACAAATTCGACTGATTATTAAAAGAATATCACTATTCATTTAAATGGGTTTCTTTATTTCTAGTGCTTCTTAACTGTTTAATGTGTTGCTATGACCATTTTTATGAAAAATATGAATGTGGTCAAAAAAATTAAATAAAATCTGTGGTCTTATACAAATTTGTTATTTCATTTTCATTAAATATGTCAAACCACAAAGTGATTGCTTTCTACGAAGATGTTAATTCCTAAGCTTAATCTTTTATTACTAACAATGTATAATCTATGGGCATATTGACATATTAATATTTATTTATATTGTGTACACAGATAATACACAGACGCATACTTACCTAGTAGGTGATTTCAGAAAAACATAATTATATTATACAGCTTTACACTCAGAGGACATGGCATTGTTAATTACTAAATTATAGTTGGTAATTATTTATGGTTTTTTTTTCTTCGTTTTTAGGGCATGAGGGCGAAATTTATAACAGGCTTTCTGAATTGCTAAAACAGTACGAGGATTTTATTTAAATTTACATTTGATTCATCGCTTAGTAAGTGACAGATTATGGTGAAAAATTTTCCATCATCCCTGCACACTCACTTGCAAAAATATGAAGGTTAGATTTTGTAGTTTTATTTTTAGAAAATTAAAATACCCCTTTACATCTAGGTAAGCTTGAAGTCAAAAGGGTTATTTGTGACCTTGGTACATTCACGGAGAAATGTTACAAAGTTTATGAAAAATACCTACCTGTATACAGTACATTGCTAAGCAACCGTTGTATTTAATTCGAGACATTTCTGTAATACTGGATAAAGAGGCTTTCTATAATGCCATTTTAAAGATTGGTTACACCGAGGTTTATGTGGTTCACTCTAACCTCAGATCAATAATATACAAGAAGGATAGCTTTGCGAAACAGTGTAGTCAGGATTATTGATTTTTTCCTGACTCGGGCGTGGCTAGGGTTTTTAATGGATACACATTTCTATTTCCATTCATAGCACATGTCGACATAATGTTTTGTTTATTTTTATGACTACTTTTTCACTGTATTGTTATCAACAAAAATATAGGATATAACCTCAAAAACCGTTGAGTTTTGTCGAATAACAAAACGTAGTGGGCGGAGTTGCCGGAGACGCGGGAGACGGAAAACATGCTTACATACCTAAAAGCGGTGCGATATTATGTGACAGCTTGTCTTGTTCCTTTCTCTCTCACGGTTTACGACGTGGAAACCCGGAGAGAGGGATTTATCGTAAATTTGTATAGGTTGGGTAAAAATATTTATCTCTCTCTCCAGTATGTATTCTTACTCCAAAGTTCGTATCCTCTGAAGTCAGTGGTTTCATTGTTGGGCCAACCGTGTTGTAGCTAGCAGAGTTAAATATTGAAGGCAGATACAATCTCGGATAGAATGTGTCCTGCGATACGTTTAGGAGAACGATTTTAATTTTACATGGATAGGGTCAAGCGGTTTTGGGAAAACATTTAGTTTAGCTCTCTACGCAAAAGCTAAAAGGGAAGGTACTGAGGCATAAATTCAACGTTTTTGACGAAAATTCTAAAAATGAAAAGATATAGGTAACGCAATTTGGGTTGACCAAAACAGCATCAACTTTTTATTGTGTGTATTGGTGCATATTTATTAACTTCCAAAATTAATGTCCTTGTGAATAATCACTTTTGAATTGTCACGTCTGCTTATTGTTTTAGCGAGAAAGAAATAATAAATGTGTATGTTCAAAATACTACAATATATAAGTGATCTATCGTAAACTTGTATAGGTTGGATAAAAAATATTTATCTTTCTCTTCATATATATTCTTGCTCCAAGACTTTTACTTTTCAAACCGTCCTCTTTCACGACATTAACTCAAAAAAATATGATTAACTTATTTTACTAGCGTGTACTTTAAAAACCGGTCCATTATCTGCAGGTTACACAATTTAATGCGACGATTAATTATTAATTTATAGTTTGCCATAATAAATCCGTGCACTAGTTTTTGTTCAATCTTATCTAACTCCTTAAAAAATGGTGTTTGACACTCCAATAACGCGTTTGCAATGCGTTAAATATTATTTTTTTGTGTCCGCAAGATCGCAAGTTGTCAACCCAATTAAATCCCTTTATTTTTCAGCTCGCTGATCTGTATAATCAGTGTAAATTCAATTAAATCAGACTAACGTTGAGATGCTGTTTCGTCGCAATGAAAAAAAGATGATAAAAAATCAAATAAATGGTTGTTGAATGTGATATAAAAAGTAATGGTAATACCGGTCGGTAGCTGAGTTGACAGACGCGTCGGATTCCCACCCGAACGTTGCGTTTAATTCCTCGGCTGGCTAAGTCCCCCATCATTGCACAAGCAACATCTTCCGCTTCTTATGATGGCGGTAGGAGTATTTCAAATATTGTCACGTTATTCCTAACCCAGGAATGTTTGTCTTTCTTTTTAGAAAAACATAAATAAAAAAACAACAATAATAATAATAATATCATTTTAGTAATATTGTCCAAAGTATTTATAAGAAACGTAATGGAATATAATAGTTATATTTTCTAACTGGAACCTTATAAACACAGTTAGAATTATTACTTCAATAACCGAGGACCTAATTGAAAGAACAAGTAAAAAGATTTTGATGCGTCCCTAACTTTTGTATGTATGTTATTTCTATCGCAACTATTATTACACCAAACCCCTATTATTTTAAATATAAACATAGGTCTTTACCAGAACATTATGAGCTCGACTCTCAGTTCAGACCAAAAGCGAATATTGTAGAAAATAAATACCATACCAAAACTACACGTGGCAGTACATGAAAGTGTAATTTAAAAAAAATGTAAGAAAAATATGTTGTAACTTTTTTTGTGTTGATCCGACTGAAAAATTTAATATTTATAAATAAAACACATAAGCTTTGTTTGTAACCACTATTTTTTTTTTAAATAAAAATAAAATAGTATTGTCCTGATGATGGAAGGGTACTTCCGAAACCGGTAGACGTAATATTAAATAATAAAGTGGTTATAAACAAAGTTTATGTGTTTAATTTATAAATATGGGAAGCCACAAAGTAAATGCTTTTCACGAATATGTAATTTAATATTTATTCAAAACATCTTAACTTTATCTGGATTTTATGCGAACACGAGCTTATTTTTTCGATTTAAAATAAAAATATTTTCTCTTACAAATCTTTTTGAGCTTGTTTTTGTCATTGAAATATATATTTTTTATATAATGAATACCGAACAATAGTTCCAACTGCTCCCAATCAACGTCTAGAGCCAGTAGGACTATGACATCCCTGATGAGGATGTGTTGTAAGGCTGAAGATAGTGGGGAGTGGTAGAATATGGGGAAGAGGGAGATTGGGAAGTATCTAGCTATTTGGATCTTATCATCAAATACGGCTAGACCCATTTCAAGCAACGTTTACATTCTGAACGGTGGTCTTTCACCAGGGCGATACTTAGAGCATCAGCAAGTCTGAAACATTAAAAATCACCTCTCGAAGTCTCGCTGTATGAGAGCCAAAAATAGTCTATATAAAAGAAACGTAATTTATAAACCGTAGCCAGAATCTAACCAAACCTCACCTAGGTTAATTTTCTTGATACTAAAATTTTCTTTGCAATGGTATTTAATATTCCATGTTGCATTTTTATTATTTCAAAAGACCATAATTGGACAAGGAAAATAAAATTTCTAACATTAATAAAAAAATTAATAATCAAAAGCTTTTGATAGCTTTTTAAAACATAATTGCACAATATAATGTCCCTATACCTTAAGAAAAATATCGTTTTTTTTTTAAATAATATTTTCAAATGCAGAAAAGCGATAAAGTACCTACCTACAATATATTTAAGCAGACTGCTATTTTTATTCTATATTTGAAATGTTGTTCCATATGGCTTTCATTTTAAAAAGTAACAAATGTAAAATATGCAAAAAAAATAAACATACGAGTATATATTTTTCACAAGCAGATAGTTTACTGAGCTACAAGGTAATTATAATTGTGTGCGCATCGTACAGCTTCCTTGTTTCTTTCTGTCGATAGTAATCATTTGTAAAAAATCTTTCAATCGTAACTAATCAAGAAGGCACCTACCTAGCATTAATTTCTCAACAATGTAACATATGTACCCGTACGTAAAAAAACACGTAAAACAGTTGAGTGACATTAAACTGTCATATCTTTACCATTTGATTGCTGTCAGATTAACATGTCGATTTAATTAGACGACGCTTTATAAATAGACAATTCTGTAGAAACAAAATTTCACAGTTTTCATCTTGGCAAGTCAAGTTTCATCACGTGATTTTTCACGGGCTAATAACAAGTTAATAATAATAATTATGATCAGTGGCGTGCACAGAGTTTTTGATCAGCAGTAGGAAACACAGCGGATTAATTGATAATAGAGATATGAACCAATAAATGCTACTAAATGCTATTGGATTTGTTCTGTAAAAACACTGCCTTAGACACTTGAGATACTTGTATACATATTTTGTGTAGTATTGTGAACATAAAATTATCTACTCTGACGTTGGCGGCGGTTGAGCAAATCGTCGCCGGAAAGGCAAAAGGGCTGAAGCGGGAGAGCACTAGAGCACTTTAAAGTTATTTTTGTTGTTTGTCAATAAAATGCATAGGTCTACAGTACCTAGTTGGATTTTGGAAAAAAAGTTAACTCAGGTAATTCAATGCTCTCACTGAGTTTCCTGACGCGACAATAGCTTAAAAAGTCCTAAATTTGTCTACACACTTTCTCATAAATGGTAAATTTACTTTAGATGGTTGAAGAGCCACAACTGATCAAAACTGCATATTCAACTCATTTTTGACCAAAGTATCGCCTAAGTCATTTTGCCTTTCCAGCTACGATATGTAGTTATTGCCTTTGACACGCCATTGTGGAAAGGTCGGTGAAGCGGTATAGTTAGCTAAATTTTGTGCGTATTTTTGAAAGTGTAGATTTATTTTTTCCAATAATTTTGTAGTACTTAATCCATTATTAAGCATATTTTTATGCGAGTACGGCAGGATAGGCAAGGCTCATGTGCCTTTTTCTGGAGTGCACGCCTCTGCATATGATTAAGAAACATCAATTGAACTTCAAGTATGCTATCTTCCTACAAGCATTTGTCTTTACACCATCTCGCTTAACATACAACTGACAAACGATAAAATAATTAAAGTCTACATACCTAGATTTTGAAAAAAAATATTTTAAATGCTTATTAACTCGTAAAAATATACCCATCCGAGCATCGTTTAATATATATGACGTACCCCAGAGGGCGTAGTCAATTAAAATAATTCATGGCCCAAGTTGGCCTTTGGGCTCTTCTTCCTCTCATCGTGGCGTTAAATGTAAGCAATTAAAAAAATCTGAGTGGTTGGGAACTCGGCTATCTCAAATGGAAAAACTGCAATTTTAAAAAAGTTTTTGGAAATTATGAAGATGAAATTAACAAAAAAAACTGTCGCCGTTAAGATTTTGACTGGCGAAGGATTTTTTGTTATCTTTACAATGAAACAGTACAGAATACAAAATACATCATCGCCAGAAAAGCAAAAGGGCTTAAGCTCATATTTGGGAAGTGTACACCAGAGCACTTTAATGTTTTTTTGTTGTTTAAAAAATAACTCTTAACTTTATTTGTATGAATATCAATTTTTTGTATTGTGAATACCGCACAAAAGTTCCAACTGCTCTCAACCGCCTAGAGCCAGTGAGACAATAGCATACTTAATCGGGGTATGTTGTGAGGCTGAAAGAAGTGGAGAGGTGAAGGAGATGGGGAAGAGGAAGTTTAGGAAGTACCTGGCCATTCAGTTCTTGTCAGAAACACGGTTAAAGCCATTTCAAGCAACGTTTCGATTTTGAATGGTAGTCTTTCACTAGGGCGATACTTAAAGTATCTACCACCTGAAGCGACAAAAAACTAAAAAAGTCCCGAACTTGTGTCGCTTGAGTCAAGTCTTCTTCCAAATAGTAAACATATATATTAGATGCCTGTGGGACCACAAAATCCTTCACAATCAAACAAGAGTCAGAGCATTCGATGCAAAAATAAAAACTGATCAAACCTCAAAGTGTAGCTTAAAGCTGGATTCACACCAACGTCCGGATCCGCTCAATGACGATATTGTTCCGCATGAGAGCTTATTGATATGGTATGAATATCAATCAAGGAGTATGTGCCAAGACAAAGTTGTGTGGCAGTATATCCTTCTGCCCACCCTTGTGATATTCAACTACTAAGTTAGTTAAATATTTTTTTCTCTGCCCACTCTTGTGATATTTAACTACTTAGTCAGTTAAATAATTATTTTGATGTGTAAAAATACTTACATCGCACTTTTTTTTTTTAAAACCATTTTTTTATCACTAAATAATATTTTTTATTAAATATTATTATTAAAAATATTATTAGTGATGAAAAAATAGTTCTTGATAAAAAAAAAATCTGCGATGTAAGTATTTTTACACATCAAAATAATTATTTAACTGACTAAGTAGTTAAATATCACAAGAGTGGGCAGAGAGGATATACTACCACACAACTTTGTCTTGGCACACACTCCTTGATTGATATTCATACCATATCAATAAGCTCTCATGCGGAACAATATCGTCACTGAGCGGATCCGGACGTTGGTGTGAATCCAGCTTAACCCCTTTTGCCTTGCCAGCGACGATATGATTTTCCAAAATGTTATGTTTTTAGTATTAGCTGCGTTTTAATTCTTAATATTTTCTTCCTTCATTGTGCTCATCAAAGCCAAGAACGCAAGCGTTTTACATTGTACTAACGTGGCAGGCTATGTCGACGAACATAAAGCAGTGTAGCAAATTATACCCTGTCAGCCCGTGGTCCTATATTTCAATGTTTAGAATCATTATGCTGTTTGCCTAACGTTTTAATCCACTAATTACTAAATGTTTCAACTCCGCGGGACATAACACGTGAATAAATTAATATTAATTAGTTTTCCGTGCCGTGGCAGCAATCGAATTGATAGTTGAGTTGAAAAAATGGGGCTCGCATGTATCGTGGGCAATAAATATAGCCTAGCGCGTAGATATTTGTCGAGATACGGAGCTAAAGCTAAAATACTTTGTTGCTAAATATCACCGAAGATTACAGCGACGTGCCGTACATTTTACCTTTATTTCCAACAATATCTAAATATCCCAATTTCACACTAGAAAACCATTTTTTCACCGTCTTCATCAATATCCTCTGCCTTATTTTACCCCCAGGAAATTATATTTTAAGAAGTTATTTGCTGTTTTCGATCCACTTGTAATATTCATTTTATTTATTATTATAAATAAATGGTTACAAACAAGTTTTAATAAAATAACATAAAAGTAAGTACATCTGCTATAATAATTGTAGTATTTTAACATGTGTACAAGTGCTACTATGTGTTGTTCGGTCGATATTAGTTCCTAGCTAGGCAGATTGCCTGTTCTCAAGTTATTTTAGTTGAAAATATTTTTTCACCAGTTGTACGAGAAGTATATTAATGGACGCCGGTGACGTGTGGTGGTTTTTTCCAATTTTTGTAAATAACAGTAAAATAAAGATCAGTCATATAATTAGGAGCAACCATTACAAGATTACTATTTTTTTACCTTAACTCCACACAGGAGGCCTTGAGAGAAATAATTTCCCTCAGGGTCTATGTCATTTTTGGGGATACTGTGTGGAGGGTATTTTGAGGAATGGAAGGAGTTAATCTGGGTCTTGAGAGACCCATGTTGAAGGAGGGAGGAAACACAGAGGCCAGCAAATCGTTCCATAGCCAAGCTGTTAAAGATAAGGACGAGTTGTAAAAGCGACCCGCTCACATGTATTGTTTGAAGGGAGATTTTATGGAAGACGTAATGGATGAAATTTTTTTTTAAACATAAATTACTAGTACCAGTGCATTTCTGTTGAATTTTTCGATTGGCAATTAACGTGATAATGACCAATCAGCAATCCGAGAGGAAGGAAGATTTTTTTTTCTTTAGTAGCCAAAAAATGTACATGTGAAAGAAGCACGCAATGTAATGCTGAAATAGAGTTTTGAATCATCTTTTAATATTAAATTACATTCCGATTGTTTCGGTAAAACGAAAAAACGGAAAAATCACATTTTTTTCTGCCGCACTGCACTGCTTTATTACTTATTTTAAAAGTACATAGAAAAATCATTTGACGATTTTAATAAACACTGGTCAGAACGATTTTTTCTTTATTTTGACTTAACATTATTACTATTCAAATGTAATAATTAATTGAGTAACATCAGTTTGAGGTTTATTCTTAAAAACACTTCCATCTCTAGCTGTTTCCATGGGAAAGAGCGTGATGGAGCACGGCACGTCCGTGATTAAGTAAAGAATTAATTCCATTGCCCCTATTAAAATATACACTGAAACATCGCAGTGAATTTAATTTTTCATTTCGTTGAGGCTATCATCGGCTATAGGCCACAAATCAAATAAATACATCGTTATACATAATATTAAAACCGTTCTAGTCAGGGAATTACCAAATACGTAGTAGTGTCGCCATGTTATGATGCGTCCGTGATGATTTTAAAGTCGCATTTACTTTAGAATCGATAGTTTTATTTTTAATACCGTACAAGACCAATAATATACCATGAGGGATAAGCTTTGCGAAACAGTGTAGTCAGGATTTTGATTTTTTCCTGTCTCGTGGGCGTGGCTAGGGTTTTCATGGACACACCTTTTCGCATCTATTCATAGCACATATCGACATAATATTTTGTTTATTCGTAAAACCACGTTTTCACAGTATTGTTAACAACAAAAATAAGGGATATAACCTGAAAAACCGTTGAGTTATGTCGTATAATAAAACGTAGTGGGCGGAGTCGCCGGAGACGCGGGAGACGGATAACATGCTTACATACCTAAAAGTAGTGCGAAATTATATCACAATTTGTATTGTCTCTTTCTCTCTCACGTTTTACAATGTAAATACCTGGGAGAGAGTGATTCATTATAAATTTGTATAGGTTGGGTAAAAATATTTAGCTCTCTCTCCAAATAAATTCTTCCCAAAATTCCCAACTGCTCCCAACCGTCTAGAGCCAGTGAGCATCCCCAATTGTGGTATGTTGTAAGACTAAAGTGCTAGTGGACAGGGGAAGGAGGCATAGAAGAAGTTTGAAAAGTACCTAGCTATTCAGATCTGGTCACCAAACACGGTTAAAACCATTTCAAGCAAAGTTTCAATTCTGAATGGTGGTCTTTCATCAGGGCGATACGAGTAACTACCACTCTGGAATGTAAGTAGGTATTTTGGTCGTTACCTTTGAACTTGCGAAATTGGATTTCTCGTTATTTCTTCCTTTCAAATAATAGATCTTATTTTAAGGTTTGACAATAGACATACCTATTTAAAATCGTGTACAACTTTTCAAGTTGGTAACTCATTTCATTACTCGCGTAACTCATTTCATTACGCGATGGGACCAACCAAATTGCTCCATATAGCCATTACTCGTTTTAATTGTAGGTAGGTTAAAAAATGTACCTACCTACTAATATCGAAATTTACACCAGGGTATGAAAGCTTGCATATTATAAAGTAACACATTTTTTTATTACGTAAATCATGGTTAACCAACTACGAAATGGTTTAATTTATGATTACACTAATAATAATAATAATAAACCGCACGCACAGTACTGGATAGAAATGTTTCTTAGAGCGACAACCATCAGGGATTAAAAACCCTTGTGATTTGTGGAAAGTTTGAACTGGGCGAAAATTGGGTTTTTTCTCATACCCTGGCGCAATGAGTTGACAATATTATTTGGACGTTATATCAGTGAAGCAACCTTATTATAACCCCACACGGTTGTATGAAAATAAGCCCGAACCAACATTAAGTAATTGCTTATTATAACCGTGACCTCGCTATTACTGTGATCGTTATAACCAAGTTCGACTGTATTTATTTTGTACACTACTTCTAACATTATCTTTATGTTACTTATTTGGATTTATCTCATCTTCTTTAATTATACTAATAAACACCATCGTGGTATGTAAATAAATATGTTGTTTCTTTAACTATACTAAATCTACATTTAACGAATAGAATAATTATATAATACGTTAGGATATACTCTTATTCGTAATACCTATAAAATTTGTACATAACATTGTTTTTCACTTTATTCTACACAGAAGATATTCTCGTACATTCATTTGTTGTATTATCTTTTTTTTATATTCTGTTCTACTCCATTATTTGTCATGTTTATCTACAAACTTAACTATTTTTTTTATGTTGCGAAAATCTCGTTGGTGAAAAACTGTTTATTTTTGATAATTTTTAAATAAATAGTAAAATTACTGCTTTTTTACGTGAATACCGCACAAGAGTCTCGACTGCTTCCAACTGTCTAGAGCCAGTGAGACTACGGCACCTGCAATAGAGATATGTTGTGAGACTGAATTTAGTGAAGAGGGGAAAAGATGAGTATGAAGAAGACTAAAAAGTACGTTCAGATCTAATCACCAAACACGGCTAAAGCCTTTTTAAGCAACATCTCAATTCTGAATGGTGGTCTTTCACCAGGGCGATACTTAGAGTATCTACCACTCTGAAACGAGCCGCAAATATTCTATATTTTATTTTTGTATCAATTAAATCTGTTATAACACATATTAATTAAATAAAAAATATTTGCGCTCCCTGGATTCGAACCCGCAAACTGTGGATTCATAGTCAAGCGTCTTACCACTCGACCATGCAGGCTGATTGTCACAATAATCAAATAAATATTTTTAGAGTGTGCTAAATATCTTATCGGAACAAACGACAATTTTCAAAATAATACAATTGTCGATTTTTTCTTATTCCACTCTCTTATCGAAAGTTGGCTATCAACGCGCAAATCTGCACAATGCAGACAGCAGCCCGGAACAACTCGGCGGAAGTGCGTCCGTACCACAAATACTTGGAAACGTATTTTTTTACTTACTCTAAGAAGAAAGACAAACATTCCCGGGTTACGAATAACCTGTCAATATTTGAAAAACTCCTACTGCCATCATAAGAAGCGGAATATGTTGATTGTGCAATGATGGAGGACTTAGCCTGCAGAGAAATTGAACCCAACGCCCGGGTGGGAATCCGACGCGTTTGTCAACTCAGCTACCGACCGGTCTTATAAATAAGGTCATGAATAGATATTTGAAAAAACTCATCGTTAAAATGAATTTTGTTCATCCAACCTTAAAATTATAAAAAACACATTCTTGGATAGGTTTTCTGGATCTCTCCCTCAGAAACTATATATCTAAAAAAAAATCTAAGATGCCAAACATCAATACGCACAACATGTGGATGTGTCATAAAAAAGAAGATTTAGAAATTGAAATAATATGACTTTCTGGTTTCTAGCAAATTTTTTTTTTTTATTCAAATTAGTTTACATATTCTTTTCACCATTTAGCATTTTGTATGAAATTAAGCGTCTGCTAACATTTAAATACTTTTTTCTATTATTACTTTTTTATTTAATATTTATCTCTTTTTAACTCTTCATTTTCCTATACGGCATAATTTTTTTTTACTATGAAAGTTTTACCATCAAAAACACAAGCTTTAAAATAAAGCTTCATAATATAAACCATTTCCTCATCAAAAATTCTCCACTGTACAGCCTGGAAACTGATGGCGTGCCATGGTCGTCCAAGAAAAATTATCACGCACACACAAACTACGTGTTTTATTATAATTAGGTGAAATTTTACTTTATTACGAGGGGCGGCCCACAGTACTGATGGGTAGATGGGTACCGGAATAATTATCGCTTTGTTTGTTTTTTGGTATTTAATCCTTCGTTCAAACGTTTAGACAGTGAAAGGGGAACGATTAATCCCTCAATTATATTTTATCAGTAGTTATTACACGGCTTTGCCCAAATTGAATACCGTCTTGTTCTTATTAACAATTGATAATGGAACAAACAATATGGCATCTCGTCTTACTTTTCGACATTCAAAATAATATTGTATTATTATATTTTTTCAAAGCTCACGAGCTTTTGGCGTTGAACTAAACATTCCAAGATGAAAAAATTGTGCAAATTTCATGATGTCAGAGCTGATTGTTTGAGTGTTAAGTGAGCTGAGTGTTTTTGACGCTTCGTACAATCTGATTTCTGTTTTTTTTAATCGAGAATTTAAAAGTTGTAGTTTTGAGAACCTGTTTTTTTTGACGCGTGTGTTCGATCAGATGTTAAATCATTAAAAACCACATATTTTTTTAAATAGTAATAATTATAAATATTTCATTTCAGTTTTACAAAATAAATAGAATAACAAGAAAAAAAATCTTTCGTATTTTTAGGCGGGACAACAGATTCCAGTTCCAGAGGAATAATGGAACCTTTTTTTTAAATAAAATAAAGTAATTTCTAAGCAAAATTAAATTGAACATTTCCCGTACATAACTAGTATACTAAAAGAATATATTAGAATCGTAAAGTTTGTGTATCTGATTTTGTAGTCTTTTTTTTTTCAAGAACATCTATCCTTCTTTATTTTTGTATGTTTTCTGGAAGGTAATTATATCAACTACCCTCGTGGCTAATTAATACTGTGGAGCAAAGTCGTGAAAGGGATGGGGCAGAAAATAACATATGATTCTAAAAACCTGGATATTTTATGTACTCAACAAGTACAGCCTAAATCAGTGCTTCCAGTAAGAATTTGATTTAAAAAATATACACCTACATATATCACTTAACAGATAATCCCAAAAAGTATGGTTAAATTTAAAAAAACGGCTGTTGCTAATTTAGGCCAAGCCCAAACGAGGCCAGTAAAAATGGTTTGTCTGCTAAAGAAAGACTTTGAAAATGTTTGATCAAATTCACCAGAAGTAAGAAAAATTTAAGCTTACTTCAGGTGCACGGATACCCTTTTAACACACTTCAATCGATTTTCACTTCAGTTATCGAAAACTACATAAAATAAGAAGTTCACCAACCTCAACTTTTAAAAATTAATTTTTTCAAAGACTAAATGCTCTGGAGACCCGCAGATTGATAAAAAAAGTTAAGAATTTTCAACCTAGAAAAAATCTCTACCATAGAAAACTAAACTAGATTTTTTTTGTCTTTGACTTGAGTAAATTTAGTTTCACTAGCCAAAGATATTTATTATTAAATTGCTTTAGGGTCAGCACTCAAAAATGACACATCATACTTTTTAGCATTCTAATACAAGCAATCTTACAAATTATGTATCTGAATTTTTTTCTATGGGTACTTAGAAAAATGTTTGGGGTTTTCAGTAAATACTGTAATCTTTTGAATTTTATGAAAAACATACTAAAATTTTAGTAAAAGGTGCGGTTTTGAAACCAGAAAAGGCATTTTAAAACGTTTTACCGAAAATTCTAGAATGCTTTTTATAAAATATTACAAGACCAGTTTTTAATAAATTTTATTCACTGGAAACCTAAGACATTTTTTTCTAAATACCCGTATAGAATTAACAGTATTTCTTGTACTAGAAAGCCAAAAAGTGTATATTTTTATACACTTTTTTACCCTTAAAATGTTATTTTTGTGAAATTTCATTTTAATTGATTACTAAATATTTTTATTTTGTTCACTTTTTAATGCTAATTTAACATTAAAACATATATTCAAAACAACACATTATAATAAATGTAACATTATGTAATAACATTATATAAAACACAAAAACACCTTAATATTTCTTATTTACCCAAAAGTATTAAATGTCCCACGCAAATACAAAAAAAAAAACAAAATATTTAATCTCAAGTACTTCAAAAGCTCCACTCAAAACATCATTGAATGCTTATAAACATTATAAAGTTAAATCTCAACCAATTCTAAAGCTTTGTTTACACGGCTTAAGATATGCTTTGAAATCAGTAAGGGTTCAATTTTCCGCTTGGTGGGCAAAATAATAAAAACAGTTTTTCCTACGGTGTAATAAAATTCATACGCGGCTTTGAGTTAAATGCACAAATAAAAATATTAAAAAAAACAGTAAAATAAATAATAATATTGCAAACACATCAAGTGTTCGGCCTATCACGCCTTCTTTGTGAGCAAATTATTATTGCATTGGAGGTTATTGGCATTTTTGTGAGGACTTACCCGCGCACCTTTGGATGCAACTAATCTTTTAACAATATGTCACTATTTAACAATGACCATTCGGAGGCAACCCTGCCTAAGGGTCATTCGATATGTTATTTATGAAAAAAATCGATTTTTTCTAATTTTAAAACTGTCAATTCATTGTGGAACTACATGTTAATGATTTTTAATAATACCAATTTTTTAACTTCATTCCACCGTACGGTGAAAATAGTGGTATAAACCTAAAAAAATTGTATTATTAAAATCAACAAAATTCTATATATTGCTTTATATTGCCACCAAGAACTCCTGAGTGGTAGATACTACTAGTATCGCCCTGGTGAAAGATCGCCATTCAGAATTGAAACGTTGCTTGAAATGGCTTTAGCCGTGTTTGGTGACCAGATCTGAATAGCCAGGTACTTCCCAACCTTCCTCTTCCCCATCTCGTTGCCTTCCGCACTACCTTCAACTTTACAACATCTCCCAATTTGGGATGCCATAGTCTCCTGGCTCTAGATGGCCGGGAGCAGTTGGGACTCTAGTACGGTATTTACTATAAAAATAAAATTACCGAATACTTTTTACTTATTTCGGGTTATTCTGAATTCTTTCTAGAGTTTCCTTTTTTAATACGATACCATACAAAAATTTCAACTCCATAGAGCGCTCAGAGCTAGATCATTCCGACTTAAGGAAGTTTGGAGTAAAATATGAAGGGGAAAAGAGGGGTTTTTGAATATACATGACCATTCAGATCTAGTAACTAAATACACCTAAAGTAATTTCATGCAACGTTTTGAAGCTGAATGGTATTCTCTCGGCGACACTGTTCCACTCTCTCGGAAATCGTCTAACACACAATTTGCCAAAACCGAGTTTTACATGTTTTCCCATAGATAAATACGAGAAATATATCTGCTAAAAATACCCAACCTCCAAATGCAATAGATTGTTCGTTATTATTTTTTTATTAACGCACATTACAGATATTTGACTTAAATTGAAGTTTAAAACATTAAAAAACGTAGGATAACATTAAAAATATATATTTTTTAATAAACACATCGATAGATTATAAGTTACCTATTTATAATAATGCTTATAAAGAAAAAAACACTGATATTCACTTTACAAATGCCGATTACGCATATTAATACTTGTTTATCATCATATTTTCAAACTCCGTTTTCTCAGTTTCATATTTTCGGGGTTGGACGCTTTCTGCATAACTACGTCCAATTTATGTTTACTAAGGAGTAAAGCTGATGAATTTATAAAAAATTTCTACTTGAAAAAAAAAATCTCTCTGATCAAACATTGTCAAGTAAAATAATATGTGTGCACACTAAAAATTGATGAAAGCGTTTTACTCAATCAATTTCTTTTTAGACTAGTACCAGTAAGTTGTAAAATATTTTTATTTTTTTTATAAAAGTACTATGTTATTCTTCACGGTGTAGCATTTTAAATAAAATACCACAAGTTTAAAAAAAATGCTTTTAAAAAATTTGATTACATAAATTAAATTTGGAAATTCCTTATATCACTTTCTTCGTTGATTTTGAAATTAAATAATTCTAAAAAAGTATTTTCGAAAGACTATTAAAACCCTCCCTTACAACAATGCATGCTAGGTCCTCAGCAAGGAAAGCGACGAAGCAGAAACCTTTTCATCAAGTCAATTGAAAAGTTAAGTATGTTTGTATACGGCTTTGAATAGCCTTTAATACTTTCGGCACCGAAATCAACCAAATCATCAAGATCAACCGAGCAAGAACCCGACGACCAACTGAAGGACCAAAAACGTATGGGATTCCGCGAAGGACTATTATAATAAATAATTACTTATAAGAATAACTTAAATATCTGCGATCTACATACAACAAAGGAACGGATAAAAGTGCTTCTATTTGTTGTCAAAGTCGGTGTTCCGCAAGGTCGAGCGCTGGGACCACTTTTAAATTTTGGTTTTTTGATCTTCTTGGAATGTTGTTTTGGTTGGTTGCTGCAGAAAATACTATCGGTTCATTAGGTTTGGATAATTATGTAATTTGTTTTGAATTGGATTTTGTGACTTTGGTACATATTTATTTTGCTATACGTTTCGTTATATTTTTAGAAAATATAATTGATATTCTGCATCTTAGCATTTAGCGTGGTATAAATTTAACGACTTCTTTATCTATTACTTTTTTGTAAGATCTCTTGTATTGAGTTCTTTAAGGTTGGTAGCTGAGTGGACAAACGCGTCGGACGTAGCAGGTTCAATTCCTTAATTAGCTCTAGCTAGTATTTCATCATTGTGCAAGCAACATTTTCCGCTTATTATGATAATAGTAGGAGTTTTTCAAATATTGTCAGGTTACTTGTAACCCGAGAATGTTTGTCTTTCTTTAAAAAAAAAGTTAATAACTCCTTCAAGTATAATTTTTATTTGAAACTGTATGCATCTATTTCAAATTGTGATTAAATAACTTGATGTTAATAGTGTTAACAACTTAAGTTTCAAAAACACTATACCAGATGAAAGGCAAACGAAAATGGAGCTTGTAATTTTTTTGGGTACATTCGTTTTATCTACTCTCATTTAAAATCCAATTCAACTTCACAATACAATACGGTAGCTTTTGTTATATGGAGATATTAGAGTAACTTTTACGTAGTGCAGTTTTGGCACCCACCTCACTAGACAGTGTTTATCTTGAGATGTTCTAAATTTGAGTCTGTGATAAATTAACAGAATAATGATTTACATTCTACTTTAATTTTCATTTAACTTTCTTCTCATTTAGACCATCTATGAAATATTGCACTTTCAATTGCCATCCAATCGACTAACATTACAAAGCCCTTTAAAATTCCAGATGCATTCCTAAATCGGCTTCCTTTATCTTCGCAGTTACCAAAATTCAAATCCTCGAGCAGCAATTTAACTCCTCGTCAACTTCACATTGACATTTGCCAAAAATCTTTTCTAACATTTTTTTTATATTTCAAGTAGTTTCGCAAATCTAACAATAGCTTTTGAGGCCTTTTCGGCTTATCCGCAAGGCGTAAGAATAAACAGAAAATACCTTTGACTAATGTTTATACGCGACGAGAATAACAACTCAAGTGCAATAATGCCAAATGAGATTTAAGGCAAAAAAGGTAAAGCTTCGTTGAGTGGGTTAACTTTACGAATGAAAGCACTTTATAAACGTAAACATTTCTGTGAAATTCACTCACTCAACGAATAGATATCCAAACACATTTTAAAAAAAATGAGTTTGGAAGGCGGTAAAATATATTTTCGTACAAACTTAGACATCTGCCAGTTTTAGCCATTACAAAAGAATGTATTAATTTAATCACAAACATTACTTTTATTTAATCACTTTATTTATTAAAACTTTCAACCTGTTTCAAATCAACAGTGAAATTGCATCTAAACCAGTTGCATGAGCCATGAGGTGTGTCATTTTCTTAAACTGGTCAAAACAACATTTTAGCAGTTGTTGGCCTTTCTGTCCGAGGCATTTGAGTATGTACTTAAATACACACCTTTTAAATGCCGTTTTTTTGTAGCATTGATTGGTTTTGTGTCAATGGGACTTATGTTATGCTTATGGAAAATAAATGAAGAAATATCAATATTAGTATTTATTGAGGGTTGAAGTGGGAAATAACTAAGAAAAGGGGATAAGTAACTGATATGTGAGGAAAGAGATCTTTTTACCGTAGAATATATCCAAGTCCTTATTTTATTTTATTAAAACAAAGTTCTTTATAAAACCTAAACATTAATTCCTAGAGAGACCAAACTTCAAACATAACCCGATTTGATGAAATTCATGATGACAGTTTAAATATTGACATTTACGTTTATTACATCATATAAATGATGTGAAAAATAATCAATGGTGACCTTGGTAAGTCCTTTTTCTGTTTTGATTTTGACACTTTGATTAGTTGTTCACAGAAAAAAAAATTATAAAATCTAATTGTCTAATTAAATATTTATCAGTAGGTACACCCCTGGACTCCAGTGCCAAGTGGTCGGTGCTCAGTGTCCAGTGCCCTGTACCCTGTGCCCTGTGCCCAGTGCCCAGTGCCCAGTGCCCTGCGCCCTGCGCCCTGTGCCCAGTGCCCAGTGCCCTGCGCCCTGTGCCCAGTGCCCCTGGCGATGGTACCCATAACAATTAAACCAGTCGGGTCCGCAGCAGTAAATCCTACGTCCCAAACGCGCATTCTTTAAATACACACCACCGATAAAAACAGGAGCAAGGGGTAAAATAGCCATAATTTTACTCAATTATATTTAATTAACTTCTTCTTATTATTAAGAGACGGAAAGGCTGATAAGGATATTGAAAGAAGGGTGAATGCAGGAAACTCCATTAATGGAGGACTGAACGCTGTTGGGGCAAATAAGAAATTGTCCAAAGAAGCGAAGCTAGCAGTCCACAATGGAGTGCTTATACCAACCCTGATGTATGGTAGTGAGGCATGGAACTGGCAGAGGAAGGATGAAAATGAGATCTTTGAGACGGATGTGCGGTAAAACCATGTATGACCGTATTACAAATGTGGATATCCGGAAAGAATGCAAGGCTGATATGAGCGTAATGGATAGGATTAAGAAAGGGTTGCTTAGATGGTTTGGGCATGTAGAGCGAATGAACGAAGAAAGGAGTGTGAAAAGAATATATGATGCGAAAGTGAATGGAAGAAGAAGTTGAGGACGCCCGAGAAAGACATTGCACGATCAAGTAAATCAAATACTTGAATCGGGTCATGTGAAGAGTCAGAATAACAGAAGAATATGTATGAGACGATGTATGAATGTAAATGAAGCAAGAAGTGTGTGCCAAGACAGAGTTGTATGGCGGTCCGTCCTCTCTGCCTACCCCTGCGGGGAAACGGCGTGATGGTTAGTTAGTTAGTTAGTTAACTTCTTCTTCAACAGCCTTCTGGCGTCGAGCTCTGAAAAACAGGCCTTTTTATTTTTTTTTCAGGTTGCCGGTCCTGGGCAGCTCTCATCGATCCAAAACTTGCAATCCACTTCCAGATTGTTAGCCCATCTCATATGTGAGTAACCTGTGCTCCTTTTCACAACCAAGTACCATATCCGACGATATTTTGGTTCCGACGATCATCTGTTATTCGTGCTACATGCCCAGAATAATTCCATTTGCGGTTGGAGATTTTTGATGGTAATGTCAAACATTTTAGACTTGCTCCTTATTCATTCGTTCGTCTTTCTATCTCGCAGGAAAGATACTTACCTCATGACTATTTGTGTTGTGGCTATTTTTTTAACAACGTTTAAGGTTAGAGTTCATGTTTGCCCCCCGAACGTTGATACTGAGGGTAGATATACACTTGTTAAATACACGTGTCTCGAGGTGTTTGGGTATCTTTCTGTTTTTTTAGGATACGGCTAAGTTTACTGAAAGTGGTCCATCCAAATCTTAGTCTTCTTTTTATTTCGCTGGTCTAGTTTTCTTTATCAAATTTCAGAAGTTGACCCAAGTAAATGTATTGATTTACATTTTCTAATGCTAATAAGTGGGTCTTGGGAGTACATAACTTTCGTTTTCTTGAGATTCATATTTAGTCCAATTTTAGATTGTCCATCGAGTTCGTTCAGCATTGACTTTGTTTTTGTCGTTTGCAATAGCAATATCATTGGCAATATTCTCGTGGCTTTGAAACCTTCATGACTGATACTAGTGCAGATCCGATTTATTTGAGCTACAGTCTCAATAATGAAAATTTTTTTGATGATGGCAACTTCCGACAGGACGAGAGTAAGAAAAAATTATAACCAACAAAGTAATTTGCTGAGCACATTTAAGGTGATAAACGGTGCTTAGTATGAAAAATTATCATAAAGGATTTAATTGTCTACTAAATGTTGGTTAAAAAACACATGGGAATTTTCATTTTTATTTAACGATCGAATAAGTACCAAGAGAAGTCCAGGGTAAAAGAATCACAATAAGTCATAATCTGATGAGCAAAACATTTTCAGCGTCAAGTGTGTGGTGGCAGGTGAATTTAATTTAGCACATATCTCAACAGTGTTCTTTACAAATATCGCAAAAGTAGTGAATATTTAAAAATATCGTTTTCATTTTCATTTTTTTTATTTAAAAAAAATAATCTATGAATGCTCCAATTTATCCCAACTTCCTCGAACTAAATCCTCACATCCGAACAACACGTCCCTTTCCCCCTCGATAATTCAAAACCAGAATGAATGAGACGCACTTACCCAGGCCATTATCTTAAAGACAAAACACACCTTGTTACTAATAAATGGTTGCTTAAAGGTGTAAAACCGACCTAAAGTTATTTATTGTATTTAATTAATGATCTTGTATGTATTTAACACATATACAAGACGCGGGCAAGATGTTTATGTGTATGTGGGTTTTTGTGGTCGAAACTAAATTGTATGCTGTGGGTATAGGATGACTGATAAAAAATAATTAATTCATTGTTAATGATAAATAAATCATTGTTAATTTAAATAATATTTTTTCCTATGTACTAGTTTCGTAATTATGTTCGTGTATTCATCTTCAGAGTACTTTAAAAAATCGCGTATGAAAATGTCAAATGATGAATTCAAGATTTTTATTTTATTTTATTTTTTAAATCATTATTTAAATAACTTTTTTTTTAAATATTTTAATGTTTTCCCTACCGGGATTTTTCACGCTGAGAAACCCGTTTTACATTTTAAACTTATGAAACAATTTATATGATAAGGTTGCAGGATGTTAGTTTTTTTTCTGTGTGTATTGTTTTGAAATGATGTTGGCTGTTTTATTTTATTAGTCTGTGTTTGGCTATAGTATTTGGTCAATTTCGTGATGATTGATAGATTTCCTAGTTTTCTATTACAGCTATTTTAACGTTCGATATGACTATTAAACTGTAAATAGTCTACATGGAAACGACTTATTTATACGATTTTGGCTATCACAACCTGTATTTCTTTATTTGCTTACTTTTTAATGACTAATTACTAACCACAGTGTGATGACACTAAAAATAAAAATTTGTTAAAACATGCAGAACTTCATAATAACAGTAGAAAATTTAATTGAATTATTTTTTTTTTGAAATTGAACTAAATGTTATTTTTTAAGAAAGAAAAAAAATCACGGGTTACGATAACGGCCTGATGGCCTCCATGATCGAGTGGTAAGACGCTCGACTACGAATCCAAAGATCGCGGGTTCAAGCTCGGCGTGCACCAATAACTTTTATTTAACTCATATAAAAATAATAAAAAATATATTTGTGGCACGTTCCAGAGTGGTAGATGCTCTAAGTATCACCCTGGTGAAAGAGCACTATTCAGAATCGAAACGTTGCTGGAAATGGCTTTAGCCGTGTTTGGTGACCATATCTGAATAGCCGGGTACTTTCCAACCTTCCTCTTCCCAATCTCCTTCCCCTCCCCACTACATAATATACCCTATTTGGGAATGTCATAGTCTCACTGGCTCTAGACGGTTGGGAACAGTTGAGACTCTTGTGCGATGTTCATATATGTACATCAAAAACTTCACTAGTTAATGCAATACTAAAATTTTAAAAATAAAAAATATATATTCCAGAAGGTATGCAGGAGAAGTGCAATGCAATACCTTCCATAGTTAATAACAATAAATAGTCAGAATAATAATAAAATACAAGTTGTAATACACACAATAATAATAATTAAAAAAATTAAAATTAAATAACATAAATTCATATATGCTCTTATATTAAATTGAAATATTAATGGAGGATGTATGAAAAAAAAATTTTTTTTTTACTGCTTTTTTTCCTGAATATAAAATTTTATGTATTCATTTGAACCACCCAGTTCTCGCCATACAGGTTTGGTCCATAATAATTACCTTGGCATTCGGGCCTTAATTCGCAGAATAAAGAGCTGATCAAATAATTGTTTTTGTATGTGATTAGTCACGTTATTATGGCCGAAGCGAGTGTATCGGAACCGTTCATTATAATATTATCGACCGGGCCTCACTTGATTAACACTCCACCACTTGAGTGGCATTGCATACTACATACTGCCTACAACACTTGGGGGCGATTGGGCTTATTAACTGATATAGAATGGGCTAGGTGATTCCTTAGATGAGCTCGACAGGAAATAGTACCCTAGAAATAAACCATTGATCGGCATTCTCAAAATAAAAAATAGGCGGAGCTTTTAAAATCGAACAAATTAATTTATGAATGTTAACATTGTATCAAATTACGGAAAAATAAAAAATTGAGTTATTTACAAGAATTAGGTACAGAGTACACGTTCGTACAGGCCAGCTGTTGAGCGTCAAATGAGGCAAAAAAAACCTTAACACTTGGAACGCCAGACGATAAAATTAATTTTAAAAGCACTGCTTAAATAAGATATCTGGTTGAGTTCGCTTTAACAGGTTAATGAAAGTAAACTACTTATCTCTATATTTGAATTAATTCTGATGTAAATATCACTGTAACTCTAATATTTTTACCTGAATATCTAAAGAACTAATTAATTCATCGTATAGAAAAAAAAAATCAGATCCTTACTCATATATAACTTGGCTTTAGGTGTTTCTTTTAATTAATGGAATTATTTTTCTACCTGCATAACAACATTTTATACTGCCACAAACAAGGCACCATTCTTTCCAAAATGATTTGGATGAAACTAAAGTGCGATGGTGTTCCTAACTATGCAAATAGATTCTACTGTAGGTTATAAGAAGGACATAAAATTTTCAAACGCACATTTCTAGTTATATTCTCCAATGATTTATATGTTGCCCACAAACGGAGAATTATTTCTGCAGACTTTAAAAGAGTTATTTTTTAATTCAGAAAAAGAAAATATTCTTCAATTCAATAATTTTGTCAAACTGTTTAAATGGTACAAAAAAAAATAACATTATGATCGAAAGTTGCGATAAAACACACCGAATGTGTTTTCAGCTTCAAATGAATTTGGATAAACGATAAAATGATGAAAGCGTCCAAAACTATGGATGTGGAAAGATTATTTGGAGTAAAGGGAAAATGGGAAACCATTCACTCACCGATGTAGTTTGAAATGAAAGTTCTTGATTATTCTTACAAATTGTATTATTAATGAACACAGATCACAAAAAAACTCCACGATTAATTCAGTAATACTTAAGGAACCACAACAAACCGACGACCAAGCGAGACACTGACAACAACACGAAACACGTTTTTTTCACATAACTCTTTTCTGTTTCGATTATCAATTGTTTTATAGCAGTGTTGTTAAATGAGGAAATCGAATAGCAAAATGGCGAGAGGTAGGAACTGGATGAAAAACATGAAGGTAAGAACTTAAAAAATGATCACTTTGAAATCCAACTATTATGTAAGCTATGCAATGGTACAATGTTATGTTGTTATTGTACAATGTTGACTATTTTTTTTCATACTCTTTTTATTTTCATTATATTCTACTCTCAACACAGAATTTCTTAGTGAGACAGGCACAGCACCATCACCCTTATATTATATTGTAGGAGAGCAAAAATAATGTCATAATTATATCAAAGGACAATTCTTAAAATTACCATTCATCTTCTGGGGGTAACCTCGCCTATTATATTACACCGGATGAATGGTTGTTTGGGAATTTCTTATTTCGACACTAGTTTTAATTACCAAGGAAGGATGGCCGATTAGATCCAAATGCTGAAGGCTTGAATTAGATATTTTAGTGGATGGTATAAAAAAAAGATTTATTTATTTGTACCATTTTATGGGATGTAATGGAGTTATTTTATTATTGTGTATAAGAATGTATTAATTAATGTTTGAGAATCAATTTTATGTGCAATGTTGGAGAAACAGCCGAGCCCTCCAAACCTTCACATTACTAATTTTCTTTCCCTTATATTATTACTTCAAACAGAATCGTGGTGCATAAATTATATTCATTCATATAAAACACTTTATTTGAGTTTAGGTACAACTTTAGTTTTTCATTCATTACACTAAATACAGTCGTGCCTGATTTATGACAGAAACACGGTTATGCCCGGAACTATAATGCTTTAATTTCTAATATGTTGGTAGACACGAACACATGTTTTAGATTTTTTTGTAATTCTTCATCATAGTGTAATTAATAATCAAATTTGCGAGAAAGTATTTATAATAATATTTAGGTAATCTGTACAGGCTGCTGAAAAATCTCCTTAAGGGCCCTGTATAAATTTTAATTTCTAGTAATAATATAATATTTATTCCTAGGTTATGTTAATATTTATTTAAATTAAGTACAGAGAAAATATACAGGATAATACTTACCTGGCAGGTAACATCAGATAGACAATAATTAACTTATAATTATAGTTGATTTTTTTAATTTATATTTTTTATTCTATTATTTTTTTTTTTCGATCTTAGGGCATGATAGCAGATTTAAAAATGGACTTTCTGAATTTGTGATACAATAGAGGATTTGGTTAAAAATTGTTTATTAAAAGGTGATTCGTCGTTCAGTAAGAAACAGATTATATTGAAATTCTTCTATTGAATTTTACCCTTCTCACTCCAATGTCGAGTGTCACTCATTAAACATAAAAAGTAGAATACTCCAGTATCTTGAATCACACCATCGTGCCCCTGAGTAATTCTGGCTGCATCACACAACGATAGACAGTTCCTAGATGATATCCAACCTCCGAAAGGGAAGACATATTTAGAAAATAAGAGAATAAAAGATCGGAGGGGCAATGAAAATTTTTAACGTTTATTTATTTATTAAGAAACTTGTGTTCGCAATACCCATAGAATCTATCGTCAAATGAATGCTGTAAAAAATATTAGCACTGTAAAGATTTTTATTAAGCTGTCTTTTATAATACCTTTTTTTATTGACATAATGGAGAAGTCAATAAATAAATACAATGTCGTATTGTAATAAGAAATAACCATTTAATATCTCGCATCTGATCTGACAGCCCGGACAATACAAATAATAGGCAGGTAACAATACAAAATAGGCTTCTATTGTATTGGATAATATTTAGAATTAGTTCTAGTTAATAATATAGATCTCACTTCTGATTGACAATTTAATTCAGACATCCGACGGGAGGTGTGCTATAATTATATTTCAGTACTGACCTAACGTTAGATAATAAATTGTGACTTTTACTGAGTTTGGTGCCTTTTTGAATGCTATTGTAATTGAAATGTCAATATTACAATTGCGTAATAATAACTTTGTTCAGACTCTGTTACTATATTAAGCCTTGTGAAAGAGTCAATATTTTTACGTTGGAGTGGAAGATACTCCCAGTATTGCCCTGGTAAAATAACACTATTCTGAATCAATACATTGCTTTTTATGTGAATACCGCACGAGTCTCAACTGCTCCCAACCGTCTGGAGCCAGTGGGAATATGGCATCTTAAATCGGGGTATGTTGTGAGGCTGGAGGTAGCGGGAAGGGGTAGAAGATGGGTAAGAGAAAGGTGGAGAATTACCAAACGGTTCCAAACCAGTTCAAACAAATTTGTGATTCCAAAAAGGCCAGAACTTTTCGTGCCACGTATTTTTTTATTTATAAAAAAAAAGGTTTTTTAAATCAAGTAGGTACAGACCGCCCAATGAACTTTAGCCGACCCAAGCAACACAAGCTTAGAATAATGTGTATTGGTACATATGTACATTTGTGCGACAGTGATGTCTTTACCAAGCGTCACTGAGAAACAGCAAATTGTCTCGCTTACGCCTAGAATTTTTTTTAGTGATGCATGGACAACAAGTGAACGTTTTGATCAAATTTTAAAATATTTACAGTGTTAATTTTATTTTATTAAAAATATTTTTTTTCAATTGCACTTGAATTTTGTTCCCTGAAGTCGAATGACGAATTTGAAACATGCTGTATGCAAGCAATGCATTTGTGAGAGTGCTGTGATCGGGTCAATTCTGACTGCGATACCTATAATGTAGAAAATCTGTATGTTATCCAATGAATATTTCCCTCGCAACCATTAACACGAAAACCTACCGTAACGTATAACTTTGCACCACACATCTTGTAGTGATGAACCAGTGTGACCAGCTTAAGCAAGCATTCAGTAACGAGTTTAGTAACAACCACCCATTTCTCCGCGGACTGCTATTAAGTTGCCAGCCCTGAGAAATATGGGAATGGCCCCAAATGAGGGGGGCAATACGCAGAGAGTTTACGCCCATGGATTTTATATTATAGCAGAAGAGGACTCAGATAAATAATGTAACTAACGACGACCTTCACGATCGAGCGGTTACGATCTTCGCCTACTAAACCAGAGGTAGAAAGGTTGCTGGCTTGCGCAATGAGTATTGATATGAATTAAAATGCCTTATTCCACATATCGTTGTCGGAAAGGCAAAAGGACTGAAGCACCATTTCAGAAAGTTTACACCAGAGCACTTTTAAAGAATTTTTATTACACAATAAAAAATATTTTACAAAAAATTCTTCAGTGCTAGGCTGAATTTTGAAAAAAAAATTACAAGTAACTCAATGCTCTCACTGAATTATTTGAAGCGACAAAAAGCCAAAAAAGTTCCAAATTTGTATCGCTTGAGTCAAGACTTCTCCTAATTGTTAAATATATTTTAGATGGCTGAAGGGCCACAAAAGGATTCAGAATTAAATGATAGTCAGAGCATTCGATGCAAAAAAAAAACCAATCAAAAGTGTATACTTAACTCATTTTTGACCAAAGTGTCGCTAAAGCCCCTTTGCCTTTCCAGCAACGATATGGAAAGAAACGCAAAAGTCACCAAAGAGGTTCATGTCGTACCATAACCGATCTGGCAGAAGAAAAGGATTAAAATGATCCTTTTTCATCCGACAAATGTCAACCCTGTAAATGTTCAAGACTATGAATTGTAAAATAATGCAAAGTCATGTAATTTGTTTGGAATGCCCACAATACTGCAATTATACCGGTAAGTAGCTGAGTGGACAAACGTGTCGGATTCCCATCCAGGCGTCGCGGGTTTCAATTCCTCTGCTAGCTAAGTCATCCATCATTGCACTAGCAACATCTTCCGCTTATTATGATGGCAGTAGGAGTTTTTCGAGTATTGTCAGGTTATTTGTAACCCATAAATGTTTGTCATTCTTTAAAGAAAATAACACATTTTGACCTTTATTTAACCGAATATTATAAAAGCGAGTCTATTTTATTTTTTTCCAAAAGTAAAAAATCGAAGAACACACAAAAACGTGACTAACCTTTCCAGTTGTCAAACACAAACCACTTATCCAAAATGGTTGATAATGCTAACATATGATAAACATATGTGTACCAACATAACAAACAAACAAAAAATCGATAATCGAATGAACCCAGCCCGCGAAAATTCAAAATTCACCTTTTTTTTTAACAGGCCTCGTAAACAAAATGAGAAATATATAAATACATGCATATATGTCTTATACAAAGTTATTTTTTAATTTTTTTAAATTTTTGTCTAAACACAAAGTGATTGCTTTCTACGATAATAAAATTTTATTTATTTTGTGTTATTTTTAATTAATGCTTTAGATTGTAAAGTGTAAATTATCTGGGTAACTCCTCATAAATCAGAATCCCCAATTTATTACTCGATTCGGTGTGATTTTTTTTATTTTAAATGTGACATATCCTCTGTTTTTTTCTAAAATCGGTAATACCTTGTCCAGTTCACAGTATTTGCATTTGTCAGTGTAACAGGCAAAGTCTCCTTCGGCGGGACGAACATTCTCATAAATTAAGTTGTTTACGCGTTCTTTCAACGTTTTTCGTTTATATTATACTAACATTGGTAAGTTTTCCCTTACTTTCCTTGATTATTTATGTAGAGTATTAATATTGCATAAATACTTGTTTCTTTTGTCTAATATGAAAGTTTCGTTAAGGTAATAACTAACTAACCATCACGCCGTTTCTCCTGCAGGGGTAGGCAGAGAAGACGGACCGCCATATAACTCTATCTTGGCACACACTCCTTGCTTTATTCACATCTATACACCGTCTCATACATACTCTTCATGTTATTCCGACTCTTTACATGACCCGATTCAAGTATTTGATTTACTTGATCGTGCCATATCTTTCTCGGGTATCCTCGACTTCTTCTTCCATTCACTTTCGCATCATATATTATTTCAACACTCCTTTCTTCGTTCATTCGCTCTTCATGCCCAAACCATCTAAGCGTCCCTTTCTTGATCCTATTCATTACGCTCACCAGTCTTGCATTCTTTCCGGATATCCGCATACATGGTCTTACATGGTTTTACCCCACATAAGTCTCAGGGATCTCATTTCCACAGCATTCAGTCTACTTTCATCCTTCCTCTGCCAGTTCCATGCCTCACTGCCATACATCAGGGTTGGTATAAGCACTCCATTGTGGACTGCCAGCTTCGCTTCTTTGAACAATGTCTTATTTGCGCCAACAGCGTTCATAATTCACAACTATATTGCAAGCTCGTTCTCGTACTCTCTCTTTCAAACACCATGACTTTTGAATACAATATTTAAGTAGTTATTAGCATACACCCCTTAAACAGTCATTAAATTACCTAAAAGGGAAACCAGGTCAAGTTCTAAAATCTATATAAGATGGGGTGTAAGACAAATCTATTGACTTTTTTTATCCGTAATGTCATACCACAAAGTTCTTGCTTTCTCTGAAAATTTTATATGAAATCCTTTATTCTCCTCCGCCGTATGTAACCTTAATTTTTGAGTTAAATAAGGACTCTGGGAAGTTTATCGTTAGGTTTTAACTGTTAATTTGTACGGCAAGGTAACCTGAACACTAAATCGAGTATTTACACGTATAATTATGGATAAATACGCCGCATCATCAACATCAAAACACCCTGGATAGATGGCAAAATTAAAAAAAACCTATGATAATATCTTTGTCACGTTATGTGGATCGACAAATAAAAAAATTCCAGAGATCTTCAACTGTCAATGTTAGTTTATTAAAAGAAATGGCAAAATTCGCGTTATTTGTGTGAAAATCAGTTTTATTTATATTTTTTATAGTGAATGCCGTACAAGAGTCCCAACTGCTCCCAACCGCCTAGAGCCAGTGAGACTATGGCATCTTCAATTGGAGTATGTTGTGAGGCCAATGATAGTGGAGCGTATATGAGATGAGGGAAGAGGAAGGTTGTGGAGTCCCTCGCTATTCAGATCTAGCCACCAAACACGGCTAAATCCATTTCAAGCAACGTTTCGAATCTGAATGGTGGTCTTCCACCAGGACGACACTTGGAGTATCTACCACTTGTAACGTGCCGCAAATATACTAAACATTATTAAAAATGAATTAAATGTGTTATAACACATATAAATTAAATGACATTTATTTGCGCACGCTGGGTTTCGAACCCGCGACTCCTGGATTCGTAGTCGAGCGTCTTACCACTCGACGACGCAGGCCGTTAGTATGAAAAATCTCTAATACTATCTTTGTTACATTATGCGGATCGACAAATACAAAATTAATAGAGATCTTTAACTGTCGATGTTATTTTTATGAAAAATTGGGAAAATTCGGCGTTAATTGTGTGAAAATCAGTTAACCATCCAAGGAAGATTGGTGAAAGACATAGTAGAGGATGACGCCGTGCCAAACCAACAAGAGCGGGAAGGAGTTTCTATCATCTTCCCAACCTACGATAAAAATAAGAATGTGATATTAAATCTAGGTTTCATTCTTCTCTTACATAGCCTTGTTACGGGCCTGATTTCTACATCTACGAGTATATCAACCGACTTCTTTATTCATCTCCCTTGTCCGAAGCCTCCAATCAGTCTGGAATGTCTCAACTTTTCTTCTTATACACCTCTAACTCCTTCTACGTTAGCATCATTTATTGTTTGTTTGATTCCATGTTCCCTGTTACTCGAGGCCTTTGGAAGCGACGAAGGGAATTTCACGTCTTTTTGCAAACCTTTTTTAGCTTGTTCGGAATGTTCCCGCAGATATGCCAAACGCTCATTTCATTTTACCCGTGAAATTTGGTGTTTGAACGTCTTCTTTATTCTGGATTTCGGATTGGGATCTTCATAAATAAGGTAACATCCTGCGTCTCTCGCATCTGTGTATCTTTTGAGGATTTTAATCTCAGCATGGTATCACTGAGAAGAATGTGTGACAGGCAGTATACGACGAGTGAGAAACCACAAAAAATGTCTGATTATTAAAGTATTATGAATATTCTTTCAATGAAAATGAAATAATAACTCTGTATCTGACCACAGATTTATTTTATCTTTTTTAGACCGACTGGTTTTGCTCTTTTCTTAATAATCAGGTAAATTTGTCAAGAAGTACAATATTAGGTATATTTCCCGTAAACTCATTAAATTTCTCAATATTCTTAAATCACGTTCTCAGTCGACGTTTCACCTATTTTATTTCATTTAAAATGAATTAAATGTGTTATGATAAATATTAATGAAATAAAAGTTATTTGCGCACGCCGGGTTTGAACCTGCGACCTTTGAATTCGTATTCGAGCGTTATACCACTTGACTGTGGAGGCCTACGTCTTTCAACTTGTATTAGAAAGCCAAAAAGGGTGGATTTTTGGATTTTGACCCTCAAGCTTTAGTATTGGTCTGACGAAAGAACAGTGCTTCCGAAACCGGTCGATAAAAATACCAAATCAAAGTGATTTCAACAAATTAATGTTCTTATTTATTCAAATAAATGATTTAAAAAAAAACCCATTTCAATTATGTGTGTGAAATAACGCATACGAAATTTATGATAAATAAAATCATTTAACTCTATGGTGATGATTAGAAATTCTTCTAATAATTTAATTTTATATTCTCTGCCTGCCGCTTAGGAGAGATAGCGTGATAATGGTGTTACCCAATGATAATCACGTAATATTACTTACCAGCTTTAAAAAATGTTCAATAATAAATCTATCGGCCCCATGGGGCGGAGGTAAAGTGCTTGCTTTCTGATTAAGGGATCATGAGTATCTACCTGATATCTACACTTTCCTTACAATTAAAAATAAACAGCTTATTATGAGCACCTTCGTTGTTGATGATGATATAAGTACAACATTAAGAAAGGATAATTTATTATAATAATGAAAACACTTTGTTACTTTTATTAAAAAGTGAATTAAACAAAACGTTTTAATTATTGTTGAAAAATAAAATGTGTCATGTAATCTAATAACTTATTATTATTTAATGAAATGAAAAAAATGATTTTATATCAATTTTGATGTCGACTGGTTTCGCTTAACCTAAGCATCACCAGGACACAACATTAAACAGCTAAATTATCTACCTTGATTAGTAGGTACTTTATTGCTTTTCTGAATTTGAACAAATTATTTTTATAATTTAGATATTTTTCCTAACATATAAGGACATTATATTGTGTAATTATGTATTGAAAAGCTATCATTATCGATTATATAAATTATAATTAATCTGAGAATTTTTTTTTTTCAATGATGGTTATAATTTAAATATTGAATTTCATTGTGAAGAAAATTTTGGTATCAAGAAAATTAGGCTAGGTAAGGTTTGGTTAGATTCTGGGTGTGGTTTGGTGAATAACGTTATTTTTATGTAGACTGTTTTTGGCTCTCATACCGCTAAACTTCAAGAGATGATTATTAATAATCCAAAATGGTGGATGTTCAAAGTGTCGTTGAGAAGAAACGTTGCTTGAAATGACTTTTAGACCTGTTTAATGACCAGATCTGAATAGCCGGGTGCATTTCAATCTTCCTCTTTTCCATCTCATTCCATTCCCCACCATCTTCAGCTTCACAACATACCCCAATTGGGGATGCCATAGTCTCACTGGCTCCAGACGGTTGGGAGCAGTTGAGATTCTTGTGCGGTATTAACTATAAAAAATAAAATAAAACTAGACCTAACAGAGAAATCGAACACTCGATGCCTGTGTGGGAACCCGACGCGCTTGTCAACTCGGCTACTCAATTGGTCAAGAAACATAACTCGATTCTATGGAAAATACACATGAGTGCACGCCTTATTGGTGTGCGTGTACATTTGCATGAAGTTTTACTGCACAAAGCACAAAAAAATAAACTCGTTGAACAGCTTTTGAAACAATCGCACGCCTCGCTTATTCCGCTAAAAACAATATAAATCAATCAAAAATTACCATAAAATTCCATTACCCTGACGTTAATCCCAACTTAAAACGAATAAAATCTTAATAACCTGGAAATATTTTCATACATTTTTTCCGTACAACATATTCGTCCGAGGTGGGTCATAAATATTTGGTTTATGGATAATTTGGTGTTGGTACATCACGTTCCTGGGGCGAGCCGGGGGAAGTGGACTTGGTACACTGCGATTGAGGAGCGTGTTACGAAAATCATTCTCACAATAAACCGATGCCTTCTCGCCTTCTCTTTTATTTCGGCTCGGATTTTGGTAACGTAAAGCTGTGTGTACATTCTGCAGAAACATTTAAAATCAAAATAGTGCTTTTATGAGTTTATTTCTAAAATATATTCTTATTCAATAAACCTATTCTTACCTAATTTACTAGTAGTTAGAACCTGGGTTCATCCGAAACGTGAACTTTTTTTTTTCGTATTGAAAAATGAAAAAATTGGAACAAGCAATATGGCGTCTTGTCTTATTTTTTGCAGTCAAAATAATTTCAAACTCTATGGCTCAAGAAGAAAAGAAATGGTCGCGTGTAAAATAGAAATTTTAGTTTTTAAGAATAAACAAAAGCTATCTGGCAGTGAACTATGGTATCATGAAATTTGCATAGCTTTTCTATATGAATTGTATTTCAGTTCCCAGTGTAATTTTGATTTTGAGCTGCACAGCTTAAAACATCCATTTAACTAACAAGAAATTAAACATGACACCCAATCCGCATAAAAAAAATCTTTGAAATTTTTGTTGAAATCTACTGAGAGATATAACTTTTTTTTACTAGAGCAATAAACTATACATGGCTAAAAAATATTTAAAGTTTTGCAGAGAAATTATGAGAATATGTAATTAAGTTATTCAAGTATTCAAACTATGGGGTAGTTTACTACTCAAGTTTATCGAGTTAAAATACTATATTATGATAGTATTCGTAGCAGATTCCAAGATGTCTCCTGGCTGATAACATTTATATAATTTAAAAAATCTTTTTCGATTCATGTTTCCTCACCAAACAATAATTTTATTAACCTTTCCGTACCTGAAAGTAAGAATCGAATATACCGTCCGAAGAGGGGTGACGTATTTGATCCATTTGACCTTATTTATTAAAGCGTTTTCACGAAATAATCTGAGATAATATATTTTTGATAATACTTAAGAGAAAAATATCAATGATATTTCAGTATTTTTTATCTAAGATATCGCACAAAACTCTTGTTCGAGTCACATGAAAACTTCCCTTCGGAACGGGAGTGTTAACAACAATAAACTCCTACAAATGTAAAGGTCTATTTGTATCAGGTCACCGAATAAATTTTTTAAAAAATAAAATATATTTAAATACTATTAATAATATAAAACACAAAGATGAAACAGAAAAAAAGGCAGAAACAAAAAAGAACAATGTGACTAGAACTCGGAACCTCTACTACCATATATCCAGGAATCACACAGCAGCCAATTAAACCATCAAGACCTCATTAGAATTGCATTTCAAACGATCTCATACTTCTATTGAAAATTATTGATATTTGAATTTCTTACGATTTTAGGCTGCCATCTTTTGATGACATTCAAAGTTCTAGCCGAACACATATTGAATATCTAGATGGTGTCTTTAAAATTAAGTAAATATTTAATAAACAAACCACCTATTTTTTTTTTTAACTTGGGTTAATAAACCGACTTCTTAATTCTTGATACCGTCAGAGAATATGAACCCATCTTTATTCCACCCGCTGCTTCGGAGCCCGCAGGGCGCCGTCACTTCTTTTTATTCCCATTCCGTTTATTATTTATTTATTTATTTGGGGGCCCGGTCCGATATCTTAATTGTGTGAAAATCGTGCGCCCCCCGCCGCCAGGACAAACACCCTGATTGAATCATCGTCGAGATAAATCCGATAATGGATGCTGGGACGCAGCGTCCGAGCCGAGCTGTTGGACTAACACTTCTTCGATTACAATTTAGTGGAGGCTTCAGCGGAGGATACAGATTATTGATTCGCATATTGTCATCAATTATTTTAGACGATGGAAGAAAAAAAACCTCCGTCTCAAAGCAGTGAGCTCCAAAGGTCGCAATTTTAAAACCTGACGTGGTCAAGTAAAATTTTGACAATTTTCGTAAGCGTGAAATAAAATACAAATATATTTGCACTTCAATCCAAAATAGAATGTATTTTCCAAAGCACACTGGTGAAAGACCGTAATTCAGAATCAAAACATTGGTTGAAATGGTATTCATTTTGTTTTGTGATCAATTCTGAATAGCCATGTACTTTTTTATTATTTTATAGAAAACACAGTAAATAAACAATAAACCTATAAATAAATAATATTAATTATTAACGATAGATAATTTGCCTACATTCAAAGTATTTCATAAATTTATACATTTAATATATTTATATACTTAATGACAGCTACTTGACATTATACAATAATATATGGCTTTCAGTCAAGTTTTGACAGTAATTAGTAAAAAAAATGAGCATCAGAGGTTGAGCAATATTTCGTATTCTTTATCTGGTGCTAATTTCTATTAGAGGTTGACTATCATCAGAACAATTTATGTGTAATTTCACTAGTGCCTCTGCCTAGTCTTCCTCTGCCACATCTTAGCTAATGACCTCTTATCCAATACAAAATGTGTTGTGTGCTCTTTTAATCAATGTTACTGTAAGCCTCAGTGTCTTTTGTGTCTGAATCCATCAGAGATTATCGTCTTTTGCAATAGCCATATCCTCAGCACTTTTTCTACCATCTTTCGAAAGACGTTCCATCAGATTTGCTCTTCTTGTTACGGCCAAGGATGAATATTTATCTTTGTTTATGTGTCAACGGCAATTTCTCACGTCAAGAGGCTAAACGAATCGTGTACAGAGCTCTATCTCGTCTCCCATTAACTGGCTGGAGATTATTAGTTGTGCTTTTGAAACAAGATGGAAAAAATGAGCGAATGGAAAACACGTAGATCTGTTAGCTGTAAACACTATACCATGTGAGAAAATCAAATTGTAGGTATAGTTGAATTCAAATGAACAGGAAAAAAAATTGACTCAGATGGATAGCCGAAGCCAAACAATTGGATTTAGGGAGATTTAGACAGTCGAAAGGGTGCTCTAATTACTCGTTATAGATGACTTGAACATGCCAGTAGAGAAACATTCGTCTAAAATACTGGACGCAATTCCAGAAAGAAGATATTCAAAAGAGGTCGATCTCAATCTTTGCGTGATCGAGAGATATTTATGTTTCCCCCCCCCTTAGGTGATGACATTTTTCATAACGGATAACTTAATAGTTAACTGCAGATGTACAATATATAAACAGGTCCGGTCTTATATGGGTATACATGGATCAAGTCCCTTCGGGCAGTGTGTATCCGAAGTGCTGTATATGTCATGCCTATGACCTGTACTTATAAAATACTATGCAATTGAGGCTATCACCAAAAAGGCGGCGACAGTAGTAAGGCTTTCTATATCTTTCTGGGTTTCCTTGCGCGAATAAAACAGCAATTTTATATCAACTCTAGGTGACAACTCTTTTTAATTAAATATATTCTTCTGCATGTCGTATTGGAGGCTGACTATGACCAAGCAATTTCCAGTCTGCAAGCCGCAGCTTGGTATCACTTTTTCTTCCGCATTCGCACCAGTTACGTACGTTTCTAGTCAATTAAGTGCGGCATCTTTATTTGCTTACTCTACTATGTCTTCCAACATTATTTCCTTGATATTTATCGCTTTTCGTAATGTGACCAAGAAATTAAAATTTCCCTTAATTTGTATCTGGCGTCATTTCACTATTTTTTTTATATTTTCGCAGAAAGCAATCACTTTGTGGTTTGACGTATTTAATGAAAATGAAATAATAACTTTATATAAAACCTCATTTTATTTTATTTTTATGACCGACTGGTTTCGCTTAGCCTTAGAATCATCGGGGTACAAACTTGAACTAATATAATATAATTTATCAGTATAATTTGGTACCCTGATGATCCTTAGGCTAAGTGAAACTGGTCGATCATAAAAAAAAGACAAATCTGTGGTCTTTTTCAAAGTTGTTTTTTTTTTTCATTTTCACTGTTTTTGATCATTTGATAAAGAACTTCAAAATTAGTAGCCGTATCTAAACTAAGGAACTTTGGGGATGCGTTCATATTTTTACGAGCTTTGGCCATTTTTGCTAAAACTAATTTAATCATTTTTTTTCTAGGAAGGCAGCATAAGCAGGGTAAAATTCATTTTTACCTTAAACTATTCTAAGAAATCAGGTCTAAACGTTCCTGTTGGAATAAATATTGTTAAATCTGAACACTGATCATGGATAACTATACTTACGGACCATAACAAAGACCTTGAGGTAACCCGATAATATTTCATATGGTACAATGTACAGGGTAAATTTAAAAATAATAATTTTAACAGTGTTAAGAATGATAAAACATTTTTATTACAATATTTAATCACAATTTTCAAGCTATTAATATCAAAGGATTAAATAAAATGTCCACGTGAAATTATTAACAGTACCCGCTACAGTAATTTATTTTCACCCTCAGATTTCAATGGGCTTGAAGAATGGAAGTTAGAGGTATCAAAGTAAGTGAGTGAGCAAGTAAGCGAGAACGTAACAGCTCCTACGGGTATTAGGTAGGTGATGGAGGTATGGAAATAAGCAAGCAAGTAACAGCTTCCATAGGTAATGCAGGTATGCTGCCATTGAATATGATAATACAAACATACGGAGAAGTTGATTGATAGTGATCTCTTGGGTATATTATGGATGCTGCATTTATTTAGATGTTAAACATCTCACAGTAGGCTACTTGGGAACAGGGATAATAAACGGATTTGTGTATTCAACATCAAGAAATAATCAAGCAATTAACGATAGATTTTAGAAATATTTTTATTTAGGATTTCCAAGGTATCAGTTATTTATAATTTTGAAACAGGAACTTCGTCGTGAAATTCTATTTTGATTCAAATTCGTGGTTAAGAAACCTTTATAACTTGTTCATTTTTCACCGGACAGTTTTAGAAACATTTTTTTAAGAATCTAATTATAATTTTGCACGTGATTTTTTTTTCATAAGTTTACAAATGAAATGAATATACCTGTTCATTTCTATTTAAGCCCGGATCGAAAAATGGCAAATAGCAAGGCATCTTAATATATTTCTGTACGAATAAATGGATATTGAAATCTCCATCGCTCGTCATAGAAAAGACCTGCGTAAACCCAGATATTCTGAAAGACAACTCTGTGTTACTTTCATCTCGCCATAATTCACCGTTCAATATTAGTAATATTTTTTCCTAATGATAATGTGGCAAACATTTTCTCTCCATTACTTCCTTCGGCCTATCTTTAGGTTTTGTACCCAGAGTCATGGACGCAGAATCATATGAAAAAAGGAAACGTCATTTAAAAAAAAAATGTAGGCATATTTTATCAGAACACCATTTTATAGCTTCGTCGATCTTACTACGAAATGAAAATAAAATTATTTATTATTTATTTATGGAATGTTTCATCCCCCTGCTAACAAGTAGAGTCATTAACTTCTTGTCTTTCTTATGAAGTCACATTATTCAAGATGTTTGTGTGGATGGAAACGTGTACGGCTCTTTGTTCCCGGGCATCGGTTATTGGATGCAATTCTCTACGGCTGCCTTCAAGCTTCATACATGGCGGATCGATACTACAGGGAGAACCGAAACCAACTACATTTTAACAAAATTAAATACGCTTTGAATTTGCACTGCCTCTTGACAACCAAAACACAATTCGTTGTATCCATATGATTATTTTATAGTATATAATAAATTTTTTTAAAATTTCTATTAAGCAATAAATTTACTTAAACTCTGGACCGGTTTCGAAAGCACTTTTGCTTCAAAAAGATAATTTGTGTATAGTCTAATCTAGTGTCCTTTAGATACTAAAAGTAATACTTAGTATCTAATCTTCCTTCATCTCCATCCGAATTTTATATTATACCCTCCTAACCTTAGTGAGTGGACTTTAATAAAAAAATTGCTCTAAGCACAATGAACAGAGTCTATAAAATGTCACTATAAAATTGGTATATATACAAAAAGCTCTTCAGTATTTTTTTATTGTTTAATATTGAATACCGCACGAGAATCTCAACTGCTCCTAACCGTCTAAAGCCAGTTAAACTATGGAATCCCCAACTGGGGTATATTGTGAGGGTAAAGGTAGTGGGGAGAAGAATGCGATGGGTAGATAAAAGTTGGTAGAAAAGTTGGTAGAGTAAAGTAGAGAGAAAGGTTGTGAAACATCTTGCTCAGATCTTTTCCCTTAAAATAATTCATCCCATTTCAAACCATATTTTGATTCTGAAATGGTAAAAGCGACATTTTACCTAAACCCCATTGATGTGTGTTAAAAAAAAGAACTATTTTTTAAATACTACCAGGTCAAATCTAGCCCACCATAATTGGGAATTTTCTGTTTGTACCTGACGGGCATTGAGATGTCAAACCTTTCAAAACAAATTTACTGCGTATCCATCACCAGAACAGATTCATCACATCAAAGATAAAAATCCTAAAAGTCTAACAAAATAAGTTCAATTTCGAAACTGATAATTCGTGGCGGGATTCCGGCTTAATGGCAATTTATGCCATCATTTCCACTTATTTGTTTTTTACCAGACTGGTTTCACTTTTTAACGGGCATCTTTAGACTAGTAGACTGAATACTGTGGAAATGAGATTCTTGATACGTATGTGCGGTAAAACCGTGTAAGGATGCAAAGGACGCATTCAAATAATGCAAGGCTGATGTGAGCATAATAAATCGGATCAAGAAAGGGACGCTTAGATGGTTTGGGCATGTAGAGCGAATGAACGAAGAAAGGAGTGTGAAAAAATATATGATGCGAAAGCGAATAGAAGAAGAAGTCGAGGACGCCCGAGAAAGACATGGCACGATCAAGTAAATCAAATACTTGAATCGGCTCATGTGAAGAGTCAGAATAACAGAAGAGTTTGTATGAGACGATGTATGAATGTGAATGAAGCAAGGAGTGTGTGCCAAGACAGAGTTATATGGCGGTCCGTCTTCTCTGCCTACCCCTGCCGGGAAACGGCGTATTGGTTAGTTAGTTATCTTTGACAGGAAAAAACAAGCTAAAGATGCCCGTTGCAATAGGTAATCAGTCCGGACAAAAAAAAAAAAACTAAAATAAGTTTCAAAGATTTAAATACAAAAAATCATATAAAACCATGAATTATCGGTTAAAAAATTGAAAATAACAAAAATGAATTCAATATTTTCTAAACCCCCTGTTTCCACGAACCAAAGTCATCAATAACACTGCCTCCAAAATCATCCGAATGATTTATAGCAAAGAGGATGGTGCCAGTAATATGGTTAAGTGTGCGTGAAATTTTCTTGACGTTGCTCAATCTTTATGTTGGCGAAGTACAATAAATAATATCAATAATAAATTACGCTATTGTTTATTTAATTTCGGGTTGCATGCCTTGAAGATATTATTAAGTTGTAAATCTTCAGTTATATTGAAAGCTTAACTGTCCAACAACGGCGTTGTTTTCAGAAATCCTGTGAATGTGTATGCTATTTCAGAAGGTAACGCAAAATATTTATAGAAAGAAAGGAAATAAATCAATTATTAGAATGTGCAGTTTTTTTCTAAATATTAATAATGATTTCGAGTGTTTCTTGCCTTTATCAATGACAACAGTTTGGATAAATCTATGCAACTCTCTTAACTAAACTAACTAACTAACCATCACGGCGTTTCTCCGCATTTACATCGCATGATTGAATCACTTTTAATATTGAAGTATGTTTGAGTTTTGCAATTTTATATTTTCAACTATGTGAGGAGTACTGGAGAATTTTTTTCGAAAAAATGACCCGCAGTGGGGTTACAAAACGTTCATTTTAACCAACTAACTGTCACGCCGTTTCCCTGAAGGGATAGGTAGAGAGGACGGACTGCCATATAACTCTGTCTTGCCACACACTCCTTGCTTCATTCACATCCATACATCGTCTCATACATACTCTTCTGTTATTCCAACTATTCACATGACACAATGCAAGTATTTGATTTACTTAATGGCGACATGTCTTCCTCGGGTGTCCTCGATTTCTTCTTCCATTCACCAAACCATCTAAGCGTCCCTTTCTTAATCCTTTTCATTATGCTCACATCAGCATTGCATTCTTTCCGGATATCATGCAATTCTCACTGTTAAAAATGAGAAAATATGGCACGCAAGTGGATGATAGAAGAAGTTGGAGATGATCAGGATGACACCATACGATCAAGTGAATCATTCATGTAATAAAAACTTAGATATTTTTTTCTGGGTTACGAATAACCTGAGAGTATTTTAATTCCACCTACTACCATAATTGCAAACGTAAAATATTGCTTGTTCTATGATGGAGGACTTGGCAAGAAGAGTAAATTGAACCACGATAACTGAGTGGGAACCCGACGCAATAGTCAATTCAGCTACTAACCGGTCGAAAACTTAAGTCCTCTCATGTCAAATAACGAAACAATAGAAGAGTATTATAAAACTATATATAAAACTTTTTTATGTGAATACTGCACAAGACCCCAAACTGCTCACGACTCTCCGTAGGAAGTAGGACTGTCACATCCCTGATTGGAATATGTTGTGAAGCTGATTGGAGGGGTAAGGGAAGGATATGGGGAAGTAGAACGTTGAAAAGTACCTGGCTATTCAGATCTGGTCACCAAACATGGCTAAAACCATTTTAATGAGGTTTCAATTCGAAATGGTGGTGAAAGTATCTACCACTATGGAACGTGCCGCAAATATACTATATATTATTTTATAAAAATTAAATTAAATAAATTTTCTCACGCTGGGATTTAAACCAGCGACGATTCCGGATTCCTAGTCGAGGATTCTAACACTGTATGAATGTAAATGTACCGGTCGGTAGCTGAGTGGACAAACGCGTCGGATTGCCACCTGGGCGTCGTGCGTTCAATTCCTCTGCTGGAAGTCCTCCATCATTACACAAGCAACATCTTCCGCTTATAATATTGTCAGGTTATTCGTAACCAGGGAGTGTTTCTTTCTTTAAAAAAAAAATGGAAAAAAGATTTTGTGCCTAGACAGAATGGTTTGGAAACCTATCCTCTCTTCCTACCTCTTCGGAAAGATTGAATAATTGTTGGTTAGTATTCCAAAAAATGAATAATCGTTTTCGGTATAAAAATGTAAATAAGAAAATTATTAACTCTCTCGTGAAAATTGTAAATTTCCTCAGAACAGTTTTTTTACGCCACTGAGTGTTCGGGTAGATTAATTTCAATGATAGATAGCTTCTCAATCACATACACACCTGTTACCGCAACAACTTAAGGGATATCTTACCAAAGCATCTACCTGCTGCCTACCTAGTTCCATGTTACATTCCTAATGTCACTTACATAAATACTGTTTGTTATTTTGTTACACCTGTAAATACATAAATTTGTTATGTCATCAAATAAACCTTTCTCGAGGGGCTGTTTTAAATATCAGCCTGCATGAAGCACTTTGTCAAACAGTCAATTTTGAGAGTTGATGGATATACGTTTTTTTTTTAATTCCCGGATTTGCAGCTCTAGAGAACCAGGGTGGCAGGAATGGGAGAAAGGATCATTAAGACGCTCGACCACGATTCCAGTTGTTGCGGGTTCGAATCCCGACGAGGGAAAATAAATTTTACTTAACTCATATCCTCGCCGGAAAGGCGAAAAGGCTGAAGTGACATTTCGAAAAGTTTATACCAGAGCACTATATTATAATTTATTTCACAGTAAAATTCATAAGTCTTCAGTGCCTAGTTAGATTTTGAAAAAAACATTTAAGTTAGGAATGATTTTTTTTTTACTTTTTGGATGACAAAAAAGTCTAAAACTTCTGACGCTGGAGTCAAGCCTTCTCCCAAATGGTAAACATATTTTAGATGGCTGAAGGGCCATAAAAGTCTTCAGAATCAAACGAGAGTCAGAGCATTCGATTTAGAAGAAAAAAAAACTGATTAAACCTGCAAATCTAACTTATTTTTGGCCAAAGTGTTGCTTAAGCCCTTTTGCCTTTCCAGCGACGATATGAGTTATTTCACATTTAATTCATATAAAACAACATTTGCATTGCAGCACGATTCTGAGTGGTATGTACTCTAAATATCGCCTTGGCCATTGCTTATATTTGGTAACTTGCTTTTAATATGTTCATTTATTTTACGAAAATATAATTCTTTCCTTTATATTTTTTAATGACCTTATTTCCACGTGTATTTTCTACGAGATGTGTGAAATTCTTCTAACCCCCCCCGCATATTCTGGAATAAATAAACAATGGTTTAGGTTGAAGGTCCTTTTTCCCAAATACGTTTTAGTTTTTATTAGTGTAGTCATATTATCTAGCATCCTTAATGTTGTCTCACCTTACAAAGTAATTTTACTTAAATAATAAATACACTTTACAATAAATACTCTTTTCACTAAAATAATCTAGAATTTATTTTTTCATGTGATATCATTTTTAATCTACAAAAATAATTTCAAGAAATCCATGATAGTACTCCCTCCCTAAGCACGAGAACTTTCTCTACTAGGGAGGTAATTATCATTAACTAGAAACTAGACATTGTACATTTATTCAATTTATATTATACCTACTGGTATTAAGAAAAAAATAAAGCAAACACACAAAGTAGCCTACTACATAAAGGGATGAAATCTTATAATGCTCAGCCGGAAAACCATCAAAATTATGCCTATCAATAAATTAAAAATAGCCTGTAAAAATTATTTAAAATGCATATAAACAAAAATAATAAGTAGTATATAAGTTAAAACATTATGAAGTTAAGCATAAAATGAAATAATTAGCTACTTGTAAATTTGAACGTACAAATAAACTTATATGGAATAATTTTTTTTTAAATATATAAAAAAAATTAAAAAATAAAAGTTGGTTAGTATTAAGTAAAAAATTATCATTTTGTACAAAAAATAAATGTTTGATTCACTATTCAATACCGTGGAGCATTCTTAATAAAAACCACAGCGATTTCTTACAGTGCGCGTGTTTGATAGTGATAAAAAATAAAAATTGTATGACTTTCTTAATTTTTAGAGTTTGCAGATTATCGAGTATGTTTCTTTTATCAATAGCAAATAAAATTATTTTCAGTTTACACCTTCCATGACCAGTGCACGGTCGTGCTAAAACAAGTTGGCGTATCCTTACAAACAAATAATTGATGTCCCCTACACATATTACATTGCTTCATTTACAAAGAATTTTGTTTGCACTTACATTTCGACCATGAAAAAATCAATCATTCCTTGCCATAAACCTATTTCATAAAATAATAACAACAATATATAAGTGATTGATTATTAACAAGAGGTATCGGGTTTGAGCGGATGCGGGAGTCGAACCCACACCTCGGAGGTATTTGCTTTAGCGTAACGGGTCACTGTCGGGTAGCGAACCAAATGTCCGTGGCTAAAATTCAATCTGAAGCCAACAAGGCGCGAAGACATTTTATTTGATGGAACTGGATTGGATATTGAGTGATATTTATTGTTGATGATTTGACTCTCAACGGGGACTATGTGTTAATGTTTTACGTACCACATACATAGGTAGCTATTTTCTGTATAAGTATAAATTATGATTACAAACAGTTGGTAATTTTCGATCACACCAGTTTCATCTACATACACGTATATTGTTTTAAATAATTAACTTTAAATAATTATCATTGCCAAGTACGTACGACCGTAGGAGTGTGAATTTTGAACTTCAATCAAATTTGGAACTGATTTTAATTGAATTCATTCAACTTTAAAAAGAATCATCTAACCTACCTAATAAAGTACCACAATAATTTTAAAAATAAAAATAAATTATAATTTTAGTTGATAATTGTGAATATCTGAGGATCTGCTAGGTAAGTATGTTCCTGTATATTTTCTCTTTAAATAAATATTAATATCTACTAGAAAATAGGATCTGTACAGCGTCCTTGAAGTGATTTTTCACAAAAAACGGCGCTATTCAAATCATTCAAATATTATTATTATCGTTTGATTCCTCTGTTAGCTAAGTCCTCCATCAAGTAGTAGGAGTTTTTCAAACATTTTCAGGTTATTCGTAACCCGGGAATGTTTTCCCGTTATTTTTCAAGGGTAACATCTAGTAATTAAATCCACAGACCGGTTAGTTGCTAAGTGAACAACCGCGTCGGATTCCCACCTAGCGTCGTGGGTTCAATTCCTCTGTTAACTAAGTCCTTCATCATTGCACAAGCAATACCTTTCGCTTATTATGATGGTATTAGGAGTTTTTATAATATTTTCAGGTTATTCGTAGCCCGGAGATATTTTCTTTATTTAAAAAAAAACTCCGTCAAGTATTATTCTCAGTTCTTTGTTAGTTTATTTCAGGCTTTAGAACCTGACACTCCTGCAGCACGCTTTCCGAATTTAGTGTTAGGTGTGTGCTTTGGTTCCTTCAACCGTCCGATAGCCGATGACGTGACCGATCTAAGGTTTAATTTACGTATTTTAAATTTCAATATTTTTTTCGGTGGTATTATTATCACTCATATTAATATCATCATCATTATCATACTTAAGTTGTTCACAGTATTTTTTCCATTCCCTTATTCCATCTTCCTTATATTTCTCTGTATCTGCTATTTCTGATCTTTCTTTCGTATTACAAAAATATTCGTGTGGTTTTCACGTAAAATATAATTTCTATCCGAACAGCGTACGTTGATTAGAGTGTGACGATGGTCAATTATAATGATTGCAACCACAATAACGTCATGCCTTTTTCACATAAGAAAACGTTTTAATAATTCTCTACCTAAAATCAAAACAATAAATTCACCGGAAAATCTAATAACATTTCCATCCGTCAATGAAATGGCGCTAATAAAATTGCAATAAAGTGCATTTTATCCAGTTTATGCAACATCAATAAACTTATCAAACACTTGCATGGTCAACGGTCAGTGTGCTACTTCTTACCAGGGCCGTAATCGGGCCTAGGCAACCCGGACAACTGCCCGGGGCAGCAGTTTTAAGGGGCGGCTTTCGCAGAAGTTCCAAAGACTCTGTATGTAGTTTTCATATTTTGCACAAACTAATACAAATGTAAAAAAAAACACAAATAATTTCTATCCTGACTGTGGCTAATCATAGTTAAGATCATCTTCCTTATATCAAAAACCCGCTGTTTAACTGGCGTAAGTCAAAATATTAACTTATTAACTGTCTTAGTACTCAGATTCTTAGATCTTGAAGCACCAGAAAACAATATTATTTATACATTCACATTGTGATACATACAAGTAAATCTTGATTCATGTTTATTTATCCATATTGGTAGTGTCGCTGCAAAATTTTAAATTCTCTTATCCCAGTTTGACTTGATTATTCTAACTTTCAATGTAGAAGTAGAAATATGATGGATCTATATCGTCACTGGAAAGGCAATAGGGCTGAAGCACCATTTTGGAAGGTTTACACCAGAGCACTTTAAAGTTTTTCGTTTCACAATTAAATTCACAAGTTTTCAGTACCTGGTTGGGTTTTGAAAAAATATGTTGATTCAGGCAACTAAATGCTCTCACTGAGTTACCTGAAGCGACAAAAGCTAAAAAAAAAATCCCTGACTTGTGTCGCTTGCGTCAAGCCTTTTCCCAAATGGTTAATATATTTTAGATGGCTGAAGGGCCACAAAAGTCTTCTTAATCAAACAAGAGTCAAAGCATTCGATGCAGAAAAAAGAACTGATCAAAACTGCATATTTAACTCATTTTCGACCAAAGTGACGCTTAAACTCGTTTGTCTTTCCAGCAAGGATGTACAAAGATAATAAATAATAGGTTAAATAGAAGTACAAAACTTTATGATTTATTGCATTGTTTAAGGGTTCGTCGAAAATTTGAGAGGCTTAAAAATATTTTATTTTAATTTAACCCTATAAGAAAGTTTACATTGTTGTTTTTTTAAAGGACATGAAAAATTACAATACGTTTGGTAAGCTTTGGCATGGAAACATGTAACTTTATCAATGTAAGGTCATTAAAAAACTTCGGCCGGTTGCTCTACTCTTGGGTGTTAAGATCAAAATGTTTTAAGGTTTCCGTTATGTCTTAAGGTCTTCATGACACTTAGTCTCTTCAAAGAAAAGATTTGCACCCATTCCGAAGATCACACACGTCAGAATGGAACACTTGGTGGATCAAAAATATCAGGAAAAACTATGGAAATGGGGGAGAGGGGGTGACAAAATCACTTGCCCGCGGCGGCCCGCTACCTAAACACGGCCCTGCTTCTTGCAATATATGCATTAAATAATGTGCATTACGCTACGTGTTACAGACTGTTATGCGCAATCGGCCTCAGATGTTTATTCCAAATAAGATGTAGAAGGAAAATACATTAAAACCCATAATTTAAAACAATGTATTTTTTTATTCCTTTCGACGGAGGACAATAAATGTTAGTGGAAACTTTGTTTACGATATTTTTATCAGTCTTTCATAATGTTAAGGTAGGTCGCTGGTGAAATACAATAGATAAAAATATATTCCGCAGAAAGCAATCACTTTGTGGTTTGACATATTTAAAGAAATTAAAAAGTACCTTTGTATAAGACCACGGATATTATTTATTTTTTTTATGACTGACCAGTTTCGCTTAGCCTAAGCATCACCAGGGTACAAAATTAAACTAAATAAAAAATAAAAACTCAGAGAAATATTCAAATACTCAATGAAGACTAGTGAACTAAATTAAAAAGACTGAGCTACTGGCAAAGGAATAAAGTCAAGCATGAAAAATAGCACAATGGGCATATTATGGTATGAGGCCTTACAGGAGCTATGCGTACCATTTCACTATCAATGATGATAACAAGACGTTATTTTTCAGCTTTATACAAATAATATATAAACATATTTTTTACTTTATGTGATGACGATCAGAGGTTACAATTTTTTTAATATTATTTTTATTATTATGAGTTTAACTACACATGAGTTTAACTACCGAAAACCATAAAAATTATGCCAATTAATAAATTTAAAATACATATCTTGTAAGACCCATAAAAATACATTAGTATGTAATATTAAGTATAAATAACTTAAGTATGTATACCATAACTTTTTATTATTGAGTCAAAAAGTTATAATTATTTACTTTGTTAACTTTAATGTGCAAATAACTAAAATAAAACTAATAAGACTCAACTAAATAGTTGATACAATGTTACTTAATTTTTAAAGAGATATCAAAATTATACATTTCACATAAATACAATATTAAAAATGGTGGAATTAATATTATTAAGAAGAAAAAAATACGAACTAAATTTTAAATATAAATAAAGAAAACATTAGAAGTTAGGTAATAATAAGCACAGTCACAAAGTTGAAATTAAAAAAATCTAAATTGGTAAAATAAGTAAATAAGCGTAGGTGTAAATGCATGTGAATATAAGACAATTAAAAAGAAGCAAACAGCTAATAACAAAAGGGTAATCATTTTTTATTACAAAAAGGCCAAGAAACAATTTTTGTCAAAATTATTCGTTTTATTTTAAAGTAATATTTCTAAAAAAATGTGATGAAGTGAATAAAATTCATGAAATTTATCAAAGGAAGGTGGATAAAATTACATAAAACGCAAAAATTCAAAGTGTTACAGAATACAGGTAATACCATATTGTAATTTATTTCATTACCCAGCCTCACAATCACGTCACGCTAAATAAACTATTCGAGTTATACAGCGAGGCATAATAACACCACAAATCCATAGCAATAACATTCGGAAGTAAAGTGAAACATAGTAAAGGGATCCAATCCAGCTCGTAATATATACAAATTTATGTTTTTATTAGTTAGGCCCATCGAATGGATTTTCCACGGCAATTCGAGTTGTTAAGGCAGAGGAAACGATGTTAAGTTTTCGAGATGTTGATGTAGTTTATTTTACACGACACGATTAACTTAGTATATATTGGATATTCGTTTGATTTCATAATGTTAAGTGTAAAATTGTCACGGGCAACTGATGGCTTGCGATCCGTTAGAAATATTCGACTACTATGCAGAAAATCAATAATTTTTTTTTTTTTACAATATTTATTGTCTAACTAAAATGCACTTTTTTTAAAGCACCCTCTGAATTAAATTATTTATTATTTATAAAAACATTACAAAATGACAATTTCAGAGCGTTTTAAAAGAACTATAAAAAAATATGTAGAACGTACAACAAACAAGAGTACAAAGCATAAATTAAGACAAGAGAAAGAAAAATAAGTCATTGAAAAAAAAGGGACAGCTCTAAAATTTTATAAATAAACATGATGGATAAATATTATGCAGTAATTAAACAAGCAGCAAGCTGCAACAAGGCTTGCTGTTAAAAGGCAGTTAACTGTAATTATTAAATCAATTGTTTTTTTTTGTGAATGTTCTCGGGATGTAAGTCATTTATATTTTAGATTAATAAAAGCTTCAAGAAATTCATATTTTTACCGTAAAACATTTCCCAAAAACTTTTTCAGTAATAACTTTAGCGGTAAGGACCAGATTTTATTTTTCCACACGATGAACTAGTTACCTCCCGAGAAATTCTGTAGAGAATATTTAAAATTATAGTAATATGGTCATCAAAATTAATTAAGATTTAAGTCTCAGCTTTGCTAAGCCTGCTACAGCAAACTCAACCTTATACCCCTTCTAAGCCATGTGTCAAACATTCGAGTGTTAGGCTATTTTATCTTCGTATTGTGTTATCACGATGAATTTGCGATTTATTTCCATTGATACTAAGTTAAATCTAATAAAAGGGTTTTTTTCTGTAATTCAAAATAAAATGTGCGATGGAGTATTCGCAAATTTTGTTCGATTTTTATGACTTTCTATTTAATACGCCGTTTTTCGCTGATTTATTTACTGGAAAACATGTCCTCTCAAAGAAATATTTTTATAACTACAATTAATATTTATTATCTTATTAAATTAAATTATTAAAATTACAATAGATTTTTACAAATTAAACACAAAAATTAGAAATACAACCACACTATTTTATGGTTTTGCTGTATTTTTGTTTAAAATACTATGATGTTTTCATTCATTCACCCATTTCAAAAAAATAAATTATATCAACGGCTGATACTAACTGGCTAATTCTTGATTTTATCATGCATGTAGTTTAATTTTTCAAACTCGTGATGTGTAATAGTTTGAAGGTAAATCATTAAAACATAAAAAATATGTAATATAAATGCGATATGCTTAATGCCTAGTATCTAGCAGAACCAAATAATAATTACTAAGAATGTATTCTACTCATTTTAATCTAAATTCACAATTTACTTTTAATGTCCTCATCACAGGGATTTATACGAGAGGCATCATAAAATGAAATCGTTTTTATTGAAATAATAAAACTAACAATTAATTAATAAAAATTAAATAATTAAAAATGTATTAAAAAAACTAACTGAAGATCCCGCCCCCGAATCCGCAGCGATACAGAAACAACATTCCGTTATCTACTCTATTCGAAACAAATTATTCGCTCACTGGTATTAAACCACGCAACATTAGAGAGATTAGACGGATTACTTCATTCGAATCGCAGTCGAATGGCATTTCACAATAAATCGGCAATCAAACAGCAAACTTCGCAATCCGAATTATAATGTTTTTCCACTCAATTGACGCCGCGGCGCCGGCGCCGTACTTGGAAATTACCTTGTAATAATATCTTGAACTGTATTGATTAGACAAAACATTGGAACCGATCAGATTGTGGGACGTGGTTTTATGGAGGGCTTGTCACGACTATTATTGTATTTTGTTTTTCGTTTTGGTTTGAACACCATCCAATTAAATTTTCGGAAAAAATTCAGTCGATGTACTAGGGCGGAGGTTTACAATCCATTGGTCGCGATCCACTGGTCTATTTAAGATTGTCCGAAAAAACTGACTTTCTGCCAACGTATTTGACTTTGTTTTTTCAATTCTTTGAATTTCAGAATCTGTAAAGCGAATGGTTGAAGAAGTCAAGGATGCCCAAGGAAGACATGGTACGGTAAAGGGATTTTTTTATTGAGTCCCAACTGCTCCCGATTTTCTGGAACCATTGGTACTATGGCATCCCTAATCGGGATATGTTGTGAGGGAGAAGGTGATGGGAAAAAAGGAGATGGGGAAGAGGCAGGAATAAGGTTTGTATAAGACGATACATGAATGTAAATGAAGCAAAAAGTGTGTGCTAAGACATTGTTGTATGTCTCCGGGGAAACGGCATGACGGTTTGTTAGTTGGTTAGTTAATAAAGAAGCTGATTTATTTCTAGCAATTGAAATAAAAAAAATCCACGCCAATAAAAATAGTAGAATGCTGACTGCGTCGGGTATCGATTTCAAAACAAACTCAAAAGATTTCAGTTCTTTATAAAGCCATTTTATTTATATTGATGTCTGCCTGGAGCCAGTGAAATCATGAAAACTTGATTAAGGAATGGTGTGAAGCCGAAGGATATTGGGGAGGGGAAGGTCAAGGTTAAGAGGAAAATTCCTTGGTCACAAAAAAATATATACACTAAAATATACTTAAATATATGGTTAGAACTTAGTGGATAACGTGGTAATTTTTCACATTTCCTCTGAGGCAGTTAACTAACTTAGTAAATTTTCAGAGATATCAACTTTTAGTTAGTTGGTTCTGCACCTGTGAAGAACCAGGAACCTGTGTCGGCGGCCTCGCGTGAAATTATACAGGACTTCAGGTATTGTCAGGAAACCGTTCATTAGCTTTTACTTCATAAATAGTAGTGCAATATCCCTCCTAGAAGTAATGCTACAATTCAATATCAACTTTTGGTTAGTTGGTGCTGCATCTGGGAAGAATCAGAAACCTGTGTCGGCGGCCTTGCGTGAAATTATATAGGACATCAAGTATTGGCAAGAAACCGATCAGAAGCTTTTACGCCATAAACAGAAGTGCAATATCCCACCTAGAACTAAGTCTGCAGATGCCCAGCTTTTCCTAGATAAACGCTCTTGAAAACAGCCATGGGTAAAAACTGAGCTCTCTCATATAGAGATATAATGCATTAGTATCCATTTTATCCCTCCTACACTATTATCATCATAAGCGGAAAATGTTGATTAAGCAATGATGAGAACTGATCGAACCCGCGACGCCTGTGTTGTAAAACCCCCTATCATGAATGGATCATTCGACCACCTAACCAATCTATTACTGGAACATAATCGTTTTAAATTTACCATGCTTTTCATAAATACTGCTTTCTCATATGACATAAAACACATACAAAACAATGGTATATGATATAGATGAGTGCAAATAATCTAGGTTTGTACCTCCACACGTGTCATATCAATCAACAATTCCAACTAATTAATTCCCTGATGAAATACGTGCCGATGAATAAAAAATTCCATTTAAATAAAATTTTCGCGCTATTTCGAATGCGTTGCAATATGAAAAATTACCAGATGCCGGTTTTTATTTATTTTTAATCCGATTTTGATTGACGATTGACGCAAGGGGGGAGGGGGGCGGTCGATTCGATACTCAAATATTTGTTTTCGTTTTCAATCTATTTTATCCAATTGCGAGTGGACATGGAAAAATGCAATATTTTATTCGATGAACCAATAAAGTTTTCAAAGTAAGTAGGCGCATAGTCGGGTCAACGAGAGGTTGGAATGACTTTGTAAAATATTAAAAGAACAAATTTTAAAGGAGGTCATTGGCAAAATAATTTATCTCAGACCCTATGCCATATTTAGGGATGCTGCGTGGGGGTATTTTTAAGAATAAGACAAAGTTTCTAGATTTTGAAGAGACCTAGAGGCGGGCAAATAATTCCACAGACAAGCTGTTGAACATACGAACGAGTCGTAAAAGCGATCCGTTCTCATGTGACTAATGTCGCCCGTGTACAATAATGTTGATGATAAGTGACTTTATCTTTTGTTTTTCTTGTCATTATAAATTGTAAATCGTTAGGTATTATACTGGGGTTGACGATTAATTTAATACCTACTAAAAATGTGGAATACATTTGTTAAAACTTATAGTTTCTGATTCCATAGAGGCTAACCTGTATATTGTAATATACTCAAATCAGTTTTTATGAGCTTTGCCGGACTCGGCTAGACCTGGGCCTGGCTAAGACGAGTGCTAGGGTATTTATACATCCATTCATAGCACATGTCGACATAAGGTTTTTGTTTATTTGTATAACCACTTTTTCACAGTATTGATATAAACAAAAATATATCATATAACCTAAAAAACCTTTGACTTATGTCCATTTATTTCTGTATCAAAACGTGTGGGCGGAGTCAACGGAGTCGCGGGACACGTAGAACATTCTTACAGTACTTTAAAGCGGTGTGATAAATTGGGAAAATTCTAATCTCTTAAAAATCTCTTTCTTTCTCATGAATGACTTAAAAACCCAAATGTATATAGGTTGGGTAAAAATAATTAGCGCTTTCTCTATATATTTTTACTTCAAGGATATTACTAAATACGCATGCAATTCAAGCCATAAAAAATCCGCTTGACATCTTATTCTCGTTTAAATCTCACTCATTTTAAATAATAAAATGTGATATTAAAGTGTAAAGGTGTGTCCACATTATTAACTTATGAAAACAAACAAAAAACAACAGGTTCCAGGTCCCGGGCAGGTGGCAGGACCCTGCCCAGGTCTCGGGTCCCAATGAGAGATCCGTATCGTTTTGATGTATTGCTGTTGTATTTTTTAAAGGCTACTAATCCTTTGTCATCCTTAGACCTTTTGTTGGTCCCAAAAGGGCACATATTTTGTAAATTATACCAATAACGTCTCTATTAAAATGTTGGCTGCAAAGGAGTTCATAAAAATATCGTAGTCATTCAGGTGTTTTTTTTTAAAGTACCGTTTTCACGGGTGGGTTTATCGCTTGTTCGTTTGTTAAAACTAATGATGTTTTTCTATGAATCTTTATCATTTCTACAAGTCCTGTGAAACGTATACGAAAATGAGAAAAATTGGAGAATATATGTGGGTGAAAGAAGGTATAGGGGATGACCCAGAAATACAACCAGAACAAGTTAGTTAAATGTTTGAGTCGGGTCATGTCTTGAGATGGGGAATAACACAGTCTGACGTCCTCCATGGTCGAGTGATAAAACAGTCGACTACGAATCCAAAAGTAGCGGATTCAAACCCGGCGTGTGCCAATAACTTTTATTTAATCAATATGTGTCATAACACATTTAAATAATATAAAATAATGTAAAGTTTATTTGCGGCACGTTCCAGAGTGGTAGATGCTCTTAGTATCGCCCTGGTGAGAAAGTACAATTCAGAATCGAAACGTTGCTTGAAATGACTTTAATCGTGTTTGGTGATCATATCTTAAGAGTCAGGTACTGCCCGACCTTCCTCTTCCCCATCTCCTTCCCCATCTTCTCCCTCTACCCACTATCGGGGATTTCATAATCTCACTGGCTTTAGACAGCTGGAAGTAGTTGGAGCTTTACAGTTTCTTAGTGAAAGACCACAATTCAGAATCGAAACGTTGCTTGAAATGACTTTAGCTGTGTTTGGTGACCAGATCTGAATAGCCAGGTACTTATAAACCTCCTCTTCCTCATCTATTTTTCCTCCTCACTACTTTCATCTTCACAACATACCCCCATTGGGAATGCCTTAGTCTCACTGGCTCTAGACGATTGGGAGCAGTTAGGACTCTTGTGTGGTATTTACTATTAAAAAAATAGGATGCCAATAATAATAAGAGTTATCTCCACTTTCATCCTCTTTGCCTACTTCAAGGGGGAAATGGCGTGATCGTCGATTAGGTAGTCAATTGTACTATATAAAAGACTAAGCGTGTACAATTTTTAATAATTTTTATCATTATTTTATTTTTATTTTATTCCTAACAAAAACATGATGTCGATATGTGATATGAATGAATGTATAAATACCCTAGTCTTAGTCTTAGCCACGCCCAAATCCGCCGTGTCAGGTAAAAAATATCAAAAACTGGCTACACTGCCTTGAGTAGATACCACTCTATATACTCTAAGGTATTCTCCCTACTCCCATCACTATAAATGGAAAATTTTGCTCGTCCGATGATGGAAGACTTGAATGATTGAATCCACGTCGCCAGAGTGCGAACCCGACGCTTTGGACCACTCGGATATGTACCTACCAACAATGGCAGTATTATAAAATTTGACAGCGTGTAGATACAATACAAAAACATTCCGTAAGTCTACAGGTACGTAAGAAGAAAGATATAGTGTAATGTCCCATCATATTATAATAAACATTCTGTTATCAGATCTGACGGTAGATTCCGCCTATTCTAACTAACACAAGAGTTACAAGAACACGGTGAATCAGAGATATAGCTTCACGGTTACTGCAGTCATTGTGGTAGATATAAGATAGAAGCTAGAAGATAGTTTAGTTGGAAGAGGAAGAGGAGAGAAGAATTATGATACCTCAGCTTAGAAGCTGGAATTAGAGGCTGGCCTGCCTCGTAAATACCGTTTTGTAGGCGGTATGGGCAAGTGGAAAAAGACATATCATTTTATACAATGTGACAATTCGTTATTTTATGACGTATCTCTAAACTAACCATCACGCCGTTTCTCCGCAGGGGTAGGCAGAGAGGACCGACCGCCATATAACTCTGTCTTGGCACACACTCCTTGCTTCATTCACATTCATGCAACGTCTCATACATACTCTTCTGTTATTCTGATTCTTTACATAATCCGATTCAAGTATTCGATTTACTTGATAGTGCCATGTCTTTCTCGGTCGTCCTCGACTTCTTCTTTGCATTCACTTTTACCATTTACTTTCGCATTATATATTCTTTTCACTCTTTACACTCCTTTCTTCGTTCATTCGCTCTACATGCCCAAACCATCTAAGCGTCCAAGAGTTCAAAATCATGGTCACTGTGCGATTTTGAGAGCCTAAATGAAATAAAAATTAGAGACGGAAAGAATTTGAAAGGAAGTAAATGATACCAAATGACACATTCCGAGCTTGGGAGTCTTAAGATCTTTGTAACTTATATGTGAAGCAACCAACCCTTGTACCATTACCGTGTTATATATAACCATTATTGCTTCACTCACATTCAAATATTGTCCGTCGCACTTTTTTTATTATTCTGACCTTTAGGAGAAACGCACTCAAGACTCTTTCCATATAAAATTTGTGTAAATCAATGTGTTGTTTGTAATTTCAAATTTTGACCCAACAAAACGTTTTTTTAGCATTGATTCGTTTTCTTCTCTTAGCTATATTTCATTGTGTTTCCAAAGTAAATAGTTACGTAGAGATAGTTTTTTTTATGTAAGTTTAGTCACAAATAAGTTTTCATTAAGAATCGAAATATTTTATTACCTGTATTTTATAATCTGCAAAAAAAACTCAAGGGCGCACTATTTAATAACAGTAAAATGAAAAATATATTTCGAATCAGGTGGGTATTTTAGCCCTACATCCTTAACAAAATTTTGAATACTCGTAAAACAGGCCTCAAGTCCGATCCTTTTAGCATACCCAAACCAAATATTTTCTAAATGTCATCTTCCTATGGCTTTTTCCGAATTCTTCTTGCATTCATTTGCATGTAGTTTGTTCTTATACTTTTTTTCTTTCAATCTGCTTTACACATTCTCAAGCATATAATTGTCTCTTTCTCAATATTAAGTTTATGACATTTACTAATAGAGACCTTATATTTTTTTCAAATCTCCCAAAGGTTTTAGCACACTAACGTCATATTTTTCATTTTAACTGCAAGCAGTTTATTTGCATCCATTCCTTGTCAATGTCTTGCCCCACATCAGCTTTACATGACAGGTATCAGAAAGTCATTATGGACTGGTAGCCTCAGACAACTTCTTACATGGCGACTATTGCATTCAGTCCTTTCAAAATATTAATCATGGAATAATATATGTAATCAATATTTTATTTCTTAGTAGAAAGCAATCACTTTGTGGTTTAAAATATTTAAAGAAATGACAAAATAACTTTGTATAAGATCACGAATATTATTTTATTTTTTGTGACCGATAAGTTTCGCTTGGCCTAAAATTAAAATTAATATTCACTTTCTTAATAATCAGGTAAATTTATCCAGTAGTCCAATATTAGCTATATTTCCTGTAAACTCATGAAATTTATTATTATTCTTTGATCAATTTCTCAGTCTAGGTTTTGTCTCTTTCAATTTATACTATCTGTCTCTTTCTTTCTGTGCCTTTGTAAAAATTTAAATATTATTCATTTTTTTGTTATTTTGTTCTCCTTCTATATGGATATATAATCGCACACTTTGTGTGTGTTGTTTAGTTTAGTTTTTTATCCTGATGATGCTTAGGCTAAGCGAAGCCGGTCGGTCATAAAAAAAAAAATATATATTTATTCGGGGTCTTATTCAAAGTTATTTTTAAATTTCTTTAAATATTTTATTTCATTTTATTAACATTATGATTTCCTCAAGTAATATCAAACAGAATTAATGTTGTATTGTTAATATTCTTGTGCTATAAATGAGCGTGAAGCTACATGTCATAAAAGCTGATATTTGGGAAAGAAACAAAGGCTCGTGAGCGCGGGTTAACGAGTTCTTGGTAAAGTGATAATCTAAATAGCCTGAAAAGGCTGTTTTTAAAGCAATTATTTTAAACTTTTTACTAATGGTTCAGATACAGACGTGTACAGAGTTGAATTTCGAATGTAAATTGGCTATAATTAGCACATAAGTATTTTTTCTCACCAAACTTCTCAGGATAATTTAAGCAACTAGAACACGAATATTTCAAATACACTTGTAAAAGCCCTCTTAAACTTGTAAAAAATCACATACATGGCCTGTTCAAAAGAAAAGGTGAATTTTGAATGTTCGAGGGCTGTGTACATTCGATTATCGTTTTTTTTTTGTTATGTTATATGTTAGCATTATCAGCCATTTTGGATTAGTGGTTTGTTTTTGACAACTGGAAAGGTTAGTCTCGTTTTTGTGTGTTCTTCGATTTTTTACTTTTGAAAAAAATGGATGAGAGAATAAAATCCATGATTTGTTTTTCCACGACTCCAGGATGCTCATCGTCATTAACATCTTCTCGGCCTTCTGCAAAGCGCTTGTGCCACTTATAAACACTTTTTTGAGACAAAATAGACTCGCCAAATGCCACAGTCAACATTTTTTCTTCTTTGATCCATTTTTTTTCAAAAGTAAAAAATCGAAGAACACACAAAAACGTGACTAACCTTTCCAGTAGTCAAAAACAAACCACTCACCCAAAATGGCTGATAATGCTAACATATGTTAGAAATATGTTTATCAACATAACAAAATTTAAAAAATCGATAATCGAATGTACACAGCCCGCGAAAATTCAAAATTCACCTTTTCTTTGAACAGACCTCGTATAACTATAGCATGTACAACATTTACAGATACCTAAAATTATTAAAGTGAAAAAAAAAAACATCAAATCATAATTATTCACATTATACTAAAATATTGGGCACCATAAAGTAATAACCTCGATACAGTATAACCAAATAAACAACAACAACAACAAAAATGCGTACGGTAAGTAGAACACTTCCCTTTGCTGGCTTCTTATCGTCTTGAATATCACATTGCCTACTGTAAGACGAAAGACAGTAGCCTTCAGGGAATACGAAAAGGCCATGAATGGCAACATTCCACTTTTAAGAAGACTTTGGAAACCGCCTCACATCCGGGAAACCTATTTGGACTGAAGTCGTAAGTCCGTTTTAGACATGACACTCTCCTGAAGAACCCAGGATGTAAAAAATAAACACATCGTTGCGGACCTAACTATTAAATTGATTTGAAACTGACTAAACTGCATGCGGGGCAGTCACAGCATTTGCGCTAAATGGTGAACAAATGGGGCCTAAAGGATTCATAATGTGAATGTGGACAAAACATATGGTAGTAGAATTTCCTCTTTTTTAATTTCCAGAGGCACTTCTGCGCTGAATCAAGTAACTCACGATACCGTCAAATAGCTGAATAACCTCAGCATCCCACTTTGACTTCCAATAACTCTACTCTAACATACGAAGAAGAAAAATAACCAAGAAAACAGAATAACAACCTTAGAGTACATGGAGTGGTACCTATCCAAGGCAGTGTAGTCAGTTTTTGTCGATTTTTACCGGACTTGGCAGACCTGGGCGTGGCTAGGACTAGAGCTAGGGTATTTATACATCCATTCATAGCACATGTCGACATAATGTTTTTGTTTATTCGTATAACCACTTTTTTACATTATTGTTATCAACAAAAATATAGCATAGAACCTAAAAGACCGTTTATTTGTGTCGAGTTTAGTCGCATTTGAAAACATCTGGGCGGAGTCCCCGGAGACGCGGGAGACCAAGATCATCCTTACAGTACATAAAAGCGGTGTATTATTTTTGTGGTCTCCTTCTCTCTTTCATAGCGTACGACGCAAATACCCGGAGAAAGTGATTTATCACAAATATGTATAGGTTGGGTAAAAATGATTAGCTCTCTCTCCATACATTATTACTCCAAGATAACAACATTATTCTAGATTGCCAATGACTTATTATAGTTTATAGTGAATACTGCACAAGAGTCCCAACTGCTTCCAACCGTCTGGAGCCAGTGAGGTATGTTGTGAGGCTGAAGGTAGTGGGGAGAGAAAGGAGACGGGAAAGAGAAAGGTTGGGAACTTATAAACCAGTGATCATGTTTTTTCGCTAAAATGTGATTTCTAATCGTAACACCTTAATTTTCGAAGACCTTGATCATGATCCAGATTCGATAACCTATAAAACTACCACCATAATTACTGATGGTCCTAAAAGACCAATAATAGAATTTAATATATAAAAATATTTAGATTTAAATATATATATATATATATATATATATATATATATTGATATAACACTTGTATAACACTACTATGTATTATAGATAATAAAAATAAAAAATAATAAAAAAAAAAAAAAAAAAAAAATAAAAAAATAAAAAAATAAAAAAATAAAAAAAAATAAAAAAAAAATAAAAAATAAAAAAAAAATAAAAAAAAAAAATAAAAAAAAAAAAAAAATAAAAATAAAAAAAAAAATAAAAATAAAAAATAAAAAATAAAAAATAAAAATAAAAATAAAAATAAAAATAAAAATAAAAATAAAAATAAAATAAAAATAAAAATAAAAATAAAAATAAAAATAAAAATAAAAATAAAAAATAAAAATAAAAAATAAAAATAAAAATAAAAATAAAAATAAAAATAAAAATAAAAATAAAAATAAAAATAAAAATAAAAAATAAAAATAAAAATAAAAATAAAAATAAAAATAAAAATAAAAATAAAAATAAAAATAAAAATAAAAATAAAAATAAAAACAAACTAAATCAATTCGCCCCTGTTTTGCATGGGTGACACTAGTGGCAAAATCACACAGTCCATTTAAAAAATTTGAGAATTTCAGCTTTCAAACACATTTTCTTGTGTAAAGTGTTAGTTAAACGTTCTGAAAAAATCTACTAAGCAAGGTTAAAGATATAACAAAAGTGTAAATTGTACGAAGTGCAAAGCCCTACGTTTTAGGCGATTTTCAATAAAACTTCTTTTGCAACTAACTAACTGTTTAACTTGCCCAGAACGCCTCATAACTCTGTCTTGTCACACACTTCTTCATTCACATGCGTCCATTGTTTCGGACGATGAATAATTATTCAGGTTTGTAATAATAGTTTCAAGTTTCGGATCTCTTGCTAACGAACCGTTTTTCTACATCGCTTTCTTTATAATGTGGCAAATTTATTTTCGGATTTCGATGGAAAAACGCTTTAAAATTTGGACTTGAGCTTTAAAAATAGAACAAAATAAGCTATTTGCGTATTACGAGGCTGGCGGCTGACGTTTCCACGCAATTGCCACCAGCACAAGGAATGCGTGATTTTACGAAAATTCAAAGAGAGTGCATCGTTTTAACTAACTAACTAACCATCACGCCGTTTTCCCACAGGGGTAGGCAAAGAGGACGGACCGCCATACAACTCTGTCTTGGCACATACTCCTTGCTTCATTCACATTCATACATCGTCTCATACATACTCTTCTGTTATTCTGACTATTCACATGAGCCGATTCAAGTATTTGATTTACTTGGGCGTGTCATATCTTCCTCGGTCGTCCTGAACTTCTTCTTCCATTTACTATCGCATCATATATTGTTTTCACTCCTTTCTTAGTTCATTCGCTCGACATGCCTAAACCATCTAAGCGTCAATTTCTTCATCCTATTCATTATGCTTTCATCAGCCTTGCATTCTTTCGGATATCCACATTTTTAATACGGTCATACATGGTTTTACCGCACATACGTCTCAGGGATCTCATTTCCACAGCTTTCAGTCTACTTTCATTTTTCCTCTGTCAATTCCATGCCGCACTGCTATATATCAGGGTTGATATAAGCACTTCATTGTGGACTGCTAGCTTCTCTTTGCAGAATTTCATATTTGCGCCAAAAGCGTTCAGTCCTTGTCCATTAATGGAGTTTCCTGAATTCACCCTTTTTTCAATATTCTTATTAGCCTTTCCATCTCTCGTAAACATAACAATAATATTTGGATAGTTTGTAGAGCGCCGTTTTTGTGAAAAATTACCTCAAGCGCGCTTTAAAAATCTTAATTTCTACTTAATATCAATTCCTATTTTATAAAAACACACTTCCTAAATACACAAACTCATCCAAGTGGATTCGTAGTCGAAGCGGATTTGTAAATTAAAAGTATATTGCACGCTGTTTGCGTACTCTCTATTTCAAACACCACGAGTGCATCGTCTTCATTGAAAATTATCTGTTCCACGACATTTTCAATACTTCGGCTCATAAATACAAATAGATAAAATCAATACAATTTCGTTGAAACAAAACGAACTCTCATAAGAGAAAGAATAAACCCAATCCTATGGACTTCTTTCTCTCCACCAATCATCTCACCTTATCAAGCCATTATATTCGTCCTAACCATGACCATTTTAATTCTTCCGTCCCACACAGGCACATTATTATTTTTACGGCCCAATTCAGAAATCTCGAACCCAACGAGGGGCAGTAAAATTGTTAAGCAATATTAACGTGATTTACTACCGTGGGTTGGGGTGAGAGACCAAACCTTTATGGTAACTGTATTATAATGTCGAATATGTTTATTGTGTTCCTAAAATATCGGTAGGCTGACAAGATTGTTAGGGAGCTGATTGAACGGATGATGCTGAATTGAGTTGACAAAAAATTATTTAGAATTTTTTAAAGATTATTAAAACATTTTTATATACAGTCGAACTTGGTTATAACGAGCGAGAAGGGACCAATCAAATTTGCTCCTCATAGCCATTACTCGTTATAAAAGTAGGTAGGTAAAAAAGTACCGACCGGTCTTTGTTGAAGACGGGTAATAAACTATTGTATAAATATTCATATATTTTTATATATATTTATAGAAAGCCAATAAAATTAAAATTTATATTTTTAATAATCAGATAAATTTGTCCAGTAGTCCAATATTAGATATATTTCCTGTAAACTTATAAAATTTATCATTATCCTTAAATCAACTTTTCAGTTGACGTTTTGCCTCTTTCATTTAATATTGTTTGTCTCTTTCTTTCTGTCCCTTTGTTATAATTTAAATCTTATTCTATTTTTTTCTCAATTTTCTGTTATTTTATTTTATATTTTGTTTTCATTATGTGTGTATATTTTACACCACACATTGTATTTCTTCTTTAGTTTAGTTTTGTCCCTGAGCATAGGCCAAGTGACACCGGTCGTTTATAAAAATTAAAATAATATCCGTTCTTTTACACGGTTATTTTTTTATTTGTATGGTTATGTAAACATTTTGTTGATGTATTTTGGTGGATACAGTCATCGATGAAGATCAGTGAAAAATTATAAGTTTAGCAATGACATTAAAAACTCGGAATATTCCTCAGCGTTATGAATAAGTATGTAAAAAGTTTAGAACAACATAATATTCGATAATGTTGGTTTGTTTGTTTGCTGGAGTGGGGTCTTTAGCGACCTTTTTGTGGCCTGATTATGACGGATGGAGCCGAAGAGAAGCTGCCATCCATTCTAAGAAAAATGCCCACAGCTTTTAATCTCCGGCAAACCTTTCCCAAACTTCTAAAAATTGACTTTGTCTGACGTGTTTTGTTCCGTATATTATATTTTGTACTACTTCTTTCTAAACATAACGTTAACGATGTTTGTTGCCGGATTATTTTCATCCACCAGCAACATATCGTCGCCGTAAAAGCAAAAGAGCTGAAGCGCCATTTTGGGAAGCTTACACCAGAGCACTTTAAAGTTTTTTTCGTTTTACAATAAAATACATAAGTTTTCATGCTTAGTTGGATTTAAAATAAATAACTTAGGTAACTCGATGCTCTCACCTGAAGCGACAAAAATCTAAAAAAAATCCCTAAATTGTGTCGTTTGAATCAAGCCTTCTCCCAAATAGTAAAATAAATTTAGATGACTTAAGGGCCACAAAAGTCTTCAGAATCAAACGAGAGTCAGAGCATTAGCAGAAAAAAAACTGATAAAAACTGCATATTTATCTCATTTTTGACAAAAGTGTCGCTTAAGCCCTTCTGCCTTTCCAGCGACGATATAGATGTTAAGATGCTTCGCTTGTGAAATCGCAGCATCATCCCGATGGAAACAATGTAGTTACATTGAGCGATCGTCCTTGGTAGTGTTGTTATTACGCAATATAATAATTTCCTGTGTAAGTACGTACGTACGTACGAGTGTGAATTTTTCAATTTTGGAACTGGAATTATTACCTGCCTAATGTAGTACCAACCCATTGTGTATTTTAGCAGACATTATTCCATATTTGAAATAGGAACTAATTTTTATTCTTGGCAAGTCAAGTTATATCCGTTGATTTTTCACGGGCAACAACTTGTGTTGGGATAAATATACGTAATAAAAAATAACCTAACATTTTAAAAATAATTTCAAAAATAACTACGTAGGTATCAATATATATCTAACCACAAAGCGATTGATTTTACAAAATTATTCAAATATGTTTTCAGAACGTTTTATTTTCGTATATTTTTAACTTGCTAATTACGATTTAAATGAAATGTTGAAATAATTTTAAACGGATTAACGGCTAGTTGTAGTTTCCAATGATATCCTTACTGGTATGGAAAGATGAAAAAGTTGCATTTACCTATAAACTTGCAGCAGAATGTTCTGGGTTGTTTTTAGTGCCACAGAGAGTAGACGTGTCCGTCGTACGCAATGCGAGCGTCGATAGCATAAAGCATAGATAGACGATTTATGACTGAGAATGAAGGAAAGAGTGTGTGTCAAAACATATTTATATGGTGGTCCATCCTCTGCCTACCCGTGCGAGGAAATAGCGCGATGGTTAAGTTTATTTCTTTATTTATATACGCCAGTTTAAGACTTTTTACGGAAATATTATCAATTTGTTTTTTAACAATAAACGCATCAACAGTGCAAAAAATATTGTTAAAGCAAATAAAAATAAAATATTGCAAATGAAAACAAAAAATAGCATTGAATAAATAACAGTTTCAAAAATATTGTAATAGAAATGAAAAAATAATATTGAATAACAGGTCCAGAGTTGAATAATTTTCTCAATTAGTTTAGCTCTACCAGATGAAAAAAAATGTACCGAGGTATACTTAAAGTGTGATATTGACGTGCTAAATATATCAACGACATCGGAGTATTTGTTTCCCAGATGTTGAATTTGTCGCATAGGAGTGTTAAATTGTGAGGTTGAAGCAGAATTGTTACAACAGTATGGCAGGTACTGCTTTGTAACCGTCCTGCCAGGAACATGAAATGCAATCAAGTATAATAGTTGAGGGCTGTCAATCATTTAATTTATAATTTTAAATAAGCAAGTCAGTTAATACAACTTTTAATTTAAATAACGAAAGCCTACGCTGCACAAGTTTGAGAATCCTCGAGCCAATCGAGTTATGATTTACGTCCAGACCTTGACAAACATTTTGTGACATTTTGTTTTTACAAAACACGCCGCTTGCAGGGGCCATATTTTCAGAGGTCCAAATGACAATGATGGTATAAAATTCGCCTAGTCACCGCATCCGCTCGGCTACCAGACCCATTGTTAAGTTTCAGGACCTCCTTGGAGAGGTGTATTAATATAAATATCACTCCAACCGATAACGTCCTTAAAACGATAGGGTTCGGATCTCAGATCAATAATATACAGGAGGGATAACTTTGCAAAACAGTATAGTCAGATTTTTTTTTCCTGGCTCGGGCGTGACTAGGGTTTTCATGAACACATCTTTTAACATCCATCCTTTTAACACATGTCGGCATAATGTTTTGTTTATTTTTATAGCCACTTTTTCACAGTATTGTTATCAACAAAAATATAGGATATTACCTCAAAAACCGTTGAGTTATGTCGCATAACAAAACGTAGTGGGCGGAGCCGCCGGAGACGCGGGAGACGGAAAACATGCTTACATACCTAAAAGCGGTGCGATATTATGTGACAACTTGTATTGTCTCTTTCTCTCTCGCGGTTTACGACGTAAAAATATGTAGAAAGCGATTTACCGTAAATTTGTTTATTTGGGTAAAATTATTTAGCTCTCTCTCCGTAAATATTCTTATTCCAAGGTTCGGATTCTATCGTTTTCACTTAGGATCATAAACATACCGACAGGATATTATTTTGCTCATAAGACATACGATAGACAGTTTTTTTTTTTCATCGTGAAGGCGATTTTTTAAAATGATATTATCATTAATCTGATGCTTTACACATTGTTTTTATAGCTTACCACACAAGGCTCATAGCTGTCCGAAACCAGTGGGACTATGGCCTCCCCTATTCAGGATATATTGTGGGGTTGAAGGAATTTGGGAGGTTAAATTGAGGAGGCTGAAGAGAAATGGGGATGTACCAGGCTTTTCAAGTATGGTCACCAAACACGGCTAAAGCCATTTCAAGCGACGTTTCGAATCTGAATGGTGGTCTTTCACCAGGGCAATACTATGATCATCTACCACTCTTCCCTCAAATTAACACGTATCATTATTATCTTTGTTAATAATTAATGAAGTATTTAAAGATAGAAGTGTAATAATATGCACCCACCATTACGTAAACACGATAAAGTTAATGAAGCCGTTAAAAGTAAAAAGCTTCATTACAAATTTAAGTGTGGTGTTCTGTAAGTCGGACAATTAAAAGCTCTTTATCGCCGTCTGATAAATCTTCAGCTCTGCAAGAAGGAGTGGATGGTCTGAGCTTTTTCATATAAACTTTTACTTAAAAAATGCGGTCAAGTTTTTCTAAGGGCCAAATTTTATTATTCGCTCTCTAATTCTAAAAAATTAAACCAATTTGTATAAATTTGTTGTTATCAGGGCAAATAAAGTTTTATCAGGGCAGTAAATAAAAATTAATTAATCAAATAATATCAATAAACTGCAACGTAAATATGAAACAGAAAAAGCCAGAAAATAAAAGAATAACAATCGCGACCGAGACTCGAACTCGAATCCTCTACTATTTCCGGGAGTAACGCATCTGTCAATCGAGCCACCGAGACCTTATTAGAAACCGACATTTTAATAGATCTCATACTTCATTGAAAGTAATTCATATTATTTTTCAATTTCTTCCGATTTTACTGCCATTTTTGTACTAATGAGGCGTTACTCCTGGATAGAGTAAAGGTTCCGAGTTTGAGTCTCGGTCGTGATCGTTAATCTTTTATTTTCTCACTTTTTCTATTTCATATGTACGTTGAAGGTTATTGATAATATGTCAATAATTAATACAAAAAAAATAATAATCATAAAAGCTTTGAAGTTTATTCTAATTTAAAATTAAAATTAACCATCAAAAGTACAAAAAACAATTTATCCGAAGCAGCTACAAATCTGGAAAAGCTCTTTCATCATTAATTATACACAATTCGCACTATTTGGAATTTTTGGGTAAGCGATACTATTTTGAACTCCAACTTCATTTCCATAACGGGCTATGGAACTATAGAAGCCATACAAAAGACAAGTTGTTATTTATATTGTGTGTTCTATATTTTGCAATTGTTTGGTAAGAAAACTAATTTTAAAAAATATATTGATTGGTCTAGTCCGTAAAAATGTATTGCTATTTATTGTTATTTGTCGAAAAAAAATGATAAAAAATGATAGATTTAAAAGCTTAAAAAACTTTTCACTGACACTCGTAATACCAAATATAATGCATCTAGATGTATTGTTAAAGATTTGTATATCATGGTAAGTTTATATAACGCCGTTTTTGTGAAATATCACATCGAGGGCATTTATACTCGTATTTACTGATAAAAGTCATGTAGGTATCTTAACCAGAATTAAGGCAAACACAGCACTAACACAGATGCATTGCTTGCATGCAGCATGTGTTATACTTATTATTTCACTTCATAAAACAAAATTCCATTGAAATTAAAAAGAACACACTGGAAAACTTTACGAATATTATATTTAGAACATAAACACTTGTTGTCTCTTTCTCGCTAAAACAATAAGCAGACGTGATAAGACAAGGGTGATTATTCGTAAGAACATTACTGCTGGAAGTTTATATATTTATTTATAAATTAACGGACTAAAGTCCAATTACAAAAAATACATATAAAACACGAAATGGAAAAAAGAGTTAAAAAAAAATATATATATATTAAATTTAATTAAATAATAAAAGTTAATACATTTGCAACAATATACACAATTCAAAGTTGGTGTTGTTTGGGTCAACTCAAATTGTGTGACCTGTACTTATGCATTTTTAGAATTTCTGTCAAAAATGATAAATTTATGTCTCAGTACCTTCCCTTTGAGCTTTTGCGTAGAAAGCTAAACTAAATGTTTTCCCAAAACCGCTTGACCCTATCCTTGTAAAATTTAAATCGTTCTCCTAAACGTATCGCAGGACACATTCTATCCGAGATTGTATCTGCTTTCAATATTTAACTCTGCTCGCTACAACACGGTTGGACCAAAAATGAAACCACTGACTTCAGAGGATACGAACTTTGGAGTAAGAATATAATAAAGAGACAGTTAAACATTTACAAATTTACGATAAATACCTATCTCCAGGTTTTTACGTCGTAAGCCGTAAGCGAGAAAGAGACAAGACAAGTTGTCACATAATTGTTTTATTGACTCACCTTTTCTGTTGCAACTTATCCAGTTCAACATTCCTTGCCGTAGACTCAGAAACAATGAATTGCTGTTCCTCAATCATCACAATACTAATTACGGGTATAATTCTCCAATGTCCAGAATGTCAAGACTTGTTAACTCAAGCCATGGTCTTGAAATTTTTGGTAGCAGTCTAAATGATTTTCGTCATTCTTTACGACTCTACCAAAACTTTGACTAAGACCATGTTCTCTTATGTTTATTTTGCCTTTTTGTTTTGATCTCAATTTAAATATTTCTCTCTGTTAAAGTTTCGTGTTTTATATGTAAAATAAACAAAACAATAAATAAATAAATCGACCACTTTTAGGTGTTAGCAATTTTCCATCTCCGACGTGTCCGGTGACTCTACCCGTTTTGCCACGCCTGACGGTTTTTGAAAAAATATCCTATATTTTTACCTTGATAAAAAATACTGTGTGTTTTACAAATAAACAAAACTTTATGTCGACATGTGCTATGAATGGATCTAAAAAGGTATGTCCACGAAAACCCTAGGCACGCCTGAGTTGAAAAAAATCAATAATCCTAACTACACTGTTTCGCAAAGCTATCCCTTCTGTATGTTATTGCTCTGAGATATGGACACTGGCTCATTTAAAATGTATCTTTAAACAATAATCAGTTACAATTTTAACAAATTTACTGTGAGAAAAAAAAATGATTGCTACGTGTTTGGCTTTGAGTTTGGAAGCTGCGGGTTTGTTTCCTGTTACAACGTATATTTGCCTCACATTAGAATGATATAAAATGGTCGTATCCAACCTGATGGTTGTCACTTTGATTAACAGAGAAGATTTTCAAAGACGGCTTAAACCTTGACCAAGCCAATAAACACTTCAAAATGGATAGAAACTCACTGAAGGAGTTAGAACGACTATTAAAAGGACACTATCACCTCAAAGAGACATACAGCTTTTGGGAATTAAAATCACTTCTAGAAAATGTGATGTAGACAAAAAATTGCTCATTCATACATAGTGCCAATAGGACATTGACCTTGCTTTGATGGGAAGCTGGTTTGGGAACCTGAAGAGTTGAATACCACGTTGTAAAAATCAAAAACATGACCAAACACCTATTGATAACCCCTGAAAGGCTTAGAAATATACAATTCTGTGCCAAATGTAAAATGTGGTGCCAAATATAATGTTGACGTCAAATATAGCCTAGTATCTCCATCTCGGGTTATGGGACGTCATATGGATAATATTGGGAGGGATCCTTGGATGTAAATTAGAACAAAAAATTACCTCATAATCACAGAAAACCTGTATACTCGTATTTACTAAAATCAAGGATGACTTTTTTATGTGACAAGGAGAGAACACAAACTCACTAATCAATAAAGTTTGGTTTAGTGAAAACATTATTTTTTATATATTCGTTTCTCTTTTTTTTATTTTATATGAATACCGCACAAGAGATTCAACTGCTTCCAACCGTCTAGAGTCAGTGAGACAATGGCATCCCCAAATGGGGTATGTTGTGAGGCTGAAGGTAGTGGGGAGGGGAACGAGATTGGAAAAAGGAAGGTTGGGAAGTATCTGGCTATTCAGATCTGGTCACCAAACACGGCTAAAGCCATTTCAAGCAACGTTTTGATTTTGAATCTCTTGTACGATGAAGAACGGCCGGGACGTTATTAACACTTGCCCGGTGATAGACATATCGTAAAATAACTTATATTGCAACGGCCGGTATTGTAGGGTGGCATAATGCATATTAGCGGAGGTGATCCCGGTCTTCTTGTTGTCTCTGGCGGTGTTACCAGTCAATTCAGACACTTTGGCGTAGTTGGTATCCGTTTTTTTATAAGAGAACACACTTCTCTCTATCTTCAGACTTCCAAGAAATGTTGGTGTTCCGATCCACTAGGTAGAACCCGTTAATACTCCGCACTCACCTTTGTGAGTTCGTCGGCAGACGATTCCACTGCGTGTGAAAATATTTAGGCCATCCGTTTTCTTGTTTTTTTTCTTGCCGCGCACCGACCAGATTCAGTTTTCTGGGCCGTTTCGCTCTAGAGATAGCCATATTTTAATAGAGATGGGGCGCGTATAATAGTATAGTGCAGTAAGTACTTTTCCTTAACTACCACCCCTTCCCTTCCACCTTCCTCTACCCCCACCAAAGTTAAGTTACCAAATTGTGTATATATCGCTGTGCTAGTTCAATACTATAACAAGTAAAAAAAATGTATATATTTATGGGTGTCTTCTGATTCCTAATGTTTTACATAAACTTAGAGTAGATATAGTGGTACCTATCCAAGGCAGTGTAGTCAGTTTTTGATGATTTTTATCGGACTCGGCAGACCTGGGCGTGGCTAGAACGAGGGCTTGGGTATTCTATACATCCATCTTGCATATGTGGACATAATGTTTTGGTTCATTCGTATAACCACTTTTTACAGTATTGTTATCAACAAAAATATAGCATATAGCCTTAAATACCGTTTAGTTGTGTCGAGTTTAGTCGCATATGAAAACATGTGGGTGGAGTCACTGGAGACGCAAGAGACCAAGATCGTTCTTACGGTACATAAAAGCGGTGTGTGTATTTTGTTGTCTCTTTCTCTCTCATGGTGTACGACGTAAAAACCCAGAGAAAGTGATTTATCGCAAGTTTGTATAGGTTGGGTATAAAGAATAAGCTCTCTCTCCCATACATTGTTTCTCACAGGTTATACACATATTATTTATGTTGTCACACTTTATTTATAATATTTGTCATCAGCAGAGGAAAATTCATAATTGGCCTGATTTGTTAATTTTATTATATTGTAAGTTGCTGTTAATTTTTCCAATATAAATAAATAAATAACTTTATATGTTACATCCTGATGATCTGAACATCATGTGTTTTTGTCTTGACTGCTTATAGGAGCAATGAAAACCATCTACGTTTATTTTTTTTATTTGTGGGTTATACCTACCAACCTTCAAAGCTTTCTGCATACATTTTATAATTATATCTATACGACTACTGTATAAGTAATCACCGAGCGAGTTTTCGCTCAACTACTGTCATAATTTTTCTAAATCCTTTTCGTATCAACAATCTAATTTTGTTTGAACAACTCGACGCGTCCCTTAATTGGTGTCAGCCTTGTCGAATGAAACCCAAATTGGTTAGGTACGGTTACCGGCCTGTGATGGCGGCCACCATTTAATTCCTTAGCGAGTTGACTTCGTCTGAAGGGAAATTTGTAAAAAGCGTATTTATTTATTGTTTTACGCTTTCGTTGGTGAGAGAACCCATATAAAGATGTTAATAGTGGATTTATTTATTGGTGGATAGAGAGGTACTCGAAACGTGAATACATAAAATTGATTGTTGAGTTAAAGCTATCAACATTTCACTTCATACCAAGATTTTAATCTATAAAAATAAATAAAAGTAAAAATTCCCGGCTAAGAAATTTAGATTTTAGATAAACAATATAAGATTATGTATTGACAATTTGAATATATATTATTTTTAAAAAATTTGATGTCGTAATTAATGTCAAAGGTATTAAGAATTCCAATGGTCTACGTCAATGATAAAGTTTAAACAAAAACAGCTCACTTAATAAAAAAAATACTATCCATAAAATTGACGTACCTATAAAAGAATCCAACTGGCCTAAGATAAATAATACTTTAGTTTGGAGAAAGCAATTACTTTGTGGTTTGACATATTTAAAGAAATTAAAAAATAACTTTGTATAAGACCACGAATATTATTTTAATTTTTATGACCGACTGGTTTCGCTTAGCCTATGCATCATCGGTTTCTTTTTCTCTATTCTTATATTTTTTTATTGTTTCATTTTTGTTTTGTTATTTTTTTGTTTATTTTTTTACAATTTGTTCTCCCTCTGTATGTATATATAACCGCACACTTTGTATTTTTTGTTTATTTCGATTTTGTACCTCTTGTCTTATAGAAAGTTGTTTTTTCATTTCTTATAAATAATACTGTATCTTAAAGTTCAATTAACAATATCAGTTATTATCGTCAAGATTTTCACCTATTTCGAACTAGTGAATCTTTTTCCACAATTTTGTAAGAATGTTTTGCAGAAGAAATTATTAGAAAAATAAAGTATAAACCTGACCTGTCATGTCTAGTCACTGAACATCGCTATGCTACTGTAATTTCACTGGTGAAAAATTATGTTTCATTCTGAATAATCCAAAATTAAAAATATAATGTTAATGCTACCGTTTTCATTGAACACTCCATATATGTTCTTCTATACATCTTTAAAAACGCCTTAAAAATTTATTTTATAATGTTCTTAAAATGAATAAAAGAAATTAATTGAATTGAAATGAATCGTCACCTTATGCTCGTTTAAAGTAAGAGCAAATCTGCATATTTCTTTATCACTTTTTATGTGACAACCTCATAGCAACTACTTGGAACCAGTGAGACTACGGCATCCTAAGAGGCTAAAGGAATGTAACGAGGGAAATAATAGAATACCCAACAAACAGCTTTTGATTAAACATTACGAAAGATTTAAAACTGATAGTCAAACAACTACATCATAAGTGAATTCAATAAACTATTTCTAAATTGATGGTGAATTTTCAACAAATAGCTAATGAAATAACGAACAAAGTTTCATTGCAAGAACATCATTAAACCACTTCATCTATTCACTAACCTTCCTTTATTGTTTCTTTAACCATAGACAACTTAATGACCCAATAATAATAATCATTATTATTGTGGACGGGTATATAAAACAATATATACACGTTTAGACTGCCACAATGAAGAAAGAACCGTAGTGGATATGTTAGTAGAGCTCGACCGACAAGATTAAAAAGCAGACTACAGTCAAACAAAAATAACATTTGAGCTTATTGTTCAGTTTTCAGTATATTTAGGTATCGTGAGTAGCCCCAGCTAGGTCTTTGTTAGATCTTTCTGTATGGTTGACTTTCCAATAGACTAACTTTCCTTCAAATCTATATCCCAAATCCAAAATCAGATTTTCCAAAAAAATCCATTGAATCACTTAAATCACAGATTTCAACAATCACTTCATTTACCTTCGAAAATAAAATTTAAGCTTTCTGTCGATAGACAGAATATCTCATATTTTTTACCAAGGAAACCGTATTTTGTGCAAGTATTACCAACACATAATATTCTTTTAATTAATCAGTACAGTTTTTTTTTCTATGCCTGGTATATAAATTTTGTCACTGAATGACACACGTAGTTTTAAATCAGAAGTATTTTTTTTACAAAAATGAAATTTCCAAAAAATAGGATAGAACGAGGTCAGAGAAGCTTTTGATTACCACTTCTTCCATACGTGGTTCAGAACCGCGTGATCCAATGCAGATTTCGATGTTTACGACATCTTCAGTTTTAAATACAATTTAACCATTAAAATTATTCAAATTTGAACGCTTGAAAATAAGTAAAAATAATAAAATAATATCCATCTATATGTGTGAATATATACAACAACACACTATGTATTTTTGTTTAGTTTCATTTTTTACCCTGATTATAATGATGCTTAGGCTAAGTAAAACCGGTCGGTCACAAAAAAAAATGAAATTAAATATGTGATCCTAATACAAAGTTATTTTTTAATTTTCATTAAATATGTCAAATCACAAAGTGATTGCTTTCTACGAAAATACAAGAATAATTAATTAAAGACTGGCTTTTCTTACATAATTAACCTAGAATACAACCATCATTGGTCCACATTCATCAACAATTTAGTATCGTTCGTTTCTAACAATAAACGTGGCCACTAAATTGTTTGTTACTGGCCCATTTTACTGCCCCAAATGACCTAAACCAACTCTATTAAAGGCCACTTTACTGGCCGTTGAGTTTACAACTCCTTGTTAGGTCGGACAGACTGTCTACTTGGGCCGAATACCTCTGGATTGAGATGGGCTATGATTATATCGAGGTTTTTATTGCACCTGGTGTAAAAATGTTTATTGTGGCCTCAGACCAGATCAGATACGGAACGGGGAAAAATAATTTGGTATATCATAGACGTGACAGGGTGTACTGATTTAAAGAATAAAGTTCCTATCTTGTCTAATATATTCAATTATAAGAGCAAGATAAGTATTGACTTACTTACAAGCAATACAACCAAGCAACATAAATTTCATGAAAACCCCATTCAGGATCGAAACGTTGCTTGAAATGGTTTTAGCAAGTCGTGTTTAGTGACCAGATCTTAATAGCTAGGTATTTTTCAACCTTATCCTTTTCCATCTCTTTCCTCTCCCCACTCCCTTCAGCCGCACAATACAGCCTGATTAGAATTGCCATAGTCCCATTATATTATAGAGTAACTGAAAGATTAACTGAGAAAGTAACTGTTGGTGTCAGCATACCCATTATTGTTGCGAGTCCAGTATAATTGTTTTTATTTTATTTTTTATCATTTTACTTGAACATACATTTTTTTGTTAGTTGGTAAATTGCCCATCCCACTAGGCATAAGCCTGTGTTTGGATGGCAATTTTCAAAAGTGTTTTTTTAGCTACATAGTAACATGTTAATATCGAAAATATAGTACATTCATAATAAAAACAAAAATAATATAAGTAAATGACAAATTTGAAGATATAGAAACAACATATTAAGAACTAAATTAAACTTGGTTCTTAAGGTGAGTAATGATATTGCTTTTAAAGGAGCTTTTTGTTTTTATGTTTCTGATGGTGCTCGGCAGAGAATTGAATTGCTTTAGTGGCGTTGTACTTAAAAGCTTTTTGCCCGTGAGCGGTTTTATGGGCTGTATCATATTGTCGGTTATACAATGATTTTTTTTTAAATGCACTATTCATTTATTTTTTACTTTTTACACTGATTACCGCACAAGAGTCCCAACTGCTCTAAACCGTCTGAGGGGATGCCAGAGTGAGTGAGACTATGGCATCCCCAATCGGGGTATGTGGTGAGGCTGAAGTTAGTAAGGAGGAGAAAGAGATGGGTAAAAGGAAGGTTGGGAAGTACCTGGCTATTCAGATCTGGTCACCAAACACGGCTAAAGATATTTTAAGCAACGTTTCGATTCTGAATGGTGGTCAGTCATCAGGGCGATACTTAGAGTATCTACCACTATGGAATATGCCGCAAATACACTTTTAAAGGAATAAGTCAAGGAATAGTCTGATCAACTTTTTGCATTTGTATTTGAGAGAGCGAATTACATCAAATTTGTCATCATCAAATCAAACAAACGAAAAAATGACATTAATTAGAGAACTTGTAAAATTAAGTACATTTTCTATGTTTTTCTTTTTACTAACTACTGATAGGAATTTAACAAAAAAATAACAATTAAAACCTAAAATTCTAATACAATATCTTAAAATTACGTAGGTATATAGTTTATGTTTTTGTCGGTGATTACTTAGTATCGTCCGACCAATTATTTTCACCTCTAAATGTAATATATTATGGAATCTGCTGTAATAAAAAAAAATGCGTACACTAAAAAAATATATATTTTGGAAACCACTGTAATTGTAGAAATCTATTTCGTGAGAACCGTGTATAAATATTTAAAAAAAAAAAAAAACATTTTCCTATCATAAAACACCCATCATAATTATATTTCGGTACCATTTATTACTCGTGTACCTACCCATAATAGGCTCTCTGATATAGTTATTTGTGGTCACATTTATTTTTATCTCGGCAAGAACAACTGTTTACCCATTGAATCGTAAAGTTTATGAGAACGTTTCTCAAACTAGAAAAAAATGCACTCGTATCCGGAGACTTGTCGTTATAAAATATAATACGATAGGTTCGTTGCAAAAAGGGTAATGGTATATTAATTGTCATTATTAATTGAAACCCTCTGTCGGATCTGAAGCTGCGATAAAACATCGATTGGGTTTTCAGCTTCAGATGAATTTGGAAAATAGTGGACTGTAAACGAAAAACTACTTGATGGAAGTGTCTAATTGTAGCTTGTGAAAAGATTATGGAATAAGGGAAAAATGGTAAGCCATTCACTCACCGATGTAGTTGGAGTTGAAAGTTCCTGAAACATGTTTACACAATTGTATTTTTAACGAAACGAAAACACCACACCGATTTTAGTCTTCTTAATACACAACACCACATTTATTTTATATTATTTGGAGAACAAATCGACAAACTGATAAACGAGCAAAAAAATACAGCGGGCAACACGTAAACACATCGAACTCTTCTGTTTGATTGTCAATTGTTTCGAACACGGTGTTGTTGAATACGGAAATCGAATGGCGAAATGGTTGAATAGGTAGAGAACTTGGATGAAAAAACATCACGGTAAGAACATAACAAATTATCACTTTGAATTGCAACACTCACAGTAACACTCTAAATAAAATTCTATAAAATTAGGTTGAAGGGTACGATCTTTAAAGTTTTGCTTTCGGGCTACCACAAGGTCCAATGTAAGGCCCTCTTCTGACAACGTAAGTTTTGTCAGAATTAAAAGCAGTAATCAGTAAAATCGCAACTCGGGAATTTTTGTGTTTCTTTAAAAATAAAAACTAATGTGTACGAGTACATCTACATTGACAATCAAAATAAATAGGTATATGTGCACAGTGATCATTATTATTTTTCAATCAGATTAAATAACCAATTAAAATATGAATAATAAAAAGGATTCCATATTTGAAAGAAAATTTAATTAACACGTTATCATTTTTACTTTATCTCCTAATGATTCTGTTGAAAGAATTAATCTACAATTTTCAAGTTTTCAGTTTTCAAGACACCGATACCCAATCAAATTGCTCCCTCACGCCCGCCAATTAAAACACATGTCGCTGGGGTGATACTGATGCTATCTACCCACCTTCATGGCATGTCGTGGAATGTACGGTATGCAGCAGTACCTAAATGATGATATATAGTTACACCACGTTTGCTTGGGTGTTGAGGGGAACCACCCTTATATTTGTGCACTTTAGGAATCACTTTAGTAAGAATTTCTTCGGTAGAGAAATTTAAGTAATTATTTTATTGGGAACAAATAGAATTAATTTGTGAGGGATAGTTAACTGGACGTAGTTACGCAGGAAGCGTCCAACCCACAATTTGCCAAAATCGAGTTTTAAATATTTTCCTATAGATAAATACGAGATTTATATCTGCTGTAAGCATCCAAGCTCAAAATGCCATAAATTTTTGGAAATTATTTTTTTTTACTATTGCACATTGCAGATATTTGACTTAAATTGAAGTTTAAAAATATTATAAAATGTAGGATAACATAAGAAATACATTTTCTTTACTAATCACATTATTAGATTATAAATTACATATTTACAATAATGCTCACAAAGAACAAAACACTGATATTTACTTTAAAATGCCGATTACGCATATTGATGTTTTTTTATCGTCATATTTTCAAACGCTTTTTTCTCAGTTAAATCTTTTTGGGGTTGGATGCTTTCTGCATAATTACGTCCAATTGTGCATTATAATAGGAAAATCCTTTTTGACTTGTTGACGAAGCAGATACCTTTTATTTGTAACAAATAATGATTCAATTAGTCTATTTTCACACATGGTATTAAAATAAAACGAGTTGTATATTTAAGTATCGTTGCTTACAATGTCTTTATCCATGTTTGGTGACCAGAACTGAATAGACTGGCACTTCTCAACCATCTTCTTTCATATCTACAAGGTACTTTTCTTTTTGACATTTTTTAGTCTCGCAATATTTCCCAAGCGAGGATGCCATACCCCCTCTAGATCGGGGCAGTCGACACCCTTTGTCGTATTACATAAAAAATACACTGATTAATCAAAAAAGAGTGTTGCAACTCGGACTGCTGAATAAAACTGAAAGCGAAACCTTAAAATTATATTTTTAGAGCCACAAAAGCTTTCCCGATCTCTTGTTTTATGACACCCGATGATATCAATGATGACGAATGCCCTATGAAGAATCATGGACCACAAGACGCTGCGCAGCCCATTACGGTCACATTTGCTGACGGGTTGTAGCAGGAAATATATCCTCGCCTCAAATCTGACGACAGAATGATCTACGTCCTTGGATGCGCATTACAAGCTTGTAGGGCAACGTTGGGCGTTGTTTTGGGTTGGAGAGCTTTCGCATAATAAGATATTTGCATAAATATATCTAGTTTACCTTACCTAACCTAACTATTAAAGGAGGGATTTCTCTTTTGTTGTTGAAAGCAGTGGGCCTAAGTTGTTTCCCCACCTAACGTGACCGAACATAATTTTGATTTACGGCCTCCATAGTCGAGTGGTAAGACGCTCGACTACGTATCCAAAGGTCGCGGGTTCTAGCCCGGCGTGCGCAAATAACTTTTATTTAATTAGTATGTGTCATAACACATTTGATTCATATAAAATAATAAACGAAGGATAAACATAATTCTCATTAAATCATGACAAGACCCCAATAAAACCTGATGAAGAGGTGGTAATAAAACTCCCGGTATAATGGTAGCACAATGTTAACTAATGCACTTCCACACGCTTTAAAAAAAAAGCTTTTAGAGTTATTTGCAAGTTTCTTTTGAAAGTAATTCCTTATCTGATCAATGTTTAATTTTACATTGGTTTGGTAGTATAAGTGCCATATTGCGTATATTAATTATTTATAAACTAACGTACTATTGTCTAATTACAATAAAATACATAACACGAAATGGGAAAAAAGAGCAACAGAGAAAGAATAGCACAAACATATTTTTATAATGAAGCAATGACAAAAATAGGACAAAATAAATATTAGAAAGAATATTCAAATCAAAGCCAAAGTCAATTTAAAGTTTTGTTAGAGTCGTAAAGAATGAAAAAAATCATTTACTGATACCAAAATATCAAGACCATGGCTTGAGTTAACAAGTCTCTACATTCTGGACAGTGGAGAATTGTACCCATTATTAGTAGAGTGATGATTGAGGAACATCGATTCATTGTTTCTGAATCTACAACAAGGAATTTTGAATGAATGTAACATAGTTATGAGTAGCTACCCCCTACATCTGTCATAACTAAATATAATGTGTTTTATAGTAATAGCGAACTTAAGGCACCTACAGGTTAATTTAAAAAAATACCAATCAGTCTATAGAAGCATAAGGGGAAACCCAAAACAGAACATAGAAATTACCCTTGGAAAACGGTGTAACCCAAATAAGGCCGCATTCCGACTATTAACAGTTTAAATGTGATGTGAATAATCTTCCACTTCCAAATTCAAGCGGAGCCGGGGAACAAATAGCCCCGGATGATGTGCTCAGTTCCAAAACGAAAAAATAGCAACACGAACGCTCCTGAAAAGAGGGACAAAAAATCCACGCGGAATCCGTCAGGCGGCGAAAGGCGAACAAAGCCAGCTTGGTATTTTTACCATAAACAGAGCTATTGTGTCGAAAAATTTATACAAGAAGCGGCCGCCATGTGTACGCTTTTCTGTCGCTTTTTGCACTTTTTTCGCGTCGGTTTTTACGACTCAAAGGCAAGAGTTACAGACAGACATGTGACGAGTTTCACATAGGTAAGACAAGGCGGGGGAATGTCGGGAAAGGAGGTGAAACAATGAGAAAACACGTGGTTTCTTTTATTTTACGTGTAATACAAACTGTAATGGCGAGCGCGATGCTTTGATGAACACAATAAATTTTGATATATTTGTAGTCGCAATATGTTGGTAAAACAATACATTTGGTGATTTTTTACGTACTACGTAAATATATATATTTTCTCGATATTTTGTGGGTCTCAAAAATTCCACGGAAAAAACCTAATAGACAAGACATGGAAAATCATGACCAAGTGGTTTCCTCAGTGAAACTGGCCCAGAGGCATACTTAGGTAAATTTACTGATGATGGCATAAAGTTGAAAAATGGTTGGAGCAGAATGGCAAGGTTTGAATGGTTTTTTGGCAAGACTGAATAAAAATGACTAAAAACCTTAGCCAGTGAATAACATTTTTGAACAAGCCAAATCCCACTGGAGTGTATCGCCGTAATGATGACAATGCGTGAACTAGTTGGTGCTTTAACAAAGTAATGGAAGACACACATCTTTCATTTGTCAGAAAATAAAAACTACTAACAGTAAGAAGAAATATATATTTTTTTAAACATAAACTTTTCTGTAGTTAACTTATTTTTTTAATTATTTGTTTTTTTTTTTTTATAAATAATATTTATTAGGACGGAAATGTGAAATTTTATTTGAAAGGGGCTTTATAACGAATGCCACCATAATATAAGCCGAAAGAAAACTTATTTCTGCAAATTCTACCCGAGCGTAATATTTTATTTATTTACTTTCACGGTGCATTAGTGGCTTTTGAGAACATGTATGAAGAAATAATTTACACAAACCTATTGAAAATAATACAAAAACAAAATATACCACAAGATGTAATAAAATAAACATAAGTTCTTCTGAATTTGTTTTAAGCATGACAAAACTGTCTCGAAAACAATCTGTAATATTTATCAATTAATTAAGGAATTAAAGATGTAATTGTTTTAAAAATATTAAGATTATCACCACAAATGTGGAATATCGAAATCATAATTGATTTTTAATATAATTTATGAAAAAAACAAGCAAGATTGGACCTACGTGTAAACCCTGTGGCACACAATTTTTTTCAATGTTTTTTTCCGCAAGGGGATTTTTTATTTTTACAATTTGTTTCTGACTAGTTAAAAAGTGCGTAAACCATGCTAATATGCTACCGCATATTCATAATTTTAAAAGAGACTGTAACAAGGGATTTCCCAAAATCTATATAACAACATCTTATAACTAATTTTAATGATTGATGACTGTCATTTTGATCAACATGAACAACTATTTATACAATGGAGTTCGATATTGTTTTGCAACATGATTCATAATTTTACGATATTATTCTTATTTTTTAATACAATGATAACTCACATACTAACAACCTTTCAGGTAATTTTAAAAAGTCGAGAAAAATAAACAAGTTTTTACAATTTTAAATACAATTAAGAAACAGTTCTACTTATCATTTCTCATCTTTAAGTCATTATTGTTAGGAGGCGTGCGCCAATATATATTTTAAAAATCTATTTGTTTTATTTCACACATTATTGGGTTAAATAATATATTGTTTATTTGCGGCACGTTCCAGAGTGGTAGATCGCTCTGGTGATAAACCGAAGAATCGAAGCATTGCTTGAAATAGCAATAGCCGTATTTAGTGACCAGATCAGAATAACCAGATATTTTTCAACCTTCCTCGTCATCTTCTTTCCTTTTCTATTCTCTTCATTCTCACAAATACCTTCAATTTGAAATGCGATAATCCCGCTGACTCCTGACAGTGTGGTAGCAGTGTTTTCTTGTGCGATGTTCACATTAAAACTACGCTAAGAAGACAAGTCAATACACCCAACAAAAATGTGTAACATTTTCAAAACAAAGTAAAAACTGTTATTTAGTAGCTTTTTTTCAACCTAACACACCATATAAATTATTATAAATTATGCCATTATGCCCAAATAATAAAAATGACCAAAAAATGTTTTTTACCACCTCAATCATTAGTTATTTATATGCGAACATGTGAAAGCTGTAAACCTATTTCTGTAAAGTTGGAAAAATTCAGACCAAAAGTTCAGTCAGATGAACAAATTTTTATCATTTTCATTACAAGGTTTGAAAGTTATCAACTAATGTGATAACAGGAGATGTTAAGTTACCTCAAAACATCCTGAAACCTCAAAATCATTGTACGTTTTTTGTTTATTCTCTGTAAAATATTGTTATTCGTTAGTCCTTGGCTCATTGCTAAGGATCGTAATCCTTGACATTGATCTAATTGCCCTGATGAACAAAACTCTTCCAATCCTCGTGGTTCTGCGTTTCATGGAGAGCCGCAGTAACAGACGTTCCTACCTGTGATATTTGATCAATCCAACGCATTGATAATATTCTTCTGCTTGTTCTGCCTTTTACTTTTCCAGTGACCATTTCTACTTCTTTAGGTGCTAGTTTTCAGTTTGGCGAGCAAACTATCCAAAAATATCTTAAGGCGGATAGTTGATATTAATAATAATTTATTTAATCGAATTAAAATTAACTTTAAAGCATTAATGTTTATTTATCATTAAATATTTAAATAAAATCAATAATCTAAAATACAAATATGAAACAGAAAAAAGGCAGAAACTAAAAAGAACAATGGTCACCAACCGAGACTCGAACTCGGAACCTCTACTATATAACTCTCGATATTTATCCAAGACACCATCTAGATATTCAATATGTGTTGGGGTAGAACTTTAAATATCACCAAAAGATGGCAGCCTTAAATCGGAAGAAATTGAAATATTAAATAATCTTCAATAGAAGTATAAGATCGTTTAAAAATGCCGCTTTCTAATAAGGTCTTTATGGCTCAATTGGCAGAGTATTACTCCCGGATAGAGTAGAGTTTTCGAGTTCGAGTCTCGGTCATGACCATTGTTCTTTTTAGTTTCCAGTTTTTTTTTCGTTTCATGTATGTGTTTTAAATTACTGATATTATTTAAATATTCAATAAAATATTTAATGAATCTCGTATTCACGAAAAACTGTAATTTAATATAATATAAATTAAATAAATAAATAAAATTAAGGTTCACAAAACAAAAACAAAAATTCAGGCAATGGTAAAAATCACGTCAATGGGAATTAATTCTTTCACGAATCAATAGGATTTCCCTATTGAATTCTCTCCTCACTGACGTAGAATATAATAAAACTTAATATTTTAGTTTTCAATCATTTCAAATTAAAACAGCCCAATTAATCCTAATAAAGAGCCAAAACTGTCGATGGATGAAATCTTTAATTTGTGCAAAAAATATACACCAGTGCGAAGTTGTTAACAAACCAAATCATTAAGCCGGCAAAATTCGAGACAACAGTTTGAAACCCTTAAACCGCTTAAGCCCAACCAATTTGGCATCACATAATACTGCACCTAATGGGAATACAACACCAAATTCCACTAATGCCTTGATCAAGATTGGGCACTCCAGACATTTCGTGGCGATCATTTCACCCTGATCACTTCGTAGAATCAATAATTGATACATCCCAGCTTAACACCTTCCCGGGACATTAAACAATTTAACACGATTAAATTTTATGGAAGGAAACAACGCTGAAACGTTGAAATTCTGGATACAAAAGGATAAAAGAAGCATTGCAGGTGGCAGTAAATTGTGCTCGAACAGGGATTCCGCAGGGACCCGGTTTGGGGCCACATTTCAGGACCCCAAATAGCTTGTTCCTATTTACATAAAAGGTTTTCAAAAAAACACCTAGTTTTGGGACTCTTTTCACCCTTTCCGTGACGTTGAATTTAATGTCCAAAAGTAAGGGTTTAGATAAAACGGCCTCCGTGGTGTGATGCTTTACACACTTGACCCTAATATCGAAGGTACGAGTTCAATTTCCGCTGTTTTTATAGTAAATACCGCACAAGAGTCCCAACTGCTCCTAACCATCTAGAGCCAGTGAGGCCATGGCATCCCCAATTGGGGTATGTTGTGAGGCTAAAAGTAGTAAGGAGGGAAAGGAGATGGGGAAGAGGAAGATTAGTAAGTATCTGAATATTCAGATCTAGTCAATAAACATGGCTAAAAGCCATTTCAAGCAACGTTTCGATTCCGAATGGTGGTCTTTCACCAGGGCGATACTTGTACACTCTATGCAGATTCTCAAAGAAATATTTATAAATTCTATTTGATACCCCAATAATGGGTAGGACGTTTGGCTAGTAATTGTATGGATTAGGTTTGACAACGGAAACCGATTTACTTCATTTTTAGATTTTTTTTGCAAATTAGAGAGGGAGAAAATTAACCACATCATTATTATCAAACCTATATTCAAAAATGGATCTTTGAATTGTCGAAAAATAAAACAGACGCCATATTACTTCTTTCACTTAAAAAAAAAAACAAAAAAAATCCATCGAATCCAAGACTATTTTTCTATACAGCGTGATTCAGGGTGCTACCGCAAAATTCAAGATGATTTTAGTAGATCGAAGTACTTCGAAGTCGAACTTCAATTGAAGTACTTGTAATGAAGAACTTCTCTATAGGCTTTGAAGTTCAATTTCCCAACTGAACTGCTGCAAATTGAAGTAGTTCTTTGTAATTTAACTTCCATTAAAGTATTTGTTCAATGAAATAAATTTAATGAAATGAATGAACGCTAAAATGAACTACCAACTTCAATTGAAGTATTTGTTCAATGAACAATGAATGAAGTAGGAACTGCTACCAAAAGAAATAGTTCTTTCAAAGCGGTCACAACGTTAGATTTTACATAAATAAATTCGTGAAAATATAAAGTTATTTTACTTTTTATATTTTATGACCCAAATAAAAAATTATGATTAATTTTGTAATTGCGTACGGTAACGCTTAGCCGATCCTTTATAGTAAACATTATACCGTCCACCACATGCAGTAATCCGTCGCTATTGGCTCACTAAATGTGAAATCTGTTTGACTAACCGTAACCTAACGACTAATTGGCTATGCACATACCTACTAATACAAATGGGCGGATACCTACTCCCATCCCACCAAACGTAAGCAAAGTCGCAATAACTATATAATTAAGCATCACGCCGTTTCCCCGGGAAAAAAAAGAAAGGAGGAACCACCATTCAACTCTGTCTTGGCACACACTCCTTGCTTCATTCACATTTATACATTGTCTCATACATACTCTTCACATGTTCAGACTCAAGTATTAAAAAAAAAACAAAAAACAAAAAGAAAGATAAACATTTCCGGGTTACGAATAACCTGACAATATTTAGAAAACTCACCATTTTAATAAGCGGAAAATGTCACTTGTGCAATGATGGCTTAGCTAGCAGAGGAATTAAACCCACGATGCCCGGGTGAGATTCCGACGCGTTTGTTCACTCAGCTACTAACCGGTCATTGATCATGCCATGATTCACTTTCCCTTCCCCGTCTCCTTCCCCTCCCTTCTACCTTCAGCCTCACAACATACCCCAATTGAAGATGCCATAGTTTCACTGGCTCTAGACGCTAAATAGCAGTAAGAACTCTTGTGCGGTATTCACTATAAATAAAATTAAAATATGTAGTAAGTACCTCCTGAATTTTCGCGGTACCACCATGAATCATGGTGTATAAACTGACAGCAAATTTAAAAAATTGACAATTTTTTTAAATTTGTTCGTTGAAAGGGTCAAATCCTTCAGTTCGTCACCATTCGGGCCGAGGCGGTGGACAAACCGATCATTTGTAGCGATAGGCGGCCAATTTGAATTCGGACTTTTTTAAGGTTTCGCGCGCAGCTTTTGCCGCGCGGCCTAATTTATTGGAGAGGGATCGAGAGGAACGTGTCGCCTCGAGGGAGATACTAAACCTGGTAGCAGAATAATTGAACTGAAAAGATTTGGCATTGTTTTTTTCATTGTATCCTTCGTATCACAAACTGTTACACGTAGGGTACGAAGAATAATTTGATTGACAATCCATACCTTCTGGAATGTTATAAGTTGTTTGTGCCAAACAACTACTGCCAGGGGCGACATCACGATCTGCTGTGAATTCCACATGGCAGAACAGACGTGTTGGCTCAGCACAGCATGACACGGGGTATTGCACTACTAAATAACATGTCTCTTGATATCTTCAACGTAAGTCCTTGAAGATTTCAAGAGACATGTTAAAAATATCTCTTAATTTACTTTTGTTGCTTTCTTGTGTTTTGTAAATGGACATATACAGTCTGTAATACACAAAAAGGGGGGTAACAGTTTTATGTTTTTTTTTAAATATTTAAATAATATCAATAATCTGAAACACAAATATGAAACAAAAAAAGCCGAAAATCGGAAGAAATTAAAAATCATTTTCAAAATTTTCAATAAAAATATGAGATTGATTAAAATGCCACTTTCTAATTAGGTTCCAATGGCCGAATTGGTTAAGGTGTTACTCCCTGATAGAGTGGAAGATCCGAATTCGAGTCTCGGTTGCGACCATTGTCTTTTTATTTCAGGTTTTTTTTTGTTTCATATTTGTGTTTTAGTAAAAAAAAAATTGTACAAAATGAACATTTTTTCACGTAATTCTAACAGTGGGTGTAATATAAATTGAATAAATGTACAATGTCTAGTTACTAGTTAATGATAATTACCTCCCTAATTTAGAAAGTTCGATTAAAAGGGAGATTATTTTTATTATTTAAATATTTAAATTATTATTAAATGTTGGTTCAAATAGTATGGGTGACATTAATCAAATAGATAGTGGAGAGAAAAAACACAATGGCAATAATAATCTTCGAAAGGGTATCTGGCGAATGATTCTGATCGCTTCATAATAATTAATAATATTTTAATGTTCCGTAAATATCCAATGATATTCTTTAGCAATAATAAACTTTTTTATTCGATTGTTGGTCTCCTTTTAGATGGTGTTTTCTCGTTTTTTTTCACAGTGAATACCGCACAAGAGTTCCAAGTGCTCTCAACCATCTGGAGCCGGTGGGACCATGGCATCTTATATTGGAGTATTTGTGAGGCTGAAGGTAGTGTGGAGAATAAATAGATGTGGAAGAGGAAGGTTGGTAAGTACCTGACTTTTCATTGATGGTCACCAAACACGGCTAAAGCCATTTCAATAAACGTTTCGATTTTGAGTGATGGTCTTTCACCAGGGTGATTCTTAGGGTATTTACCATTCTGGAACGTGCCGCAAATATATAATTATTTGGTTTTAATCAAGTGTGAAATAACACATATTTATCAAATTAAATCAAATGCGCACGCCGGAAATTGAACCGGCGATCTCTGGATTCGAAGTCGAGCGTCTTAACCACTCGACCACATTGGCCGTATATATGCTATTGTGTATCGTACGCTGATATTATGAGCTTTTATACTAAATTTACCCTGGTATCATAAGCCGTTATCATGATTTTGTATAACAGATATTATATGTAGGTGTGATATGTAAACATAATAATATATTGGAAGATATAGCAGAGGAAAACACTCCATAGTATGGCTTCGAAGGATGAATGCAGAGATTTTCTCCAGTGAGATTACCCAGATGATATCCCACCTTTGATATGAAAAGGAAACACAAGAAGAATGACAAATGTAATCTGCGTATCGTATGCCATCAATTTTTTTTTTTAATTTTCAATTTTTTTTTAAAATTTAATTTATTGTACAGAAATATGCATTTTTACTTAATACTAACAATTGTTCAAATATGCATTTTTACTTAATACTAACAGTTGTTAAAATATACATTTTTACTTAAAACTAACAGTTGTTATAACATTAATTCAGTTTATATACTATGTACAATGTTCTAGTTGAAAATGATAAATACCACCCTAATAAAGAAAATTCTTGTGCTTAGGGAGGGAGTACTATCATGGGTATCTTGTTATGTTATAATGTTATTTTTTATGATTAAAAAATGAATGTCAAATGAATATAATACATATTAGGTTATTTTATTGAAAAGTGTATTTTGGGGTTTTTTTTAATTCTTCGTAGTTGTTTACATCTATTAAGTCTTTGGGAAGTTTGTTGAAAATCTTAATTGCTGAGTAGGAATAGTGATGTTGTGCTGTTGTTGTGTTGAGTTTCGGGGTAATTATTTGGCCGAATGTTCTTGGTCTGGTGCTCACTGAATCCAAATTACTTTTTTCTTTGTGGATTTGAAGTAATGCATTTTTTATAAATATTTTTTTCAAATCTAAAACTTTGAATTCTTAAATAATTCGTTAGTAGAGTAATCTAATGGCTTTTTTAGGATTATTTTTATAAGTCTTCTTTGTACTATTTCAAGTGGAGCCAAAATAGTTTTATACGCACCTCCCAAGCCTATTATTCCGTATTGCAGAATTATTATACTCATTAACAATCAGTATTCACCAACCTTTCGTTATATAAATACATTGTCAATTCATATTTATAGAAATGCAACTGTAACCCATCTTAAATATAAAATAAAATAAATTAATATTCCAGATAGATATATAAAATAATAATACCAATAAATTAAAAGTAGCTTTTACCCTGTAACCATTAAAATCATGCAACAATACTGATGAATATAATTAAAGTAAAATCATTGTTTACTACCCCTGACATCCCCAAAAATAGTATATAAGCCGTAGGTTAACAACAACTTGTACTAGTCTGAAGTTGGCCGTCATAGGCTAAAACCGGTCCAGTCAAAAAATAAAAGTGGAATGAAGTTAAAAAATTGTTTTATTAAATCATTATTGCAGAATTGATTGGGCCAGTGCGTAGTAAGTTTGTAGTAATAAAGGTTTTTGTAAAATGGTTCTTAATTTTAGGAAAATGTAATATAGTTTACGTATTCTTTTTATAGTTTGTGTAATGTGCTCAGTCCACTTAATGTGATGGTCTATTGTAATACCTAGATATTTGATATGTTCCTTTTTAGTCAGTGTAGAGCAATTATAAGATTTGCAATTTTGAGGTAATCTACATTAAGAATAACTGAATCACGCGTATCATGCGCTGTTTTATACAGTAGCTCACACATCATGTCGTTGTTTACAAGCTGTACTATATCCATTATACGCCATTAGTATGAGTGTTTGATAGTTATTTTTCCTGTGTATCATATGCTGTTGTTATAAGTTTAGTACTAGCTGTATTTTGTGTATCATACGCTGATATTACAACATTACACGTACATCCTGACTATGAACCCTACGAAGACAATACGAATAAGAAGAATGAGTTGAAAATATTGTTTTGAATCGAAGAAGAAAAAATGGGAAATAAAGAAAAAGAGGAAAATAGATGAGGTATACTGACTTCTCAGGTCAGTTCACTAAACAAATGCTGCGAAAACCTTCATTGCAAAATACTTTTAAAAGTCAGTTTATTTCCATGCGAAGGATAACAATTTGTACGGTCTTATTCAGTGAATGTTATGTGTACACTAATGTCAGGTGAGCTGGATAAAAATATACTTGGTATGCTGTACGCCTGTATGTAGAAACCGCTGCCAAATCTCTACATCACTACCTGGATTAAAAAATCCATTGGAATGTGTTGTGTTTCCGGCCATGGTATTAAAAAAAAGCGTATTTTTCAAGAGAATTAGTTCAACTAAAATTCAATTCCAATTCAAAAAAAGATGCGTGAAATATCTTCTTAGTAATATTTTTGATAAAACTCAATTACGTTATATTGACACAATTGTGTTTTAATTTAAAATCTTTCACCACAAAGTTATTAATTTACTTTAATAGTACGTTCGTTTTTTTTATTTATTTTTAAAGTGAATACCACACTAGAGTCTCAACGGCTCCCAACCGTCTGGAGTCAGTGAGATTTTAGTAACCACGATCGGGGTATGTTATGAGGTTGAAGGTAGTGGGGAGGGAAAGGAAATGGTAAGAAGAAGGTTGGGAAGTACCTGGCTATTCCGATCTGGTCACCAAACACGGCTAAAGCCATTTCAAGCAACATTTCAATTCTGAGTGGTGGTCTTTCAGCAGGGTGATACTTAAAGTTTCTACCACTCGATTTAGGAACGTACCGCAAATATACTGCATATAATATTAGATGAATTAAATTGGTTATGACACGTATCAACTAACTAAAATTTAATAAAATGAAAAAACAACTGTGTATAAGACCACAGACAATTTTTTTTGACCAACTGGTTTCGCTTAGCCTAAGCATAATCAGGGTACAAAATTAAACTGTACAAAAATTACGAAGTATTTAATATTTACAATTTAAATGTTATTCTATTGTTTTCTCATTGTTCTGTTATTTTATGTTTTTATATTTTGTTCTCCCTCTTTATGTAGGTACAACCGCAGTTTTTGTATTTTTCGTTTAGTTTAATGTTGTACCCTAATAAAGCAAAACCAGTCGGTCATAAATAATATCCTTGGATAAAAATTATTTAAAAAATTATTTACCAAATATCGGACTACTGGACAAATTTAATTGATTATTAAGAATATCACTACAAATTTTAATGGCTTTCTTTATTTCTAGTGCTTCTAAATTATGTGATGATGATGATGCTTATACTAAGCGAAACCGGTCAGTCATAAAAATTAAATATGTGGTCTAATACAAAATTTTTTTTTTCATTTCTATAAAAATATTTAATATTTGGATAACTTGTATAACGCCATTTTTGTGAAAAATCACCACAAAGGCGCTGTACAAATTTTAAATTCTAGTTAATATTAATTCCTAGTTTATATTTTATATGTCAAACCACATAATAATTACTTTCTTCTGAAAAATAAAAGTTATTTTCCGGGCTTGTACCTCTAGATTCGTAGTCGAGCGTCTTACCACTCGACCATTTCTACTGCACTTTGTCTACTTTTTTCCTTCCCCTCCTAGTTATATGCCTCACTTTTTAACGATATTAATTACGCTTTACCTATATTTGATCACTAGGTCACAAGTTTTTCGGATTTTCATATTCCCTTTGCTCTTCACCCACGTTGTGATTAGTGAAAAACCAGTGTAAAATTGGACGTAGTTATGTAGAAATCGTCTAACCCACAATTTTCCAAAATCGAGTTATACATGTTTTCCTATAGATGAATACGACATTCATTTCTCCTGAAAACATTCAAGCTCCAAATGCAATAGATTTTTAGTAATTTATTTTTTTACTAACGTACATTGCAGATATTTGACTTAAATTGATGTTTAAAAGCATTATTAAATGTCATCCTTTTTTTTAATAAACACATTGATAGATTATAAATTACCTATTCATAATAATGATCTTAAAGAAAAAAACACTGATATTTACTTTACAAATGCCGATTACGCATATTGATGTTTTTTTTATCGTCATATTTTCAAGCGCCTTTTTATCTGTTTTATATTATTGGGGTTGGACGCTTTATGAATAACTATATATTTTTGTTTTATTCAATTTGGGCTGCTTCCAGACGACGCGCGACGCAACGCGAGGCAATAAAAAACGACGCATCAGATTAAGCTTTCGGCTGACGATTTTTTCTGCACCCGTCCGCGAAACTTCACACAAATCGTATATTTTTGAGAGGCTTTCGCGGCCGCTGTGAGAGTTGCTTGTCTTTTTCTTCTGGCCTGACTGGTTGTAAGTGTCGAACCTAAAGTTCTGGTTTCAGAATTTCAGAAATGTTGGTGTCTGGGTAGTTTAGTTACATTCTTGCTGAACATATATTACTTTCTCATTCTTTCAGTTCTTCAAGTATTGTAATAACATCATTACTTTAAGTACAATGCAACTTATGGAGATATAAACTCAACTTTACTTGTACGCATAAATGGTTTAAGAGAAGTATGTTACATTTTCGTAGAAAGCAATCACTTTGTGGTTTGACATATTTAATGGAATTAAATAAATAGCTTTAATAGTAATAATAATAATATTTGGATAATTTGTATAGCGCCGTTTTTGTGAAAAATCACCTCAAGGGCGCTGTACAAATCTTTATTTCTATTTAATATTAATTCTAGTTTATATAAATATACAGCATCATACTTACCTGGCAGGTCACTTCTGGCAGGACACAATCACCATATCATAATAACATAAAATTTAGAATAACCATATATTTTTTTTTTTGTTCTGTATTTTAGCTTTGTACTCGTATAAGGCCACAGATTTTAATTTAAATTTTTTACGACAGATTGGTTTCACTTAGCCTAAACACTGTCAATTAAAATAATTTATATTAGGCGTTTCTATTATGTGTATTAAAGAAATTGATGTATTGTTGTACTATGTTATGCTGCACAGTGCATCATGGTATGGTATAATAGTATATCAGTTTCTTAAGATGTGTGAATTATAATAATATGTTTTATATTTGATAATTGATAAGATCATCTTTATTTACCTTGTATTCAATATCCTGTTGATAAACTCCTTTATTGTAGTTTAACGGGATGATGATTTTTCGAAGAACAATAAAAAAATTTAAGAAAATAAAATAAAATTAAAAATGTTGTCTAGTTTTTTAAACTCCAGTAACCTGAAGAATCTTTATAAGACCAATGGAGGGAAAAAATAGGGTCTTTTATGGTGACAACATAAAATTACGGAGGTCAATTTTTTATCCCCACATCACATGCTTAAAGCAAAAATGTGGCATCGTGGAATGCCAATCTCCAAAAATAAGTATTTATCAATGAAACACTATACCAGCATCGCGATTTTTTGTATCCTACAAAAAAATCGTCCGACACATACTACCAGGGTGATGATTTAGGAATAATAATGATATTTAGAATACGAACAATGGATAAAAATTCTGGCGCACCATCCGCCAAGTGGCACTTAAAGAGGTCCGACAGGCTAACACGTGTTTCTGTCGATGACGTACAAATTCTGCCACTTTTTGTCGACACATATTATGCCACGGATTCTATTCCATTCAATTCAAAGGATAGTTCGGTTCGGGTGTGTTTAGTTTTATTATACAAATTCTAATATCTTTATGGCATTCATTTGATAGGTACTTTTTTAAACGTGAATATCGCACAAGAGTCTCAACTGCTCCCAGCCGCCTAGAGCCAGTGAGATTATGGCATCCCCAATAGTGGTATTTTGTGGGGCAGAATGTGGTTGGAGAGGGGAAGATGATGAAATGGAAGGTTTGGGAAGTAAGTACCTGGCTATTCAGATCCGGTCACCAAACACGGCTAAAGCCATTTCAAGCTACGTTTCGATTCTAAATGGTCTTTCACCAAAGTATCTACCACTCCAGAACGGGCCGCAAATATACAACATAATATTTCATATTAATCAAATGTGTTATGACACATATTGATTAAATAAAAGTTATTCACGCACGCCGGATTTGAACCCACGACCTTTGGATTCGTAGTCGAGCGTCTTACCACTCGACTCGGAGACTCTGTGAAAATCTGGTTTTACGTTTAGGAATGCTTTAGTGAAAATTTATCTGGAAAATACCGCACTAACGTTGGTGTGTTTCAAATTTTAATCTCATTTGACATCTTCTCAATTCAACAATTAGCACCATTTTTTTTTATATTTTAACGGTTCCCGTATGCCGATGGTCGGGTCGTTTCAGCTTTTGAACAAATGTTAATACGCTGAAAAGCATAACGCTCATGTTGTGATGCTTTTCATTGTTAAAAAGCTAAAACGAGCCAAGAATCGTCGTTTAACAGGGACCATTTATTACATTGTAAAAAAAAAAAAAAACAGTTTGTCGATGTTAAATGTGACATACCTTAGTATAATGCTTAAAATGGTCACCACATATAACTAATCTCAAAAATAGAGTTCGAAAACTAACATATACATTTTTAGTAGTTTAAGGCCATATTCTTAATAAAGAATTACTAAGAATGACCTATTTCGCTTTCTGTCAATCCATAATTCAATATGGTATAATAGGATGGGGCGGCACTTATAAAAATCACATACAAACCCTTTACATCGCCCAAAAAATTATTAATTAAAATTATCCTAAAAAAAAATTTACTGAACTTTTATTTAAAGAATTTAAAGTCAGAAAATTAAACACCCTTTATTTGTACCACGCCACATTACAAATATATAAAGAAGACATTTAAAATAAAACCGAACCATAATACAAAAAAAATCTTGGACAAAAATGCACATTACCAATCCCGATATGTAAAAAAACAATAGGCCAGCAAAGTTATAATAAAATATCTAGGAATAAAATTCCTTAATAGTTTACCAGAAAAAATAAGATTAATTAACGATGATCTTAAAGAATTCAAAACACAATTAAAAAACTACACTGAAAACTTAAAATAAATATCTTTGAAAAATCATTACAGCAAATTATTAGTAACTAAACAAATAACACCCCCTCATACACACAAGGATTGCTTTTTTATGAGGGTAATTTATAATTTATAATGAAATGTTTAGATTTAAAAATATAGATATTGATATAACACTTGTATAACACTACTATGTATTATGTTTGATAATAAAAAAAAAAATAAAAAATAACCACATTAAGTTGATATAACTCAGTGACATATACAGTAATATTTTTTCTTGCGGCAAAGAGCGCATTGTGTCAAAATAAGGCGCAGCGCTTAAACCAAACTATTCCTCACGGCACGAACATTCCACCATCTTCATTACAAAGTCTAAGCCCCCGAATGCTACGCCATCTACTTAGGTTGTGGAAGGCATTCGCCATTTTGCCACTCAGCCTTAGTTTTTGCGGCCCTATTCCCGACTGCGCGACACGATGTTATTTACGGCATTTCGGTTGCGAATATTTTTTAACGGAGGGCAAAATATTGTGTTGCGGCGGACACCATTCTTGAAATCACTGCCGACAGGGTTGGAATACGGTGGGGCAAATTGACAGCGAGTAAAGTACAGCCAAAGGAGCTGGAGAGATACAGCAGGAGACCGGCAACAGTAAATGCATTTTTGTAGAGACGGCCTAGACTCTCCAAGTATTTTAGCAGCGATAGTATGTATGCAAATGTATTAAGTTTAGTGAAACGTAAGATTTCTAAAAAGAAAATATAAATAAATAAAACTCAACAATTTTTGTTAGAGTATGTATTTAGTTTAACCTTCTGACAACAAGCTCTTATTTTATGAAATTACTGCACAGATTCGTTTTCATTTGCTTAAACTTAACTATATCTATTGTTGGATTTCAAATAGACAATTTTTTAGGTTCTCACTTTTTTGTTTTTCATCTAGTTCCTACCTATCCCGCAAATTTGCCATTCGGTTTCTTATTTAACAAAACCGTGATATAAAAAAAGAAGAAGAAGAAGGTTTTGTGGTGAACAACGTATCGCTGGTTGATGCTCTTGCTTCTTCGTCGTCGGTTTTTTGTTGCTGCCAAAATAATAAATTAAAAAATAAATTTGGTTTCGTAAATTAAGAATATAATATATTCATACAAGTGTTCTGTTCTCATTTCAAGGATTCTACCATAACTTCATCGGTGAGTGAATTGGCTTAGTGAATCCTTAATCTACCCACATATATAATCACACATCCATCAAGTATTATTTTAGTTTATCGTTTTTACCGTTCTTTATTATAAATTCATCCGAAACTGAAAACACATTCGGTGTTACCCAAATAAAAATAAAAATTAGGTATTATTTAATAAAAGAAAAAAAAAATTTAATTTTCTAATTCGTTAAGTCTGTGAACCGTAATACTATGAAAACGGTAAGAAAGTTAAAAAATGAATAACAGACAACCGGTAAAGAGTTGTATTCCGTCAAATTACACGCAAATTACACGTCTAAGTCAAGAATCGAAATAATAGTGCCCGATATTATTTTTTAATACATAATTGTAACCATAACATCGGCTGATTTGTTAGGATGGGACAAAGTTTGCTATACCCATTTTTATGAATAATATATAAATAATATAATATATTTGATCTGTGCTTCCGTTCCTATACTTACAACCTGAAATTCATTCATTCATTTATGAAACCGACTCTTATTCCGTTTTTAATTTTAAATATATTTATAAAAGCTTAAATATTTATTTTAAAGGGTTTTAATTATTTCCACATCCGACCCTGACGATTTTTTTCACCAACCGGCCAACATATCAAATATTTGATTTACTTGGTCAGTTTTTGCTGTCGACACATCATAATTTAAGAATCAGAACCGCAATGAAGTTAGAATTAAATTCGTTTGAATATCTGGAGAAGAAATTAATGAAGAGAGATAGATCGGTATGTATTGGAATAAATAAACTAAAAAATAAACTTCAAAAATCTAATAAATAAGTGAAGTTTTCTGGAATCGGCGATGAAATGTCGATAGTGTATAAGTACATAGATTATATAACTAAATAACCATCACGCCGTTTCCCCTCAGGGGTAGACAGAGAGGACGGACCGCCATACAACTCTGTCTTGGCACACACTCCTTGCTTCATTCACATTCATACATCATCACATATATACTCTTCTGTTATTCTGACTCTTCACATGGTCCGACTCAAGTATTTGGTTCACTTGATCGTGCCATGTCTTCCTCAGGAAACCATAAAAATTATGCCCATCAATCAATTAATTCAAAATACCCTGTAAAAACTATTTAAAATGCATATAAATCAAAATAATAACTAAAATATATTTTAAGATATTATAAAGTCCAAAAAAAGATGAAATAATTTTCTACTTGGTAACTTGAATGTACAAAGTAACTAATATAAAAAAATATATAAAACCAAAAATCGAATGTTTTTTATTGAATTATATTTAATTGGGTGGTTAGTAGCCGAGTTTACAAACGCGTTGGATTCCTACCAGGACGTCATGACTTCAATTCATCTGCTAGCTAAGTCCTCCATCATTGCACAAGCAACATCTTCCGCTTATTATGATGGTAGTGGCAGTTTTCCAAATATTGTGTGTTTATCCCGGGAATGTTTGTCTTTCTTTATAAATATATGTTATACATAAAATGTTTAACAATATAGTTTTTATAAATATAAAACGCTTATAAAATCTTAATGATAAATCGCTCTATTTCTTCCCCACTTCTTGGTAGTCCCTGCGTGTGTTACCCTCTAATTTACCGTCGGAACTGCAACGGCATCATTAGGTAGGCTAAATCTGTAAAAGAGTTGTTAAAATTCTACGAATTCAATAATTCCAGGGTAGGAAGTATATTTTTAATATATATTATATCGTAATATTTATCACTACCCAGTAGTGCCCACTTGTGCCTCGACTCACCCTACACGCGCGGCTATTTGCCACGTGCCGATCGATAGAGCAGTCGGGGGTTGATTCTCCCACAAGCTAGTCTATAGGTTACAGGCTACACAGGGTACAGGCTACATGATTGGGGGTGAGGGGGAGAGGGAGGCTTTGATGCTGCGGGAGGCTCCGGTAGGCTGTATGCCGGAAGAGGAAATGATGGGAGGGTTGGGTAGATTGGAGAGAGGGAAGCGGATTTTGTGCAAAGGCGGTGCTCGTGTAAAAAATAATATGTACTGCGTTATATTTTATTCATTTATTATTTAAGATATTTGAGATAGTGCCGGTAGAGACATTATAAATACATAATAACAACGATGATTTACAAGATTAAAAATAACATGCTCCTAAATATCTGCTAAATAATGACGATATTGTTCCACATGAGAGTTTTAGACTTCCCACATGTGTGTACTCAAAACAGCGTATTTTATAAAGGTTAATAGTCTTCCAAATGCCTTAAAGAAGACTCATATCAATAAGCTGAACATGTTAAAAAAAACCTATGATTCTTAAGATCAATTTATATCGTCACTGAAACCTTATTTGCTTTGTTCTGTAATTGTGAAATGAAAAATCCATACATCTAAATAAAAATACAAAACTTTCCACTTTGGGAATCTCTTCAAATGTTCTAGATAGCCGCGTTTCTAAATAAAAATCTGTCTTTTATCTAGAGATATAAAGTATTGATACTTGTCGGAGTTCAAAGTGATAATTTATTAGGTTCAAACCTTCATGTTTTTCACCAAGTTCCTACTTATTCGAACCATTTTTCCGTATCGAATTCCGTACTCAACAACACCGTGTTCGAAACAATTGACAATCAAACAGAAGAGTTTTGGTGTGTGAAAAAAAACGTGGTGGTTGCTCGTTCGTTTTGCTTGTTCGTCGGTTTGTTGTTTGATCTCTACAAAAAAAAAATTGAATTATGTGGTGTTTGTGAATACAAAGACTGAAATAAGTGTAATGTTTTTGTGATTAATTTTGTTAATACAACTGTGTAAGAAGAATCGAGAATTTCAATTTCAAACTACATCGGTGATTGAATGGTTCCCTTTTTTTTAATTCCATAATCTTTCCACAAGTTAAAAGTTAGACACTTCCATCAAATAGTACAGTTTATCGTTTATAGTCCACTATTTTCCATTCCTTAGCTCTGGGACCAAGAGGTTTAAATTGATCGATTTATATGAATTTCTTCTCATGAAGTGTGAACAAATAAAATAATGATATGTTTGCCGTTCCAGAGTAGAATTTTCTCCCAGAACTGCCCTAACGAGAGAACACCATTCAAAATCATAAGCGTTTCAAGAAATGACTTTGATGAAATATTTTTTTGGTGACCAGACTGCCCTGAGCTAGTGCAGAGACGTCAGGGACGGGGAAGAGAAAGGTTGAGAATTACGTGGTTTTGAAATTAGGTTAGGTATTAAACATAACTATATTTATTTCGATACGTCTTCTACGCAACTTAACATGGTTTCCAATCAATTTCAATTTTTTAAATTTGTTAAAACACCTACATAAATATGATTCGTTTTTTATTTAGAACTGTGACCAAAGTCAATGATCAACGAAACTCATCTCTGCTATAAACACTTCAAAAGAACTATGTTTGTAGTTTGATGATATTATTTATTGACTACCTACTCAATTAAAAAAACTGTAATATTCATGATAAAAAATCTAGATCTCCGCCCTTGATTCGCAACATGAAATATCAACAATACCCCCATTCCCCACCTACCAGACATCGGGTCGGGAGGGATATGGGGAGGGAAAGGGAGTAGAGAGAAAGAGAGAAGAGGAGAACAATTTGCTAACGATCCGTCTAATGGAAACTTCATTTCCGCTTTGCCAACATCCTGTAGCCGACACGACCACAGAAATATTAGCTTTTATCTGAATATAATCAGATTATTAGACTTGATATTATCGGACTTGTTCATCTCTGAATTATATCTATTTAATCTTATCTATTTTTTTATGACTTCGACTATGTATGAATAGCTCTATCGATATTGTTGGTTGTTTATTTTTTTTATTTGAGTCAGTATGTTTTTATGTTAATTTTGATTTGATTCGATAAAGCAATTTTGCCAGAGAGAAACAAATCATTTATTAGATATGGAAAGTAAACAGCGTGATAAGAAATAATAATCTTACATAATAATAATCGTAATGTAAAAAAATATGTTTTGTATGATAATGGTGCAGCAGTGCTTCGAAACATTAAAAAATAAAACATGTTTTAGTAAAAAATAAATCACCTAGTGGTTTGACATTACATTACGAAATTAAACAATTGCTCAATCTAACCATTGCTAAAAATCACTTTATTTTGCGGGATTTTAAGATTTGAAATATGTTTTTAATGACGAATATCATTGTGTAAAGCTCTAAAAACATTTAAATCTTAATTCAATAATATCTGTAGTTAATTTGGAGGTTTATTCCAAGCTTTCAGGCATGATGTTCAGAAAGCGCAATCTACGGACTTAGTACGGGTTGTGTCAAACTTTCTTCACATTTGACATCGTCACAATTCAATGACCAACACCGATTGTCGGTCCATTTCAGTATTCGAACAAATTGTGATCAGTTGAAGAGTATAACAGCCATGTTGTTGTGGTTTTCGGCTCATCGAAATTTGTTAAAATGCTGAAACAGGCCTGGAATCGACGTTTACACGGACCATTAAGAAATTAAATTAATAAAAATGAGTTAATCGTTGAATTATAACGATGTCAAATGTGACTAAAATTTTAAACACCTAAACCTAAATATATCTGACTGCGTTTTTGTTCCTTCAACCTTCCGATATCAGTTTTTTTTTTTTTATTATGTAGTAATTTCACAAAACAATCATTTCTGTCTCCCATTAACAATAAAACTAGAAAATGGAAAAACTATAATACTATCATAAAAACTCGTTATCAAGCTGAAAAATCAATTTTGCATTAGGACTGTTATAAGTAATTTAAAAGAAATTATTTTAATATTTAGTGATTATTATGCCATATTGAAAATATAGGTAGATTGATTTTTACGGTAACAGTTTTTTTCAATTAAATAATTATGGGTTCTACCTTTTTTATAATAACAAATGCGATCCAAACCTGTTTTTTTTTAATATTTAATCAAAACTTAATTGGTAATTTTTACCGTTCATATATATGGCGATTTTTTGTTGATATTTTTCGGTTTTTATTGTTATTTGTTAATGCGAATATATCACTTAATTATTATTATTTACCGTTTTCCAAATGCAATCGTCATGTAAAATTCGGTATTTCAGAGCCTATATTTTATAGATGTTTTTTTTTTTTAATTTCAATCGGAATTGATTTATAAGCTTTATGATTTATTTTTTAAATCAAAGAAATACGAAACAGAAAAAAGGTAAAGGCGACCGCGACTTGAACTCGGAACCTCTACTTTATTCGGGAGTAACGTCTCTGCCAATTCGGCTACCGAATTCTTTCAAGGTACCGGTATTTTGTATCAATCCCATATTTCTTTGAGAATTACCCGAGCACAGTTGCACACCTAGATAGTACCTTGGATAGACACATATGACTCGATTCAAGTATTTATGTACGATTTATTTGATCGTGCCATGTCTTAGTGGTCCCCGATTATATATTCCCCTTACACTCCTCTCTCAGTTCATCTGCTCTACGTGCACAAACCATATAAGTATTCCTTTTAATTCTAATTAATTACGCTTACATTAGTTTCATTCATTACGCTTACGTAGCCAAAAAACTCGCCAAACCCGCGTCCAACATTTGTACCCGGTTGACATTCGATACATGAGAACGGGTCGCTTCTACGACTCGTGTTTCTTCTCTCCTACAACATTGGCCTCTTCAAGACTCAGATACATTCCTTCCTCTTCTCAAAAAGACCATCTATACAGCATTCCTAAAGATGACATAGAACCTGAGGGAAATCCTTTCCCTCAGAGCCTGCTGTGTAGTTAAAAAAAGACTTCCTTCCTTTCCGGATCTTGTCATTTTTAATACGCTCAATATGATTGTACCAAACATACGCCTCAGGGATATTATTTCTACAGCATTCAGTCTTTTTTCATCCTTATCTGCCAGTTCCATGCCTCACTGCCATATATCATGTTTGGTATCAGCACTCCATTGTGAACTGCTAGCTTCACTTTTTGTATTTTTTTACGATCGACAATCACGTTTAGTCCTACATTAGTGGAGTTTTCAGCATTCACCCTTCTTTCAATATCCTTATTAGTCTTTCCATCTCTCGTGAACATACTTTCCAAATACGCACTCATCAACTTGCTCCAAGTATTTATCAATCACAACTCTATTTTACATACTGTTTTCGTACTGTCTCTTTCAAACACCATGACTTTGGACTTTGGTTTATTGAATACATTATGTCGATATATAACTTTAAACGGATGGATGTAAATGGGTATTTACATGCTTCGCGAGTTGACAATAATTATCCAATAAATATAATAACAGAGTATTTTAATAAATTATATTTTGTATCTAGGACTAATTAAATGCATTACTTTTTATTTGATGGTTTTTTTGGGTCTACAATTATAATTTAACATAAACTTAATTGAATAATATTTATAATCGCAATTGCAGTCAGAATCCGGTATGCAAATTTTCTTTATTCAGAAGTTCATTATCTTGGTAAAAAATATTTTTTTTACATTTTGTATAATTTGGTTATTAAAAATAAAACTAACAATATTGCACTATATTCGACCATTAGTTAGTCCTGCCCAATCAACTTGCGTAAGACGTGGGATTTGATAGAGCCAATTAGACGTTGATATTATTAATGTATTAAATGAATCTCTCAACGCTAAATTAAAACGAATTAAAGTTTCGTAAAATGGGGAACACGGACACTACGGAGTGAATTAAATACTTCCTATAAGATTTCACTATCTTAATGGGGCCTTAAAGAGTTTATTATGTGTAAATACGGTGCAGTGCAGACAACTGAATATGTGGTCTACGAATATTGACCTAACGCAATAACGCTCCATTCAATCCCCACAGAAATTGATGAGGTCCGAAGGGCAACGCTTGAGGCCCTAGATGGCTCGCAGACCAAAATGTTCCTCTCTGACCCCCCCCGCACCACCAAAACAAAAGAAGAAGAAAAAACAGGATTTAATTAAGGATAGTATAAAATAATTGCAATAAGACAACTCCTGAAGTAGTGCAACCCACATTTTAAGACATAATGTTTCGACAATGCACTGCTTCAGCGGGTTTTATCAGAAACTTTTTTTTTCATTTGAAATGTACGTTACACGTCTCTCTAGACAATGTCTATTCGAAAATGTTAATTACACGACGACGAACCATTGTGTTTCCTACTTTGATATCAGATCACGATTACGCAAAAGTTTTTTACCCTTTTCTGCACTCCGAAAACATGCAATAGATTTAGCAAAAACGTTTTACTCCAAATTAGAATCCAACCCGAAACCTTCTATGTCCAACCACGGCCGCTGCACCCCCAGCACCAACCCCTTTCCGTGTCCGTCCAAATTCCGTCGTACAACCTAACCTCGGTGAGTGAGCTTAAATAAACGATTGCTATAGGTGCAAAAAACACGGTCTACAAAATATCACTACTTAAAGCTTTTGTATATACGAGTAAATAGGTATACTCGTATATAGACAAAAAAACAGCCCTACAGTAGAAAAAGGCAGCCTACTTACCGAATAGAGAAGATAATTTTCTCACTTATGCGCCTCTAACTACAGTTGACACATAAAGAATGATAAAATGTCTACGATATGATACATATATCTCATTATTTCTAATTTTGAAACTGTTAATTCGTGGTGGAATTCCATTTTAATGATTTAATAAAACATCCGTCATAGGCTGAAACCATTAATAAAACAGGCCGTCATAGGCTGAAACCGGTCCAGTCAAAATAATAAAAGTGGAATAAAGTTACAAATTTGTTTTATTAAATCACATATATCTCAATTATTTTTTACTGTGTATACCGCATAAGAGGCCCAACTGCTCCCAACCGTCTAGAGCCAGTGAGACTATGACATCCCCAATCGGGGGGCGTTGCGAGGTTGAAGTGAGGTGAGATGGGAAAGAGGAAGGTTGGAAAGTACCTAGTTATGAATCTGAAGATCCGATTATTTCAAGCAACGTTTCGATTCTGAATGGTGGTCTTTCACCAGGGCGATACTATGAGTATCTACCACTCTGGAACGTGTCGCAAATAAAAAACAATAAAGGCGCTTTTAGCCAATCCGAAACCCTTAATTATTACGATGGATTCCATTTATCTTCAACGCAAACTACAACTAAAATATATCATGTATTCCCACGAAATTTATCGAAACAGGTGTAAAAAAAAGCCGCAGCGTTTTTTAAATTGTTATAATTTATCGATAGACTAATTACCATCGCGTTCCCATTCACCCTCATTAACATTCCGTCACGATGCAATCACTTAGTAAAATGACACATGTCGCTATTTGAGATTGACAGAAGGTAACGAAACATTATAATGACATCGTTAGCTTTATAAGGATGACATATCGGTTGATCTTTTAAAGCGAACCGTTGTAGACATTAATATTAATTGTAATCGTATAATGTATAATAGGAAACTACATATTAACGATTTATTATACTACTGTTTTAAAGCTAGCCATGACGTTGAGCAAAAAATGTATCACATAACACAGCTGTTGCTAGCAACTTATAAAAACTATTGTGAAATGTTATATTTCGAAATCTCAAATACCCATCAAAGTTGCATTGAAAATAAAAGTCGGTATCAAATTAAAAAATATTTAAAAACAGGTTTGAATTTGAATTTTGCAGGCATTAAAAAAAAACTCATTTAAATAATTTGAATAATCTAAAATACTAATATGAAACAGAAAAAGGCAGGAACTGAAAAGAATAACGGTCACGACCGAGACTCGAACTCGGAACCTCTACTTTATCCGGGAGTAACGCTTTGCCAATTAAGCTACCAAGACCTCATTAAAAAGGGGCATTCTTAAACGATCTCATACTTGTATTGAAAATTATTAATATTTTAATTTCTTCCGATTTTACTCTGTCATCTTTTGAAATGATTCCCATCAGGGTCAATGTCGTCTTTGGGGATGCTATGTGGAAGGTTTTTTTGACGAAAGGACGGAGTGAACTTATGTCTTAAAGAAACCCATGTTGTAGGAGGGAGGAAACACAGAGGTCGGAAAATCATTTCACAGCCGAGATGTTGAACACAAAAAGTCGCAGACACCACCCGTTTTCTCGAATGTCAACCGTGTGCAAATGTTGGTCGTGAGTTTAGCGTGTTTTTCAGCTGTACGCCGGTGCTGAAGAGATCAATGACGCGAGTTTCTCAGAGCATCACTATTGAAATACCAGTAGAACAAAAGCAGTATTCCCACCAGACGAATATACTTCAAAGATTATTATCCGTTTATGTTAAGGTAGAGGTATGCCCGTTTCTGTAGCTCCAGACTAGCTATTTTTGACAAAGCTTCCTAAAAGAACTTTGCTCCCGTCGGGTAACAAATTTTCATATAACTACCTAACATTCAGCCTGCACATTTACCCCATTCATTCTGAGAGTGATCAAAAGGGTTAATCCGAGAAAATAACTTTGATGATAGCCAACCTGCGACAGAAGAGCCCACCAGAAAATTAAAACCACTGACTTCTTTATCCACTTGATATATTAGAAAACTCTTAAGGAAATACATCAAAAAAATTGTTTTGATGAGCATTGGTTTCATTAATTTTTCGCAAAAAACACTAACAAAAATATGCTTTTGTAGCAATTAGTATAATTTACTCCCTTATACATACTTTGTTGAAACGTTCTAGAGGCAGACTAAATAAGAAATGGGCTAAGTATATGGAAGAACGAATGAAGCAGGATAGAAAGGTCTGAGAGCTGAAGATGAATGGCTTGAGACAGGAACCTGTGGAGAACATTAGTAGAAGAGGTCAAATCCAACGAAACAGAAAAAAACTTTGTTACCTCTAAATTCGTATTACTGTACCATTATTAAAATTGATACTAGAACTAAACGGAATAAAAACAGTAGTACATATTTAGTAAATATCCGAAAAAAATATCTGTAAATTTGTATCTGCAACATTAAACCGGAAACAATGACGCCAATATTACCAGGCGACGGAAGTGAGACACAGAACACACCCCTCCTCCCACTTTAACCACCCTCCTCCCTCCAGTTTATTGCCGCCCCATCCAGCCTCCCCCACTTTAATGGTGTAGGGGGTAGGGGCGGAAGTGACGCCATCTTGGAAACAGCCTCCCAAAATAGGAAGAGCAAGTTTTGAAAATTTACAATCGGGATTAAATTTTTCGGGTCTTGACTATTTACCAGCCGTAAATCGGTAAGACTATGCATTTGGCGAAATTGGGAATTTTATGAGGCGACTTAGTTTGAAGAGGGGAAAGAGCATGGTCAAGAACCCTCTGACAGAAGGGTAGAATAAATCATAGGAGAACAATCAATATTTTTTGACATATTAAATTATATAAATAAAATATATGTTGGTACCTAACAATCAATTTTATTTTTTTTGTTTGGGACCAACAGTTTACATACATACTAGGTAAAATATTATATATGTAGTATTAATATGACCATTTATAGGTTTCATAGTATATTAGCACTCCGTTCCAGAGTAGGCGGTACTCTCAGTATATCACCCTGGTTAGAAGAGCACAATTAAGAAAATAAATATTTTTTGTCATTGTACTTTCCAATCATCCTTCTCACCTCTTATTTCTACTCTCCCACGCATCCCCGGCTACATTGAATGAACATATCGACTGTATTTATATGAAAGGTACTTTAGGCTTCAGTGATAACATAACGACCATGCTTGACATCTGATCATAATTTGATCAATTTCTGAAACGGGCCGAGAACCGGTGGTTAACGGGGGCGATTATTTGAAGTGGAAACGGTAAAAAAACGTAATGGCACTAATTATTGATTTGCGACAGTGGATCAAACCACTAGGTCTATGTTTGGTTGCAAATATCTGGAATAACGCTTTTCACCTAAACACAATCGAAATAAAAAGTTGCGAGAACGCTTTCAGTTTTTTTCCGGAAACTAAGTCTATTTCAAACTTCAAAATAAAGTCACCCGGTGATGATAAGTTTCTTCATGACTTCATTCATTCGGGGGCTTAATATCACAGAGGTCCATCTCTGCAGCTTTTTCAAATAAGATTGGCCGCTGTCATCCTAAACCCCCGCATCGCCATAAACACACAAAACACGGTCTAAAAATTTTCACTTAAAACATTTGTATTGAAACACGGTACAGTTCTACAGTAGCAAAAGGCAGCCCACTCACCGGATAGAACTTTGCGTTATACGAAAATCTCTGTTTTTTCAAAATTATTTTAAATATGCATGATTTTGTGTAAAATACATACTGCGTTTCAAAAATAAACCGAATGTAAACAAAATATATACATAAGTGGGTCGAGAGTAAGCTGTAATACAAGTGTGAATACATTACGGCCTAGTCAACATTAGTTTCCAACAAGGCAGATGCCTGTTCTAAGAAACTAATCATGACGTGACAAGTTATGCAAAATGTAGTTAATTAATCGGAATAATACAGTTAATACACTGGAATAGAACCTTTTTTTAAGAGATAGAAAAGAAAATAATATGTAAGGGAAGTTAGTTAAAATGTTAAGATATTTTAAAATAATGCATAAGTTACACAATTAATAGGTAACGCAATGAACTTATGTAAAGGGATGCACTTTACTTTTAATAATTTATCGTTTTTAACAATTTTCCATGCCACATTTATTTCGTTTGTCATAAAAATTAAATAGGTAGGTGTTATTTCACTTATCACCCATTTTGAATGAGTTAATGATGAATGTAGGCTAGTCCAAAGGCATAGTGTTTGAAAGAGAGAGTACGATAACAGCGTGCAATATAGTTGTGAATGATGCATTCTTGGAGCAAGTGAATGAGTTTGTGTATTTAGTAAGTATGTTTACGAAAGATGGAAAGGCTGATAAGGATATTGAAAGAAGGGTGAATGCAAGAAATGCCATTAATGGAGGAGTGAATTATGTTGGCGCAAACAAAAAAAATGTCCAAAGAAGCGAAGCTAGCAGTTTTCAATGTTGTACTTATAGCAGCTCAGATGTATGGCAGTGAGGTATGGAACTGGGAGAGAAAGGATGAAAGTAAACTTTATGCTGTAGAAATGAGATCTCTTAGACATATGTGCTGTAAAACCATGTATGACCGTGTTAAAAATGTGGATATCCGGAAAGAATGATGTAATCGTAATGAATAGGAATGGACGCTTAGACGGTTTTGGCACGATCAAGTGAATTAAATACTTGAGTCAGGCCATGTCAAGAGTCAGTATAATAGAAGAGTATGTATGAGACGATGTATGAATGTGAATGAAGCAAGGAGTGTGTGTCAAGACAGAGTTGTGTGAAGGTCTATCCTCTCGCGTGATGGTTAGTTAGTTAGTTAGTCGGTATTTTGATATGAAAATCGAACTTGTAATGATTTAATAATATGCATATGATTCAATCTGGATTTATAAAATCAGGGGGAATTCAGAAGGTTTAAGGGCGTATATTCCATAGTTGTTTTGTGAATAATCGGATTATGGTGAGAGCTGGACGAAAAGCAGAGAAGTGAGCTGAGAGAGGTGGTCGAAAATTCGAAGAATCAAATTGTGACGTTTGTTCACCCTAACCGTGCTGAGCGATTACGCAATTTCCCGGAAACCTAATAAAACAATTTGTAATGAAAATGTGGAGAAGAGCGTGATGATATTACTTAATGTAACGACAAACAGTTCTGCCGCGGGGATTATAGAAATATTGCGAGCAAACAGAGTGGGCACGCGTAATAGCTTAGACTCGCAACATTGTACATTCACTAACAAGGAAACTTCGCGTTTCACTCGGATCATTCTGTATAACTTCCATTGCTGCTAACAAAGTCTAAGAGATATCTGATAATGCTTTGGGATAAACACGCGCCTGCTATTTACCGAGGACCAGGTGACAAAACTTGTAAATTTAATGAGAAATGAGAATATAGAAACTGTTGGAACAGATCAACATACGTACATATCTATGAAGTCGGGGGCGTCGACACTTTAGATATGAAAAATAATCCATTGATAACTAACTCACTAACTAACCAACCGGCATGCCGTTTCCCCGTAGGGGTAGGCAGAGAAGAGGGACCTCCATACAACTCTCATACATCGTCTCATACATACTTTTCTGTTATTCTGACTCTTCCCATAACCCGATTCAAGTATTTGAATTACTTAATCATGCCATGTCTTCCTCGGGCGTCCCCGACTTCTTCTTCCATTCACTTTCGAATCATATACTCTTTTCACACTATTTTCTTCGTTCATTCGCTCTACGTGCCCAAACCATCTAAGCGTCCCTTTCTTCATCCTTTTTATTATGCTGACATCAGACTTGCATTTTTTCCGGTTATCTACATTTTTAACACAGTCATACATGGTTTTACCGCACACACGATCTCATTTTCAGAGCATTTAGTCTACTTTCATCCTTCCTATGTCAATTCCATGCTTTACTGCCATACATCAGAGTTGGTGTGAGCACTTCATTGTGGACTGCTAGCTTCGCTTATTTGGACATTTTTTTTATTTACGCCAACAGCGTTCAGTCCTCCATTAATGAAGTTTCTTGCATTAACCCTCTTTTCAATATCCTTATCAGCCTTTCTGTCTCTCGCAAACATACTTCCCAAATATACAAATTTATCCACTTGTTCCAAGTATTCATCATTCACAACTATATTGTATGCTGTTCTCGTACTCTCTCTTTCAAACACATTTATGATCAGATTTGTATGTTATTTACTTGCTTTTTTGACCAGCTGCATAGATTAGTATGTCCTTTATTAGGTACTCTTTTGCAAATAGAATAGTACAATGTAAAATTACACTGTTATTTCGAACTTTTTTGGCTGAACCGTAATAATCATTTTTTTTAATACCTCATATTTTTCCTCTTGTGCTTTTCAGTGAGATCATTGACTGAACTGGCGACAGCACTAGCGAGCGCCTCAGTGCCTTTCGCAAATACATATTTTGCAACGTTAGAATTTTTGCGGAGTGAAACGATACAACTGTGAAAATAGAGAAGAAGATCGAGAAGGAGCGTAACGGTTTTTTTTTAGATTTCAAAAGGTGCCAATATTCTAGTTACTTCAGGCGCCATTAGCATAGCACTGGAAATACGCGCTTTTTATACCAGAGATTAAATCTCAATCAAAACTATCATTTACTTTTGAGGATAACATACTAAACAACGAAGCCTTACTTTAAAACTTTACTATTCTTTAATTTGTTTGCTACCCCTAACTTTCTTATTTTACAGATGCAAAAAATTACATTAATTGAACCTAATAAGTTCAAATTATTTGTAGTTCCACGATACATGATCAAAGTAATTTAACATTCCTGAGCCTTGACTGTGAGTAGAGTAATCTTCGAACTATTTTTTTTTAAATTTAATTGGGCGTGTTTAAAAATACTTTGGTTTTGATATTTTTACTGGATTAATATTATTCAGTGGGATAAAAACATTATACATGACAGAATGCACTCCTAACGACTCATTTAAATATCGCAAAAGCACGTTATATACAACAACAAAAAACATTTTCTTCGTTCCGACGGCGCAAGGCCAGCAAAAGAGCTCGTTCGCAATCAACAAATACATAATTTTGTATTCAAAAGGGCAATAGTGTATGAAATCACTACAAAAAATATTTTCAGACCTTTTCATTAATGTTCAACAATTACTTGATAATTTTTGCACACTTATCTTGTTTATTCGACAAAAGCCGCTCTGTCTGGACGAAGCTATCAATGGTATAAAAATTTATGAACAATATTGATGGTATAAACCACCAATATATTACTTCACTTATTTTCGAGCAAGTCTAGTGTCATCCACGTCAGGAAAATCTGTGAAAATTTCACGTTTTACATCAAGTATTTCTGCTTCAAAAAAACATTTCTCTCTTTATTGGTAAAATTTTACAATACCGTCAAAAAACTATGTCGAATCCTAAAAATGATGTACCAGCCCTTAGCTACAAAATGTTAAGGATAGTAACTATATAGTAGCATGCCAAGGGTATATAAACCATTTCCCATTATTTCAGATGAGGCGGGAATTAGTTGCCTAAACCTCCCACTTAGAAACTTTTGGCTCGGCATTACCCCCGAGAGAGAAGATGGGAGAGATGAGAGGGAACGGCGGGAGGAAAAGGAGACGAATTGGGAAGAATGGAGAGGAAGTGGGAGGGATTTTGCGGCAGCAGCGCAGAAGAAGTTGTAGGTAATAAGGAGAAAATCAGGTATGCTATGGAGGTACGATATACGTGTATACGTGTTGGTACATTTGAAATGAAGTGTATATTACGTATTATGTAGATAGCTTTTCATAAGAAGAAGTTGCAGGGCTAGACTTGCGAATTTTATGCATTGCACCAGCATATTTTAATTGCGCATTGGATAACAAAATGTTTTGAGTAAAGATATAAGAAGACAAATAGTGTATATTTTCGGAATTGTATGTTACTTATTCACTCAGTATATTGTACTTATTATGGTCTAGGATCCGGAACGTTATTGTTGTATTATCTAATATCACTTAATTATTTACAGGTGAAGTATGAAAAAACGAATACCTACATTCTGTTATGATTCTCTCACTTCAGTTATCTCTGTATATCAATCATTTTGAAATAATTCAGTGAAAAAGATATCTTTTTAACTCTGAATCTATGATCAACAACATCAAGTCATGTACAGTTTGGAAACCAGAAAAATAGACAGAAACAAGTGTAGTAATATAATAAGAACGTGTCTATATATATTCACATATATATTTGTTTGTTTATTTTTGGGAAAATTAACGGGAAATCACCAACTAGTGCATATGTAATAATAAGAATAAGAAATCACGATAATTACAAATTGAATTGATTAGCTATTCACAATAGGAATTCGTTTCTTTTTTTTTCAAAAATACGTCTTAATTTATTGTCCCTCAATAGATACTTCCGGTCTCTGATGAAAACATGTTTTTTTACTTGGTTTACACAAGTGTTAGTTTTCGATTAAGTGAACAATTTGTATTTTTCTTTGTAAGAATATAAATTTGGAAAATAAAACATAGTGGTTTTACCTAGTTATTTCAAAAGAAGTTTATAGAAAACCTATTCTAACCAAACAACAACGTCATTTTTCCTCCTCATAAATAATTTGGAAAAAATAACGTTGGTACTTCATTCGTAAGAAGTTAAAAAAAACCTTAATTTGCCCCTGCTAGTAAAAATGTGAATTTGGGCAATAAAAGTGTGAGCAATTCATCCAAGGGAAGTAAGTGTTAGTAGGAGGTGGGGTAAAGCGAGTAAATGGAGTTGGTAATACGATTAGGGGAGGGGGGCTGGTAAGTTCGTGGGAGGAGGCAGTATGGGGAGATGGGGAAGAGGGAATTATAATAAGATTGGGTAAAAAGAGGATGTAGGATATACAGTGGTTCTTTTATAGAAAAGAAAATTCCGGAACTAACATTTTGTAAAGCTTTTTTATTAAGCTCCTTTTTTATATTTAATTGATTTACTAGAGGAACGCCTAGTAGAGATGAATACACTTCATGAAGTCGATACCTATGTAGCCTATACAAGTTCAGTTCAACTATGGAAGCCTTTTAATTGTGAATAAATCCTTGAAATGTCCTAATGGATATAATAACTAATTTTGAATTACCACATCGAAATACAAAAAATTTAGGAATCGTACTCTCATTATTAGAAATTAGAAGTGACATGTATTAAATCATTATCTTGTATAACAAATAACATCATTTTTTTTTAAATTATCCTAATTGCACTCACTGTCACTTACCTCAGAACATGTATTTATGACCTAGTGAGGTAGGTAATGTAAAAAATAATGTAAGAAACAAAAAGTTAATAAATGATTAAAAAAAATGTTAGATTAGTTTGATATCTAACTTCTGATAGGAGAAGACACCAGAAGAAGAATTTTAATCTTTTTAAAGGATCATTACATATTTTTTTAATATTATATTTTTTACTTTCTGAAGATGATATTTTAGTAAAGGTGCCGGAACGCCATTCCGGCTAGATCCATTGCTAAACAAGAACTGGGGGTAAGTAATACGATGAAGCAAAGAGAAGGTATTAAGATGAGAAGTGGGAGGCAAAATATGGGGGAGGGAGGGTTATAAGAGTATGTGGGAGGAATAAGGGAAAATGGGGGTAAGGGGACACGGGTAGGTTGGAAAAGGGGGGGGTGGAGTTGGGGCTGGGCGCCGATTAACACGCCAAAGTGGTGGGTACGTGGTATATTGCTTTATTCCCAACGGAGCCGCTGTAAAAACATCGTGGCATTACAGAGCTTTTATATAAAATGCTTTAGATTAAGGGTGGAAGAACACTTTGGTTACAGTGTGTGCTTTTTGATAAACTATTTTAATTTGATAATGAGATACAAAGATGGTTCGAAAATTCAATGATTTTTTTCATGCTTTTGTTTCAGTTCAAATTCAGATTTCATTGCCGATATATTTTGTTATTTATTTGTTTAGTTTATGCATTTATTTGAGTTACTTACTTTACTTGACAATGTTGGTTCTGAGGTCGGTAGCGGGAGTTTTTTAAACATCACGTAAAAAAAAATGAAGAAGCAATGGTACGCCAACATTAAAAATAAATATTTGTTAAGGATATGCGTATACATGTATGTAACTGTTTTCATTAATTTATTTATTTATACAAGGTCGCTTATTGCCACAAATGGGTAATTAAATAACCAAAATGGTACTGAAAATATTTGGAGGCCATGATGAGGTACCTTTGCGAAACAGTGTAGTCAGGATTGTTGACTGTATACTGACCCGATAGTAAGAGACAAAAATACATTAAACAATGTTGGAAAGCCTATTAGTTTCCGCCCACATGGAATTCGGACATTCCAAAAATTTCGGTTTTGGACCACTCAATGATGATAAAGTGGAAGAAATAATGAGTTAGAGACGTTTCAGGAAGAAACGGCACAATCAATCGAATCACGTGCTCGAATCTTAGATGAATTAAATAATGTAGATACGTTACTGAGACAACGCGCCTGGTTTCACTAAACCAAGTCAACGAGACATACCTTCGAAACACGCCTCATTTAGCTATCTCTTCCGCACACACATATTCTTTGAATGGCTATCCTTTTCATACGCGGGTGAAACATTTAGTGGTACAACATTGGTGGTGCTACATTTTTCGTAAGATTTGTATAAAATGACGTGTCTTGTATTTTATGTCTATGGCTCGAATAAAATATATTTCAGTGTTAATAATAGAAGAATATGTTTTAGATAAAGTATGAACAAGCTGATATCTACAAATGGTTAATGTTCCATTAAAAAAATGTATCTCTCATAAGCGATATTGGCAAATATCTTATACGCCAAACATTTTTATAGGTGTCACTTCTCGGCAGTAATGCGCGTTAATTCGCAATACCCGGTTAGGAATAATTCTTCATAATGAACGTCAGTCGGCCCGGCCAGCCGGCCGCCATTCCTCCGCTAAACGGCGCGCTGCGATTGGCCGGCGAGGCGTAATCGACGCTGCCCCTCCACTTTCCCTCCCGAGGTATAATACAGCTCAATAAACCTACAGGTGACTTAAAGAGGAAAGGTGCTCTGGCGAAAATTCGCGAGTAAAACGACTTTAACCAAACGTGTGTCATCACGTAAAATAGTAACACTGTGTTGTTAACTGTTTATGTTATAATGATACCTTGAAGTAACAATATATGGAGAGAGAGTTAATTCTTTTTACCCAACCTATACAAATTTGGGATAAATCACTTTCTCCGGGTTTTTACGTCGTACACCATGAAAAAGAAAGAGCCAAGAAATTTCCCAAATTATCATACCGCTTTAAAGTACTGTAAAGATGTTCTTCGTGTCTCGCGTCTCCATTGACTTACACGTTTTATATGTGACATAAATGGATATAAGTCAACGGTTTTTAGGTTTTATGATATATCGAGGTGAAATATCACAAAACTGCGCTAAATAAGTTTACTGTTATTATTATTATTTTTTACAACAATACTGTGAGAAAGTGGTTATACAAATAAACAAAAACATTATGTCGACATGTGCTATGAATGGATGTATACACACCCTAGCCCTAGTTCTAGCCACACTAAGGTTTGGCGAGTCCGGTAAAACTCATCAAAATTGACTACAGCAGCGCTCTCTCTTGCATAGTATTGCTCTGAGAATGGTACAATATCATGTTGTTGAACAATTTGAACTATTTAAAAAAAACTTTTTATTTTTAAATTATGATGAAAATTGCAAAATTAACTGGGACAGGCACAGCCATTTCACCCATATTTTATAATAAAGAAAATAATAATAATAAAATTTTAAAACTTTTATGTGATTAGTGGGTCAAGATCGAAAATGAGTGTTTATTTTTTCTGCAAGCTGGATAATTTGTATGAAGATGTTATGTTGTTCTGAGAACTGCCTCAAAATCCGGTATTTTTTCAGCGAATTCATATAAAATTTCATTTAAGAATAACAATAGGTGATTTAAATAATTATTTTTAAAACATTTGAGAGGCTTAGAAGCAATCTCCAAAAACGGTTCTATAGCATTGTCAACTTTTGAATGATTATTATGAAGAAATGGAGAATGAAGTGTACAAAATTGTTAGTGCACATTAAACTAAGGACATTTTGAAACAATTATCTTTAAATTTATCAACATATTCACAAAATAAAAGTGCATTAAACGTTAAATAAACTTTTCAAGAAATAATTTAAAATGAAGGAGATTGTTGCCTTTGCTTCCAAGCCCCTCATATATTGTAAGCTTTGGCTTTTGTCAGTTGATAAGTGTACACTAATCAAATAATAATAACAGAATACATATCGACAGTGTTTAGGTCAAAGGCGTTATTCCAAATATTTTTGCAAGGAAACTTGGCCTAGTGTTTTGAACCACGTTCACATTTAACAGAGTCGCAAATCGATAAATAGCGTCATTATGAATATTTTACCGCTACTACTTCAAATAATCGCCCCGTTAACCATTAATTCTCTGCCCGTTTCAGCATTTGATCAAAATATGATCAGGTGTCAAGCATAACAGCATGACCGTCATGTTATCACTAAGGCCATAAATTTCCTTGCAAATAATGTGGAAAACCTCCTTTCACCTAAACACAGTCAATATCTTAAATTTTATAAAGTCATAAAAACAGTCTAATAGATAAATAGATACGATTTAATTCTGATTTTATAGTCTTGTCACAATTTACAGCTGCAAAAAGGTACATGAAAGGTATTTTTATCACAATAGAGTAATTTTTAGCTTTTATAGCGTTCAGATAAAAGTCAATCAACATTATTATTATTAGAAAATAAAAAGTAGAATGTCGCAGCTTTATCTATGTATACAAAACGTTTAAGAATACACACTGATAAACATGTTCGACTTCACTAGCAAAATTTGAGAAAACAACTATTTTGTTTAAATTCCAACATAATCTTTATTTTATTTTATCAATATCCTCGCTTATTTTTCATGTTTATACTATCCAAAAAATTAAAAACGAAAAAAGTTGCCAACTTTCTTGAATTTCAAAGAAAGCATTATGTGGAGATTATTTTCGTTTTCGACCGCCTGCACTCAAAGTATCAGTAAGTGCCTACTTTACTCTACCACCCTCTCCTCCCCCCCCCCCTCTCGTAAGTTCCCCACTCCCTCTCTCACCCACCGCCCAATAAACTAACTCGGGGGAGGGGTACTGTACTACCTACCACGCAACCAACACCAGAGGGGGGGAACGAGAGAGAAACGGGGGATTGAAAGAGACGACCGTTGAGAGGAGGCGGCCTCTTTAAATTGTATAATTATAATTAAGCTGGCGGTGTGGGGAAATGGAACGTTTTAATTAGGTACTTTCTACGTGGCGAAAGTTGGGGGAATCTACGTGATGATTGGTGGATTTTTATATTTATTCTTATTATTATTATTCTTTGTTTAGAAGGTTTTGCTTCATTGCATTGAATTTAACTTTATGAGAATTATGGTTGAATTCTTTGGGAAATGTAATGTGTCAAACCTGATAAGAAAAATACTGAGGTAGGATTTTGAAATTGAAATCAAAATGGCATGTAATTGATACATATTTCGAAATTAACTTATTTTAATGAACCAAGCTGGTTGCTGGGTATTCTATATCACTAAAAAAAAACTAATACTCGTAACTATAGTGTAAACCTTATCTAATAGCTACTCAGTAGGTTGATTCTATAGAGGATGAAATTACTAAATAACGTTTTCAAATTTTCTCAAAACCATTCAAAACCATTTATTAACTAGAAAGCAACAACTTGTTTATATTGTAAACTAATTACTTTGCAAAATATTTATCAAGGTAACCTCAAACTAATACACTTGATATATTTTCTATTAAGGAGTTTTGTTTTAAGTCCTTCGCCAAGCTCAAGAGCTAGTTCTCTTCTTTGGCCCAGAAAAAAAAATGTTACAAATACATTACCAAATGTACTCGTAACTTTAATATCTTTAAATGATAACATCTAATAACGATTATACAAAATAATAAAAAAATATATTAAAAACATGTCACTTAAAATTCAAAGAGAATTTAAATATTGTGGTATTTAATATTTTTTTATTATTTTAATATATGACCACTTTACTATTCTTCGGAAGAGTATCACACACTTTTTTCACTATATTCAAGAAACTGTCCATGTTGTGTGACATTTCGTATGATTTCATTATATTTGTAACTTTTTTGTAAAATTTATTTGCGAAATCGATGTGGAAAAACCATGCACTACAGTATTACGATGCAAGTATGATGTAAGCCTAATGAACAAGATTAAGAAAAGACGGTTGGATGGTTTAGACATGTATAGCGGATAGACTTGGAAAACAGTCTCCGAAGAATATATTATAACCTGAAAGTGAATGGAAAAAGAATTTGGGGACATGATATAATCAAATGAACGAAGTACTTTGATCCGGTCAATCGTTTTAAATGTCGGTACGATAGAGGTGTATTATGAGGTGACACGTGAATGTAAATGAAGCAAGGAGTATGTTTCAAGACAGATTTGTGTAACGGTCTACTCTTTCTTTCGTAGAGTTTGCTTAAAACAAAAGCTAGAAAATTAGTAATTCAAAAATAAAGAAAAACAGAATAAAGGGGAAATAATTAGAATGGTTTCAAGAGTGATTAATCAACGGACCGCCAACAACATATCGGCGCCGGAAAGGCAAAAGGGCTGAAGCGCCATTTTGGGAAGTTTATACGAGAGCATTTAAAGGTTTTTTTTGTTTTACAATATATTTAAATTTCAGTACCTGGTTGGGTTGTGAAAAAAAGTTAACTAATGTAACACAATGCTCTCACTGAGTTACTTAAAGCGATGAAAAGCAAAAAAAAGACCCAAACTTTTTTCGCTCCAGTCAAGCCTTTTCTCAAATGATGAACATATTTAAGATGGTTTAAGGGCCACAAAAGTTTTCAGAATCAAACGAGAGTCAGAGAGTTCATTCAGAAAATAAAACTGATCAAAACTGCATATTAAACTCATTTTTGACCAAAGTATCGCTTAAGTCGTTGTGCCTTTCCAGCGATGATATAGTTTTTTTTTAAATCAGATAGGTATAAAAAGCTATATTATAAGGAAATTTAAAAAATTTCAATCTCAATATCATATAAAATCATGATACAGCAATAGTTATAAAAATAAATTACGTAAACTCATTTTTATCCATACTTGATCAAAACTGCATATTTAACTCGCTTTTTACCAAAGTGTCGCTTAAGCCTTTTTACCTCTCCAGCGACGATATATAAATACTTAAATATTTTAAATGTTTCCAGATAATACTTAAGCGTTATTCAAAAAAACAATTTACCATAATATCTAACGGCTAAAACTAAATAAATCGAAAAATGTGAACAGGTGAACTCCTAGCGTGGAGAACAATGTATATAAAATATTGTAAATAAACATGAAGTTAAGTAAATAAAAAATATATATATTTATGCAAAAAATACAAAAGTCTATATTATAACAAATTTTAACAATAATTACTTTTTAGATCTGGCAAACAACCTATCTTACCTAAGACAAATATATTAATACTTATTTTTATAGCGCCAATAAGGTGACTAAAGGAGTTTTGAAATGATTTAATTTCAATTAACTTGATTCTTTGGAAAAATAAATATTTAGCCAGAGGGTTTGAAAAAATATAACGGTTAACTAGAGCAGGTATTTTTTTTTTTTTCATTTCACTGACACATTTAACACGTTATTTGCTATTTAGTAGGTGAATGAATATAGTCAGATGAAAAGTTTAAATTTCGATTAGTTCCAGTAATAATTTGAGATCATAAACATTTCGCATCGATCAGCCTCACTCATCCCATTCTATATGTACCGTATTCTGATTCCAATCCCCATCACCCGCAATGGGCTGCCGGGGTGATTTATCGGCCGAGCAGGAGAACTATAATAATGGACTGGAACCCGTTGACGGGCGGGGCAAATTTTCCGGAAAATCTGGCGATTGGGGAAATATGTGCATTGGCGGCAAGTGAAAAGGAATTCTCGCTTAGAAATTAATATTTTTACAGTGCCCGTTGGGTGATTTTTCACAAAAACAGCGCTTTGCAAATTATCCAAATATTATCATTATTAGTTAGTTACATATTTATTTCTTTAAACGTAACTAACTAATAATGATAATATTTGGATAATTTGTAAAACACCGTCTTTGTAACAAATCACCTCAAGGGCACTGTACGAATCTTAATTTCTTGTTAATATTAATTCCTAGTTTCTATAAATATACAGCAACATATAATACTTACCTGACAGGTCACTTCTAGCAGGACACAATCACTATATTTATAACAACTTAAAATTTTAGCCTATCAACTGTGTATACTATATATTACTTGTATGTACTATAAATATATATTTATTTTTTTATGGTATGAGAGCAAATTTATAATAAAGTATTTCAAGGTTCTTTTTAAATTTTTCGTAGTAAGGAACAGATAATGATAAAAATCCTTGCTTCATTCACATTCATACATCGTCTCATACATACTCTTCTGTTATTCTGACTCTTCATATGGCTCGACTCAAGAATTTTATTCACTTGATCGTGCCATGTCTTCCTCGGGCGTCCCCGACTTCTTCTTCCATGCACTTTCGCGTCATATACTATTTTCACACTCCTTCCTTTGTTTATTCGCTCTGCATGCCCAAACCATCTATGTGTACCTTTCTTTATCCTATTCATTACGCTTACATCAGCCTTGCATTCTTTCTGAATATCCACATTTTTAAAACGGACGTACATAGTTTTACCACCCATGTGCCTCAGGGATCTCATTAATGCAGCATTCAGTCTATTTCATCCTTCCTCTGCCAGTTCCATGCCTTACTGCCATACATCAGGGTTGGTATAAGCACTCCATTGTGGACTGCTAGCTTCACTTCTTTGGACATTTTTTATTTATTTGCGCCAACTGCGTGCAGTCCTCCATTAACGGAGTTTCCTGCATTCACCCTTCTTTCAATATCCTTATCAGCCTTTCCGTCTCTCGTAAACATACTTCCTTAATACACAAACTCATCGACTTGCTGTAATTATTCATCATTTACAACTATATTGCACGCTGTTCTCGCACTCTCTCTTTCAAACATCATGACTTTGGACTTATTTCAATTATCATACATATGAATTTTTAAAAAATCGGTAGGTATCTGTTTTATTAGGTATCTATGTCACTTAGCGATATGGTTTAATCGAGTAGCAGGAGGTGTGTACCAAACCTAATATCATAAAATTATGAAGCAGACATTTTGTAAATATGCCGTCTAATCTACTTATTTGGCAGTTAAATTAATCATTCGTACCATCGTTACTCATGATAGAAATGACATTGGGAGCTAAACTAGAATTTCTAGAAAGTTAAATCTGTATAAGTTTCGCGATGTCGTCACAAAGATTATTTTTTAAATGTAATTTCATATTAGGTACTAACTATCAGTTATCGCCCGTGTTTCAGACAACTGAATGAATATTTCCATGATCATGATAAATTTGAAATTGCTAGCTAATTAAAGTTGCAGTAACATACAATTAACAAACAGAAACGTGATGCAATTTTTCTGTCCCAAAAGCACCTTGTTCAAGCGTTTATATTGCTCAAGAAGACATAGTACCATAAAAAATAAACGATAAAAGGCGAAATTCTAAAATTATTTTCTTTTACCAGTTGCATTAAATTACGGAAACATACAATAACCCTTCACTTACAGGTAAGCAAAGTCCGAATTCTTCGAAACAAATGTTAAAGTTCATCGTAGCGTTAGGCACAGCATACACGTCCGTATCGGCGGAAAATAATGCAAAAATAGCAGAAACTCCAGACGGTAAATGATTTTTTGGCAAACGGCAGAAGGGGCTTAGGGTTGAGTTTGCCGTGGCAGGTTTAGAAAAGTATACTACCAAAGATTTGAATTTTAATTAATTCTAATAAACATATTACTATAATTTCATTTGTTTTCAACGGAATCCTTCGAAAAGCGTATGATTCAGCGCATGGAAAAATAAAATTTTGTCTTTACTGCTAAAGTTATTACTGAAAAATGATTTGAAAATTCTGGAAATCGTTTTACGTTAAGGGTGTGAATTCGTTACAAACATTAAATATTTTTGTCGAAAATTCATCAAAATTAATTCAAATTAGGAACTCGGGCGAATTCCATGTCTTTGTAGTATTATGTTTCCTTAATAAAATCATCTTTTCCTCTCATGATTTATGATAACGATCATGATTTTAGGTAGTTTTAATTTGGGTACATTTTATATATTATGTTCTCGTTATTGTTTAGTCTTATAAGCTTAGTTAATTTAGTATAAAGCGCACTTGAGGTGAAACATCACAAAACTGCACCATATAAGTTCACAGTTATTTAAATTTTATTACTGTTTTACGGTTTTTTTAATTATATACGAAAGAGTAGAGAAAATGCGTTCTATCCTTGGAGTAAGAATTTACATGGAAAGGTACCTTTGCGAAACAGTGTATTCAGTATTGTTGACTTTATACTGACTCGATAGAAAGAGACAAAGATATGTTAAAGGAAGTTGGATAGCCTATTAGTTACCGCCCACAGTGGAATTCGGGACATTTTTAACAAACATATATGAACACATTGAATAAACCAATATCAATACACCATTTAAATGATTTATAAAGTCAAAATATCACACAAACACTAATAAAAGATGGTTTTTCTAAATAATGATGGAGGCTTTTTGTTGATTTTTTTATCATTATATCATTAAAAATGTGAAAATTCTAAAGTTCGGTCAAAAATATTTAAAACTGTTGAAATACCTCAGAAAAGTGATGTTTTATAATGTTTGTTTAGTCTTATTTGAATATTAATGCATAGTTCATATCACCACTATGTTTAATTTATTTGTATAACCACTACAAGTATTTTAATCAACACCTAATATAAATAACCTCAAAATCCGTTGACGCAAGTTATTCGACTCGATGATGTGAAGTAAGCGAGGACAGGGAACATCATTACATACGTAAAAGTGCTACAATATTATGTGACGACTTTTCTTGACTCTTTCTCTTTCGTGGTATATGACGTAAAAACTCGGAGAAAATGATTTATCGCAAATTTGTATAGATTGGGTAAAAATATTTCGCTTTCTCTCCATGTATATTCTTACTACGATGTTGCATTCAATATTAAGTATTTGATGCGTGTTAGTGTCAAAATACCTACTATTCTATAACTTACAGGTATCACTTATCATACAGATATATGTTCGAGATATGAAATGAAAACCTTAAATAAACCTTAAACCCTTCCATTCACCACCCGCCACCACTATCAATTTATCGCGACACGAAGCAATAACGCGCGCAGGGCTCAGAGGGCCGGCCAGCGAGACGTATGGAGAAGGGAGAAAGCCATCCCTCGCGGAAACGACCTAACGACCCCTCTACTTTACGTTATTATTCGCAAAAGCGCCGGAGACTTGAGCCATTTTTTCACAAAGAAGAATGTCGCAGGCAATTCGACCACGCATCCAATATATTTATGTATTTATGTACACACGAGGGGAATTTACGATCACTGACAGGGGAAGAGCGGAATAACTGCGACACATTTGGAAGATAAAAAAAATAAATATAATATATTTTATTTTAGCTGAGACCTTGGAGTCGTAACTGCTCCCGACCGTCTGGAGCCAGTGAGATTATGGCCATCCCCAATTGGGATATATTGTGAAGCTGAAGGTGGTGAAGAGGGGAAGGAGATGGGAAAGAGGATGGTAGGGAAGTACCTGTCTATTCAAATCTGGTAACCAAATACGGTTAAAGCTATTTTAAGCCACTTTTCTATTCTGAATGGTGGTCTTTCATCAGGGCAATACAGAGTATCTACCACTCTGTAACGCGCCGAAATAACACTTATCATATATAATAATAGTTACCATTATAACAATTAATAACACTTTTCATAAATAATAATAGTTATCATTATAATAATTAATAACACTTATCATATATAATAATAGTTATCATTATAACAATTAATAACACTTATCATATATAATAATAGTTATCATTATAACAATTAATAACACTTATCATTATAACAATTGACCGGTCGGTAGCTGAGTGGACAAACGCGTCGGGTTCAACCCGGGCGTCGTGCGTTCAATTCCTCTGTTGACTAAGTCCTCCATCATTGCACATGCAACATCTTCCGCTTTTTATGATGGCAGTTGGAGTTTTTCAAATATTGTCAAGTTATTCGTAACCCGGGAATGTTTGTCTTTCTTTCAAAAAAAGAAAATAACATTTATTTTCCCACGCCAGCATTTGAACCGGCAAACTCTGGATTCATAGTCGTACGTCTCAACCATTCGATCACTGAGGCTATCAAAAGATTTTCGTAAGAACTATCATACTTTACTATCAATCTTAAATTGAAGTAAAAATCATTCATATTTTCTTTGATGTTTGTATTTTAACTCTGTGCCAATTTTTGACAACTTAATACCCTGTGAAACAAAAAAAACACGTAGATACTATCAACACCATGATACCCATATTGGTAGAAGAGTTAAATTGGGCTAGCAGACGTAATTATTTTTTCTAACTGTTTCAAAATTCAAATTAATGGAGAGAAAAAATATTTATTTTATTTGCAAAGATGGCCTGAAGACGATTTACCAAGAAAATAATTTAAACCCAAATTTAAATAACATATATAGATAATGCATAGACCAACCGGAGAGCTGGGTTAGGTTAGATTACCTTTTTCCCCAATTTCCCCAGATGTGTTAATCCGAAATAAAGGATATTTAATTTTTTTATAATGATCATCAAAAGACGACCAATTTTATGGACCAATTCCACAATTGGGGTATGCTAGGTTTGTATTTCTCCATTGTTAGGGTTCCAATGAAATTAAATTTTGCAATTACGCCAAGAATTGTTATTTGGCGATATAAATAAAATTATTAATATTTTTTTTTAAATTACACTTATATGATCTAAGTACAGAACGGAGATATGTAAGGTTAGGTTTTATCTATGGTCAAATTGGGTCCAGATAAAAATAATTTTACACTGCCAGACCCCTTAAAATATGAACATTAAAAAAAACATGCGTATATTATAGTCTGAAAAAGTGATTTTAATATAAGTGTCTCTTTTAATGTAAATAATTACAAGGTTTACTTATCAATCATGCGCATTTACCAAACATTACAAAATATGTTTTTTCATTCCAAATTATGTTTAAAAACTATTTTTACTTGCATAAAATACTTTATTAGTTACGGAAATAATTCATAGCAAAGTACATTCGTAATTTGATAAACTAAACTCATTCCGATGACGCTTACACTATTTTTTCTATTTTATAAAATATTATTAATGTTTGGTGTATTCCACTTACGCCCACTCTCCCCTTCTTATAGCATCCCATTTCCTTGACAGAGCGTTATGTTAGCGAAAGAAAATATAATATTGGCCCCGAATAGGGAAGGTTGGGGTGGCACGGGCCATATATCCTTTTGTGAAAACAGAATACGAAAACTTTATATTATTCTACATATTTCTTATTATTTGCCGTCGTCCCTTTCAGAAAACATACATATATATTATACGTAATGTTTGTCGAAGTTTTGGATAGCTGCCGCCTTCTTGCAATATGACCATAAATTACCCGCGTCCATTTAAATTTGTAGAGGAATATGGCGCAGGGTAGTTTGTACTTTATAAAGACGAAAGTTGCACGGTTTTGGAGATATTTGAAGGAAATGGGTAGGTACCTGCTTGCGTACTTACAAAGGGGGGGGAATGGCTGTCGCACTGAATGATTGGCAGTAGTGATGGGCATTTTCGAAACATTTTTAATTTCTCATATTAGAATTCGAAACATTGAATGGGTAATCAATAATAAATAATAATGGGTAATGGAATATTTATAACGTGATTTTATATGTTTATCTCTCTTTCGATTAAATCAAAACAGTAAATTTGTGTAAAATGTTATTTTGTTTTCAATAGTAGGTACTAATAAGTATATTCCATTTTGGAGGTTTCGCACATTTTTTTCGAGTAAAGTAGGTTTTTTCGAAAGGGATAGCTTGATTAAGCCCCTCACTAGTTGTCACACAGTGGAATAACTTTGCTAGATCAATCAGAATATGACAAATACTCGTATTCATAATTAAAACATGGTGTTTTCTAGTAAAAAAAGGTCGTTATATCATTTTATTTGTAACTAAAATAAACAACTTTTTCGACCCAAAATAACACCGTTTTTTTTCTTTTTTCTATCTTTCCATTTGAAAAACAAAAATTCCCTGGCTACAAATATTTGTTTTTTTTGCTTCTATTGTTATAAGCGATTCTTCAACTAAATACTATTTAAAAAAGCTTTTCACTTCATTATGATGAATAATGTCAAATAATACAACTTAAAAACAAAAAAACATATTAATAAAATAAACTTTTTCACTAAGTATGATGAAACTCGAATTAACTAGTATAAAAACGTGTTTATTTTTGCGGGGTTTTGCTAGTGGGTGTTGATTATTCATTGAAATTTTGTTATTTAAATATACCGTCGCATGTACAGAGAATTCTAAAGTCATGTATTTGAAAAAATCAGGATTTGAAGCATGTATTAAAGATTTGCTAATATACCTATTTTATGATATGCCGCACAACTTTCAGAGGCGAGTGGAACTATGGTATCCTCATTTGAGGAGTGCAATGAGGCTAAACAATAACAACAATATTTTCATAGAAAGCAATCACTTTTTGGTTTGAAAATTTAAATAAATAAAAAATAACTTTGTATGAGACCACGGATGTCGTTATTTTCATATTTTTAATAATCAGCAAATAATATATTTCCCGTAAACTACTCATAAAATGTATCATCATTTGATCACCTTAACAGTTGACGGTTTGTCTCTTTCAATTCATACTATCTGTCCCATTATCTCGGTTTCTTTGTTAAAATTTAAATGTTATTCTATTGTTTTCTGACTGTACTTTTATTTTATTTTATATTTTGTTTTTTCTCTGTATGCATGTATAACCGCACATTTTGTATTTTTCGTTTAATTTAATTTTGTACCCTGATGATGCCTAGGCTAAGCGAAACAGGTCGGTCATAAAAATTAAAATAATTCCCATGGTCTTACACAAAGTTATTTTTTCAATTTCTTTAACAACAATAATACTTGGATAATTTATATAACCCCATTTTTGTGAGATATCAACTCAAGGGCGCATAACAAAGCTTAAAAATTATGGTTAAATTACCATAAAATTATCAAAATACCTAAAACTATCCCTAGAATAACCTTTTATTTATTAATATTTACTGATTAATTATTAACATGTGTCGCGAGCTGTGAAAAAGTATCGGACTCTTTGTTTAGCAGTAGATCGACAATTTTCCGAATGGTTCATGAAATACTGTTATACAGATGGATATTAAGATGCTAACGGGCAAGCCTAGCTGTGCAAATTAGGGTAATCTGTTATTTATGGATATGATTTTCTGAAAAGATGAGTTTTAAGTTTAGTTCTGAACTCTGTCGAGTCTTTTATCATTCTCAGATCATGTGGCAGTCCATTTCAGACTTTAGGACCTGACACTCCTGCAGCACGCTCTCCAAACTTAGTGTCTGGTGTGCGCTTTGGTTCCTTCAACCTTCCGATAGCCGAGGATGTTGCCGATCCAAGGGTTGACTGTCATGAATTGAAATCTTCAGAAATACACTTTTCCGGTAAATAAGTCGGAGAAGAAAGAGGTAGTTTGGGAATGATTGTTAAATAATATATGTAATTTGGTAACAAGAAAAACTAGTCAAATACATCAAGTTTTTGTACTCATAATTTGGAACCGCCAATAAAACTATAATACTTGTATCTACCTCTCGTAGGGCACATCGATTTATGAAAAAAAAAATTACCATTAGGGCATATTATAACAGCTGAACTCAAATATGATGGTGATATTGAGTGACAAAGAAGAGCATGGTGCATTTCAGGAGACATGCTTGCTCGAAGGTTCAATGAATGTAGCCGAGAAGCGAAATTAAAACTTGTAATATGCACTGTACCTGCCTGTATGCATCAGAACTGTGAATAAACCTTAACATAGACATAAAAAAAATTATGGTACCTATGGCACAAAAATTCGTACGAGGTGTGTTTCAAGCTGTCTTGGTACTACAGTGCCTCAGAAATGTTTGCATAGGGGTTGGTTCCCGGATAAAGAGCCCTAATAAAAACGGTATCACCAACTGCAGAACAAGAATGGCCAAGAGCGAAAATACTTGTGGTGGCAGCATTGGACTCTCGGAGTCGATAATATACCAGGAAGGATAGCTTTACGAAACAGTGTAGTCAAGATTGTTCATGTTTTACTGACTCGGACGTGGCCAGAGTTCTCATGGATAGACTTTTTAACATCTATTCATAACATATGTCGACATAATGTTTTGTTTTTTTATAAAACCACTTTTTTACAGTATTATTATCAATAAAAATATAGAACATAATCTCAAAAACTGTTACGTTATGTTGCATAACAAAACGTAGTGTGCGGAGTCGCCGGAGTCGCCGGAGTCACCGGAGTCGCCGGAGACGCGGGAGACGGAAAACATTCTCACATACCTAAAAGTGGTGCGATATTATGTGACGACTTGTCTTGTCTCTTTCTCTCTCGCGGTTTATGGCGTAAAACCCGGAGAAAGTGATCGAAAATTTGTAAAGGTTGGGTAAAAATAATTGGCTCTCTCTCCATATATATTCTTACTCCAAGATTGGACTTCTTGCTGGGTCCCGTTTACAAACAACGGACTAAATTCTTGGTGTCTTGAAACGAAGCTACTTGTATTTTTTTTCTACCGTCACTATGTATTACTATTATCATTTTGTAATCTTATGTTACCGTTGGATATTCATTTTAATCGTTACAATATTATCAAAACACTTACCCGTATCAAATGGAAGTCCTGTGATTGCCCCACGCTCCCTGAGATCTGAAATAAAAAAAATGTTAATAAATTAAAACATTTTCTTTTTTATTATTCTTCAAAGCATAAACAATTCCCCTCAATTTCGATAGAATCGTAATATGGAAAGTCCTCCAGGGGCGTAGTGCAGAAGTGTAAAGTGATCCTGTAGCGTAGTGTCTCCGGTCTAAGATATGATCATGTGTTCGTATTAAAGCAACTACTCCCCTGGCGCTGCATGGGCGTACCACGGCTTGGAGCATTGGGGGTCTTAAATCGAAAAACAATAATGTGTATCGGATGCAAGGGCGGCACGTGGGATGAATATACTCACTATATATATCAAAAACTTATTTCATTAATAATTAATGTGTTTTACCTTTAAATTAAAAAAAATAATCATAAACGAGTACAGTGGAACCTCGAATTAATTGCGAGTAACTTAATTTACGATTGTTCCGCAAGCGATTTTTTTAATGTTTTTTAACTTGATAAACTAGCGATGTCTTGCTATTCGAACTATATCTCAGTAAAATGTTGGAAAAAAATCTTAGAAAGGTAATACCCAAGTAAGACAATATCACTTTTAATGATGAATCTGTTCAACGACAATATAGTCTCACAATTCCGCGAAATACTTAAAAGGAGGAAGAACAATTATATTAATTTAAAAAATTTTTTTTTTTTAAATACCTACGTTATATATGTTGTATCATCCCGAGCTGCATTTCTTATTTATGTGGTAATTTGCTCTAATATACCAGTGTTTTCTGAAACTAATTATGCATGTAAACCGAGGTTCCACTAAATATACTCTTATACACGTTTTTCCTCCATATATTGGATTCTTGGTTACCGGATGGAATTTAATTTAATTTATCAATCGACTTTTCGGTATTAAATTATTATAAGTGCTCAATATAATTTTAATTAAAAGTTTTGTTTGTATTTTTGAATAAACAACTGCATAATAATACAGACAAGTTAAAGTAGATTTTTTGCACATAAGACGTGAGAGAGGAATTGAAAAAGAATAGAAAAACATTGTTAGAAACCTGGCTGTTAAAAATCATGGTGTTGGTAACATATAACTAAACAAAAGCGCTTTTAACCAGGTGAAATTATTTCAGGTGAAACCATGCTCTTTAAATGTAGATATCTAAACTGTTATCATGCTCTATAATCTAGGCTCTTTTTTAACTTCTACAAGGAGCTCAGTTCTATGATATGTTAGTATTTTCTTCACCTACATACGCTATAATGTTAATGACAAATCTTTGTACTTACATACATGGCCTATTCAAAAGAAAAGGTGAATTTTGAATTTTCGCATGTAAGACATTCGATTATCGATTTTTGTTGTTGTTATAAGGGTACACATATGTTTATCATATGTTAGCATTATCGTATTTGGTCCCTAGTGGTTTGTTTTGTCAACTCCTAAGCATTTAGTCACATTTTTTGTATGTTCTTCGATTTTTTTAGTTTTGAAAAAAATGGATCAAAGAATAAAATCCATGATTTGTTTTTCCACAACCCAGGACATCATCGTCATTGGCATCTTCTTATTCTGTAAAAGCGCTTGTACCACTTACAAACACTTTTTTGAGACAAAGTAGACTCGTCGAATGCCATAGTCAAAGTGTCACAGTTAAGTGCGTTGGAGCACTTTGTTCCATTTTTAACGCAAAATTTAATACATATTCTTTGATATATTTTTTTCAAAAGTAAAAAATCGAAGAACACACAAAAACGTGACTCACCTTTCCAGTTGTCAAAAATAAAAAAAGCGATAATCGAATGTACACAGCCCGTGAAAATTCGAAATTCACCTTTACTTTTGAACTGGCCTCGTATACCTTATCTCTGTTGCCTAACAATGAAGCCATGGTCTATAATCTAGCTCTATAAGACCTAAATATGGGGCCATGCACTTTAATCTATGGTGTATAAATATAATGCCTGATTTTGCAACCTCCTAAGCATGGAGCTAAGCTTTGAAATCGCGATCTTTAAATGTTGAAATAAGAAATTCAACTCGCCAAATTCATTTTTGTCGATAATTCGTACAGTTTCAAAACTTGATCACTGTTGTCTTTCTTGTGTATCTTTCTTTTACCTGTACAAGTATTATTTATAATTGATTGAGTTTTGTAATTTTATATTTTTGATGTATCCTTTTTGTATTTGTAAATATCATTTTTTTTTTCAGTTTACACCAACTGAGTTTTAGATAACTGGATTGTTCTCACGTAGATGAGAACACCTGTTAAAATGTATAAAAAAAACTCCAGTTGTGGCATATTTTTTGAAAACATATTTTTAGAGACCAAATTTATTAAATTTTATATAGTGAATGCACAAGAGTCCTAACTGCTCCCAACCGTCTAGAGCCAGTAAGGCATTTTGGCATTCCCAATTGGGGTATGTTGTAAAGATGAAGGTAGTGGGGAGGGAAAGGAGATGGGGAAGAGGAAGGTTGAAAAGTACCTGGCTATTTAGATCTGGTCACAAACGGCTAAAGCCATTTCAATCAAGCAACATTTCGATTCGCCGCCGCAAAAATAATTTATGTTATTTTATATGAGTTTAATGTGTTATCACACTTATTAAGTAAATAAAAGTTATTTGCGCACGCCGGTTTTGAACCTGCGACCTTTAGATTCGTATTCGAGCGTAATCAATAGTCTATGAACATAAAATCGGAATTTGATTTTCCACGCTCCGCCCCTGCCGGCCGATACTCATCCATATGAAGGCGTATAAAAAACACGATCAGATTCTATCAGCCGGCGTATCTAAAATGGCTCCCCGCGGGCGCATAGAACGCCGCTCCCGCCCCAATAAACTCAAAAACAAACAGAATGAACAGCAAACAAACACACGCCACGGATAAGCTGGGAAATCTTTGCACCATATACTTTACTTTACACCAACGGCGCCACCCCATTTCAGACGATTGAGAAAAGACAAACATTGACATGGCTTGCGTAAGATTGGAGGACGAGTTTGATTTATGACAATCTTGGTGCAGACCCCGTACCACGTTTTTAATAACTCACACGTGAGATCCCAGAGATACTGCGCGGAGAACGTTAGTAACTCAGAGCAATAATATACAAGAGGGATAGTTTTGCAAAATAGTGTAGTCAGGATTGTTGATTTTTTCCTGACTCGGGCGTGGCCAGAGTTTTCATGGACAGACGTTTTTACATCCATTCATAGTACATGTCGACATTATGTTTTGTTTATTTGTTTAACCACTTTTTCACAGTATTGTTATCCACAAATATATAGGATATAACCTCAAAAACCGTCGATTTATGTTGCATAACAAAACGTAGTGAGCAAAGTCACCGGAGACGCGAGAGACGGAAAAAAAGCTTACATACCTAAAAGTGGTGCGATATAGTGTGAAAACTAGTATTGTCTCTTTTTCTCTCACGGTTTTCGACGTAAAAACCCGGAAAAAGGTGATTTATCGTAAATTTGTATAGGTTGGGTAAAACATTGAGCTCTCTCTCCATATATATTCTTGCTCTGAGGTATCAACAATGAAATGCAAAAAGACCTACCGGGGCTAAAAACAATTTTCAAGACGTTTTGCTACCTCCTGTTAAATGTTGAAATATATTATTGAGACATTAAAATAGGTACTTTTAAAAAATATTCCTACAATGTTAATGCTTTTACCATAAACACCATACAAAAATGTATCCATGGGCCCTATTTCGCTATATTGCTTGTAGCAAATTGCCCATCTCGTATGTTCCCAACCAACGGGCAAAAACATTCTGTAAATGGTTTCATTTTGCCCCCTCAAATCGAAATTGTCTGTAATCCGATACGCCCCTGCATTTTTTACTGCTCAAATGTTGATTGCTCGACGATTCAATTTGTTTGGAGATTTGAAGTTTTGTCTAGATGTGTGTGGTTTCACCGTAGATATATGTGGCTTCGTTCTAGAGACGCGTTGTTTCGTCGGAAACATATTATTAGTGCCGTTCGATTTTGAGAGATTTATGAGGTTATCTTTAGAATTTTCTGGATCAACGCTCTAATTAAATTCTCTTATAACAAATGTCTGAAGCAAATCATTGATACTAAGTTCTAGATTTATTTGGCTGTGCTTAAAACTAATGATTAAGTTTTTAGTTGACAAACATTCCCGAGTTACGAATAACCTTACACTATTTTAAAAACTCCTACTGCCGCCATAAGAAGCGGAAGATGTTGGTGGTGCAATGGTGGAGGACTTAGCCAGCAGAGGAATTAAAGGCACGCCCGGGTGGGAATCCGACGCGTTTGTCCACTCAGCTACCGACCGCATATTCTAACTAACGCCTCATAAACTAGCTAATTTTAATTTGATTTTATTTTTTAAATTTTTTTTTGTTCAAATTATATTTTTTTTACTTAATACTAACAGTAGGTATAATATAAATTGATTAAATGTACAATGTGTAGTTTTCAGTTAATGATAATTACACCCTAATTGAGAAAGTTCTCGTGCTTACGAAGGGAGTACTATTATGGATTTCTTGAAATTATTTTTTATAATTAAAAATGAATATTGTATGAAAATAATGAATTCTAGATTATTTTAGTGAAAAGTCTTTTTGAGTTTTTTTTAATATTTCATAGTTGTTTTCGTCTATTATTTCATTAGGAAATTTTTGAAAATCTTAATTGCTGAGTAGGAATAGTAACGTTTTGCTGTTGTTGTATTAAGTTTCGGGGTACTTTAACTATTTGGCCTAACGTTCTTGGTATGGTGCTCACTGACTCCAATTTGCTTTTTTCTATGTGGATTTTAAGTAATAAGCATATTTTGTGTTGCGTTATAAAATAAATTAATAAAGCTAGGAAAATGTATAGGTGTAAATGTGAAACTATAATAATAACTATAACAGTATAACTTTGGAAAATATATGTCAAAAGTTTAAATAGGCATATTTGTGGAAAGTTATCTCTAAATTTGTTTGTATGTCACGATAAAAACACCCGATTGGTTAGCTCTATTGTCGTTGAGGTGATTTATTTACTAAGTGGTTTTCTGTTTGTTGTCCGCAATTTATAAGTTGATTAAACTATTTTCGTTTCGTATGGTATCATTTCCAATCATTATAATTTGATTTGATGTATCTATTTAACTTTGATATAAGACGAAACCTTATTTTTTTGGTTCCGTGTGTTTGCAATTGGAAAATAAGATAAAGAAACTGGGGCAAAGCTGGATATACACTACTAATAACTACTCCACAAGGTGAAATTGCATGATAATTCCCAAAAACAACGATTATAAATTACTAGTCTTGACACACACTTCAAAAGGGACATAGTGAGTAAATCGAGAAGTAGCGTAATCGGAATAAAACAACAGAATTTTTTACGTATGAGCGTAAATTACTATTTATTATTTCTCCCGTGTATCGTATCAGATTTCGCAGATATTAGCGCTTCACGTGGCGATCAAACGAAGCATGTACAGAAGACGACTTGGCGTATTAATACTATCAGATGCATCGCAGATTCATTATCAGACAGTGGGGACTCTTGTGCAGTTTTCAAAGTTTTTCACTTCATATTTTCTAGGAATTCTTAATTTGGGACTGTTTCGAGACTTAAGAAAGAGGGCAAGGTGAAGGTTAAAAAGTGCCAGACTATTCGGATGTAGTCACTAGGCTTAAATAAAACCATTTCAAATGATGCAATGTGCCGATTCTAAATGGTAGGCAATGCAGATGATTTGCCGGTCTCTGTGTTTCTTCCCTTCTATAGTATGGACCTCTTCAAGAAACTGTATTCAGATTCATTAACTGGTGAGTCTGGTTATGCGAAACAATAAAAGTTTCCAATTATAACAAAAGTATCAATACTAACGATTATAACGGATTATTATTTTAACGAATATATTGCCTACACACTATATAACTCGCTTCCAGATAAACATAAAAAATAGTGAACTTAATTAAACCAAAATAAAGCTTTAAATTAATATTTTTTAAATTCATTTAAAGATGAAAATATCTAATCTCCAAAACAGTTTTCTTTTCCCGGTAGAGTAAAAACATTCTCATTTACTGCACTTCAAGGTTTTTTTTTGTTATGTTTAAATATATATTAATAATAATTACCATTTTTTTTTAATACTGTTTATTATAATGTAATATTGTATTTTATTGTTTGATTTATGTTAGTTTGATTACTTTGTATTTTGTTGTAACTCATGTAGTTTTTTAATTTCCCTTGTCCCAGAGTTAGTTTTTATAACTCATCAGGGATTGTTATGTATGTTAGCAAGATATTTAATAATAAATAACAAATAAATAAACAATAAATAATTCCTTTCCCCATTATATATGTACTATCTTTATATATGGGATAAGGTACGTAGGGGCTGCGATGAACAGATAGATTTTTCTGTTATAGGTATAATAAATTTGATTTTGGCAAAATGCATGCAGTCGGAGCTATCTAGTCATGGCTATTACAAAAATGAACACTCGCATATCTTCTGTTTGCATTACTTTGAGTAAAGTTAAGCAGAAAAAAACCTATTGTTTTAGTAAATTTGATACTATAGAGAAAGCACATGTTACCGCATTGCAACATAGGTATCTAATTATGATCATTATTGTAATTAAAAATAAAAATATAAATGTAAAAAACCTGTAGTAGTCAATAGAATAGAACAGTAACGTAAAATAGTCCTGCGAGAAGTGACCTGCCAGGAAAGTGTGTTGCTTTGTATTTATATAAACTAAGAATTAATATTAAGTAGAAATTAAAATTTATACAGTGCCTTTGAGGTGATTTTTCACAAAAACGGCCCTTTACAAATTATCCAAATATTATCATTATTATTAATTAAGAGGGCTTTCTGCGTAGCATCCTCAAAGATGATATAGGCATAAGAAACTTCTATATGACCTCTTTTATTGAGTTAACGTAAATTATTACTTTAACCGGTTAGTAGCCTAGTTGATAAAAGCGTCGGGTTCCCACCCGGGCGTCGTTGGTTCAATTACTTTGCTAGCTAAGCCCTCCATCATTGCACTAGAAACCTTTTCAGCTTATAATGATGGCAGCAGGAGATTTTCAATTTTTTTTCAGGCTATTCTTAACCCGGGAATGTTTGTCTTACTTTAAAGAAAATAAATTATAAAATTATTTGCATTTTTTCTTCTAAATATACAGCAACCTTGTATTGGTGTATAAACATGTCTTATACCCAAATAAATAAAGTTAATTTGTTTGACTTTAAATGTACACACCTTAAACTTTGAACAAAAATCTTTTCAATGACCTGAACCTAATCTAATATCTAATGACTGATTCGTATTATCCTAATATTGGTATTAAATCAATCAAAGCTTATTAAGTAAGTTACTATTTCGAGGCTTAATGAAATCAAATGCATTGCATTTATCTGTATTTATCTCAATCACCCTTTTCAAAATTCATCCCCAATATTACAATCGTATCTGACCTCTGATCACAGAGGGTGGCTGCGGACATAGTACCTACTTACTATACAGTAGTTAACTATATAAAGTGGGAGAACGAATTAATAGAGTCGTGCGGTTTTATCACAGAGGGGTTGTTACAGAATTAAATAGACTGCAGAGGCTTTAGTTTGGACAATCATTCCCAATTGTGCAATTATATTGTGCGGCTGTAGATTGTAATTAGAATTGGAGGGTGTGGGATGCAATTTCGGTGATCGATTGAATGCTATTTTATAAGTTAATGTTTGACCGTGAGTGATTTATGATTCGCATGGAGCGGAAGTTACTTTCAGTGTTACCCCAATGAGAGAGACCGCCATTCAGAAATGAACATTGCTTGAAATTTTACAACCTCCGTGGCTGAGCGATCAAATTCCCGGCTTCGAATCCGGAGGTTGCGGGTTCGAGGCCCGGCGCGAACAAATAAATCAGCGGAACTTTTTCTGATTTTAATTTCTCGGCTACCGCATCTATTATAAGCTAGCAAGGACAATGCAATAAGCAACTTACTTTGGAGTTAGGAAATATCGATTTATTTAAAAAATAACACAAAGTTCCTTAGATTTTGTCACATTCGTTCAAACGGCTTAGTAAGTTAAAAGAGTGCTGAAATCTTGGGGGAAACCGGTTTTTAAAGCTGCTACTATTTGTAATAGTCCGATTGAAATAACTTTAACTAACCGCACAAGAGTCCCAACTGATCCCAACCCTCTAGAGCCATGAGACTGTGGCATTCCCAATTGGGGTATGTTGTGAGGCTGAAGGTAGTAGGTGGAGGAATGGTGTGGGGAAAAGAAAGGTTGGGACATAACTGGCTATTTAGATCTGGTCACTAAACCAAGCTGAAGCCATTTCAAGCAACATTACGTTTCTGAAAGGTAGTTTTTCACCAGGGCGATACTTAGAGTATCTACCACTCTGGAACGTGTCGCAAATATTCTTTGTATTATTTTATATGAATTAAATGTGTTTGACACGTATTGACTAAATAATAATTATTTCTGCACGCCGGGTTTGAACCCGACCATGGAGGCCGTCAAATGTATATTTTCCGGTTGAATCGCTTTGTAAAATGCTTTTTGATCTCAGGTTTATGTCCCTTAAAGATATACTTTATTTTGTTGCGTTTATATTTTCAAATTATCACACGTACGTAGTGTATACGTACATTAGGTAATGGAAAGGGGGAGGGGACGAGTAAGAGGAAGGTTGGGAAGTACCTGGTTATTCAGATCTGGTCATCAAACAAGGCTAAAGCCATTTCAAGCAACGTTACGATTCAGAGTGGTGGTCTTTCACCAGGAAGATAAGACAAGACATCATTTGAGGGGCTTAGAAGCAAAGGCAGCAATCTCCTTCATTTAAATTATTTCTTGGAATACTGATTTAACGTTTAATGCACTTTTTTTTGTGAATATGTTGATAAATTTAGAGACAATTGTTTCAAATTGTTCCTAGTTTAATGTGCACTAACATTTTTGTACACTTCATTCTCCATTTCTTTATAATAATCATTCAAAAGTTGACAATGCTACAGAACCGTTTTTGGAGATTGCTGCCGTTGCTTCTAAGCCCCTCATTTAGACCAGTATTGTTTGTTTCCCATCTAAATAAAACCGCGAATCCGGATAGTAAAGCTAGTACTACCATACTGAGAATCAAATTGAATTAAACTTAACTTTTCTATTATTCCACACGTAGTTGCGAGCGTCTGCCTTATCTCGAAATGTAATCGAAACTAATAATTCCGACCATAGATCACGCCCAACGGTCGAGATAAAAGATAACTACATAATAAATGAGCGGTTAATTAGTATTTTTATGGGCCATCCAGTAGTTTAAATTCTAAATTACACGAGAAACTGGCCAGCCTGTATCGCGGGGGTAATAAATTACTTTTAATGAAGGATGGTGACACCATTTTGGAAATAAATTAATTTGAGCTTGGGCATGTATAATGTACATTGTTTAGATTGTCAGAGGTCAATGTCACAATTAAATATATGTAAATAGTACCACTATTCTCTCTTAGTGTTGCGGTGATATGTTTATTTTATGATAATGAAAATAAATGGCTAATCTGTATAGCGCCGTTTCTGTCATAATAACTAGCAGACAATAAATAACTCAATTCTTTCCTCAACAGTCATGTTCGTAAATAAAATATTAAGTACTAAAGCTTATTTTAAAGTACCTAAGCCTTTTTTAGCGTGGTAAGATTATAGTACAGGGAAAATTCGGTTTACGATCGTAACTCGCTCTGAAAAAGTGTTCGTAATCCAAAACACTCATATATACAAAGCAAACATTTTCCACAACAACAAAAAAGAGTTTTTTATAAAAGTATTTGTTTAATTTTATTTAAGACGATTCGTTCCAAAATTTAAATAAAACCACAAATTTTTTTTTTCGAGTAAGTACGTCTGTATAATACAAGAATGAACTTTTCAAATTTGGAACTAATATTAATTGAATTTTTTAAATTTAAAAATTTTTATTTTCAAATCTCTACCTCTCTAATACAATTACGTAGTGAATCAAGTTACATCTCGTCAAAAATCACGGGATCTAACTTAACTTGGCAAGAAAAAATATTAGTTCCCATAATATAAAATATGGAAAAATGTCTGCTGAAATAATTATAGGTAGGTACTTTATTAAGTAGGTAGGGATTTGAAATGAATATCTTTGAAATTTGATAATTTTATGAACACATGATTATAATATTAATCGGCTAATTTATATAGCGCCACTTTTGCGAAATGTCGTCTCAAGGGCGCTTTACAAAACTTAAAAATTTTGACTAAATTTAACGTAAAACTATCGAAATACCTAAAACTATAGCGAGAATCACCTTATTGTAATTTAAATATTCATTATAGTATACATATCGTCGCAGGACAGGCAAAAGGGCTGAAGCACCATTTTGAGAAGTTTACGCCAGAGCACTTTAAAGTTTTTTTTTACAGTAAAATTCATAAATCTTCAGTATCTCGTTGGATTTTGAAAAAAAAGTTAACTCGGGTAACTCATTGCTCTCACTTAGTTAGGTACCTGAAGCGAAAAAAACTTTAAAAAGTCCCAAACTTGTGTCGCTCGTGTCAAGCCTTCTCTCGAATGTTAAATATATTTTAAATAGTTTAAGCGCCACAAAAGTCTTCATAATCAAAGAAGAGTCAGAGTATTCGATGCATAAAAAAACTGATTAAAATGGCATATTTAACTCATTTGTTACCAAAGTCGCTCTTTTGTCCTTTCAACGACGATATGTCGCGGGTTGTGAAAAAGTTTCTTGAACTTTTTGTTTAGCAGTAGATCAAGAAATCGCCGATCATTGCATGAAAATACACTATTATAGTGGTGAGTTTAAATCCTAACGGGCTAGCCTAGCTTTGCAAATTCAGGCAATTCCGTTTTTCTGTTATGAATATGATTTTCTGAAAAGATAAGTTTTGAGTTAAGCTCTGAACTCTGTCGAGTCTTATATTATTTTCAGATCATGTGGTAGTCTATTTCAGGCTTTAAAACCTGACGCTCCTGCAGCACGATCTCCAAACTTAGTACCTGATGTGCGCTTTGGTTCCTTCAACACTGTAATGATGCCCTTTAGTTATAGACTGGTTATATGAAGTACCAAGTACCAAACGGCTAATAGACATCTCTTCGGTGCCAAAATACATTTATTTATGTTCTACCTGGTATAATATTTTTTTTTTGATTTTGTTTGTTATTCATTTACTTTTGCATTTTTCATAAACTTTTTACTTGATTACTTACTATTGTTAAATATTCTAATTAAATAACTACTCGTCTATATATGTTTTGGGCATCATGCCTGTTATATGTACTAAAATAAAAACTTTCCGATAGCCGATGACGTTGTCGATCTAAGGGTTGACTGTCGTGAATCGGAATCTTCAGGAATACACATAACGAATACGATAAATAAAGCCGGAGCCATTCCGTTAAGCCTCAGCACTCAAAATTGGCCCTAAGCGTCACTTTGTAGCTTTCTAATACAAGCAATACTACAAATGATTAATCTGTAAATTCTACATGAATAGTTAGGAAAATATCTAAGGTTTCCAGTGATTGAAAATTTTCAACTGAAATATATTTAATTATATGAAAAACGTACCAAAATATCAGTAAAATGTGCAGTTTGATAACCAAGGAAGACATTTTTTTAACGTTTTACCTTAAATTTTAGTATGCATTTCAAATAGAATTTAAAGGATTACTGTTTAAAAATTGCATTCACTGGAAACCTTAGATATTTATCTTACTACCTGTATATAATTAACTGTTTAATTATTTGTAGTATTGCTTGTATTAGAAAACCAAAAAGTGTTTATTTTTGGTTGCGGACCCTTAATTGATTTAAATACTATCCAGAAAAGCTTGAACTGGATTCTTTCGGGATATTTAAGCCACTAAAGAATTTTGAGGTGCTCTGAAAAATGGGAATATTTTGATTCACCAGTGATTAGTCTTGCCGCAGCGTTGAAGCCCAGTTGTAATTTTTAATTTGATATTTGAGAGGATTTGCATATATTTACATCCGTCAGTCTTAATTGTGGAAAAATCACGCTAATACGTATTTACTCACGAATAATATTAATTATACTTCATTACTATTCCTAATTACGTGGCAACATAATAATTGGTGTACCTAGTTTAAAAAGATACACGTTAGAAGCAATGCAGTTTAATGAGGGTTATTTCTCTTTGACATAACACCCCCAGGCCAAATGGCGCAATGATTGAAATGTTCTGTAGGACGGTGTTATGCAGAACGAATCCAATATCTTCATGCAAGCAGAATAGTGAAAAATATACATAATTTCATGTCATTAAGTTGTCAGATTACAATGCGCTTCGCTAATTGTTAAAGTCATTGTTATTTACTTATGATAATTATTTTCAGTGGCGGAACGAATGCTTAGACGGCGTGGGCAGCCGCTAGAGCGAGAGTTTAATTTTATATGATAGTACCGTCGACTGCAAGAAGCTAGTAGAACTGCGACCAGAAGACTTCCGTGGTCGAGCGGTTAAGATCCTCGACTACGAGTTCAGAGATCGCGGGTTTGAATCTCGGCGTACGCAATTGATCTTATCTGATTAATATGTCTTATTTCACATTTATTTCAAATGTAGTACTTTCTTATTTTTGCGGCTTTGCGGAATTGAAACGTTGCTTGAAATGGCTTTAGCTGTATATGGTGGCCAGGACTTGATGAGTACTTCCCCACCTCTCTCTTTCCTACCTCATTACCCACCCACTTCCTTCAGCCTCAAAATATACCACATTTGGGGATCTTATAATCCCACTGGCTCCAGACAATGGGAACTCTTGTGCAGTTTTCACAGTAAAAAAAACTATGGCATCCTCAATTTAGGACTATTTTGAGACTGAAGAAGAGGGCTATATACATATATTTATGCCGGATGATGTTTAAACTAAGCGAAACCGGTCGGTCATAAAAATTAAAATAATATTCGGGGTCTTATGCAAAGTTATTTTTCCATTTCTTAAAATTTTATTTTATTTTATTTGTATCTCGTTCGCCCCCACTAATTGAAATACTAATTAAAATGGCTTTAACTATATTCAGTGGCCGGATCTAAGCAACCAAGAACTTTTCAACTTGCATCTTCCCATATCCTTTGAATTTAACAATAATCTTAATAAAAAGTGTAATGATTCCACTGCCTTTGCGCAACTATGACTCCTGTGCGTCAACGTTTTTTTTCGTATTGAAAGTGTGTTAACTATTTTTTTCTCCAACAGATGGCATCTCATCGTATTTATACTAACAACAAACTGTGGGATGAACCAATTTAGCATACCAACGGTAAATAATTGTTCAAATGTCTGTTTTCATTTCTCCAAACAATAATAATTGATGTGTTAAATAATAACTTCGATAATAAAGGTGATATATCCAGGTAATGAATCACCGAGGAATGCCCGAAACAAAACAGCGAAATAAGACGTTAAATTAAGCTTTTTTATAATTCATACGGTGTTAACACACATTGAAAAAACGCCTGAGTCAATGGGAACAAAAAGTTATATGGTTTATCTGAAAGGGTTACCAGCTCAAAGCAAAATATATATATGGAGACAAAATTTACGATAAATCACTTTCTCCTGGTGTTTACGTCGTAAACCGTGAGAGATAAGACAAGTTGACACATAATATCGCACCACATTTTGGTATGTAAGCATGTTTTCCGTCTCCCGCTCTCTGGCGAATCCGCCCACTACATTTTTTTATAGGATATAAGTGGACATAACTCAACGGTTTTTTAGGTTATATCCTATATTTTTGTTGATAACATTACTGTGAAAAAGTGGTTATGCAAATTAACCCTGCAATATGTCGACATGAGCTATAAATAGATGTGTATTTATTGAAGCCTTAGGCCCCTAGCCCTGGCCACGCCCGAGTCAGTAAAAAAATCAACAATCCTGACTACACAAGTTATCCTCCCTCCTGGTATATTATTGCTCTGAGGTTACCAGTATCTAAATAATTCAATAAATTTTAGACTTAAAAATTGAGGAGACCTTCATACTACGGTTGATATATAAAATACTGATGATTAGTTGCGGCCGGTGACATATTTTCAAATATTAGAGTTTTTCAAAAAAATCCGCTTTCCAGTTTTTGTGAGAACCTTTGAATTAGGAGATTAATTGTTATTGAAATCTATGGTAATATGCATTGAACACGCTGAAAGTAGGTAACCACCTGGTTATTCAAATCTGATCACTCAAATCTTGATTTTTTATGCGCTCTTGAACGCATTAGAAGTTACTTTTTTGGGGAACCTTTTTCAAATTTGGGCACTAAAAAGGCACTTAGATATCTGTTTTTGTGTGCTGTCATCAAACCATTAATATTGAAATTGGATCGCACCTCTGGAAGTAGAAACCTGACAAATCAGATTTGGTCACTGGAGCTGAATGGCGACCTCCGTCGTCGAGCGGTTAGGACCCTCGATTACAAATCCCGGCGTGCACAAATAAACTTTATTTAATTACCTTGTATAATTTCACATAATCTAAATAATATAAAATATGTTAAATTTGCGATACATTTCAGAGTAGTAGATACTCTCGGAATTGTCCTGGTAAAAGACCACCATTCAGAATCAAAACTTTGCTTGAAATGGCTTTAGCCGCGCTTTGTGACCAGAAATAAATAGGTAAATACTTCACAAACTTCCTCTTCCTCATCTCCTTTCCTTCCCCACTCCATTTAGCCTCACGCAATACCCCGATTTGGGATGCCATAGTCCCACTGGCTACGAAAAATTGGGAGATAGTTGGGTGCGGTATCATTTATTTTTATACCGACGGACCATTGTCCAATTACAAAAAAAAATCATTTCACGAAATGAGAAAAAAAGAGCAACAGAGAAAAAATAGCACATACATAATGAAGCAATAACAAAAATATACATTTGAAAGAACATTTAAGTCAAAGTCTGAGCAAGGTTTTGGTAGAGTCGTAAAGCATGACAAAAATCATTTAGACTGCTACCAAAAATTTCAAGACCAAAGCTTGAGTTAACAAGTCTCGGCATTTTGGACAGTGAAAAATGATACTCATAATTAGTAGAGTGATGATTGAGGAACAGCAATTCATTGTTCTTAAGTCTACAGCAAGGAATGTTAGACTGTATTACTAGTAGTACACAGAGACTGTATTACAGTACTATTTTTTTTTTAAATAAATGATTTCGTGTTTTTAAGTGCTCTATTACCAGGGTGAAAATATTTTCCAAAGAAGTTGTCTAAATCATATTTTTGCATTAAAAACAGTAGATTTAATTTATGCATAAATTATTTTCGGTAGAAAGTTATTATTATTTACATTCAATGTATATTTCAGTTCATACGAAGGACACCCCTGCCTCCAAGTAAGGTCTTTGAAACATTAAACATTTGTAAGTCGGACGTGGCTGGCTGGCCGCAGCTAGGTATAATATATCTCTCCCAAAGAGGGACAACTTATCGACTCATTAATTTTGGTCCAACACGTTTAAAAACAAATACACACTTTATAATAGTGTTTACAAAATCACTCCGTCTTTGGTCCTTGTGTGAGTGGATGTCGATGAAAAGTAGACTTGATGGTTTTATATCAGATTATGAGTAAAATTTATGAATTAACTATTTTTTGATTTTTGTGTTCAATTTGAAGAACTTCATTTTTTTATGTATATTTCAATTGAATTAAATTTATTATTAATATTATTCAGTTCTGCTAGTTTTAGTTTTGGTTTTTAGTGACAGCTGTTTCGGCGTTTAAGGCCATTATCGAACTGGTTGATAATAATAATAATATTAAATTTAATTCAATTGTTTTTTTTTGTTAAATAGTAAAATAAAAAATCTTTTTGGAGGACATTAAAATCAGAACTTTTCAAATATGGAACAGATGAAAATTAAAATCCTCAAATTTAAAAATGTATTTTTTTTTAAATCTCTACCTCTCTAATAAAGCTTCTACCTATAATGTATTTTAGCAGACTTTCAATATTCTATATTTGAATTTGTTGGATTAAAAGATCATTTGTAGCATTTCATAATAAATCAAATGAACGAAATGATGAAATAAGATGTATCTATTTTATTCAGGTTTAATTATTGAAACGTCGTAACGCCCAATCTGTATAACTGCAATATTTGGTACAAAATAATATTATTCGCATAGGAAAAAAACCGTTGAATAACTAGGTATATAACACAAAGCATACAAAACTGTTAAAGATTGTTTCTAAAGCGGACAAAATCTCCCAAACGGTGAGCTCTGGTGTCATGAAATTTCCATAATTATCCTATTTAAAATTCCATAACTAATTTCAATCATTTTTTTTTCTTCCATCGTTATCAATGGAGTTTTAAAATACCGTTTTTTAATTTTTTAAATATTTAATGATAATTTTTTTTTTTAATAATAACTTTGTATTTAGTTTAGTTTTGTACCCTGGTGATGCTTAGGCTAAGCGAAACCGGTCCGTCATTAACATAACAGTAAAATTGTGGTCTTATACAAAGTTATAATTTCATTTTCATTGTATGTCAAACCACAAAGCGATTGCTTTCTTCGAAAATATAAAATATATTGTTCGATACCAGCGAAGGCGGGTTGGTTTATTTGGTTATTTTTTGACTCGTTACAGAAGATTACAAAGCTCAATTTTTTTTTTATAACCCTTTAATTTTTCCAATGTGATATGACATTGCGTTACAGCAATATCCATTTCTGTTGCATAAGTCTCTTTTTAATATATTTACTCGTTAGTAGCCTTTTATTTTGTACTCCTTTTTAAAATGTGTATGCCTTTGTAAAAATATTATTTCTTTTTGAAATAATTTATAAATATATTTGTCTTACCCGAAAATATATTTTTTTTTAATTTTCGGGAATAATATATAAAAAATATACATTAAAATGCATGATTTTTATACTATATTTTCATTTTAATAAATAAATATATACAATACAATTTAGGTACCCATCTACTTTTTACTTGTATGGTTAATTTCACTTTTAAATGAAGAAACCATATTTTATTGTTATTTGTCTCGGTCAAGTCTACTGTGAAAAAGGCTCTAGTGGAGACGTAATAATAAAAATTAGTTTATACTGCCTTCGTGTGGGTGGAATGTTTTAATGGAAAACCTAACGATGGTCCTGGAGTCATTTGGTCCGGCGTAATTAACCACAAAGTAATAACAGTTCACGTTAATTGCGTAAAACATCGCTTTAATGTTAAATTATACGCGAGTACGTTGTTTAAATAAGTAACACGTCTAAGTTATGTATCAAAGGACATCCATTCGAGTCACCTACGTCTTATTCTCTCAAATAATTTCTTGGCTTAGGTGCTTCTATGCAGCCAGATATTTCTGTTGAAATAATGCATTCTTTATGTTTAACGGAACTATCTAATAAATAAACAAAATATTTTGGTTCCTTTGTTATAATTTATATGTTATTATTGTAATCTTACTGTAATCTTATTTTATTTTATATTGTTTTCTCCCTCTGTATGTACGAGTATGCGAGGCCTGTTCAAAAGAAAAGGTAAATTTTTGACCACTGGAAAGGTTAGTCACGTTTTTGTGTGTCCTTCGATTTTTTACTTTTGAAAAAATGGATGATAAACATATGTGTACCAACATAACAAAAAAAAACAATTATCGAATTTACACAGCCCGGGAAAGTTCAAAATTCACCTTTTCTTTTGAACAGGCCATGAATATAACCACACACTATGTATTTTTTGTTTAGTTTAATGCTGTTCCCTGATGATGCTTAGGCTAAGCGAAACCGGTCGGTCATAAAAAATAAAATTAAATATGTGGTCTTTTACAAAGTTGTTATTTCATTTTTATTTAAAAAATATTTTTTTTTGATATATTTGCATACGAGTTCCGAACTGATGCTCTTTTAATATGCTAAATTATTTCAGGTTGTTTACTTTAGAAATTAAAATTTTCTTCATGTGAAAATATAACATAATACATTGCGGGAATGACTGCAGGGCGTTGATCCTTTTGAAGGATTTGTTTGGGCTTTTTTTTCAAATCAGCCACATTGGTAATACCGAATGAGACTATTTATGGCTGGGAATGCCGCGTAGAAAAAGAATCTACTGAACTTTAGAGATACCTATTGCTTTACGGAAATTTTACAATATCGATGTAATTGGGAACTATTTTGGGGCTCCCAGGGTTAACATGGTGGCTTTATATTTGAAATATTCTGAAGAGCCCAACCATTTTTCTCCCGGTTTTAAAGAGGCAGTGAGATTTTAATATTTAAAATCATTTTAGTGTTTATTAACGTACCTTATTAACCCTAAATATTTTCTACGCTGTATTTTATAAATTCTTCAATAAAAAGTTAGAAGATTTTTTATTAAAAAGTGCAATTTTTAGTGCGTTTATTAAGTAGATATCGTCATAGAAGAGCGGTTGTTGAAGTGATTTTTCACAAAAACGGCGCTATACAAATTATCCAAATATTATTACTGTCTTCTGATATAAAGAAACGGTTTCATTTTAACCTGTTACATAAGCGCATTAAAATATATAGTTTTTTTTAACTGTTCTAAAACTGTCTACGATATAATTGAATGAATGATGAAAAACCAAAATCGCCAATCTCCAAAACAAGTTTTAATGGATTTTTTAACATTCTTAAAGAAACTGAAAACTGCCGATTTCAAAAGAATAGATTCGATATACTAAACTGGGATAGATTTAGAGCATCATTCTGAAATATACAAGAAATAAAGTAAACAAAACCCCTTTTCACGTTTACAAATGATAATTAAGGTTTTTTTTTGTTATAGTGAATAACGTACAAGAGTTCCAACTGCTCTCTACCGTCTAAAGCCAGTGAGACTATGGCATCCCCAACTGGGATACGTTGTGAGGTTTTAAGATAGTGTGGAAAGGAAGGAGATAGGGAAGAGGAAGGTTAGGAAGTACTTGGCTATTCAGATCAAGTCACCATAGACGGCTAAAGCCATTCCAAGCAACGTTTCAATTCTAAATTGTGGTCTATCATCAGGGCCATACTTAGAGTGTCTACCACTCTGGAACGTGTCGCAAATATACTTAACATTATTTTATATGAATTAAATGTGTTTTGACACATATTAATTAGATAAAATTTATTTGCACACGCTGGGTTCGAACCCGTGACTTTTGGATTCGTAGTCGAGCGTCTTACCACTCGACTACTCAGGCCGCCAAAGTTCGTCGAGGTTCGTGGAGATTGACGATTTTACTATTTTATACCCCTCATATACACTATATAGTTTCAGGGCTAAGCAGTCTTTTCAAAGTGTTAGTCTTTCTTCCTCGCAGCCGCAGCAGTACCCACCACCCACCTACCCACCACTAACAAGATCTGAAGAGAAACCCAATAAAGGGCATCTCAGCACCAATGAAATCCGATCTGCAAAATTGAACCAACAGAGAATGAACCTATTATGCCTTCCCACGTAAAATGTACAGGATGTTTGTTTTATAATTCTGTTGAATAACATTTATGTACTTAATGAATTTAATTCCATCGTTCAACAATATTATTTCCGTAATGAGCCAAAGAGCTTTGATATACCATTTAACTGCAAAAAAAATCAGACGCCATATCGTCGCTGGAAAGGCAAAAGGGCTTAGGCGACACTTAAACGATAGTTAAATATTCAGTTTTGATCAATATTTTTTCATCCTCGAGCGCTTTGACTCTCGTTTGACTGTTATGGCCCTTCAGCCATCTTAAATTTATTTACCAATTTTTTTTTTTAATTACAATAACTCCACACAGCAGGCCTTGAGAGAAATAATGATCTTCAGGGCCCATGTCATCTTTAGGGATGCTGTGTGGAGAGTCTTTTTAAAGAAAGGAAGGAGTAAACCTGGGTTTTGCAGAGGCCCATGTTGAAGGAGGGAGGAAATACAAAGACCGGCAAATCGTCAATCGTTTAGCCAAACTGTTGAACATAAGAACGAGTCGTAAAAGTGACCCATTGGCTTGACAACGCGACACAAGATTGGGACTTTTTTTAGCTTTTTGTCGCTTCAGGTAACTCAGTGAGAGTTACCTGAGTTAACTTTTTTTTCAAAATCCAACAAAGTACTGAAGACTTATGAATTTTTTATTGTAAAGTAAAAAAAAAAACTTTTTATGTGCTCTGGTGTAAACTTTACAAAATGGCGCTTCAACCCTTTTGCCTTTCCGGCGACAATATTCCTACGCTTGTAATAAAAAAATATACACAAAGGACTTGAAAACAACTTCTTTGATAGTTTTTTCGAATAAAAAGACTCGCTTTGATTGCACGACAAATTTAGTAATTTTTTTCTTAACTTTTAAAATCTGAAAAATATGTTTTCCTCAATTATATATATTTTTTTAAACAAAACAATTCCTCACCCCATTCTATCGCCCCATAATATTTGGGGTGTCTAGTCTAACTGACAGAAATCATGCAAACATTATTGAATAGTATTTTCTGTCAGATTAAAACCTTTTCAATACCGATAGAAGATAATGCAATTATCTCTACAGTGCGTGAGGCGGCCATCTTGGACGCTTCCCTCACATTCATTAAAAAAATTACAAATTTTCGATCTGTATATAAAAATTGTTCTAAACTAATTCATATTAAATATAATAATATTCAGTATATTTGCGGCACGTTCCAAAGTGAAGTAGATACTCATAGTATCGCCCTGGTGAAAGACCACCGTTCAGAATCGAAACCTTGGCGTGGCTTAAAATAACTTTAGCCCTATTTGGTTACCAAACCTGACTATCTGGTTACTTCCCAACCTTCTTATTCCCCATCTCCTTCCCTCCCTCACTACTTTCAGCCTCGCAAAGTACTCAAAATGGCGATGCAATAATTCCACTGGTTCCAGACGGTTGGAACTATAAAAATAATCATTTTTTATTATTTTCATAGTAATCCGTAGATATCTGAGAATCAAATAAATTCCCTCACGAAGTTAAATGTACTTTTATTTTGATGAAGATTTTTTTTTCAAATTAATCACCCTGTACTTTCGTTCACATGCAGAATACTAAACGGCGTAGTAAATACAGATTTTTATTAGTCTTGCCATTTTGTCCGCCATTATGTGGACACGTTTTAATAGTATTATTTTAATTGCCGTGGTCCGCCTCACTGAGGAGGTCTGGTGGACCGTGGCAATGTTTGCACAGGGGACAGAAGGTCGAAAGCATCCTCTCTACGGTATGTAGGCACCAGCAGAGGGAAGATGAACTATCAAATTACAACTTCTTTTAGTAGCCTATTTCAGTTTTTTTCCGCTACACCATAAACGATAGAAAAAGTGCAAGCCCTAAATAACCAAAAACTCATACATTTTCTAAAATCATCGCATTTTGTCGTTACTATTCAGTATATACACCATCAACATAATTTATCTTCAACGCAAATTATGAAAATGTGTAAATTTTTTTGAAAATCGATATTTTCAACGTTACAATATAATGTTTACACACACCAAAGGCGTGCATTCCACATAGGCACATAAGCACTGCCTACCCTGCCGTACTACCATGAAAATATGAATTTTATTGGATTAAGCTGCATGAAATTAAAAAAAAAACTACTTTTTCAAAAATACGCGCGAAGTTTATCTAACCGCACCGCCGCGAGCGCCCCACCGACCGTCATACTATAACGTGTCAAAAGCAGTAACTACATATGCCCAAACGCCGCCAACATCAGAGTAGATTATTTTATGTTCACTAGACTACACAAAATATGTATGATGTGAGCTGTGTGCGCGTTCAAGTGGCTCGTTTGTGTTAGTATCTTTGTTAGTGTCTAGGCAGTGCTTTTACAGAACGAATCCAATAGTAATCATGATAATCGGTAATATTGTGGGTATCTTTCTCTATTATCAATCAATCCGCTGTTCTTTCTACTGCTTACCCTGATCAAAAACTGTGTGCATTGACACACACTGATACTATACTTTACTCTGGGCTTAAGTCTAAAATTTAAATTTAATAATATCAAAAAGTCAAAGACTCCGTAAATAAAAATGAGTACTTCCATCCATGCCGCTTTTAGTGTGTTCGCATAGAACTTTGTTCACGATTGTAAAGATTGAATCCAATATATAAAAATAAAAAAGTGTTAAAAAAAGTGTAAATTTCAAGCAGCATGAGATTGATGGTAAATTAATGGGTTGAGGCAATTCAGTTGGTAGAAGGGTACTTCCAGATAGAATTAGTAAGTAACTTGTGTCCAAGTCGAGTCTCGGACACAATCTAATTTTTTATTTTCTATGTCTTTTTCATACTGTCAATATTCATTCAGTTATTATTATCACTTTGACATAAAGCACTCACTTTGTGGTAAATAATTTAGACATAATAAAATTTCAAATAAAAGTAACTTCGTTTAGACACCACTTTATTAGATACATATACCAACCGGTTTCGGCCCTACCTGAACCTTCTTCAGGGTTGAACTACATATATATATATATGTATACAACAAATATATATATTTTTTAAAGAAAGACAAACATTCCCGGGTTACAAATAACCTGACAATATTATAAAAACTCCTGCTGCCATCATAAGAAGTGGATGATGTTGCTTGTGCAATGATGGAGGACTTGGTCAGCAGAGGAATTGAACCCACGACGCCCGGGTGGGAATCCGACGCGTTTGTCCACTCAGCTACCGACCGGTCGATATATAATATATTCAATACATATTTGTTCAACCCTGAAGAAGGTTCAGGTAGAGCCGAAACCGGTTGGTATATGTATCTAATAAAATGGCGTCAAAACAAAGTTATTTTATTTAAAATTTAATTGTTATCACGATGAAGCGTAAAGCTTTAGTTGGTTACATTTTATTTGTAAATATAAAAATGGTACAGTTTTAATCTTTTTATACAATTTATCTGGAAATTGAAGCCTCGATCTACAGTTAAAGCTTTTACTTCTCTGCCGCAGAGGTCATCAATTCCTGAATCGTTCGTTAACTAAACTAATATAATATAACCAGGTGGAAGAAATTTATTCAATCTAAACTACATGCAGTCATTAATCAATCGATGTAACAATAAATTCCTTTTAATTCTTTTATTCCTCTATATTTGGGAGGTCCCATAGACAAAAGACCAATAAATTGAACCTTCTCTAGTCTAGATCTCTAGGTACATCCAACAACTAACAACTCTAAATAATAAGATTAGGTATAGGTATCACAGCCAAAGGGTAGACGGACAGAGATGCATTGCTTGCATACATCATGTTTCACACTTATTATTCAACTTAAAAAATATTTCAGTGAAATTTAAAAAAGCTTACTATTAACTTAATTTTTTTAAATACCCTGCAAAACTTCTCGAATAACTGCAAAAATAATTATAAAAAAAGTTAATATTCAGATGCGATGATCGTAAACACTGGTTGCCCCTTTCCCGCTAGTAACAATAAGTATACGTTTGCAAGGCAAAGGGCCGTTTCTCAATGACGTTTTGAAAGGAGGTTTTTGTCAGAAGTGTATATGAAACGGGTGGTACTCTGATAGATTCCCCTATCTTAACAGACGGATTTAAATCTTTGTAGCAAAAACGTCAGGTGGGAATGCTGTCCTTGTTCTACCGGTATTAAAATGGAAGGTGCTCCGTGGAGCTTGCGTCGTTGATCCCTTTCACATCGGCGCACAACTGGAAAACTCGTCATCTGTACACAATTGACATTGGACACATGAGAACGGGTTGCTTCTGCAACTATAAACTGACTACAGCAGCGCTCTCTCTTGTATATTATCGCTCTGAGGTTTGTTGGGTAGGTACTCAAACGTAGATATTGATAAATGATGTAATTATTAGAACGCTACAAGTCCGATTATATCAAATTCAAACAAATTGTTTGGGCTTGGTGTCGCGCTGAGTTGTCGGACAAAATAACCAACTACCTTTGTTATCCGTATCACTGGACGTGATCGCCCGTGGACGCTCGTCTGAGTCGGCCCTACAAGTTGTTTTAAAAAACAAATAAACGAACAGCGCCGGTTATCGGTGATTGACCTGTCGATATTTATTATGTTAACCGTTCAATGTGATATGAAAGAAACAATACATACTCAGATATTTCAAATCTCCTGTCACTGTTCAAACAGTCAGGTTTCCGTTTTACACCTTCGCCAGAAAGGCTAAAGGGCTCAAGCGCATTTACAATAATATTCATAAGTCTTCACTGCCTGGTTGGATTTTGAAAAAATATAATTAAGTCAAGTAACTCAATGCTCTCACTGAGTTACTTGAAGCGACAAAAAGCTAAAGAAAGTCCCAAACTTGTGTCGCTTGAGTCAAGCTTTCTCCCAAACGGTAAATATATTTTTGATTATTATTGTATTATTTAGAGAGCTACAAAAGTCTTCAGAATGAAACGAGAGTCAGAGCATTCCATACAGAAAAATGCATATGTAACTTGTTTTTGACCAAAGTGTCGCTTAAGCCTTTTTGCCTTTCCAGCGACGATGTGAATTATTGCATCGACATAATATCCATAATCATATTTTAAATATATACATATATATGTATATCCATATATTACATATATATCGTTCCAGAGTGGTAGATACTTTAAGTATCGCCCTGGTGAAAGACCACCATTCAGAATTGAAACGTTGCTTGAAATTGTTTTAGCCGTGTTTGGTGACCAGATCTGAATATCCAGGTACTTAACAACCTTTCCCTTCCTCATCTCCTTCTCCTCCCCACTACCTTCAGCATCACAACATAACCCAATTAGGATGCTATATTCCCACTGGCTCTAGACGGTTGAGAGCAGTTGAGACTCTTGTACGGTATTCACTGTAAAAAACTGATCATTAACTGATATTTAATGTGATATTTTGTGCAGAAAACAACATAATATTGTCTTATAAGATAAAACAGATGTTAAGCAAACAAAAAATAACGATTTGATAATACCATTTTTTTTTTATTCCACTGTTTTTCAAGACCTTTTCAAGAACCGACCGGTTTCACCTTATGACGATCATCTTCAGACTGGTACAATTTTAAGTAAGTCTATGGAATAAATACGATTAAAGTCCTAATGGACGCTTATTGAGTATATTTCATAGTGAACATCTGTGACTTTGGATGACGTCTGTGACATCTGTAAAGTCTGCTTACTATAAAAACTACCTGCTATTCAATCCAATTATTTATTATTCTAAAAACATCACAAAAATTAACATTTCAAGGCATTTTTAACTAAACTAACTAACTAACCATCACGCCGTTTCCCCGCAGGGGTAGGCAGAGAGGACGGACCGCCATACAACTCTGTCTTGGCACACACTTCTTGCTTCATTTACATTCATACATCGTCTCAAACATACTCTTCTGTTATTCTGACTCTTCACATGACCCGATTCAAGTATTTGATTTACTTGGTCGTGCCATGTCTTTCTCGGGCGTCCTCGACATCTTCTTTCATTCACTTTCGCATCATATATTCTTTTCACACTCCTTTCACAAACCATCTAAGTGTCCCTTTCTTGATCCTATCCATTACGCTCAAAATAAAGTAAATAAGGTTGTATTCTTGGAGAAACAATGTAAGGAGAGAGAGCTAATTATTTTTTACCCAACCGATACACCATGAGAGAGAAAGAGACAACAAATATAATACTCCGCTTCTATGTACTGTCACAATGATCTTAGGCTCCTGGGTCACCGCGGGACTCCGCCCACATTTTTTTATTATGCCGCTAAACTTAACACAACGAAACGGTTTTTTAGGTTAGATACTATATTTTTGTTGATAACAATACTGTGAAAAAGTGGTTATACGAATAAACAAAAACATAATGTCGATATGTGATAAGAATGGATGTATAAATACCCTAGCCTTAGTCTTAGCTACGCCCAGGTCCACCGAGTCAGGTCAAAATCATCAAAAACTGACTACACACTGCCTTGGAAAGGTACCACTCTATATACTCGTAAGGTTGTATTATAATGCAGACAATAGTCGTAAATAAATACAATCAAACAACTCTAAAATATTTTTTATCAAAATGAATGTAAAGTAAAGATAGTTAAAAAAAAACAATTAAAACACAATATTTCATGAAAATGGTGTATAAAAACAAAGGGTCACACAAATAATAGCAGCAACGCTTGTCGTTTGAACGAAGCTTCATTTATACAAAATGTATCGACGTCCGAAATGAATGTTTTCCATGAAAGCTGAAACGAATCAATCTGAAGAAATGTGTGGTAATATTCCCATCCTTTCTGACCCCTAGATGGTATGTCCCGAGAATAGTAATAGAAAGTCGGTAGGACAGAGCCACGGGTAGGAACCACACTATAGCTCTGATTCTAATGTTGAATAAATTAACTAGCCATATTGATATTTGTGAGGAAAGAAGATGGAATGCCAAAGAACTACGTCTTGGTGAAAACTCCTTGCTTCATTATATTTATCGTCGTATTATACAAACTCATCTGTTATTTTGACTCTTGACATTGCCAAACTCAAGTATTTTGTTCACTTAACGGTGTGATATTTTTCTGGGTTATCCCCGACAACTTCTTCCATCCACTTGCGCATATTCTATTGAGGAATGTTGTGAGGTAAAAGGATGTAAGGAAAGGGTAAGCAGAAGACTATTTACTTCAGATCTGGTTTCTTATTTTTTTAAGAAATTAGTTCTTAGAAAAGTGTGTTGTAATGTATTTAGTTTTTTCACCAGATCTGAATATTCAAGTACGTCTTAACCATTATCTTTCCAACTTCTTGTCCTCTCCACTCCATTCAACCCTACAACACTCCCCAAGTTGGGGAAACCAAAATCTTGATTACTTCTGGCAAACGGGACTTTTGTATGGTAGGTTCCATTTTTTTTTTTAAACACTCACAATCGAAATACCTTGAAAATTCTAATTTACACCGCTAATTTCAGCTGTTTTTGACATCTGCTAACACTCAATTCATTTCACATTTAAACCGTTGTTTAACGGCGCGTTTGTCGATCTCCGTTTAACTTTAACCATTCGTCAAAAATATCCTTTCCGAATCGATATTTCAGAAATATGCGTTTACAGTTCAAACTTACGCTGAAAAAATGTGCAAAGGATGTAATAAAAAGCTATTCCGTGACTAAAACCGAGCGTGGGATCTTAGCGGGATTAAGTGTGATTATGAATAGGGGTAATATTGAAATAGGGATGAAATTAAGACGTTAAACATAGCAAAGGGATTATTTAGACATATTTCAGATGTCGTTTTATGTTTTTCAGTTAATTGGGCGTAAAATGACGGGCGGGCTCCGCTAAAACCGTGGCTGAACCACCCTCCATTCTGGAGCAAGTCGACTGTGAAAGAAATTTAAACTAATTTCGTTTTAATCTCCCTGCCAAAACGTGCTAGGGAGGGTCAAGATCAACCGCAAAAAATACTTAGTGAGAAAAAAAATTGCAGCGTTGATTATTTCATTCGTGTTGTTAGCCATCAGAGCTTCAACAGTATACCGTGCAACCTTATAATTGGTATTTTTTCTATTTTTTTAATAAGCTCGTACTTCACCATAGCGGCGATGTAGCCTAGACGAGTGGGTTCCCAAGGAGGGTACGCGAGCCGACTTTTGTGACGTCAAATGACGACGTCAAGATGAAAAAATTCCAACCCATAATTTTAAATTGCACGATCATAAACATCAAATCAAACAATGAATTTATAGCGGTGATACTATATCTTTTACTCGTAGAAAAAGACAAACAGAAAAATTCAAAGTGTGGACATAGCACATAGGGGTTAGCCATTCATTATGTGGGTCGTACAGTGTTAATTGATGAATTTGAATGGAAAGAGAAATTTATTCTTTTACAAAGTTATTTTTTTATTTATTTTATAAAAAAGAAAATTTGTATCAACATAAACACTCAATTTTTGAGCTCTGGTCTCATGAAATTTCCACAAGTCTTTGTCTTTGCCATTTATATATCAAAATTAATACTTAAAGCAAGTAATTTCAATTCCAGTATGAGTCGTGGAGCGTTGAAATATCCAATTAAATATCAAAAATAGGGAAAGAATCCAAAATTTTCGTTCCACATTTTTGGTATATCCAACTTTTTAAAAAGGTGTTGAAAATCCGGCAAAACCGGGTAGTAACAAAAATAATAAGCTGTGGAATTATTTTAACGGCTAAGGTCAGCGTCGAACCACCCCATTCAAGTAAACGCCCCCTGGAATCAAGTTTCAGAGAAAAGGTTGAGCCATGTGTAAATACATTAAAAACTAAATAGAGCCAATACGTTTCACATGTCAGCCAACTAAGACGCGTTGGCTTGGAGCGAAATTTAAATATTTTTATTTTCATCAAACACACCTTTGCAAATGTTGTAATATTTCTTAGAAAATGCTTTCTCTTTCGTGATAAAAAATATGTCTAATATGCAATGTAATTAATTATTACGACAAATAGTTTATTTTACCTCTTAGGTTAAGTTACACGTTACTAAAATTGCATTGCTTCGTTATTTTTTTTTATTTTCATCCTTGTTATACGATGTCTTTACTGTATTGATGTTATTTTGTAATTGTTTTTTGTGTATTGTTTTGTTCTCATTGCAATGTATTTTTTTTTAATAGTGAATACCGCTCGTGTGAATACGGCATTTTCGCGGGCTGTGAATATTATCGTTTTTTTTGTTGTTGTTATGTTGGTACACATATGTTTATCATATGTTAGCATTATCAGCCATTTTGGATTACTGGTTTGTTTTTGACAACTGGAAAGGTTAGTCACGTTTTTGTATGTTCTTCGATTTTTTTACTTTTGAAAAAAATGGATCAACATAACGAAACATAACGAAACAAAATAAACGATAATCGAATGTACACAGCCCGCGAAAATTAAATATTCACCTTTTCTTTTGAATAGGCCTCGTAGTCTCAACTGCTACTAACCGTCTTGAGTCAGTGAGACTATGGAATCCCCAACTGGGGTATGTTGTGAGACTGAAGGTAGTGGTAAGGTGAAGGAGATGAAGATGGGAAAAAAGGAAGGTTGGGAAGTACCTGGCAATTCAGAACCAGTCTGAATAATGGTCATTAACGCACGAATTTAAGAATATTCTCTTTTTGGATAAATGTATTAAATCCCTATCTTATAACCCCTCTACTTACAGACGAGGTGCAAATGCTACACGTGGTTTAAGGTCGGAATAGCGAAACACTTCCTTTATAACATCGGCTTATTCGTCTAATTCAATGGCTTACGTCCGGTGTAACTAAACCAACGCTGAACCGGTGCGTAAAAATCTAATAAGTAAACGGTTTATGTATACACACTCGAAAATCTGAAATATTGTGCTAGTTTTAATACCTATGTTGGCAAACTACTTCTTGACGTTATTTTCTTCATTCATTCATGTTTTCAAATTCAATATTCCTGGTTTTAATGATTTAATAATACCAAATTTTGAACTTTATTCCACTATTTTTTTTTAATTTAAGACCTGACCGGTTTCACCTTATGACGGGTATTTTCAGACTGGTACAATTTTAAGTAAATCTATGGTATATTTACTATTAACGTCTGGAATGGACGATTATCGACTATGGGTTTTTGATTTATTGCTGACAGAGGCGGCTTTTGCCAATTATGTTCATAAATTTTGTAAAAAAATAAATTGAACTAACCAAAAATAAAAAAAACACACACAGATGTTCACTATGAGGTAGACTCAATAAGCGTCCACTCCGGACTTTAGCCCTTATCACTCGAGAGGCGCCGCTACGGCGCCATACAAAATTTTAAATCCACTCGTTATGCGCCGCAGCGGCGCCACGAACAATAGTCATACATTTTATTGTTTAAAAAATCCAAGGGTGCACGGACAGGTTTCTTCATGTTTACAGTTAGTTGCGTCTAGAACCTGCTACTGAATGCTTGTGTATTGTGCTAATTTTTTTTTTGTTTTTAACAATTAATACGCAGTTATTTATTCAAATATTTTTTTACTCCATAGTAAATTTGTATGAAGACGAAATTAGTGATGATGACTTTGTTTTTGAGTGTGAAAGTGACTGTACCGGCGATATTCCAATGCAACATGACAGTTCAGATAGTGAATAGAAGAAAAAATGCGTGTTTTGGACACAAGTAGCAGTTCAAGTGCTTCCGACGTAGATAAACAAGAGGAAGATGTAAATGGTGGCAAACTTTTTTGGGGGATGGACATATGTTCCATAAATTCGTATATCTTGTATAAAAATCCATAAAAAAGAAAAAATAACGAAAAACCACTAAGCCATTTAAAGTAAATAAAAGTTTTGGTTGATCAGTTAGTGGGTGAGCACAAGAGCCTCGAAGTAGGCCATCTAAAGACCATCGCAGAGACCAGGCTCAATGGAAAACTGCACATTTTAAGGAAAGGTCCCAAGAGGGACTGTGTGGTCTGCTCAAAAGGGTAGTAAAAGGCGGGAGACGGAGACCAGCGAGTATTGTGACACTTGTCCTGGAAAACCGAGGATGCATTTGGGTGATTGTTTTAAAAAATACCATACTTTAAGGAATTATAAAAACTTAAATTTGCCGTTTTTTTCTTTTATAAATACTTACTTTCTATAATAAATATAAATTTGTGATCTTAAAAAAGCATTTTTATTTGCTACCTTTCCAAAAAAATATTTTTTCTAATTTTCTAAGAATATTATTAAAAAATTTTCATATTTTTGCTTAAAAAAATCCTCACAGATGGAAACATATTTGAGAATTTTCTCGAGTGATAAGGGTTAATAGTATTTATACCATAGATTTACTTAACATTGTACCAGTCTAAAGATGCCCGTCATAAGCTGAAACCGGTCTAGTGGAATAAAGTTTAAAATATTGTATTATTAAATTCATTAAAACGGAGTTCCACCACGAATTGACAGTTTCAAAATTAGAAAAATTCCTTGTTTTAAGACATATTCCAGTAGCGGTACTGAAGTTTCTATTATTTAAGATAAAATTGTTTAAAATACTATTCAAAGTAAAATTTAAAAATTTCGTAAAAATAATTTTTTTAAAAGCTAAATGTAAACTTAAATAATACGCATGTAAAACTACCTTTAAAAGTGTAATTGTTTCATATTCAATAAACAGTTGGCAAATATGTTAATAAATTAATGGATCACACAAAGTGTTTTATTATAATGTCAAACTTCAAAGTGATTCTACGAAAAGGTAAGAAATACCTACCTGTATTTTGTCTTGGATGAGTTATGAACGTAATGACTCAACAGGTGTCAGCCCGTCGAGAAGAATTTGGTATTGCATTACAAATATTTCCGAGAATATGAGATTTATTGGCGTTCTAATCTCCACCAGGTGCGGTATGTACAAATAAAAAATGTTATTTTAAATGTCTCGGAATGAGAAATTACTATGCAAAGCCGGTTTTGTGGGATACTCTCAGTATCGCCCTGGTGAGAAACAACCATTCAGATACGAAACGTTGCTTAAGATGACTTTGACCGAGTTTAGATCAAATAACTCGGTGCACCCCCAACCCCTACCTTCAACGCCAATAATTTCAGCCTTGGACGATTCTCAAAAACCGTTTTTTGTGCCAAAGCCTCACTGGCTCCAGGCAGTAGCGGCTCTTGTGGGTTAGTCAAATAAAAAATAAATATTAACCTACTGAGTTTAAATAACTGAAAAATGATATCGCGTTACAAAAATTAAAATGGCAGGTCCCACTTTTTTTTTACATGAATACCGCACAATTATTCAACTGCTCCCCAACCGTCTATGATTATTATTTTTTTTTGAAATTGGGTATGTTGTGAGGCTGAAGGTTTTTTATTAATTATTATTTTTTATTTTTTTATTACCTCTGGTCACCAAACACACCAGCCATTTCAAGCAACGTTCGATTCTGAATGGTGGTCTTCACCAGGGCGAAACTTAAAGTATCACTGGCTCTGGAACGTGCCGCAAATATTATTTTTATATGAATTAAAATGTTATGACACATATTAATTAAATAAAAGTTATTGGCGCACGCCGGGTTTGAACCCGCGACCTTTGGATTCGTAGTCGAGCGTCTTACCAATCGACTATGGAGGCCGTCAATCTGTTAAATCTGCCAGGTAAAGTAAACACGTGACTTATAAATAATAATGATAATTAGCTAATAGCGCCATTCTGGTGAAATAGAATCACCTCAAAGGACGCTTTGAAACTTAACACATACAACCTACAACTTGATCACTAAGACCGAATAACTAGTGACTTATAAGTTATAACTATAGACTTGCAGTTAAGACTTACGATTAGCACCTTTCAACTAAGACATATAACAAGTGAGCTTCAACTAAGAGGCCATTTCACCACCTCCGAGTAAACTTTTGAGTAACTACTCGTCAATTAACTTAAATCATAAGATGAACACGGCGGTAAATCGACGACTGTTCACCACCGTCGAGCAGTTCCCTAATCAGTTAATTATGGAAGTAGTTTGAACGGAAATTTAATTGACGGGCAGCGTTAGTCAGCGGTGGTGAAACAGATAATATAAGTTACTCAACGAGTAGCGCTAATCAACAGTGTACTCAGAGGTTGTGAAATACTCCCTATACTTACATCTAGTGAATTACAACTAAGATCCATAACTATTAACTTACAACTTTGGCTTATAATAATAATAATAACAACAGTGAACTTATGTAGCGCAGTTTTATGATATTTCACTTCAAGTGCGCTTCATACTTAATTAATTATGCTAATATGACCAACTAACAAGGAGAAAATAATATATAATATGTATGAAATTAAACATATCTAAAATCATGATCGTTATCATAAATCATTGGAGAAAAAAGTTCAGATATGGGAATAACAGTGCATGCATCAACATCAACAGATTAAAAAAAAACAATTTACCAGAAGCTAAGGGTATAAAAATTCAGATAAAACGTATGAATTCATATTAACATATTTTTCAAATCAAAGAAAAGGAAATTAGATTGACGACAGTTAATATGTTGGTACTTAAAACATTAATATTCAAGTATTATAAGTAAACGATTCTAAAAATGCAAACATTGTAAATATAACGAATAACAAAAGAACAATAAATATTTCATGACAATAATGACTTACAATTAACATATTGACATTTACAAAATACTACGTGCTGTTTATTGCCCGTGCTGTCAATGATAAAGTATAAAAAGCAAAGGTTTAAAAAAGGAACAGTTTCAATAAAACAAAGTAGAGGTAAGATATACAATGTGTCTCTCGGTTGAGGAATGAGAAATGACTCACGAGGGGTAACTTTGGCCCACCGAGCTAACTGGGAGGCCGGCAAAGGACCTCTAGTATCGTATTACAATTTTTTCCGCGAATATTGACGTAACGTCAAAATATTCAGCGGTCGACCGCTCCCACGCGTGTTTTAACCCTACACGACGACACACGAGCTTTTATACCCAGACGTAGTTAAACATATTTTAAGATATATATATTTATTAAAAATACCGCACAAGAGTCCCAACTATGCATCACCGAACTATGCGTAAAACATTCGTCAAGGCAGTCGACTCTTAGATCAGCAACGTCATCGGCTATCGGAAGGCTGATAGAACCCAAACGCAATCCAAATACTAAGTTTGGAGATCGCTCTGCAGGAGTATCGGCGCCGAAGGCTTGGAATAAACTACCTCCGAAACTAAGATGTATAACGAGCCTAACAGAATTTTAATCCAAACTGAAAACTTACCTTTTCAGACTCTCATATCCTTAAATTCATCAAAAGAATCACCTTTAAATATACAAATTTTAACCAAATCCTGTACTGTACGACAAATTCAGAGAGTCCATTTTTTTTAATTTCACTCCCATGCCCTAAATTTGAAAAATTAAAAAAAAAAATTTAAATAAAAAAAATTTAAAATCTTAATTATAGTTTTAAGTTAATAAGTTTTATTATTATCTGATAGGACCTGCCAGGTAAGTATGTTCCTGTATATTTTCTTATTTAAACTAAGAATTAATATGTAATAATAGAAAATAAGATCTGTACAGCGCTCTTGAGGTGATTTTTCACAATAACGGTGCTATACAAATCATCCAAACATTATTATTTATTATTTTTAACTGCTTCCAACCGTCTAGAGTCAGTGAGACTATGGAATCCCCAGTTGGGGTATGTTGTGAGGCTGAACGTAGTGGGGAGGGGAAGGATATGGAGAAGAGGAAGGTTGGGAAGTACCTGGCTATTCAGATCTAGTCACCAAACACAGCTAGAGCCATTTCAATCAACATTTCGATTCTGAATAATGGTTTTTCACCAGGGCGATACTAAGAGTATCTACCACTATGGAACGTGTCGCAAATACGATTGTCACTTGTTTCGAACACAGTTTGAAACAAGTGACAATCTAAACAGAAGAGTTATGTGAAAAAAGCGTGTTTCATGTTGTTTTTGGTGTCTCGTTTGGTCGTCGGTTTGTTGATGTTCTTCAAGTAATATAATATTAAGTGTGGTGTTTTGTTGTGATTCGAGTTCGTTAAAAATACAATGTGTGAGAATAATTAATAACTTCATCTACATCGGTAAGTGAATGGTTTCACAATAATACATTCGGTGTTTTATCGCAGCTTTGGATCCAACATTAGTAACAAAACCAAATTGTTTAAAAATCCCACATACAAAACGTAACTTATTAAAATTTAATTTCTTTGAAAACATCCCTAATTTGCTTTGTTTCGGTTTTCTCCTTTCTTGTATCATTATAACTCAATGTCCTCACTATCTACTGAAAACCATATACTCATTGTCATAAAATATTTATTTTCTTTTGTTACTTGCTGTATTTACACTGTTTGCATTTTTAGAATCGTTTACTTACAATACTTGAATATTAATGTTTTAAGTGCCCACATATTAACTGTCCTCAATCATATGTCCTTTTCTTTGATTCGACAAATGTTTATATGAATTAATTTGTTTCATCTGAATTTTTATACCCTTAGCTCCTAGTAAATTGTTTTTTAATCTGTTGATGTACACATACACATACATGTTATACCCATATCTGAACCTTTTCTCTCGTGATTTATGATAATGATCATTATTTTAGATAGTTTTAATTTGTATACATATTATGTATTATTTTCTCCTTGTTAGTTAATCTTATTAGCATAATTAATTTAGCATGAAGCGCACTTGAGGTGAAATATCACAAAACTGCGCTATATAAGTTCACTGTTATTATTATTATTATTAAGATAGAGTCTAGAAATCAAGATTTCGTCGGTCATAAAAATTAAAATAATATTCGTGGTCTTAGACGTAGTATATTGTTTTTATGTCTTTAAATAATTTCCTTTGTGAGTACGTACGTACATTCGTACAAGCGTGAACTTTTCAAAATTGAAACTGTGGATGAAAATTATTCAATTAAAAAATAATATTTTCAAATGTAGACAAGTAATTAAGTAGGTACCCGTCTATAATGTATTTTACAAAACACAATTAGTAACATTTAACTGTCAGATCTTTAGTTTTTTATCGCTGTGTCAGATTACATCGCAAGTGATTCTACCAATCATTTTAGGGTTATTAGTTTCAAAGTATCGGTATTTTAATAAGACGGATAAATAACACTCAAATGTGATAAAACAGAACCTTTAGAAGTCCACACGGCATAATTAAACGCCCCCTTGTGCTAACAAATTCCTGTCCGAATTCATTTTGCGGTTTTTGTGACGCTAATTCGATATAGCGATCGATTTCCTGCAAATTGAGAAGCGGTATTTCTTAAAGAGGATTTTAACATGTGAATCATAAATAATAACACATAAGTCATTTGTAGTATTTCTGCAGGCTGCAGTTTTTATAATCCTTAGAGTAAGAATATATATGGAGAGAGCTAAATATTTTTAAATTATCGAAGGAAGCAAACACTTTGTAGCTTGACATTATAATTTAAATAAAAAATAACCTTCATCAGGAACGTATAAGTATAAACTAATAATAAGTTTATACCTATACGTTCCTGATGAAGGTTAAGTTTAACCGAAACCGGTCGAATTGTTATATGTGTATAAATAAAGTAGCTTAAAACAAAATTATTTTTTATTTAAATTAAATATTTTTACCCAGCCTATACATATTTACGATAAATCATTTTCTCCGGGTTTTTACGTCGTAAACCGTGAGAGAGAAAGAGACAAGACAAGTTGTCACATTAAATCACACCACTTTTAGGTGTGTGAAAGCATGTTTTCCGTCTCCCGTGTCTCCGGCGACTCCGCCCATTACGTTTTGTTTTCCGACATAGCTCAACGGTTTTTGAGAAAAAGTGGTTATACAAATAAACAAAACATAATGTCGACATGTGCTATGAGTGGTTGGAAATAGGTGTGTCCATGAAAACCCTAGCCACGCCCGAGTCAGGAAAAAATCAACAATCCAGACTACACTGTTTCGCAAAGCTATCCCTCCTGGTATATTATTGCTCTGAGGTATAATCAGATACTGCTATGAATTTTGACCGAGTTTTACAATGTCTATAATTACGAAATTCAGGCTAATCAAAAACATATTTCAATTTAATCATTGACAAGTTTCTGTTGAAGCCAAAGGTGTAATAAAATACCAAAGGTATTTCCGGATATAGATGAATTAAAAAAAGTGTAATGCGAACTCTAAGATTTGGAAATCGTATGAAATAAATGTTGACGAAATTGTATGATACTATATGTCATATTGTAGAAATTTTGAACAGCGTTAGGGAATATTTCTACCTCTTCCTATGTCAACTGTGGTAAGAGGTGCATAAATTAAGATGCATTTTTTTTTACTCGGTAAGCAGACTGCCTTTTGCTACTGTAGGGCTTTTTCGTAAATATGTTTACATTTAAGTGTGTACTCAAAGTGAAATTTCGTAGACTGTGTTTCGTCTGCTTATAGCAATATTTTATTTAGGCCCACTCACCAAGGTTAGGGAGGGAATAAGATGGAATTTGGGTGGAGACGAAAGGGTTCGTGTATGATAATAAATGTGGAAAAGTTTCAAAGAAAGAAAAATCATTGACTCATTAATAAAGTTAATGTTTTAGGCATATAATTTGAATCTAAGATATGACGAATAAAAATCACTAGATATTTTTCTTCTCAACAGCGAAGAACAACGAATATTCCATAAAATCAACCTTCTTACACTTTCAATTGAAATATAAGTCAATTCAACTGTCACAGTTTGTCGACTCTTCTTTTTTTATTATACGTATAATGTGATGTTTGGGCAGATAGAAAATAATGGATAAGAGACATGAAAGACATGAAGGTAGGAACTTAACATAATATCACTTTGAAATCCAACGGGTGTCCGTAATAGATTTTAATTTATAGTAAATTTAATCGTGATTATCAGTTATAATTTACCTATATTTTTAAAGTATTTAATCTAAACAATGAACTGTCTTTAATATAATTTCCGTTTCTTTGCCCTAACAAATTTGTTCTGAATCTGGATTTTTAGACCCTTAGCTTCTAGTAAATTGTTTTTTTTGATCTGTTGATGTATGCATCCACTGTTATATTCAAATCTAAACCCTTTTTTCTCATGATTTCTGATAACGACCATGATTTCAGATTGGTTTAATTTGTATACATATTAAATATTATTTTCTCCTTGTTAGTTAGTCTTATTAGCTTAGTTAATTTAATATGAAGCGTACTTGAGGTGAAATATCACAAAACTGATCTTCATTAGTTCACTGTTATTATTATTATTATGAAGAGCAAAATCTTGTGGGTCCTATAAAATATTTACTCTCGAACAGTGAGCTCTGACATCATGAAATTAGCAAAACTACCTTTTCTGACATAATTTTTTAGGATAAAGCCATTTTTTCATATTTCATCGGCATCTCCATCATGAGCTATGGAGAATTTAAAGAAAAAACCGTGGTTTGATTTGAACCAACTAGAAATTAAGATTTGTACAGCGCCCTTGAGGTGATTTTTCACAAAAACGGCGCTATACAAATTATCCAAATATTATTATTATCCACATTTTTCAAAAGAGTGTTTGAAACTCAGGTGAAGCAAGGTAATTAATTACTAATATTATAAAGTTTTCATTTATTTTCTACATTTCACAAAAATGGCGAAATAAAGTACTATTATTAACAAAAAATATATTATTCAGCCTTTCAGCTAATTCCTCTGAACGCACTTTTCACTAAAACTTTTTTTAATTACCCATTTACTATTATTAAGTGTGAAATGCATCTGTTACAAGTTACAAGTTCCCAGACCTCCTACGAAGCGAAATGCCACAAAAACTGGCAATATCCATCGACGGTATTACTAATCCTCCTAATCTCTCGATGCGGCCGTCTTTGACTTTTTTTGTCGCACCCACTTAAGTTAGTAGGTAAAAATATAGTAGATAATCGAATAAGGATAACAAGATTTAAATGTGTTGTTTTTTTCGGGTATCCTTGTCGTTAGGATTTGAAAGGATTGATTTTAAGTAACGGGTGTGCTAAAAGCGGTAAGAAAACTGGTGTCAAATAAGATGAGTGTTTTTCAAAACAAATTATGGTGCTTTAAATTTTAACAACACTTATCTGTGTCTTTTTTTGGGATGAACAAGACCACACAAGATTCTTAAATTTCTAGAACTATTGGCACATTATTATAATTTTTATGACCGACTGGTTTCGATTAGCCTATGCATCATCAGGGTACAAAATTAAACTAAACAAAAAATACAAAGTGTGCGGTTATATACATGTATTTACATACAGAGGGAGAATAAAATATAAAATAAAATAACAGAACAATGAGAAAACAATAAACTAACATTTAAATTATAACAAAGGAACAGAGAATAATAGACAGAAAATAAAGATTGAAAGAGACAAAACGTCAACTGAGAAGATGATTAAAGAATAATGATAAATTTTATGAGTTTACAGAAAATATACCTAATATTGGACTACTGGACAAATTTAACTGATTATTAAGAATGTGACTATTCATTTTAAATGGCTTTTTTTACTGCTAGTGCTTCTAACTTATTTAATCTGATTCCGCGACCATTTTTGTAAATAATATGTGCTTTTATTAAAGGTGTGATCTTTATCAATAAGACGATTAGCGAATTCAGAAAAACCGCGGTTATTTAAACACCTAAGATGTTCTTTGATTCTAGCAATTACTACAAACCAATTTATAAATTCTCGAGTGACTCGGTTTGTCATCTTTATCTTTAGATTATATTATTATTATTTAGTTCTGTAATTTTTAGTAAGAGCTGTTTCGGCGTTTAAGCCCATTATCAAACTGTGGTTGGGCCACATTGAAACGAATTATTAATATGATTTTGGTTCCTCGTTTACTTACTACTAATTAGGGTAAAAACCAAATTACTATGAATTCCTTGTTCTGTACAAAAACTAAAAATAGCAGAACTAAATAAAAATAATATTAAATTTAATTTAATTAAATTAAATTGAATTTTGAAAAAACTCTCTCTTCGCTCAAACATTGAGAAAAACCTTGAAATTCCGACCCACCACACAAAATCGTTCAAAACACTATTTCACAGCATATGCATCAGTCTGCCTACAGCAGAACGAGCTACTCGCAGAACAAAATGAAGAAAGGGATGCTTAGATGATTTTGACATGTAGAGGAAATGGACAAAGAAATTAGTGCAATTGAAATATATTACGTAGTCTTGAACAGCATAGTAACAATAACTAGATGGCTTAGGATATTAATAATGTAAGATTTGTTGATTTTTATAGCGTTTTTTTCGTGAAACGGCGCTTGGAAGAAAGGAAGGAAGAAGTTGGAGACGCCCCAATCATGTCAATAGTCAAAATAACTTTTCCCTTGTTTTTTTCAAAAAAGAAATATTTCTGATTTACAAATAACTTGACATTGTTTAAAATCTCCTAACCCCCATCATTAAAAGCGGAAAATGTTACTTAGCTAGCAGAGGATTGAACCTGCAACATCTGGCCGAGAACCCTACGCTTTGGACTACTCGGCCACTATGTCCCGGTCAAACCTGAAAAATATATATGAGACGGTATATGAATGTGAGTTGAGGAAGGAGTGTGTGCCAGTGAGTTGTGTGTTGTTCCATTTTATCTGCCTACCCCTACGGAAAACTAGCGTGATTACTAGTACCTACTCTGTATAATTGTAGGAAACGTGCTCAAATTGAATTCATGATTCAAAAATGAATTCTAGTTTTCCCCTCCATTTTACGTTTCCAAATCACGTGTTAATGTAAAATTAACGGTTAATTATTGTAAAACGAAACAATATAGTCTATATTTAACGGTTGCCTGTGGAAATAATGGCAGGCCGTGGGTAACAATTATGGGCCAAATGATGGTTTAATTGAAAAACCTATACGGGGATATATGCTAAACATTATAATACTGCGAATGATTAATTGTTTGGGGTTGAATTTTGTAAAACTTTGGTTTTAAACGCCTGTAATTATTATAATTTTAACTATTATTAGTACGTATTTGGTACTTATACAAAAATTAAATTTAGACATCAAAGTCCTTTATACATCGTGTTATACGCTTATATTGCGAAATTTCTGGAGGGATATGAAAATCTATGGAAAACAAATTACATGGTTTTTTTTCTATTAAGAAACGAATTTTATTGGGTCGTAATTTGAAATAACAAACGATAAATTCAAGAACATTAATTATTTGTCGTTTTTAATTTCAAATTTTAAGCTAACATAACGGTGTTTTAATAATATGTTTTTTATTTATTTTATATTTTAACAAGTTTTCAAAGCAGGTGGGGAAAATTCGTTTTTTTTTATAATTTTCATATAGCCAAAATTAATGCCAAAGTTGCAAAAATCAGAATCCTATCTTCCATGTATTGTACAAAATTATGGTTAAAAAGTTTATATAAAATTATAATTATAATTAAAAACAGAAATAAATCGATAAATAACTCGAGCGTACTAGATATAATATGGTATATACTATATAATTGGTATCTGTTCATTTAAAAAATATAATTCAGTTTGAATTGATCTTTTAGCCGTAAATCCAAAACGATTTCTACCAGTCGTTCAATAATAATTACATTGCTAACTGTTATATAGATAGTACAGTTATGTGATATTTCACTTCACGTGCGCTCAAACGTGACCTTGTGATTTTCTGACCACATTCAGGATCATCTTTAAAATTACTCCCAGAGTGCTCTTCATATAGTCGATAAAATAATGTTACAAATAATCTTTCAGCTAAGATATTGATCTTTGTCTAATCATGCAGCATATACGCAAGATTTAGGTTAGATATTGCTATAATATAACACATAAATAGATAACAGAAATGCATATAAACGTCATAATTTAAAAATGTGAATGAAGCAGTAATGGTGTCAAATAATATGAACCTGAAAGAGATGAAAAGTATTTGAAAAAGTGCTTCTACCGGTAAATATACAAACCAATCTGAACAGAACACATGGACAATAGAATAGGACGCAATAACAACTTGCGTGTACGCAAAACAATTTTTTATAAAGGTAAAAAATATATTAACAACCTTCTAAAAGCCCTAAAATAAGGCTCAAGTCTTGACACTTTTCACAGGATTTGTGCGGAATATTTAAAGAAAAACCTATGATTTTAATACATACTAAGATTTTAATGAATATCTACTTACATATATATATATATACGTGTACTTTACTTGCAACCTTATGCGCTTCGTTCTACTATTGTTAAATGTGTTTAAAAATATTACTAGTTGTGTGAAATTTTTTTTTGCATAAATCTAAATAAAAATACAAAAAAAACACACAATAAAAAAAGTTTAAAAATATGAGTCAATTTAGGTTCAGTAATAAACATCAGAAGATTCTGAGTAATTAATAGACATAAAACAAGGAGGCAACTTAAACCAAACAACTACCGGTGACTTAAGAAAATGACTTTCTTGCCATCAAAGAAAAGGAAGTATTTTTTAAAGAACACTATATCTATCTCAAAACGTATGTCTATTCCAGACTTCAACCGATTAATTCATGTATTTCCACACCTTCAAAGGTAGTAACATGTTATTATTTACTTTATATATACTTGTTTTTTTTATTTCACCCCCTTAAACATTAGCCGTCACTGCTCACGATATATTTTAATTAGAGTGCCTTAGTCTTACTAGCTCTTGGCAGTTGGAACACTCGTGTTGTATGTTGACCGGTCGGTAGCTGAGTTGAGAACGCGTCGGATTCCCACCCGGGCGTCGTGCGTTCAATTCCTCTGTTGGCTAAGTCCTCCATCATTGCACAAGCAACATCTTCCGCTTTTTATGATGGCAGTAGGAGTTTTTCAAATATTGTCAGGTTATTCATTACCCGGGAATGTTTGTCTTGCTTTTTAAAATATTTAAAAAAAAAAAAAAACGAAACTGTTCGTCTTCGTAGGTTTGTAATTATTACAAAAAAATAACAAATTCAGTTTATAGAAAAACGTAAAAAACTAGAAGGCCATATTTTATTTTCTTCTTATTTCGTTCAATAATTGTGATGTTTTCTCGTAAATTCCCATTCCAACGCGTCCAAAATCAGATAAAATTCATAAAAGGTATGCTCTTTGGTGCGTAGATCATAATCTACAATCCTCCCCTAAATCCTAACCAGGCTGCCGGTACCTACCCCCAGTGACCATTAACCGGGTAATCTACCCTAGTTGGTTCAGCGATGGTTTTGTTTGGTTAATAAAAGGATAAAGTTTGTTAATTCTGTTAGTGCTACCCCAGTTGTTAGTTTAATTAAATGAATTTGTTATAATTAAAGTGGAGAGATGGCACTTAATTTTAAAGGGGGGATTCTTCATTATTGTGACGGTGAAAATTTATAAAAAAATGGAAAATGTTTTCCTACCCACGGAAAATGTATGTTTTTTTCAAAATAAATATTTAAAGACGATTTCATTTGATTTTATTGCATCACCCGAATGAAATTATCTTCACCATCACATACGAATTCAACAGCCTCCACTCCAAGGTGGTCTACGCATTTGATTTTGAGTCGAGAAGTTGCAAATTCGATTCTAGCTTTATGGTAAAACTATTTTAACACTGTTTGAGTGTCGTGATTACTTTTGCAAAACTTTTAAAATCAGAAGTACCATGATTGTCTGAAATTAGCCTGGAATGATTATAGCTTTCAGTAAAATGTATTTTAATAGGCACTCATTCATTGCTTTGATATTGCAACGTCGATTTCTTAGAAATATACTTGAGAGATTTGTTTTATTGAAAGGCAAATATCATGTTTCAGGTTTGCTATTCTTTCAAGGCATATAAAATTCTACAAAAGACTGTTAAAATAAACTCAATTCTTACGAAAAAAATGATTTAAACTAACTAACTAACTAACGATCACGCCGTTTCTCCGAAGGGGTAGGCAAAGAGGACGGACCGCCATACAACTCTGTTTTGGCACAGACTCCTTGCTTCATTCACATTCATATATTTTCTTATACATACTCTTCTGTTATTCTGACTCTTCACATGGCCCGATTAAAAAATAATAATAATCGATAATTGTTGTAATTTGAGCGTAAAATATAAAAAATAAACTGTTTCTATTAATAAGAATAATTACCCAGCCTCGTATTTGTTTTTTATATCGAACAATATTTTATGTGAAACAAAAACTTGAGCCATTTGAAAATATTGTAATTTTTTAAAATTGATATTCTAAAGCTCTACCATTCATGATAAGAATGACTTTTCAAGCTGGATATGGTTGCGTTGAAACATAAATTTAAAGAGGTATGTTTTATGCAAATTTCTTGACTCTAGAGCTCGCCGTTCGAGAGTTTTTTTAGTTGCTCATCAATCACCTGGGCTCCACGGCTTAACTAAGACTAACTTTTATTACAATTTACATATAGCAAAAAAAATATCTAAATTCTGATTCTTAACTATTTTACACTCTGATAACAACTGTGTCACAAACAGATTTTCCATTTAATATATACGATTACTAAAACCTCTGAAAAACCAAATGAGCGCAAATTCATCAGTACAATGTCACCGGGACAAGAATATGTACCATCTGCCGGGAAAAAATACGGGCATGCCGATTGGTTATTGACTTTGGATCGCATCGATATTAACGTACGACACTCCATTCAAAAACAGACCTTACGTCCAAATGACTATTGTAAATTCGTAAAAAAATTCCGCGACAAAATTTATTTTGACTGGTTTAACATTAAAATAACGTAATATCTATAAATGAACGGTTAGTAGGTGAGTGGAAAAACGCGTGGGATTCCCATACAGGCGTCGTGGGTTCAATTCCTCTGCTAGCTAAGTCCTCCATCATTGCACAAGCAACATCTGGCAGCAGGACTTTTTAAAATATTGTCAGGTTATTCGTAACCCGGGAATATTTGTATTTCTTTAAGAAAAAATAAATATATATATTAAAAGTGGTCGACATTCTCGGTGGATATGATGCTCGACTAGCAGCCGGTTGGATCTATTTTGATTCTCACGGCATGTACAGACGTACTCAGACCTAGTCAGCCTTGGTCAAAAGGTCTTTACTAGCTGTACCTATTATAATCAAAAAAGGGTGTACAGTTTTTTTGTTTGTTTATTAAATAACCTATCAAAATAATCTGTTTGTAGGTAGGTAGGCGAGAATAATGGAGTACCTACGATTCGTATTTATAACATTAGCATTTTTTTTAGATTTAAATTTTACTGCATGAAATGTAACTTGATACCAAATTGGTGCCATTTTTCAGCACCCCTGAATCTTCGAAGGGTTGTTATAGCGGATTTAGTGTTATTTTACCCTCTGCCGCTAACCCGACCATGGAAGGTTCTAGGTCCTACATCCCCATAATGCAGAAGTTGCCAACAAGCGGACTGCGGGCAATGCAGTAAATTTCTGTTTTTGCAATCGTGGATCTAAACGTTGTTTATAAATTTATAAGCATAAAACCGATATGCTGAAGCAGCGAAAACTCTTGAACGGTGAGCTCTGGCGTCATGAAATTTGAAAATAGTTTTCTGTTTAGAATTTTTTGGCTGTTAGCACTCCTAGGTATAGTGTTGTGGTGAGGAATAATAAAATATAATTTTGAAATAAAATTCACACGTGTAAACCGAAAATTACAGCAGTTCGAAACAAAATGTAATTATCTATGAATGCTATAAGAAGTTTAAAGTTAGTATAAAATTATATTTAAGCAGTTTAAATTAAAAGAGAAACGTTATTATTTTTTTGTACTTACATAATATAAGAGCTCCCTGAGGCTTTACGGTAAAACCATGTATAACCGTGTCAAAAATGTGGAAATCCGGAAAGAATGCAAGGCTAATAAATTGAATCAAGAAAGGGACGCTTAGATGGTTTGAGCATCTAGAGCGAATGAACGAAGAAAGGAGTGCGAAAAGAATATATGATGCGAAAGTTAATGGAATAAGAAGTCAGGGGCGTCCGAGAAAGACATGACACGATCACGTGAATCAAATTTGACCGGTTAGTAGGTGAGTGGACAATCGGGTCGGATTTCCATCCGGGTGTCGTAGGTTCAATTCCTCTGCTGGCTAAGTCCTCCATCATTACACAAGCAACATCTTCCGCTTTTTCTGATGGCGTTGGGAGTTTTTCAAATATTGTCAGGTTATTCGTAACCCGGGAATGTTTGTATTTCTTTTAAAACAATGTTTTAATAATAATTGAGGCCATGTGAAGAGTCAGAATAACATAAGAGTATGTATGATAAGATATATGAATGAAACAAGGAGTGTGTGCCAAGACAGAGTTGTATGACGGTCCATTCTCTCTGCCTACCCCTGCGAAGAAACGGCGTGATGGTTAGTTAGTTACTTTAATATAAGAGCTAATTTTGTACAGCTATTTTGGTATTTCTCACTTTATGGGTTGTATTAATTTTACTAGTTGTCATCCTTAAAAAAATTACGGTAAACATGACGTGCAAAGAAACGTATTAGTTCCATTTCAAAAAAAGAATAAAGTCATCTAAAATACACCATGGATTGGTACTTTATTAGGTACATAGGAATTTAAGGGACATTTTTTTTTTTTTGTTTCAAATTTTAAAAAGCACATTTATGCGTACGTGCCCACAAAGTTTTGTTCAATTTTCAATTCCCAAGAAGACAATGAAACCTCAAAACATCCAAAGTCAATGCTCTACGTCCTAAAACGTTTAAAAGAAATATTGTATTTCAGTTTCCCACCCCTATTTTATAGTGTTCGACATTCGAAGGGTTTGCTGCTTGCAAGTAATGATTTTACTACCTTGTATATTTTATTGGCCAGTGGCGTGCCCACACTCCATTACCCGCCCCACGGCGAGGGGGTGGGGCAGATATTTATTTAGAGGGGCAGCCCCCCGGACGCCGGGGGGTGGCGCGGGAAGGGGGTAAGAGGATAGGAAGTGCGCGATGATTCGACAGTTAAATTCGAATTAGCGCTTCAATGCAGGAGTGGATGATTATAGGGGATTAGAGAAATGATAGAATGACACGAAACGACTTTGAAACTAGGACGTAATGTTGTGTTATTAAGTACTTGGGGGAAGTTTTATCGTAGTTCGGATTTTGAAGGCTTTCGCGACTTTTGATATTTTAGTTTTTGAAATATTACATTTTCGTAACATTTATTTAGTTATTATTATTATTTTTTATTTTTTTCGTAAGAAGCAATCACACGGTGGTTGGACATTATATTAAATAAAAGAATACTTTGTTTTAAAACCACAGAATTTATTATGATCAAGGGTCAGGGCACAAATAATAACAGTTATTACATGTGCCCTGACGAAGCTCGATCCAAGCGAAACCGGTTGGTCTTCATCATAATAAATTCTGCGGTTTTAAAACAAAGTATTCATTTATTTAATATTATTTTTCTTGTTTCTTACATAATTTTTTTTTACATTACCTACCTCACTAGATCATAAGAACCTGTTCTGAGGTAAGTGACAGTGAGTACAAGCAGAATAATTAAAAAAAAATGATGATATTTGTTACACAATGTTAGATGATACAACAGATACTGACCGTAAAGCTCTCTTGATACCGTATAAGATACATTGACAGTAGGTAAAGTTGCAAGGCACTAAATCCTATAATTAAAGACAGTGGATACAATACGTATATACATACATTTTACATCGTAACAATCCTACAATTGTTTATAGTGATTGAATGGTAACCTTAAATAGTATAAATAATAATAATATAGAATGCAAGTCATGATAATAGTCTTAAACACCTGACACTAAAAATAAAATAATAAAACTAAAAGAGCTTAATAATGAAAATCTTAAATTAGATTATCGGAATAAAGAAGTAGCAGATCTACAAACTGTTATTTGTAATTAGGGGCGTCGCTACTACAGATATAAAATTCTCTTGGTTGAAAAAATATGTTTGTCGGTTCATTAAATCATCAAAATAGATCAAGTAAATAAAACATACAGATATATTGACTTGTCTCCTTATCTGTGCACGGCTAAGCACAATATTTACACTAGAGTCAAGTCAGTAAAGTCTTAAAAAATATTTAATGAAGGTGAATAAGCAATTATTTTTAATAATAGAGAAAAATATAGAAATCACCAAAAAAAATAATTTCATTTATTTTGCGAACAGATGAGCAGCGCCATCTCTGAAATTTTATACAAAGCTTGCCGTTTTCACGTAAAAGCTCAATGAACTTTGAAGGCTGTTTTTACAATTATTTATAATATAAATGATGCGCGATGTTCAGATGCTGAAAGTTCAGCATCTACCCTGTATTAAAATTTTAAATAACGCATATATATATTTGAATTTCTGCTTTTTGAGAACCAATGCCAAAAACTTTTACAAAATGCAAAATTCAAAATCCGTGTTTTTTTTACAGTGAATACCACACAATAGTCCCAACTACTCCCAACTGTCTAGAGCTAGTGAGACTATGGCATCCCCAATTGGGGTATGTTATGAGGTTGAAGGTGGTGGGGAGGAAAAGGAGATGGGAAAAAGGAAGACTGGGAATACAATGCTATTCATATCTGGTCACCAAACATTTTAAAAGCCATTTTAAGCAACGTTTGAATTTTGAATGGTGGTCTTTCACGAGGGCGATACTTAGAGTATCTACCACTCCGGAACGTGCCGCAAATATACTTTATGTTATTTAATACGAATGAAATGTGTTATAACACATTTTGACTACATAAAAGTTATTGGCGCACGTCGGGATTGAACCCGCGGCCGTATTTATATACCTGATTCGTGGTCCAGCGTCTTACCACTCGACCATGGCGGCCGTCAAATGGATGTATTCAGAAAAAAATCAAATCAAAAAAAATATATCTCCAAATCTTGACGAGTGATAGAGTAACTACCTATAGTGTACAATTATTTGTGTTTTATATTTAAAATGGGTGAATTAACGCAACTAATATTATTTCTAAAGTCAAGTTACATCACGGGTAAAAACTAACAACTAGTATCCACCTATATTATATTGATTGATAAATTAAACAAAGGTAGAGAATGTGGCCATCAATTTAATATCTCTATTGGACAATAAAACTGTAAACCCATTAAACGATTAAACCAGCCCTTGGGTTTATAGCTCTTTACAGCCCGGACATTTGTTCGCTCCAGCCTCGAGATGTGTCAATTATTTCGGACAATCCAATGCTGGTTTCAAAACCATTACCAAATGATAGAATGGTCGGAAAATAACTTATAGGACGTACATGACCTGTTCAAAAGAATAGGTGAATTTTGAATTTTCGCGGGCTGTTTACTCGTACATTCGACTATCGTTTTTTTTGTTATGTTGGTACACATATGTTTATCATATGTTAGCACTATCAGCCATTTTGGATTAGTGGTCTGTTTTGGACAACTGGAAAAGTTAGTCACGTTTTTGTGTGTTCTTCGATTTTTTACTTTTGAAAAAAATGGATCAAAGAATATGTATTAAATTTTGCGTTAAAAATGGAATAAAGTGCTCCAACGCACTTAAAATGTTGACTGGCATTCGGCGAGTCTACAAGCGCTTTACGGAAGGCCGAGAAGATGTTAACGACGATGGGCGTCCTGATGTTATGGAAAAACAAATCATGGATTTTATTCTTTGATCCATTTTTTTCAAAAGTAAAAAATCGAAGAACACACAAAAACGTGTCTAACCTTTCCAGTTGTCAAAAACAAACCACTAATACAAAATGGCTGATAATGCTAACATATGATAAACATTTGTGTACCAACATAACAAAAAAAAATCGATAGTCGAATGTACACAGTCCGCGAAAATTCAAAATTCACCTTTTCTTTTGAAGAGGCTATGTATATGTTTTATTGCATTTGATGTTTGCAAAACTGTGAAAAAGTGATTATACAAATAAACAAAAACATTGTGTCGACATGTGCTATAAATGGATGTATAAATAAAAACCCTAGCCCTCCCTAGCCCTAGCCACCCCTCTGCAAAAAACATCAATACTGACTACACTAGCGCTCCCTTCTAGTATATTATTGCTCTGAGATCTATGGCATCTGCAAATTTTATTTTTATCTGAAAAATGTTGTTATGTGTTGAAAGCCGCATTGGCGTAAAACAAGAAATGTCCAACTGGGATAACAAAATTTTAAGTTTTGCTTCTCATTATGTTTATGAAGGTATGTATGATTTAAATACGAATAGAGATTTTGATTCGTGTACTCCTAATAATGTTATCTAGTGTCGGTATATAATGTTATTTTGAGTCGAAGAGAGATACTCTCAGTATTGCCCTGGTGAAATACCACAATCCAGGATCAAAACATTGCTTGGAGTGGCTGTAGCCATGTTTGGTGACCAGATTTAAATAGTCAGGTACTTTCCAACCTTCGTCTTAACAACATATCCCATTTAAAGTTGTTATAATCCCACTGGCTCCGAACAGTCGGGTAAAAGTGAAGAAGAGATAGGTTAAGGAAGTACCAGGTTATTCAGATCTGGTTACTTAACATAACTTAATACATTTCAAAAAACATTTCACTTCCCAATGCTGGTCTCTCACGAGGATGAAATTAATCGTAGCTTCGACTATGGAATAAAACTCAACGTTTCAAATATCTTGTTTAAATTTAATTGGCCACAATAAAAACGAAATAATCTCGCGGATTCTGGATTTTTTTTTTAATAATATAATTTACTTTATTTTCATAGCAATCTCTTTAATTGACGTTTTTATGAAACTATCATTTGAAACCGGATATGTTAAATATGACGTAGAGTCCACCGGTTTGATCTGCATTCTGTTTATTTTTTTTACATTACAATGTTAAATGTTAACCTACGCAGTTTAATCTGACGCGTAACAGGGGAGTGTGCGCAATCACACATTTTAAAATTTAGCTTCAAATTTCAACGTTTTGAGTGAAAAAAACTAAAAAAATATATTTTTTTAATTTTCCATAAATTTAAAAAAATCCAATTGAATGTTAAATTTTTATGATTTTTCTAATGATATTTAAAGGTATCAATGGAATGGCTCCATTTTATGCTACGAATTTTTAAAAACACCAATTCGCGACAATCGTCTTTTAGATCAGGAACGTTTTCAGCAATTGGATGGTTGGCTTAACCAAAGTGCAGGAGTATCAGGCCAAGTACGAAGAAATGAACTAAGACAGATAAAAAACAACACAAAAATCATATCTCCAGTAAAATTACATCCCTAAATAACTATTAATTTGAAACCCTTAATTCAGAATGACCCTAGGTATTGTAGTATTTAAAGACTTGAGAGAGTTCAGAGCTAAACTCAAAACTCATCTCTTCAGAAAATCATATCGACAAATACATTGTTCCAACTCATCCAGTTAAATAACATTAGAGTTCAACATTCCTTGCCGTAGACTCACAAAAAATGAATTGCTGTTCCTCAATCATCACTCTACTAAATATGGGTATCGTTCTCCGCTGTCCAAAATTTAGAGACTTGTCAACTCAAGCCGTGTTCTTGAAATGTTTAGCATCAGCTTAAACGATTTTTGCCATTCTTTACGACTCCACCAAAACTTCGACTTGACCTTGGCTTTGACTTGAATGTTATTTCTAATGTACAGGTATGTTTTTTCCTATTTTTTGCATTGCTTCGTTATAATATTATCTGTGTTCTGTTCTTTTTCTGTTGATTTCTTTTGCCATGTCTCGAAATGTATTTTTTGTAATTGGATACTAATAGTCCGTTAGTTTATAAATAAATAAATAACAGAATAGCAGAATTTCCCTAATTGACACAGCTAGGCTAACCCGTTAGCATCTAAACCCACCAGGATAATAATATCTTTTCACGCAATGATCCGCGATCCTTAATCCTCGATCTACTGCAAAAAAAAAAGTTCGTCAATTTTTCACATCCCGCGACAAATGTAAATAACTAATATGTAAATATCAATTAGGTAATTTTAGCTATAACTTTGGGTATTTAGATAGTTTTATGATAAATTTAGCCATGGCTTTTGAGTTTTGTAAAGCGCCTTTGAGGTGATATTTTACTAAAATGGCGCTGTAAAAATTAGCCAATTATCATTATTATAACCTATCTAAATTATATGACTACCTATTCAAGTTTTGCACAATTGCGTAAATTAAGATATTCTGACTTTTTTACGGTTTTTCCGATAATCTGAACCTTTTTATAGCCCTCGATATCTCTAAATATAAGAACATTTTTTTCATTTGGCTAATATGTATAAGGTAACTTATATAATAATTCATAAAAATGACAATATTTAAAAAGTCGTGTAAACTATTTTTTTTAAATCTTATTATTCTTTTGACGTTTTGCATCTTTCTTTAATACTGTCTCTTTCTCTGTGTTCCTTTGTTATAATTTTAAATGTTGTTCTCTCTATTGTTTGTTCTCTTATTTTATTTTATATTGTGTTCTATGTGTGTATATACTCGTATAACCGCACACTTTGTATTTTTCGTTTAGTTTAATTTTGTACTCTGACGACGTTTAGGCTAAGCGAAACCGGTGGGTCATAAAAATTAAAATAAAATCTGCGGTCTTTTACAAAGTTATTATTTCTTTTTCACTAAATATGTCAAACCACAAAGTGATTGCATTCTACGAAAACATAATAATTTATTTTGCAGCTTCGTTTAGGGCCATTTTGGTAATTAATACTCCACTAAAATCAAGTATCAAAATAATCATTATAATAGGCGTAGCAGCTTTCCATTCGCAGGTCAATGATTTAAAATAAGTATAACCAATTAAAATAAACATCTGCCTATCAATATTTATATTTTTACGGACAATTTACCACGATCATAAAGTAAACAATGCCTCGTAATGAACGTAATTAATAATCATTACAACAAAACCGAAATCACGTCATTCGTGAGATAGAACATAATAAAAAAATGTCCACAATGAAGTTAAGTGACTAGTGCATGGGACATAATCTTAATAATGTCAAATGTCACACTATTATCAATGGTTTACTGGACTTTTTGAAATTGTTAATGTATTTTCATCTATCTGCGTTGTTTAATGTGACATATCACTATCTGCGATGCTTTAATATCATTCATAATTATGTCGGGTCGTTAATTTAATTAAATCAAATGGGTAAATTTGATAACAAATAATAAAATCCGTAGGAAGATTGCAATTATTAATAGTTTATAACTTAATTGTGAATTTAATGAAAATGAAGTAATTACTTTGTATTAGACCACAGTTTTTTTTATGACCAACCGGTTTCACTTAGCCTAAGCATCATCAGGGAACAAAATTAAACTAAACGAAAAATACCTATGTATTAAATATACTCGTATATACAGAGGGAGAACACAATATGAAATAAAATAAGAGAACAGTAAGAAAACAAAAGATTAACATTTTAATTTTAACAAAGGAACAGAGAGAATGAGACAGATAATATGAAATGAAAGGGGCACGACGTCAACTGAGAAGGTGATAAATTTTATGAGTTTTCGGGAGATAATAATAATAATAGTAAACAGTGAACTTATATAGCGCAGTTTTGTGATATTCAACCTCAAGTGCGCTTCAGACTAAATTAATTAAGCTATTGAGACTAACAAGGGGAAAATAATATGTATACAGATTAAAACTATCTAAAATCATGATCGTTATCAAAAATCATGAGAGAAAAAAAATCAGATATGGGTATAACAGTGCATGTGCTGCAGAACATTGTATTGTAGAAATGGATTAAAATGCTAAATTATATATTAAATTTAGTATGTTAGCCATAACATTTATGAACAATAGTTTGTGGATTTTTGATGGTACACACTTTTTTAACAAAACTCAAAAGACTGAATATCTCAGAATGACTCAACAGTTAGTTAACAGGTTCTTGCCGTGGGGGCTGCATTTGACAACGATGGCCATATAAATATAATACACACCTATAATGCGATTTGTCGTTTTGTTCATAAAACAGAGGTATAAAATTCATTTCAGAGTATTACTATGCTACCCAACCATGAATACATTTGTCAATATAATCAAAATCAATTTCAATATTCTAATTTCAAAGTGATTTCGCTAGTTTTATTTATTTTAAGTTAATACCGCACCAAATTCCTAACTGCTTTCAACCGTCTGCAGCCAGTGGGACTATGGCATCCCCATTGGGGTATGTTGTTAGGCTGAAGGTTAACTAGTACCTAGCTATTCACATCTGGTCACCAAACACGCCAAAAGCCATTTCAAGCAACGTTATGATTCTGATAGGGGGTCTTTTACTTAGGGTTATATTTTTAGCATCTACCACTTTGGAACTTGCCGCAAATATACGATTATACATATAATTTTATATGAATTAAATGTGAAATAATATTTATTGATTAAATAACATTTATTTGGCACGCCGGGGCTTAATTTCGCAACCTCTGGATTCGTGGTTGAGCGTCTTAACTAGCGTTGTGACCGCTTTGAAAGAACTTCTTCAAAGAACTACTTCTTTTGGCAA